>JBBDGP010003377.1:0-607500 GCA_037952835.1 Lithobates septentrionalis
GCCACTTGCAGTTAGATTTTTATTCAAATTTTGTAGAACAATCACTCGTCCGAACAAAATCAACTAATTTAATTTGAAATCCCTTAAAATTTCGCCCACACCTGCTATTTCAATGCAATCCCAAGTTTGATTACAATATGTATGATATTTTCCAAATGAAAACCATAGAATGTTAGCTCCTTCCAGAATTTTTTTTTTTCATCCCTATGGTTGAAAATGAACATTGGATTTGTCCCAACCAACCATTTAGAAAATCAAACAAAAGTTTTGAAAATGAAAATTTTGGAACAAGATTTTACTGGTGATGATTTAGGAATCTTCTATGGAAGGAGATCTTTTATCAACCCCTGTATCCAAGTGGCATGGGGAAAAATTTCATCATCCGTGTTTACAGTAAAACTGATG
Organism: Lithobates septentrionalis; assembly: GCA_037952835.1. Classification (NCBI taxonomy): domain Eukaryota; kingdom Metazoa; phylum Chordata; class Amphibia; order Anura; family Ranidae; genus Lithobates; species Lithobates septentrionalis. The sequence continues at coordinate 406 of JBBDGP010003377.1, forward strand.
ATTCACTCATAATATTGCACAATATAACCTTTGAAAAAAACATGAGTTGATCTTTAAACAGCATTTTCATCTGAAATCAATATTCTAGTAACTTTCTGTATCTACTGTAAACACCGGTAAAGACAATCCCCTCCTATTAGTATCAGGTTCTTGCGCTCCTTGTTGGGATTTTGTTTAATGTTAATAAGCGGATTACCTCCTAGTATGAAAATCAGAGATTATGATGGTGGCAGGGTGGGCAGGACCCTAGCAAGAAGATCTTAGTACATCCAAACTCCCTTCAGCTATCCTCAGGCACGTGATAACAGCCATCTGACCTTGTCATTTTTGTCTAGGCAGAGCAATAATCTCACAGTGCCTTAGAAGGTATTCATACCCCTTGAAATTTTCCACATTTTGTCATGTTACAACCAAAAACGTACCGGTAAAAGTATTTTATTGGGATTTTATGTGATAGACCAACACAAAGTGGCACATAACTGAAGTGGAAGGAAAATGATAAATGTTTTTTTACAATTTTTTTTACAAATAAATATCTGAAAAGATCCGCAGCTCAGGTGGGAGAATCTGTCCACAGAATAACTATTAGATGTGCTCTCCACAAATCTGACCTTTATGGAAGAGTGACAAGAAGAAAGCCATTGTTGAAAGAAAGCCATAAGAAGTCCCGTTTGCAGTTTGCGAGAAGCCATGTGGGGAACACAGCAAACATGTGGAAGAAGGTGCTCTGGTCAGTTGAGACCAAAATGTTACTTTTTGGCCTAAAAGCAAAACACTATGCGTGGCGGAAAAGGAACACTGCATATCATCCTGAAAACACCATCCCCACCGTGAAACATGGTGGTGGCAGCATTATGTTGTGGGAATGCTTTTCTTCAGCAGGGACAAAGAAGCTGGTCAGAGTTGATGGGAAGATGGATGGAGCCAAATACTGGGCAACCTTAGAAGAAAACCTGTAATGCCGCGTACACACGGTCGTACTTTTCGTCTACAAAAGTCCAACGGACGCTGACGGACTAAAGCTGGCTGGTAATCCGATCGTGTGTGGGCTTCTCCGGACTTTCAACTGACTTTTTTAGCCTCAAATCCGACGTACTTTAGATTTGAAACATGCTTCAAAACTTTACTTCGTAACTACGACGGACCCCGAAATCCGCTCGTCTGTGTGCTAGTCCGACGGACAAAAAGCCACGCTAGGGCACCTATTGGCTACTGGCTATGAACTTCCTTATTTTAGTCCGGTGTACGTCATCACGTACGAATCCGACCGACTTTTGTGTGGTCGTGTGTAGGCAAGTCCGTTCGTTAGAAAGTAGGCCGCAAGTCCGCCGCAAGTCCACCGAAAGTCTGCCGGAAGTCTGTCGGAAAGGCTGTCTGACTTTTGTAGACGAAAAGTACGACCGTGTGTACGCGGCATTAGAGTCTGCAAAAGACTTGAGACTGGGGTGGAGGTTCACCTTCCAGCAGGACAACGACCCTAAAAATACAGCCAGAGCTACAATGGAATGGTTTAGATCAAAACATATTCATGTGTTAGAATGGCCCAATCAAAGGCCAGAACTAAATCCAATTGAGAATCTGTGGAAAGACTTGACAATTGCTGTTCACAGACGCTCTCCATCCAATCTGACAGAGCTTGAGCCATTTTGCAAAGAAGAATGGGCAAATATTTTGCTCTCTAGATGTGCAAAGCTGGTAGAGACATCCCCAAAAAGACTTGCAGCTCTATTTGCAGTGGAAGGTGGTTCTACAATTGACTCAGGGGGGCTGAATACAAATTATTATAATACAATTATGTGCCACTTTGTGTTGGTCTATCACATACAATCCCAATAAAATACATTTACGTTTTTGGTTGTAACATGACAAAATGTGGAAAATTTCAAGGGGTGTGAATACTTTTTCAAGGCACTATCTATAGGACTTGCTCATTACTGTCAGCTGTTTAATCTTAAGGGAAAGGGGTATATCTGAAAAACTATACCACAAACAGAAGGCGCTCACTAAGGAGTTACTGAGCCAAAAACTCATGAAACCTTGCAAGCTCTGTAGATATCTAAAGGCAATATGGAGCATAGACTAAAACACAAACGTATTTTAGGGTTGATAAGATCTCGAAAGTCCAAAAAAAGGTCCTTGCATCACAATTCAAGCTAAAAGCAAAGCTCTATCCTTCTATTGCCACCAAGAACAGGAGCTGAAAAGGAGAATGATCAGGAGTTGCCAAAAGGGGTTTTAATTGGTAGCAGGACACTGTGGGCTCTGTATGAGCTCAGATGGTCTCTGGCCTACACTGTGGAGATCATCAAGCATCATCCATGACTGCTTCTGCCTATTCTTTTCTTCAGTTTCTCTCCTGCTCAGCAATTGAAGGGTAAAGCATTGCCATTAAAGTATCACTAAACCAACTATCATAAATGCTGTATGACATGCTGTTCGGACTCACTCAGTTCACACTGGCATTAAGAGCAGACGTTTGAGAGGCGTTAAAAAGGCCCCTCAAACGCCTATGCACAAGATACAATAGACCGCACATAGCGCTGTTCACACTAAGACCCCCTTTCACACTGAAGCGCTTTACAGGCGCTATAGCGCTAAAAATAGCGCCTGCAATGCACCTCTCCTGTCACTCCAATGTGAAAGTCCGAGTGCTTTCATACTGGAGCGGTGCGCTGGCAGGACATCAAAAAAGTCCTGCAAGCAGCATCTTTGAGGCGCTTTAGGAGCGGTGTATACACCGCTCCTAAAGCACCCCTGCTTATTGAAATCAATGGGCGGCCCCCTTTTAACCCTTTTCAGCTGCAAGCGGGGGTTAAAAGCGCCGCTAAAACAACGGTAAAGCACCACTAAGAATAGCGGCGCTTTACCGCCGACGTCCCCAATGCCCCAGCGTGATAGGGCTCTAAGCGTTAGATTGAAGCCTCGAGTCAGGAGGCGTTTTAATGCTTTCAACGCCTCCCATTCAAGTCTATGGTGAGGCCTCGCAAATGCTCTGGCAGGCAGTCGCGGGGCGGTTGCGGGGCGTTAAGATTAGTTCATTAATTGTAATGGAATAGGTGTTTGTGGAGCAGTTTTAATGCACCTTATCGCTCGTCAAATGCTTCAAAACTGCCCATAGGGAGTTTGGGGAGCATTTTTATCTCCTCACTAATGCTTGTAAAATGCCTGTCTAATGCCCACACTAAAGCTCATTGACGCCTGTCTGACGCCCATACTAACGCCATACTAATGCTATAGGAGCGTTTGTTGAGCGTTATGCCGCGTACACACGGTCGACCGGACTTGTCTGACGGACGCCGACGGATCAAATCCGGCGAACAATTCGATCGTGTGTGGGCTTCACCGGACCTTCAGCTGACTTTTCCAGTCGCAAATCTGACGGACTTTAGATTTGGAACATGCTTCAAATCTTTACGTCGTAACTACGCCGGATCCAGAAATCCGCTCGTCTGTGTGCTAGTCTGATGGACAAAAACCAAACGCTAGGGCAGCTATTGGCTACTGGCTATCAACTTCCTTATTTTAGTCCGGTGTACGTCATCACAAACGAATCCGTCGGACTTTGGTGTGATCATGTGTAGGCAAGTCCGGTCGTTAGAAAGTCCGCCAAAAGTCCGTCGAAAGTCTGTCGGACGGGCTGTCGGACTTTTGTAGCTGAAAAGTCCGACCGTCTGTACGCGGCATTAGAAATTTAGTCAAGTGTGAACCAGCCCTATGAGATTAATTTTCTGTTTTCTGTGAAAAACCTGGTTTATCCTGCTGCTCTCTATCCCCCCTCCTGTCCATGTCCCTACTGCCGCTGGGAATTTTGCAGAGCAGTGTTGACAGCTCTGCACATGCTCAGTTTTCAGTGTATTTCTACCTTGAGCATTTCCTCCACATCACATCTGAGTAGTCCGTTTGACTATACAGCTCACTTCCTCCCTCCTTCTCCATGCCCACTAACCAGCTAGACACTATGGGGGTGTGATATTACAGGCTTTCACCTCCCTCTTATTCTAAGAAACAGGGTGGTGGGGCGTGACACAGCCTTTGACTGGCAGAATGCTGCCCACGCCATGGTATTGCCATTAAATAAAGATTTGAGTTCAAATATATATTTCTATGACAATTTAAAACAGTGTATTGATATTAATTATTTTTACTCTGTATCCCAAAGGCTGTTTTTTGAACAGGTGACCAGCAGCAGAGGACTAGAAGCTCTTCCTGCCTATATTTCCCTGCAGACAGGCTGGAAAAAATCTGGGGCATGTGACAGCTGTATATCGATTAAGAAAAAAGGTACTTCGTTTTTTTTTTTTTTTAAATAAAATAATTACAGCGCTATCATCCACATACAGGAATTGAAGGGACAATGTAAATTACAGTGTGTGTTTAGTTTCACTTTAAGTTTGAAATGTGGCAAGGACTTTCTTTGGATATTTTGACAGACCTACCAAACAGTTTTTTTTGTTTTGTGAGTGCAGTGCAATTTTTTTTTTTTTTATTATTCACGTTTACCAAATTGAACCTGTTGCTATTAAGAAGAAACTGTAAAACTAAGCCATTCCTGCTTGCCACACCATTAAAACCTCGCAGAGAAAAAAAACCACAGTTCTGTGCACTGCCATTTTAGCCCATTCATTTTAAATTTTGCTGAAATCGCGCCGCACCAAAACGTAGTTCTTGCACTGCTTTTGGAAACACGCTGCAACCAGATCCAATAGTACTTGTGCACCATGTGATCTGGTGCGGGCAAACACACTCCGTTTGTGACCTGTGTTTGGGGTGTCATTAACATTGCACTGACACGCACTGCAGATCGCAATGAATGTGGTGCAGGAAATGTGCACGGAACATGGGTGTCCCACACCGCATGCTAGTGTGAATGGGCCCTTATTGCTCACACTAGAACGCGGTGCAGGAAACCCATGTTCTGTTCGCATTTCCCACACTGCATTCAAAGTACACTTCCCTTGCGATCTGCAGTAGGTGTTAGTGCAATGTTAACGACACAGCAAAATGCAGGTCGCAAATGCAGTGCATTTGACTGTACCTGATCGCATAGTACTTCAGAGGCTGCAGTGCATTTCTAAATGCAGTGCATGCGGTGTGGTGCAATTTCAGCTCATTCAAAATGAATGGACTGAAATCTCATTGCAGAGAATTGGTGTGAACGTGCCCTAAGGCTCCATGCACACTGGGCTTAAAAAAGAAGTCTGTTCTCCCTGGAGTAAAAAACGCTTATATACAGCATTTTTTGTAAGTTTGGAGGAGTTTTACGGTTTTCTGCCTCCAAGGTCCAATCAGAAACGCGAACCAGAAGTTTTTTTTTTTCTGCCTCTAAAACGTTGAGCTCAAAATATGCCTGCGTCCTAAAGTGCATGGACACATAGGATAACATTGAGCTGCTTCTACAGGCAGAATACAAAACTCCTGTAGAAGCAACGTTTTTTTTTTTAAGCCAGTGTGCATGGAGCCTTAAAGTGATTTTCTGCACAATAAAGTGTGCTCCTCCCTGCAATAAGCTTTCCCATCCGTGCATGCTAATGCAGCACTGCTCCTCCTCACCCTCCCCTTGCTGTTTAGGTGTGCAAGGGGAGTGCGAGTAGCCCCTAAAGGACTTTAGAAAATTTTTTTGGATGCCATTTTACTACATGCAAAAAAAAAAGAAGAAGAAGAAAATATTAAGCAGAGCAACTCTTAAAAAGCTCAATGCTAATAAAACTATCAATGCCCAAAGCCAAAACAAAAGGTCTTTCGGGGGGGCAGCTCTGCACCACAAAGTACGCATTCATTCTAACAATTCTTCACTCGTCTCTGGAAACATTTTTTTTTTCTTTTTAGGCAATGAGATTATTATTCGGGGACAGAGATCGGCGCTTGAAATTCTTTTTGCAGATGCTAAATAGTTGGTTTACTTATTCATTTATTACCTGTTTTGCATCTGCCGACAAGACCTGACGAGTGCCGTACCTTACCCCGAATATTCAGAGCTTGTTAAAGTGAAGTGATGCCCGCATTTGGTATGCTGCAGATAATATCTACAAATTCATACAGACTATGACTGAGGAAAAGACGGCCAGGATGGATGACATCTGAGATTAGCGATACGGAAATGAAAACAACAGAGATATAATGTATTCTTTATTGAAAAGATACTAAATTATTTTTCAGCAGACAGATAAATACAGAAGATCTCAGGCCTAATTAACAGGTGAGGTTTTGTTTAAAACTCAAGAGATGATTAAACTACTAAAGTGTATCCAAGTCTGAAACTTTTTATTTTGGTTTTGAGAGTATAGTTGAGAAGGATAAGAATTAAATGTTATTTTTTCCTGGTGACCCCCCCCCCCCTCCGCGCCCACGCCAGGACTTAAAGTGAGAGCAAAATTTGGAGCTTCCAAAGTGGATTTCCCTCACTTCGTAGACATTTAGACCCCTTTCACACTGGGGCAGTTTGCAGGCGTTATTGCGCTAAATATACCGCCTGCAAACCACCCCAAAACAGCCTCCGCTGTTTGTTCAGTGTGAAAGCCCGAGGGCTTTCACACTGAAGCGGTGCGCTGGCAGGAGAAGAAAAAATCTCCTGCAAGCCGCATCTTTGGAGCGGTGAAGGAGCGGTGTATTCACTGCTCCTAAACCGCTCCTGCCCATTGAAATCAATGGGACAGCGCGGCTATACCGCGGCAATACCGCGGCTATACGAGTGGTTTTAACCCTTTTTCGGCCGCCAGCGGGGGTTAAAACCGCACCACTAGCGGCCGAATACTGCGGTAAAACAGCGCTAAAAATAACGCTGTTTTACCGCCGACGCCCCCTACCGCCCCAGTGTGAAAGCAGCCTTACTCTCACTTTCTATTGTGTCTATGGAACAGGATGAGAGGGAAATACCCCCAATAGGTCATTGATGTAAAAATAAAAAAAAATTGACAGGGGTTTTACCCGCTTTTATACCGGGCACTTTCACCCTCTTCCTGCACAGCCCAATCTTCAGTTTTTAGTGCTGTCGCGCTTTGCATGACAATTGCGCAAGGCAATACTGTACCCAAACAATATTTTTAGAATATTTTTGAGACAGATAAATCTTTCTTTTGGTGGTATTCATTCACCAGTGGGTTTTTAATTATTTTCTAAAAAAAAAAAAAAAAAAAAAGACAGAAAATTTAGAAGAAAAAAAAAAATCAGTTTTCCTTAGTTTCGGTTATAAAATGTTGTAAATAATTAAATTTTCTCCCTCACTGAAGGGCGCTCATGAGGCTGCACTGTTGGGCACTGATGAGGCGGCACCAATATGCAGCACTGATGGGAACTCAATGGTGGCTGGTGCTCAATTTTTTTTTTGCCGCAAACAAATCCGCCCTCCCTTTCCCCATCCAGGTCACGGGGAGGGGGGGTTTCCCAGCTTCTCTTCCCAGCCAATCCCCGGTCGCTTCTCCTCCCAGCCAATCCAGTCTTAGGACCAGCTTTGTGTCCCGATTGGCCAGGAGGAGAAGCAGGAAGACAATAGCGAATGTTAATTCGCTAATGTCACAAGTGGGTGGCTTTGAGGCGCCCCACGCTCAACCTTTTTGATGCCAATTAGAGCCTCAGGCTCTATACATGTGCTTCAAAAAAAAAAAACCCTGTAGAAATCCATTGCGTCTGGCAAGCCGCATGGAGATTAGGGACTGGTGCATAATGAAGATTATGGGGGGCAGCGCCCCTGCGCCCCTTATGGACCGGCCGCCACTGAGTCCACCACACCGCACGCCGTACCAGCGATTTGGTTCTCATATACAAAGCCCTGAATAGGATGGTGCACTTACGCACCCACACAATGTGAGTACCCCTAGGAAGGGAGTGTTTATTTTTAAATAAATTCCTTTACAATATTATACTATGGAGCTTCTTTTCTTTTATTCATGATTTGGAACGCTACTAATTGAGCAAGTTGGAAGTCAATACCTGCATATCGTTAGAGCGCAGGAGTGGCTCCCAAGCGTGTTTTGACATAGTTTGGGTACTTTGTCACACGCTCTGAGGTGAGCGCATAGGCTTTTGGGGGTCACCGGAGAGCACTGAAGCATGCTGTATCACTATTGATGGACACTGGATTTGTGCACTGTGCATATATTTTTCATGAACTTTTATTGATTTTATTTATCACTTTATTGAAGGAGTGGATGCTTTTTCTAACCTGAGTTGGCACTTGGATTTTCAGTATTTTATGCATGTTGCACTTTATTTACTGTATCACTAAATAATGTCTCACAGATTATGATATTATTGTTTTAGGTACATCTTTCTGATATTCACATATTTTATATATTTTTTTTTATTTTTCATACACTGATGTTTTATTATTTACTTGTATTTCCTAGCGCAAACGCACTGTTTTTTAATCGCCACTGAGTCCTGGCACTGATAGGCAGCATCGACTGGCATCACTATGGGGGACTGCACAATTGATTTCACTGCACACTGTGAGCTTCACACTAAGTGCATTAGTCTTTTCCCTTTGGAGTCAAGTGTCATGTGACGAAACGCATCAGCAGCAAAGCCACGTGAAGTGAAGCTGGCAAATGGAAGTAAGCTGGCAAATACATGCAGCAATGCTGATATCACTTCCTAAGGGGGCAATACCGATGTATTAGAGAGGCAATATTCTGCTTGCACTGGATTTAGTGAACTTTCTTTGTGGGGGTTTTAAATACCTTTTTAATAAAAGGGGTGATTAGTTTGAGCACATTGCACTGAGAAGCTGTTTGATTTCTTTGAGCGATCATTGATGAAGGGGAGACTGTCCACAGAAAGAGGATTGATACAAATGGTAAATACCCAGAGGGGATATTAACCCACGTTAAAGAGCAAAGATCATATTAGACTTTTAGTGAGTCATGTACATCGGTAAGCGACCTGTGTGGATGGTGATGGAGCATTAATACTGGAGGTGGATGCAGGATACACACACACGGTCTTTTGATGAAATTAACTTTTCGTGTAAAAAAAATTAGTCGTATAAGATCATTTTTACAGAGCATTGTATATGGACATTTAATGAATACACGGACAGTATAAGGTGATATACAGTGCCTTGAAAAATATTTCATACCTCTTAAAATTTTCCACATTTTGTCATGTTACAACCAAAAACATAAATGTATTTTATTGGGACTTTTTGTGATACACCAAACACAAAGTGGCACATAATTGTGAAGTGGAAGGAAAATGATAAATGGTGTTTACATTTTTTTACAAATAAATATGTGAAAAGTGTGGGGTACATTTGTATAGCGCCCCCCTGAGTCAATACTTTGTAGAACCACCTTTCCCTTCAATTACAGCTGCAAGTCTTTTTGGGGATGTCTCTACCAGCTTTGCACATCTAGAGAGGGACATTTTTTGCCCATTTGCTAAAAAGATCAAGCTCTGTCAGATTGGATGGAGAGCGTCTGTGAACAGCAATTTTCAAGTCTTGCCACAGATTCTCAATTGGATTTAGGTCTGGACTTTGACTGGGCCATTTTAACACATGAATATTGCTTTGATCTAAACCATTCCATTGTAGCTCTGGCTGTATGTTTATTGCTGACCTGTCTGGTGTGTTCCTTGGCCTTCATGATTCTGTTTGTTCACCAAGGTTCTCTAACAAACCTCTGAGGGCTTCACAGACCAGCTGTATTTATACTGAGACTGAATTACACACACAGGTGGACTCCATTTACTAATTAGGTGACTTCTGAAGGCAATTGGTTCCACTAGATTCTAGTCAGGGGTATCAGAGTAAAGGGGGCTGAATACAAATGCACGACACACTTTTCACATATTTGTAAAAAATAAATAAATAAATTTAAACCATTTATCATTTCTTTCCACTTCACAATTATGTGCCACTTTGTCTTTGGTTGTAACATGACAAAATGTGGAAATTTCAATGGGGGTGTGAATACTTTTTCTAAGCACTGTATAGGATGGCTGAGTGGTTAGCACTACTGCCTAGCAGCACTAGGGTCTAGGGCTGAAACAACTAATCAATTATGAAATTAATCGACTACTATTTTCATAATTGATTAATCGGCCAGTAACATAATGGGGTTAAAAAAAATAAAATGAGCCCTTTATAGTACAAAAAGACCAAATAATCACTACTGTAAATATTACTTTCACTGTTCTACAGTTAAAAAAAATTAACCCCTTACAGTATTATCTGCTTTTTGTGTACTATAAAGGGCTAATTTTAGTTTTTATAACTCCATTATGTTACTAAACGTCTTAGACCTGGTTCTATGTGTTTTTGGATGCACCATTTTTATGTGTTTTTTTGCAGAAACGCACTACAGTTCATTTACATGGTTTACATTCACATCTATGCTTTTTTCAGCTGCGTATTTGGAAACGGTCAGGGATTTTTTTTTATGCAAATCGGTGCTTTTTTGGTTCAATATACTTCAATGGAGAAGCTACAGAAACGCATGTAATCCGTTTTTGCAGCAATTTGTATTTTTAATCTGCCCAACAACAAATTGGCCAAAAAAATTGCAAAAATGTAAAATCGCAGCAAAATCACGTGCACAAAAATCTAATCGCACAGCACAAAGCACTGCAGAAACAAATCATAAGCAAACTGCATAGGTGTGTACCGAGCCTTATGCTGGCCACACTGATCAATTCTCAGACGAGAATATTCAGACGAAAAATCTTTGTACATTCGCTGAAAGAATGTTTGACATTTTCACTTGTTTTTAACATTCTGTTTTTAAAATGAATGTAATTTCTGAATGAAAACCACATACACTGTCTGAAAATTCCCTTCGCCAAGAGGTTTTCTATTATTTCCAAATTTTCCCGTCGCTGTGGTTGAAAATGAATGTCGATTTGACCACAACGATTAGAAGATCGAACGAATGTTCTTAAAATGAAATTTTTTTTGAAGGAAGACATTGTTTGTTTTTTAGATTAAAAAATTTGATCTCAGAGTCTGATGATATTTACCAGATTCACCCTTTAATAGTATATACAGTATATCTCTGCTCTAATAGTATATACAGTATATCTCTGCTCTAATAGTATATACAGTATATCTCTGCTCTAATAGTATATACAGTATATCTCTGCTCTAATAGTATATACAGTATATCTCCTCTAATAGTATATACAGTATATCTCTTCTAATAGTATATACAGTATATCTCTTCTAATAGTATATACAGTATATCTCTTCTAATAGTATATACAGTATATCTCCACTAATAGTATATACAGTATATCTCCTCTAATAGTATATACAGTATATCTCCTCTGTCTGGTATTCTCAGAGTGGATTAGATATTTTGCTCTCTAACCATACGGTTGGTTATTTATATTTTCCACTGCATAGAGATAATTAAGAATAAATTGCCTTTTTAAAAACTTTACATATTAACTAAATTATACACCACACTTTTTTTTAAGGTTATTAACCGAATAATCAAAACAATAAATCAGCAAACTAATCGATTATGAAAATAATCCCTAGTTGCAGCCCTACTAGGGTCGTTGGTTTGCATTCCAACCACGGCACTACCTGCCTAGAGTTTGCATATTCTCCCTGTGTGGGTTTCCTCCGGGTACTCTGGTTTCCTCCCACACTCCAAAAGACATGCTGGTAGGTTAATTGGTTAATTAGATATAGATATTTATTGGAAGCAGAGACAATATAAGTTGAAGACTATCAGTATTATAGAGATATATACGTTTATTGATTGTTTCTGAGAAGATAGCCTGGTCTATATGTCTGAAAACTTCAAATTATCTGCAGTCTCTATTGACAGGAAACAGCCACAATGTTCATGGTAGACAGAGACCATGTGATTCAAAAGGGGAGACTCGCCAAAACACGTGAAGCTGTGCACAGTAACCAATCAGCTCCTTAGGCTGCTTTCACACTGGGGCGGTGGGGGCGTCGGCGGTAAAACAGCGCTATTTTTAGCGCTGCTTTACCGTCGTTTTTGAAAAAGGGTTAAAACCGCTTGCATAGCGCGGCTATAGCCGCGGTATAGCCGCGCTGCCCCATTGATTTCAATGGGCAGGAGCGGTGAATACACGGCTCCTTCACCGCTCCAAAGATGCGGCTTGCAGGTGTTTTTTTCTTCTCCTGCCAGCGCACCGCTTGAGTGTGAAAGCCCTCGGGGCTTTCACACTGAACAAACAGTAGCGGCTGTTTTGGGTCGGTTTGCAGGAGGTATTTTTAGCGCAATAACGCCTGCAAACCGCCCCAGTGTGAAAGGGCTCTAACTCCAGCTTGTTCAATTAAGCTTTGATAATAAAAGCTGGAAGCCAATTGGTTACTATGCACAACGGCACCAGATTCTGAGTGCACCATTTTTAGTAAATCTCCTCCAAACTCTCTAGATTTTAGACCACACAAGGGGACTTAGAAGTAGCAGTTTTATTTTTCCAGACAAGGCGGGGTACAAATCATTTGAATAAGAAACGTCAACATGCACTTACTGATTCACATAAAGTGCACATTTTCATAGGTTTTTCTTAAACCCTGGTTTACATTTGTGCGGCCTTAAAATCACACTACTTCAGTGCGATTTTGTGTGGCTTGCTAACATCTGTGCGACTTGATTTACACAGACGTCGATGCAAATCGCACGTGAAATCACACAGAAAAAGTGCCAGAACCTTTTTCAAAGGCACTGCGACTTGAACGGTTCCATTGCTGTAAATAGGGTGCAACTTGTCAACTTTGAACTGTCAAGTCGCGTGACAAGTCACACTGGTGTGAACCAGAGCTTAAAGGGGTTCTAAAAGTCATAAGATTTTTCACCCTAAAAAAAAGGTTTTTTTCACCTTAATTCATAGAATGTAATAAAGGCGAAGTACAGCAAAGCTCGTTTGGCTGTACTTCTCCTGTGGATCACAGCAGTGCAGTTCATTCTGCACTCCTGTGACCCGTTTTCAGCAGACAGTCCCCAGCTCTCTGCTCAGGGAGCCCTAAGAACCGAGCTGTCGATGGTGTTAGATCGCTCGGTTCCCTGTTTTAGAGCCAGTGGGGGACAGATCTGATGCTGAATCCAGCTAGGCAAGTATGATTAGGGGGAAACAAAATTCATACTTTAATGCAGCTCCACCCCCCCAGACCTTTTTCTTACGCGAGCCCGATCTGATCCAGCGAAGTGCATGAAAGCAGCGGCTCCCGGCGCTGTCTCCCTCCTCATTGGACAGAATGATTGCAGCAGGAGCCATTTGCTCCCGTTGCTGTCAATCAAAAGCTGTGACACGGATCCTGCTGTCTGCGTCAATGGACACAGCAGTGGGAAGCGGGAGCGCATGCGCACGGGTGCCCCCATGCAAAGCGGCTTTCTGTGGTGGCACCCACCGAAGAGGAGGGTCCTGGAGTGCCAGCGGGGGACCCCAGAAGAAGAGGATCAGGGCTGCTCTGTGCAAAAGCATTACACATAGCAGGATAGTATAGACAGGTTATTTAAATTATTTTAAAAAATGAGGCTTTAAACACTTTAAAGCTTTTACCTGCTTCGTTTATAAGACAGCAGGAGGTCCAGTACCAAGTACCCTCACAAATGATGTGTCTGTCATCATCCTTGCACTACATCATGCAGACTGATTGCATAGATGATTAGGTAGTTGATTAAAAGCGGAATTCAATTCAGATTTATTTTTTATTGCCATACCGTGCTTGTATGAACCGCATATTAGCACATAATGGCAGACTTACCCATCATTCAAAGCCCTCCAGTCCAGTGTTGGCGCTCCAGCTGATCCTGGACACTTTCATTTTGGCCCGGTCTTCCTTCCTTCCTCTGGGTTTGCTCTATTCATTCGCTTGAATGGCCAGGCCACAATGACATCACTCCCCTGCATGCGCACGGGAGTGACTTCATCACAGCACAGAGCGGTGCTGTAAATGTACTCTCAGCTGCGCATGCACGGCTCCATGTATATTAACAAGGATAGGCAGGGAGAAGCATTTATGACAGAAGAGACTGCTAGGGTCTCGTCTGTTATAAAATTCCTGTCAGCAGTTTCAAAATTTCAGAATTTAGATTTTAAATTTCACTTTAACAGTTAGAATGATAATATCTGAAATTATTTGGTCCATTCCTACTTTTTTTTTTGTTGTTAGAGCGGTACAACCTATTCCTATTCTCTCAAAGTATAGCAACAAATCACAGCAGGCTTATAAATCTGGCAGTAGAGGACAGAGGGTATTACTTTAATATCTATTATATTATAGTAATAATAATAAAAATGTTCTGCAAACTCAAACAGTGACTCACTGCTTTGGAGTGCAGCCAGGGAGGTAAGGATATATTCATTAAAATGTTTTTTTACCTTTAGATAATACACTATTGTCAGCTCTTAGGTCACAGTTTCATTGAAGTCTGATCACAAATATGGTAAGGTAGGTATTTTTATTTCTGTTATTTGTTAAATGGAAACAAAATGTTTGTATAGGTTTTTTCTTTTTTGCCTTCATTTTTTAAGTTTGTTACTAACTTTTTTATTCTATATCCCTTTTGTTTTGCTATTCCAAGCATGCAATATATGACAAAAGATCCCTAGAGCACTATGGGTGAGCAAAAGAGACAACACAGCTGAAGGCAACTAAGCACGGCCTTTAAATGAAATTACCAAGGTAATTCCATGTACATATGATGATAAACTATACACTAAAGTGACTGCCTATAAGGCTACCATTACTGAACTCTTATTTGAGAATGCCAGTTCTGCGGCTGGCATTCTGATGCTATGATTAATGCTGGCTGGGCGCCGGACCAGGTACAAATTAGTAATTCTGACACTCCTTTTTCAGCAGATTTGTTACGAAACTGTGACTGAAACATGCCAGTCATACACAGCCAGGCCTGCAATGGCAGCCTTCCCAAGACAAAGTCACTATAAGCAAAAATACGGATGATAGAACAAGCATGATGGCTTTTTTCGTTCCTCAATAGGAGAGGGAGAAATAGTTTCGACTCCCAGAGAGATCCTACAAGAAGATGGAACATTTCCTGGGGTAGTGTTGAGTGTCTCCCTAGAAGTTGGAAAACCTCAATGAAAGAAAGTGGGGCTCAAGGCAGCTTTAAATTTTTAGGCCAGCTGTAGCCAATGTAAAAAAACAAAAAACAAAACTCAAAGCCCCTTTCCGGCCTAAGCCTTATAATTTGTGAGGAAGGGGTCTTTCTGTCAAATGATGATTGTTGACTGGATCCAGATTTAGGAGATTTCTTCTCACTTTGTTGACTTGACGGGTGTAGGGTTGCCACCTCATCCCTTTAAGACCGAACACATATTAATTACACGGGTTCTGTGGCTGATTAAGGTGGTAATTAAACTAACTTGGTGCCTTATCTGCATTAAAATAAGCCTCAGAACCCGTATAATTCATATGTGTTTGGGTTTAAACGGGTGAGGTGACAACCCTAGACGGGTGTTAGAAGAAATGGGAAGTAAAGGAAAATCAGTTCACTCCCTGCCTATTTGATCAGGGTCAGACAGAACAGAGAACAAAGGAAAACCTTCCCAATCAGGCCACAAGAAGCAACAAAAGCACATTTTCAAGCAAGGCCGGGACAAAGGGTGGGCAGAAGGGAGAGCGATTGGGGGCGCCCCTCACCACACTCTTCCAGTCATTGGTTGACCACCAGTGGACCACAGCTTGATGCTTCACACTGTGCATGTGCAACTTCCTTCTAGCTGCTAGAAAGCAAGTAATTGGTTATGCATGTGTAATGCACACTCCATGCTTAACCATGGGCAGCTGGAGCAAGGGGGCAGAGAATGGGCCACAGTGGTACACCTATTCACTGTCATGCATTAGCAGCTGAGGAGGGGAGTACAGTTACACATCCTTGCCCTGGGTGCTGGATAACCCTGCCCCAGTACTACTTTCAAGTACAGTGGGGAAAGGTTTAGAATGCGTCAGAATATTCAGTGCTGTCTGCATCCCCACGTGGGGGATTTAGTTCTACTTTCTGTCACATGCCTGACGAAGGGGTCCTGCGCGTCCCCGAAACACTGTACAACGTCTACTGTGATCATTCTTCAATAAAGATTTGGATATTATTTGACAATCCGTGGTGTGCTGGCGAATATGTGCATTTGATCTGTGAGGTCTCCAGTTCCAAGCTGGTTGTTGCTGCAGCTCCCGCTACCTCTAAAGCCTTATCCAGAAAAGGGTGCGATGGGAATATCAATAACTACTAGTTAACAGATATGAGACAGAACAGGAAGAGAAAAAAATGTCTTTTACAGGAACACAGAGATCATTTGAAACCCAACGGATGTTCTAAACCTTGCCAAGTCTAGGAAAGAAAGACAATCTGCCTAGAGCTGGGCTTAAAAAAAAAAAAAAAAAGTCTTGTTTCCTTATTGCCTCTAAACCTTAAAACATGCCTCTTAATGGGAAAAAAAGAAATAAAAATGTATTCCTAAAATGTGCTCACTTACCTGTAACGGCATCGAAAAACTCCTCCTCGCTGTTCATCCTTCTCTGTTGAGTTGTCTTCTAATCAGCACAATTATTGCATCTTCTCTGGGGTTCAACAATCCAGCTGGGTACTAACTGGGATGGTGCCCGACTATTCCCTTTGACCCTAAAAAGAAAAAACATTTGATTGATTTTTAACTCTCATAAAAACACACAATACTTATTTAAACCAATTTCAAGCATCCATGTTGCTGGACAGCATTAATTATGTCAATTTTGTTTTCACAAAAGTTCCTTCCGATGCCTAGAAGAGCTGAAGTATGAGAGAGTCATGATCCTTATCTTCTGTTTCTTCCTCATCCGATTACTTCATTTTACTGATTATGTAAAATCTGTGTGAAGTTTCTTGTTGCCAAACAGTTACCCAAGGGTGACTAAAACGCAGAAACAGCTTACCATCAAGACTAGATTTCTTGTGATTAGATCGCCGACTGAAATACAAATATTTTTGATGTTAGGCCCTTTCTAATCTAGATAAAAGAAAGGGTTTTCACTCAAACATTCTCATATGAATTCTGAAGGAATAAATCAAAATTCAGAGAAGACTATGCAGTCATGTTTAAAGATGAAGATGGCCATAGGCAGGCAGAGAGAGGATAAAATTATTGGAACAGAATCTGCTGTAAATATATATATATATATATATATATATATATATATATATATATATATATATATAAATCTTTTTATTTTTTTTATGCTTTTTCCTATTAGAGGATTTGTAATTCTGTACAGTCAGTCTTGTGAGTCTCCCAAGAAGCTATCGAGTATGATCACTCCAGATGCCAGTTAAGATTATAATACTGATTGCCCCTTGGGATCCCCCCAATTTGTTCAGTCCAGTACTTACTATGTTTAACTGGGCAAAGCCCTGAAAAAAAGAGGACCCCTTTCAATCCCCAAAATGCGTTGGAATTTGTGTGATATAAAAAAAGAAAAATTAATCTGGACTTAAGCCTTACACTTTTGTCACTTTCCTGCTTGAATACCAAGTAATTAACTACCTAAAAGGGGTCCAGATAGGTTCTGGTGTACAGGTCTGCAGAAGAACCATTAGACGGTATGTTCTTGTATTGCAAGGGAACAATGTTATTTGTCTAAGCCGGGTATCAGCAACCCCCAAAAACGCAATGACGTTTGCGCTAGCACCCACTGCTACTGGCTGTAATTGACAACTCGCGGCACTGTCCATATCAAAGCCCGGCCCACCCATCTGCCTCACCGGTTTCTCAGGACATTGGTGTGCTGTGTGAAATGGTTTGGGGCTTACCTGAGTTCTGAAGGTAAAAAAACCACATTGATTTAACAGTTTCAAAAAACAGTTACATTGCCGACATGCCATAAAATGCTGTCACATTTGTTTGTGCTTTCAACCAAACTGTCAAACCATCAAATGGCTGGTGTCATAACTAATCACATGTGCAGCATCATGGCAGTTGAAGATCACAGGCCAAGATGGCAGCCTCCTTGGCGGAAAATGATAGGAAGGTTTAGTTCTGCCTAAATGCATTGGGGCTGATCTGTAATCTGAAGTGTATGCAGTGGATTGATCTTGAGGTGTAAAGTGCGTGCACTGGGGCTGGCCTAAAGTTTGAAGAGCATGCCTTGGTACTGAACTGAGGTCTAAAGTGCATGCCTTGGTACTGATCTGAGGTCTAAAGTGCATGCCTTGGTACTAATCTGAGGTCTAAAGTGCATGCCTTGGTACTAATCTGAGGTCTAAAGTGCATGCCTTGGTACTAATCTGTGATCTGAAGTGCATGCACTGGGGCTGATCTGTGATCTGAAGTGCATGCACTGGGGCTGATCTGTGATCTGAAGTGCATGCACTGGGGCTGATCTGTGATCTGAAGTGCATGCACTGGGGCTGATCTGTGATCTGAAGTGCATGCACTGGGGCTGATCTGTGATCTGAAGTGCATGCACTGGGGCTGATCTGTGATCTGAAGTGCATGCACTGGGGCTGATCTGTGATCTGAAGTGCATGCACTGGGGCTGATCTGAAGTGCATGCACTGGGGCTGATCTGAAGTGCATGCACTGGGGCTGATCTGAAGTGCATGCACTGGGGCTGATCTGAAGTGCATGCACTGGGGCTGATCTGAAGTGCATGCACTGGGGCTGATCTGAAGTGCATGCACTGGGGCTGATCTGAAGTGCATGCACTGGGGCTGATCTGAAGTACATGACTGGGGCTTATTCTTTAATCTGAAGTGCATGCACTCGGATGAGTCCCGAGGTGTAAAATGCATACACTGAGGTGAATGCTTTGGGGCTGATCTGAGGTCCGAAGTGCATGCACTAAGGTTGATCTCGAAATGTAAACTGCATGCAAGGGGGGGTTGAACTTGAGGTGTAAAGTGCATGCACTGGGGCTGACCTAAAGGTGGAATTGCACGCATTGAGACTGATCTGAGATCTAAAGTACATGGCAGTGGGGCTAATCTGAGATCTGAAGTACATGGCAGTGGGGCGGATCTGAGATCTGAAGTACAAGGCAGTGGGGCGGATCTGAGATCTGAAGCACAAGGCAGTGGGGCGGATCTGAGGTCTGAAGTACAAGGCAGTGGGGCGGATCTGAGGTCTGAAGTACAAGGCAGTGGGGCGGATCTGACATCTAAAGTGCATGCACTGGGGTTGATCTTGAAGTGTAAAGTGCATGCACTAGGGCGGACCTGAAGATGGAATGCATGCACTGGGGCTGATCTGAGGTCTACAGCGCTTGCAATGGGGCTGATCTGAGGTCTAAAGTGCATGCACTGGGGCTGATGTGAGGTCTAAGGTGAATGCATCAAAGTTGATCAGAGGTCTGAAGTGCAAGCAATAGGGCTGATCTGAAGTGCATGCACTGGGGTTGATCTTGGAGTGTAAAGTGCATACACCGGGGCTGACCTGCTGATAGAAGTGTTGCATTGGTACTAGGGGTGCAACGGATCGTCATTGATCCGTGATCCGATCCGGAGGTTGACGGAGAGATCACTTGTAACAAACCGGCGTCATGTCATGACGCCGGTTCCTCTCTCCCCTCTGTGTACTGATCTGTACAGTGGAGGGGAGAGATCGGATGGCAGCAGTGCCAATACTCTGCAATGCCCTGCCAATACTCTGCAATGCCCTGCTGCAATGCCCTGCCAATACTCTGCAATGCCCTGCCAATACTCTGCAATGCCCTGGCAATACTCTGCCAATAGTCTGCCATACCCTGCCAATAGTCTGCCATACCCTGCCAATAGTCTGCCAATACTCTACCAATACTCTGCCAAAAGGGAGATTGTGGATATTACAGTGGGGGAGATTTTTTTTTTTGTTGATCCGAAAATGATCCGAACCGTGACTCCTGATCCGAGGAACGATCTGAACCATGAGTTTTTTGATCCGTTGCACCCCTAATTGGTACTGATCTAAGGTCTAAAGTGAATGCATCTGGGCTGATCTGAAGTCTGAAATGCATGCATCAAACTAAACATGTTTTGTGTGCGCACCTGCTAATCAAATTGCACTTATCGTATATACTAGAGTATAAGTGGTTCCGAGTATAAGTCGAGGCCCTAATTTACCACAAAAAAAATGGGAAAAACGTATTGACCCGAGTATAAGACGAGGGTGAGAAATGCACAGCGTCTGTAAGTGGAAAAGAGGGTCAACAAAGCCCATTTGCATGCCTCACTGTGCCCATTTGCAGCCATAGGTCCCCCGAACTTCAAACTCGGTAGTTAAGGGTTCCTAGATGCCCCCTAGCTGCAGCCAAAATTTGGGGTCTCTGAACCCAAAGGGTCCCAAAATGACATTGCTGCAGATGGACACAGTTGACCGAATTTGGGGCCCCGTATCTTGGGGCCACTTAGTGCTAAGAACCCCAAATTTGGTGTGCAAACCCAGTGGAACTAGCACCATAAAATATCCAAAGCTGGGGTTTCTAGCACTAAGTGGCCTCAAGATACAGGGCCCCAAAAATCGGTTCAAAAAATGTCAAGCACTTTTCTGTAGCAGAGAATGACATTTTCCGAACCGACTTTGGGGCCCCGTATCTCGGGGCCACTTAGTGCTAGAAACTCCATCTTTGGATATGTTGTATACCAAATTTGGGGTTCCTAGCACTAAGTGGCCCTGAGATACGGGACCCCAAAATCGGTTCGGAAAATAAAATTTTTTGCTGCAGAAAAGTGCTTGACTCGAGTATAAGTCGAGGGGGGCACTTTCAGCACAAAAAAATGTGCTGAAAAACTCGACTTATACTCGAGTATATACGGTAGTTGTATTGGGAATAGCCAGTTAAATGCAATAATTTTTATAAAATAACTAATAGGCCTCCCTTGCCATCAGCAGTACACATTTGAGTACAAAAATAAAAACAAAGACTACAACCTGCTATTTTACATCAGCACGCCAATAGTCTAATGCCTGTGAATGTGACACTTAATGTGGAAAAGGTTGCTGACCCCCCCTCTGGTCTATGTGCTCCGAAAACGTACAGAAGAAGATTTTATTTCTTTATAGCTGCATAAAGGATAAAATGTAATTTGTCCTAAGGCTCTGGGAGAAGTATTAGAAGAGAATAAGTGAGACAGTTATCGAGACAGATGGCTGGGGATTTTTAGCAAATCTGTAATCTTCATCTTTAGTGAGAATAAGAGAAATAAGAGTAATTCTTTGATAGTTCCATCAAATCCTGGATGTGGCTGCAAACTGACCGGAGGAAGGTAATTTTTTGATCAAATTACAAAACCGTTGGCAAGGCAATTGTAAATGGTACATCAATTCTAATCCAAACGGGAGTTACACTTTATGGTGATTTGCTGCCTCTCTCGCATTTTTCCTTCTCTCTTCACATTAAAATTTGTACTTTTTGTCAAGTTTTCATCCTGCAAGAGTTTCCAAGTGAGCAGCTGTTTCCGAGGCAACCTGTGTTGTTTTAATGGGGTAGCCATTTTAATTTCCCTAGGGAGAGGGACGAACGACAACTCCAAAAAACACGTTAAAACAAAACAGAAAAATAGATTCAGATTTCCCCCGGGCTGATGTACAAAGAATACCTTTTTTTTTTCTGACTGGCAAATGGAGGGGAATTGTTAATGCAGCACAATGATCGTTTTATGGTGCCTTTGCCAGAACTTCAGACAAAGAGCAAAATAGACCAAGGTATTGATTTGAAGTGGACCTGTCAGCATAAAAAACAAAACAAAACAAAAAAAAAACAAAAACAAACCTTGCTACACTTCTCACCCAACTTCCTGATATTTATAAAAGTTTACAGAAGCCATGAAGTACCCAAGCTGGCCATACATGAAGTGAATTGTTCAGAGGAGGGTGTTCTACTCTGCTCACTCAATGAAAGCTGATGAAAAAGTCAACTATTGCCAAGTGGTGCTAACAGGGCAACCCATGGAACAAATGTCAGGTGATTCATCGGGAACATTTGTTCTATGGGTGGCACTGTTGGCACCACCCAGCACAAGTTGAATTGTTCATCAGCTTTCACTGGAGGAGCAGAACGGAGATCCCTCTGCTGAACAGGACATGCATTCAATCAGATGCAAGGGACACCGGGCAGAACAAGAAACCTCTTTAAGCCGGGAACACACTGAGATTTTTTTTTTTTTTTTGTTCATCTAGCACAGTGGTCTCCAAACTGTGGCCCTTTGCTTGCTTTTATCCAGGCCTTGGAGCATTATTCCATCCCCCATCAGCAACAGTGGGGCATAGTTCCTGCCACTGACAACTATGGGGCACTATTCCTCACATTGATACCAACGTTGAGGCACAATTCCTCCCACTGATACCAATGATGGGGCACAATTCCTCCCACTGATACCAACGATGGGACACTATTCCTCCCATTGATACCAACGATGGGACACTATTCCTCCCATTGATACCAACGATGGGGCACTATTCCTCCCATTGATACCAACGATGGGGCACTATTCCTCCCATTGATACCAACGATGGGACACTATTCCTCCCATTGATACCAACGATGGGACACTATTCCTCCCATTGATACCAACGATGGGGCACTATTCCTCCCATTGATACCAATGATGGGGCACTATTCCTCCCATTGATACCAACGATGGGGCAATATTCCTCGCATTGATACCAACGATGGGGCACTATTCCTCCCATTGATATCAACGATGGGGCACTATTCCTCCCATTGATACCAACGATGGGGCACTATTCCTCCCATTTATACCAACGATGGGGCACTATTCCTCCCATTTATACCAACGATGGGGCACTATTCCTCCCATTGATACCAACGATGGGGCACTATTCCTCCCATTGATACCAACAATGGGGCACTAGTTCTCTCATCGATACCAACAATGGGTAACTATTCCTCCCACAGACACCAACGATGGGTATATCAAAAGAGAGATCCTAGTACTAAAGTACCTAGTATACAGGGTGACTCTGTAGGTACTTATCGGTTATTAGGGGACATACAACAGGCAGCAACCCAGCAGAGCGGTGCAGTCCCAGAATCTTCCGTCATTCACTGTGGGAACTGCAGCTCATACAAGCCTTCCCCTTACCTACAATCATTTGATGTTACATATACCTGGGACGCCCCGGTCTCTGTCTGCTGCCAGTCTGATCTTTTCCAGAAACTCTTTTACCTCTGATCACTTCCAGCGATCCATTGAATCAGTTCATCTATGTGAATATTTATCTTTTTGCCTTTTTTCATCTAATCGAACCTCTAGCTCCTGATGAAGCGTTCTTTGTCAACGTGAAACATGTAGAGCAATTGGAGAATACACCACTTTGGAATACCAGACCTGCAGTGCCCCTTAAATTTCCAACTCTCTAGGGGAAGTCTACCCTTTTCTTTTACCTGGAATATATTGCGCTGTTATGAGTATTAGAATTACTTAGGTGACTGCAGGATAGGACCCTCAATGGTGTTATTACAGATGTTGTATGTCTATATCTGATTTGTTTTTAAATGTCCATGTCTACTCCCCATGTTTTTTGTATGTTATGAATAAAATTCAACCTTTTTATATACCTTTTGTAGTCTATTACAATTGTGCCTTAAAAGTCCCATCTTTTTAGTCCTTTGATGCTCTTAAACCAACGATGGGTAACTATTCCCTCCCACAGACACCAATAATGGGGCACTATTCCTCCCACAGATACCAATGATGGGGCACTATTCCTCCCACAGATACCAATGATGGGGCACTATTCCTCCCACAGATACCAATGATGGGGCACTGTTCCTCCTACAGACACCAATGATGGGGCACTGTTCCTCCTACAGACACCAATGATGGGGCACTATTCCTCCAAATGACACCAATGATGGGGCACTATTCCTCCAAATGACACCAATGATGGGGCTCTGTGTCTCCCGCTGATACCGATGGAGCACTATTACTTCCCCTAAAATCAATGATGGGGCATGGTTTGCTTTCACCGACAACATGATATTTTGTTCTCTCCCCCTTCCTACACCTAAGCTTTGAAGGACAGTAAACTGGCCTTTTGTTTATAAGGTTTGGAGACCACTGGTCTAGCAGGCTAAATTTAAAAAAAAAACAAAACATACAGATTCCTGCATCTTCACAAGCGATGTGAATGCAGGAATCTCCCCTGCTGCGCCATTATATTCTGACAGCAGGGGCTCTTCCCCTGTCAGAATACACAGATCAGCACTGCAGCTATTGGATGCAGAGTCTGATCAAATGCAGGTTTTCCAGCAGGACCATTTGACAGAAGGCGGATTAATGATTGGCTTCTGACAGACAGAGCGCTACACGCAGATTCCTGTTTGACTGGCCGAATTTTGATCCGTGTGTACCTGGCTTTACTCTCAATGCAGATCTACTACTCCATGATAGAGGCCATGTAATGAAATGCCTAGGTACTCGTTAATGCGAACTCTTCTAAAGGCAAGGGTCAAACAGCTTGGAACCCTCCTATTGAGAGCACATCATGTGACAAATGCCTAGGCTCCTGATCCAATGATCCAATGAGGCCAATCACTATAAGAAGCCTAGAGCAGTGGATCTGTAGTGACAGTAAACATTGGTGGACTAAAAGTTACCCTTTGCTGTATGAGCCAGGTAGGCAGGGATGCCTTATATAATGCCTTGAGGCGATTCAGTTCGCATTTGCAGCGCTATACAAGTCATTCATTCAATGATAGGCTGACTAAGTAATTTTAGGTGGAATTTGCAACTATATACGGTTGGTATATATACAACTGAATGACATTTAGGTTGCCAAGACACTCTGGAGGAGATTTACAAAAACTGGTGCACTCAGAATCGGGTGCAGCTGTGCATGGTAGCCAGCTTCTAACTTCAGCTTGGTCAGTTAAAGTGATTGTAAAGTCTTGTTTTTTTTTTTTCCTATAAAAATAACAAACATGTTATACTTACCTGTTCTGTTGCAGTGGATTTGCACAGAGCAGCCCAGATCTTCCTCCCCTCGGGTCCCTCTTCGCTGCTCCGGGTCCCTCCCCCCTGTTCAGTGCCTCCACAGCAAGGAGCTTGCTATGGGGGCACCCGAGCCGAGTCACAGCTTCCTATGTCCATTCAGAGATGGAGCCCTGGCCCCGCCCCCCCCTCTCCTGATTGGCTAGCTGACTTTGATTGACCAATGGCGCCGCTGCTGTGTCTCAGCCAATCAGGAAGGAGAATCTTGGACGGCTGAGACACTCGTGGACATCGCTGGACAGAGAGGGACCTCAGGTAAGTGTGGGGGGGGGGGGGGCTGCACACAGAAAAAAAAATCTTCTGACTTTGCAATTTTTACAAAAAACCTGGTAGCTGGTTGGTTTCTATACAGAGCTGCATCAGATTTGGCACCATCCAGTTTTAGTAAATACCCCCCTGTGTCTCAAACGATTGCCATGCTTTTTTCGCCCTTTTCTTATTTTCATCCATTGTTGCGAATGCCCTGCAATCTCTTTGCAGCCACTATACGGACTCTAGCAATGGCTGCATAGTATTCCTCAGTGCAGATTCCTTATGGTGACAACAAAGGACCATGCCAACCTAATGTGTGTTGAAAAAGCCAAGTGTAGTCTCCATTGGAAGCCCATGTGACAGGTTGATCACACAAGTGCCATCGGAGATGGACAGAGTGTTGTCACTCTATAAGAGGAAGTGCCTGTTTAAGGACCTTCATGGCAGGATCACCAGGTATTAATTTTAACCCCTTGGCGCCATCGTAACACAAATATGCAGCCCCACTGGACTGGCCTTTTTTACGTGGGGTCCCATATTTGCATACATCTCCCTTTGTGCTGGGCGCACTTCCAGCACAGTGACCAGGGTCTCACCGAGAGCCTTGGGCCCTGTTTGAACGATCGAGACCTGGGACAGCCGATTCCGGGGTACCTGATCGCTGCGATAGACTGATTGGCTATCACAGTGATCAGTCACTGAAGCCCACCCCCGTGTTTTCTGTCTCTGTAAATGGACAAGAAAGACATTGCATCTTTCCCTGTCCTTGCAGAGATATTTAAAAATAATAATAATAATAATAATAATTATAATAAAAAAAAAAAAAAAAAAAACCTAGATCAAGATATGATCTAGTTCAAAGCCAGGGTTAAAGTAAACCTGCAAGACAAAGGCATAATGAGCTAGTATGCATAGCCCCCGCTGCGGTGCTCGTACACCGCTCCGGCCGGCGACATTTCTCCCCGAAGTTACTTCCGGGTATCGCGGCTCCGGCCAATCGCAGCGCCGCATGCGCACGGGAGCCGCCGGTAACTGCAGTGTCTAACTGAAGCAACGGCACATACTGTCATTGCTTCAGTGCGCATGCGCCGATGACATCGGCACATGCAAATACAGGGGATATCTTCTAAACTGTGCAGGTTTAGGCTATCCAGTGTAGCTACAGGTAAGCCTAATTATAGGCTTACCTGTAGCAAAAAGTGGTTGTAAAGGGTTTACAAACATTTTAATGTTTGGGTCAGGGTCAAAAGGTCAATGTCAGGGTCAGTATTTTTTGGACAGGATTTTTTATTATTTTTTTTTTTAATTAGTATCAGTGTGTTATAGGTAGGATTAAAAAAAAAAAATTAAGCAAAATGCGCACTATTGTTTCTGGGCTGTACTACGGGTACAAACAACGAACATACACATATGTGGTATTGCCGCGATTGTCAAGAGCAGCAGAATTCATTTTGGGTTATTCTTTGGTGGAAGGTTATGGTAGCAGCAAGAAATATACACCAAAAATTTTTTTTTTTTTTTTTTTTTTTGTACCATTTTGGCGCAGTTTTCTCTTAATAATAATAATAATAATAAAAAAAAAAAAAAATCAGGAGATATCCATTACCATTTACCACCAAAAAAAAGCCCAATTTGTCCTGAAAAAAACCCCCATCAAATTATAATCCACCTGGATGCACAAAGTAGTTGTGATGATATGTACGGCTTTACTAACACTTGTCAAAGTTGCAAAATTGGGCTTAGGCATTAAGATTTGTTTTACCCGCAAAGAGGTTAATAAAAGCTGCAAATTTGAAAATATTAAAAACGTCTTTTGAAATGACAATAACATATTATATCTTATATGAGATATGAATAATTACGCTTATTACGTGACATATAAATACAATCTGCTCTAATATTTCCCCACATAAAATGACCTTATCTTGTTAATAAATATCTGCCAGCTTGTCATTTCTGTTAGTGGTCCTTGCATCCTGGATTACAGGTAGGGAATCCACTGCACACAAATCATACATTTTCCCCACAATAAGAAACATTAGGCAAACAACGACCCCTCTTAATCTGCTGCTAAAACATTTGCATCCATATTAATGAATATTCTGGGTCATTTATCTCATATAAAGCTTTTCGCTTTCCCCGCGCGCTGACTCGCAAAAACACGAGAATGAACCCTCTCTCTGCCTCACGGGCTACTGTACAATGGCATTAAGGAGTGTTGGCGAGGCTTGTCTGTATACTGTGTATATCCCAGTGGACTAGTACTAAGCAGGGGTAAGATTTCCATTTATAGATGAACAACTGGGAGCTTCCAGCTCAGTGTAACCGCTGCCGGGATAAACACAGGCGTCTATTCCAGCTCTAAATACACAAAAACACTTGTAGTTTGTTGTGCTATGAAATGGTAATTGTGCCCCGGATTGTGGGGGGGTGAAAGTTTGAGGGGTCAAGTTTCTGTAAATTTGTAAACCCAACCACGAAAATCTCAGGGAAGATTTAACTTGTTCATGTCATTTTAAAAGCTAAATTTCCAATATTTTAAAACCCGCAGAATTTTTTTTTAAATAATACCTGGTGATTCTGCCATGAAGGTCCTAGTTCAGGCGCCTCTTGTTATAGGGGGACATCACTCTGTCCCTGTGTACAAATTGTGCTCCACAGTCTTCTGATGGAGGCTACAAGTGGCCATTGCAACAAACATTACAAAAGCATGCATAGGCGTGTACAGGGGGGGGGGCACACCCCTAATCACTTTGTGCGGTGCCGATTCTCCCTCCCTGCAGTGCTGCTGGTCTCCCTCCTCTCCTCTCGGCTGCTGCGGGGGATATTTCAGGATGGAGGGTGGGGAGAAAGGGCTAGTCAATATGTCATTTACCAGACCCTTTCTTTTCTAAATGAACACACTCACTCAATGTGTTCATTCATAACTGAAGCATAGTAGACTGTTTACTACGCTCCAGTTTGCGAATGAACCTGCTCAGCACAGAGCACTTCCCATTCATTCACTGTCCAGTGCAGCTGAGGCTGCGGAGAAAGACATGTGTGTTTGAGCTTTGGGGAGCACACCCTAATGCAATAGGCTTCCCACACCTATGCAAGCATGGCTGACTTGATCAACGTGGCCTGAATTCGATGAGAAGAGGCTGCAGCAAACCCACAGCACTGAGATGCAACAGAGGATAAAAAAAACTTTTTTTCTTTTTTTAAGAAACATGACATACCTTTGTGATACATGGTACCTTAGCAAATAAAGGGGGGACTAAATTGACTAAAACTGGCGTATAAAATCTGGTGCAGCTCTGAACAGAAACCAATCAGCATTCAGGTTTTATGATCAAAGTTTAATTGAACAAGCTGAAGTTAGAAGCCGATTGGCTACCATGCACAGCTGCAGCAGATTCTGTGTACTCCAGTTTAAGTAAATCTACCCCCAAGACCCCTTCACACTGAGGCATTTTTTTTTTAGCGCTAGAAATAACCTCTAAATAGCGACTGAAAACTGCCTCCCATGCCTCCCGAGTGCTTTCACACTGGGGCGGTGCGATTGCGGGACATTAGAAAAAGTCCTGCAAGCAGCATCTTTGAGGAAGTTTGGGAGCGCTGTATACAGCTCTCCCAAAATGCCACTGCCCATTGCAATAAATAGGCAGTGCTTCGAAGTGCTTCGGAAGCGCCGCAACACAGGCTTTTTATAACCCCTTCTTTGGGGTTAAAAGCGCCTTGCTAGCGGCCGAAAAGCACCGCTTAAACAGCGGTAAAGTGCCGCTTATGCGAAGAGAGCTTTACTGCTAACGCACGGGCAGGCCCCAGTGTGAAAGGGGTCCAAATATCATCCATTTAAGTTTTACATCTGCTTTAGGGATAGAAGATACACAGGGCAAAGCAACAGGTTGGCACAGATGCCAGCTATGCCAGATTTTATGGGACAGTACCACATCTTGGACTTCAGCCTCAATAATGTGGTGTGCCCGGGTGGAATGTCTTTGGATCATAGTGTCACACTTGAATGAATGTCTAATTAAGATACTGTGCATGTGCAGAAACTCAGTAAGAAAAGCCATGGATTAATCAATGGCCATAGATTTAATTGATTTTCTTTCCTTCCACCACGAGTGAAAGAAAAGAAAAATTGCTTGATTCTCCCATCAACACAGTCATTGCTGACGGGGGAAATGCCTCCCGCAGCACTATTGTATTCTGCTGGCTCAGAGCTTATCCAGCTGGTAAAATACAATAATTAATTACCATTAGTGGTTATAGCCACAGGCAGTAGTTGCATGCTAAAAATCCAACAGGCTGCTTGTACCCAAATCGATTGATCTACTTGGGTAGAAATATTCCTGCCCCTAAATGGATTGAATCTTGGATAGTCCATGCTGAACTGGCGCAGGTTCCATCCATCTATGTCCGGCTTAAAATGAACAGGAGCTGCAAGTGGGCAGTCTCTGCATAATTAGAGGCTAGGTTTGGGGCGTGCCACCCTGGTAAGTGGATAAGGATTGAGCAGGACCATCTAGTCACGTGGTGGGCCTGAAGTGTACTGTGGGTGGGGTTAACCGTGTCCCCCGTCCAGGACATAAAAGTTGCTAGGTATGTGTTGCCAGTAGGTTAACCACTTGCCGGCTGCCCTATAGCAGTTTTACTGCTACAGGGCGGCCGCTGTGTGCAGGACCATGCATATATACACGTGATCCTGCACTTTCAGGTAGCGGGCACGAATGCACACCGCCCGTGGCTCGCTCCCACTGTGATTATTTACAGCGGGAGCCGATGGGCGGGTGCCACGGACTCTATGTCCGCCGGCACCCGCCAATTGTTGGGTACTGTGGCAGCGCGGCAGTCTGCCTATGTAAACAAGTCAGATTGCTATTCTGTCGCGGGTGAAGGCGTGGATCCTGTGTCTCTGCAAAGCGGGGACATGGATCCATGCCTCCCCCTAGTAAAAGCACCTCCCACACAATAAAAAAAAAAATAACACAGGCTAGGCACACAGTTAACCCTTTGATCGCCTCTGTTTAACCCCTTCCCAGCCAGTGTCATTAGCACAGTAACAGTGCATATTTTTTAGTACTGATCACTGTATTAGCGTCACTGGTTCCCAAAAAAGTGTCGGTTAGTGTCTGATTTTTCACCGCAATATCGCAGTCACACTATAAGTTACTGATCGTCACCATTACTAGTAAAAAAAATAAATAACCAAACACCAAAAATATGTAGCCGAATACATATTGGCCTAAATTGACGAAGACATTCGATTTTTTTTTTTGTTACATTTTTGTATTGGATGTGTTTTATAGCAGAAAGTAAAAAATATTGTTTTTTTGTTTTTTTTCCAAAATTGTCGCTTTTTTTGTTTATAGCGCAAAAAATAAAATACCACCAAAAGAGAAAAAAAAACTCCATTTGTGGGAAAAAATTTTCATAAATTTTATTTGCGTACAGTGTCGCACGACCGCGCAATTGCCAGTTAAAATAATGCATTGCCGTATCGTAAAAAAATGGCCTGGAAGGCATGAAGGGGGGTAAATCTTCTGGAGCTGAAGTGGTTAAGCAAGGATGCTGACTTGTTCCATGTGACAGCACTGATGGGACTGGTGATTGGACCAGTGCTTTCACAAGCAATGAGTCACAAGCTCATCCATACCACAAGTGTTCGGTATTTTCAGTCCCCATCAGCTGACATTGGTGGGGGAACAAAAGAAAAGGTTCAAATGTATTTCTGGGAAGGGCAACACTAAAGCAAACATGTTAGTTTGCCCTGCAGGGCCAAAGCACCAGCTTGCTTTATTAATCAAATTCACATGACTACAATACATGACCCTGGCGTCTGTGGATACCACATCTTGTGGTCCATGTCTTCGGTATGTTTACTAAATGTAGGCAGTAAACCTGAATAAAGTTTTAAAGTTTTCACATGGAAAAAAAAAGAAACTCGACTATAGTAGCTCTTTAAGATTAATCTTTCTACTGCGCTATGGGCAGCACACGGGCGAAGTGGTTAGCACTTCCGCTTGGCAGCACTAGGGGCTTTGGCTCAAATGTCAACCACGTCCTTACCTGCCTGGAGTTTGCATGTTCTCCTTGTGTCTGTGTGGGTTTCCTCCGGGTACTCCGGTTTCCTCCCACACTCCAAAAGACATGCTGGTAGGTTAACTGGCTCCTGTCTAAATTGGCCCTAGTATATGAATGTGGGTCAATGTGTTACTAAACCCACAACAGTAAAATCTGTCTGTATATTTAGCATACTTGTTCTACTCACTGTGGAACTTAAGGGGTTAATCCTCTGCATTGTGTAAAAGGGCTGTTTGATCCTGTATGTACAGATCCTCCCCCTCCTGCACTGTCTATCTGGGGAAGGCCAGCTAACACAGGCAACAGCCAACCTGCACATGCTCAGTTGTGTCTTTCATGCTGGAGAGAATATTTACTGGTTCTCAGAGCTAGCCAGGTCACATGATATTGTGCATCACACATGTGGGCGTGTATAGAGGCTGAAGTGGAAATCTCCACCTACCTGAACTCTCCAGCACTGGAGAAACTGTGCAGTTTAATTGCCGACCGTGGTATACAGATCATCCAAAAAAGGTATATAGTAGCAATATTTTAATGTAAAAAGATTTATAAGCTGTGGGCGCCGTGGTGGGGCAGATTAACTATTTTCATATTACTGGGTTTAGTAACAATTTAAGGCCATTAAATTGTAAGCTCCTTGGGGGCAGGGACTGATGTGAAAGCACAATATACATTATATGTAAAGCGCTGCATAAATTGATGCCGCTATACAAATACCTGTACTAAATAAAATACAGAAAGCACATTTAAAGCAATGCTATTTTACACACCTGTATTATGCATCATATTATATATATATATATATATATATACACATATATATATATATATACACACACACACACACACATACATTATATATATATATATATATATATATATATATATATGTGTGTGTGTATATATATATATACAGTGCCTTGCGAAAGTATTCGGCCCCCTTGAACTTTTCAACCTTTTGCCACATTTCAGGCTTCAAACCTAAAGATATAAAATTTTTATTTTTTGTGAAGAATCACCAACAAGTGGGACACAATTGTGAAGTGGAACGAAATCTTTTGGATTTTTGAAACTTTTTTAACTAATAAAAAAATAAAAAGTGGGGCGTGCAAAATTATTCGGCCCCCTTGCGTTAATACTTTGTAGAGCCACCTTTTGCTGCGATTACAGCTGCAAGTCGCTTGGGGTATGTCTCTATCAGTTTTGCACATCGAGAGACTGAAATTCTTGCCCATTCTTCCTTGCAAAACAGCTCAAGCTCAGTGAGGTTGGATGGAGAGCGTTTGTGAACAGCAGTTTTCAGCTCTTTCCACAGATTCTCGATTGGATTCAGGTCTGGACTTTGACTTGGCCATTCTAACACCTGGATACGTTCATTTGTGAACCATTCCTTTGTAGATTTTGCTGTATGTTTGGGATCATTGTCTTGTTGGAAAATAAATCTCCGTCCCAGTTTCAGGTCTTTTGCAGACTCCAACAGGTTTTCATCCAGAATGGTCCTGTATTTGGCTGCATCCATCTTCCCCTCAATTTTAACCATCTTCCCTGTCCCTGCTGAAGAAAAGCAGGCCCAAACCATGATGCTGCCACCACCATGTTTGACAGTGGGGATGGTGTGTTGAGTGTGATGAGCTGTGTTGCTTTTACGCCAAACATATCGTTTTGCATTGTGGCCAAAAAGTTTGATTTTGGTTTCATCGGACCAGAGCACCTTCTTCCACATGTTTGGTGTGTCTCCCAGGTGGCTTGTGGCAAACTTTAGATGAGACTTTTTATGGATATCTTTGAGAAATGGCTTTCTTCTTGCCACTCTTCCATAAAGGCCAGATTTGTGCCGTGTACGACTGATTGTTGTCCTATGGACAGACTCTCCCACCTCAGCTGTAGTTCTCTGCAGTTCATCCAGAGTGATCATGGGCCTCTTGGCTGCATCTCTGATCAGTCTTCTCCTTGTCTGAGCTGAAAGTTTAGAGGGACAGCCAGGTCTTGGTAGATTTGCAGTGGTCTGATACTCCTTCCATTTCAAAATGATCGCTTGCACAGTGCTCCTTGGGATGTTTAAAGCTTGGGAAATCTTTTTGTATCCAAATCCGACTTTAAACTTCTCCACATCAGTATTACGGACCTGTTTGGTGTGTTCCTTGGTCTTCATGATGCTCTCTGCGCTTTCAACAGAACCCTGAGACTATCACAGAGCAGGTGCATTTATACAGAGACTTGATTACACACAGGTGGATTCTATTTATCACCATCAGTCATTTAGGACAACATTGGATCATTCAGAGATCCTCGCTGAACTTCTGGAGTGAGTTTTCTGCACTGAAAGTAAAGGGGCCGAATAATTTTGCACGCACCACTTTTCAGTTTTTTATTTGCTAAAAAAGTTTAAAATATCCAATAGATTTCGTTCCACTTCACAATTGTGTCCCACTTGTTGGTGATTCTTCACAAAAAATTCAAATTTTATATCTTTATGCTTGAAGCCTGAAATGTGGCAAAAGGTTGAAAAGTTCAAGGGGGCCGAATACTTTTGCAAGGCACTGTATATATATATATATATATATATATATATATATATATATATATATATATATATATATATATATATGTATATGTATGTGTGTGTGTGTATATATATATATATATATTTTTTTTTTTTTATATTATTATATTACCTGTATTATGGGTTTTTCACTCAGTATATATTATGTATACGTTATGTTTTACATCGTCTCTCGTGTTACTTCTCATATTAGCTTCTCTTTTCCCATTTTCTCCATGATCTACTAAAACCTGTAAATTTAACCTGGACTTGCCCTCTCCTCCCTGCCCACAGTGGTGCAGATATGGTACTGGTGTCCTGGGACTTTTCAGCTGACAATATGGCCATCCTATACGGAAGGTTAATTCAGAACTCGGAATTCAGCCAGTATCGCGTTTACAAAAAACTAGAACGGACAGCAACACGAGCAGGCATTCGGCGGGCAGATTAGAGTTCTGCGTGTTTATATTCCAGTTCACTCTCAGTATTCTATGCTGGTGGCACCGGGGATTAGACTCGCCACTCCTGGCACTTCTTCTCCAATTAGGCTTTAAATCTACATTTCCTTATTCAAGTAATTGCGACCGGAGGGTATAGCAGCATGTTTTGTGTTCTGTGCGGCTGTTTGTTCACAGTAACCATTTCTACTTTCTGAGGTTTCACGTAAAGTATATTTGCTTGTAGAGAGGCAGCCATTGCTGTCCTTAAAGCTCAACTCTGGGCACCAGAAAAAAAAATATCCTAGTGGTGGGGCCTCTCCGCACTGCAAGAGGTAAATGCTCCTTAGGTCTATGGGTAGAGGAATAAGTGGTAATACCTTAGATCTTGCTCCAGCAGTCTCCTGCAGCGTCTTTCCTAAGGATCTCTGGCCGGCGATCACATGGTGACTTCATCCCACACAATGGAGGTCCAGTAGTCCTGCATTGTACCCGAGGACAGGGAGGGCCCACTGATATTCAAAGTGTCAAAGAGAAGGGTGCTGGCGGCCAGAGGAGCAAGGATTAGCATATGTATTACAACTCTTTCCTCTACTCCTAGTCCAGGGCTCTCCAAACTTTCTAAACAAAAGGACCAGTTTAATGTCCTTCAAATTTTAGGGGGCCACGCTATAGCCAGTGGGAGTAGAAAATGTCCTGGCATCAGTGGGAGTAAACGATGCACCATGATTGGCATTAGGGAGAGTAATAGTGGCCCATCATCGGTGTCCATAGAAGGAATAGTGCCCCACCACTGGTATCAATGGAAGGAATAGTGCCCCATCATTGGTGTCCATGGAAGGAATAGTGCCCCATCATTGGTATCAATGGAAGGAATAGTGCCCCATCATTGGTATCAATGGAAGGAATAGTGCACCATCATTGGTATCAATGGAAGGAATAGTGCCCCATCATTGGTATCCATGGAAGGAATAGTGCCCCATCATTGGTATCCATGGAAGGAATAGTGCCCCATCATTGGTATCAATGGAAGGAATAGTGCCCCATCATTGGTATCAATGGAAGGAATAGTGCCCTATCATTGGTGTCAATGGAAGGGTTAGAGCCCAATCATTGCTGTTAGCAGGAGGACTAGAGCCCCATCATTGGTGTTAATGAGAGAAATAGTGCCCCATTGTTGGTGTCAGTGGCAGGAACAGTGGGGGGGGGGGGTATTGCTCCAAGGGCCGGATAAAAGCAAGCAGAGGGGCGCAGTTTGGAGACCACTGTCCTAGAACTAACAAGTGAACCAGTGATTTCTCCATGCAGTTCAGTTTAAGGTCACCC
The DNA here is from genome assembly GCA_037952835.1 of Lithobates septentrionalis. Classification (NCBI taxonomy): domain Eukaryota; kingdom Metazoa; phylum Chordata; class Amphibia; order Anura; family Ranidae; genus Lithobates; species Lithobates septentrionalis. Next base: position 35,943 of record JBBDGP010003377.1, read on the forward strand.
TCCCCAGCAGCACAAACTTATCTTCTTTTGGCTCCCCCACCATTCTGTTCAGCTGCTGGGAGTGAAGGGAAGCCTTATGCGAGCCTCAAGTTGTCAGAATTGTAGTTACATAGAGCTATGGACTTCCTGTGTGGCAGTGCCGATTGGCCCAGCACTGTCACATACCTAGATGTACTTCCTTCTGCTTCCAAAGGGTAGTGTGAAAAGGCAAATGTATTGCTGGGGAGATGAATTAAAGCAAACCTGTCATTAAACAAACATGGGAGCTGCAACTGCCGCATTAGCAAAGCACGGGCTCACTTTAAGCTCTGCATGCATTTTATCTATTTGTTCTTGCTTTGGCTACTGGAGTCATCTCTACGTCTAAAAAGTGTACACCATTAATGGCCAATGACTATCATTTTTGCACCTTGAATCGGAAGCAAAACATGCAAAAACTTGGACACTGATGGCTACCCTCTGTCAGATCCAAGGGAAACAAGTTCAGCTCTCAAGATGCAGATAAAGCTTTACCTTGCTCTGCTCATGCATAAGCTGGGTAAAGAAATGCATCTTGCATGCGAGGGTCTCAGGATCTGGAAAGCTGTTAACGGTTACAAAATGGAAGGGCAAAAGAATGACTGTAACTGTCTGTATGAAGTCATTTCAGCAGCCTTTTAAAACAATATCCTGCTTTCTAATTAGGCGGGGTGCCATGGTAAATAACGCATGACTGTCATCAGCTTTACAATTGCTGAGCCAAAAAAAGTGTGAATCAATGACCAATGCCATCACATGTGAAGTCTAGTACAGCTGTACTTGGCCTAAAGTGACCCCTGGGGTTTGAAGAGAAGTGTGAGAAAAGGAAGAAATGACTGTTGTGTAATGTTAGATGCAGGAGGATTATCCTATACCAAGGGTTAGGCAACGCAAAGCCTCTTTTGCCGGTGTTCTGCCGAGAAAGTTCCCCTCGGCGGATAAGGATCCCCCTCTACTGCGCAGGCGCAGCGCTTGCGCAGTAGGAGCCGGCGGAAATAGCTGAAGCCGAATAGAATAGAAATCAGCTGTACACGGCGCCTGTGAGAGGGCACCTTCGCTCGCCACGCTTCAGGCACGGCCTTGCTTCGCTCTGCACTCTTTTATTCTCCCTCTAGGTCCACTTGGATGGTGGGGCTTGAACCTGGATCCAGAGAGCAGGCGCCGTGTACAGCTGATTAAAGGTTTTCAGCTTCGGCTATTATCGGCGGCTCCTTAGTCGTTCGTACTGCGCAAGCGCTGCGCCTGCGCAGTACAGGGGGGTCCTTATCCGCCGGGGGAACTTTCTCGGCAAGACACCGTCATACGACTCCCGCCCCATCAGCAGAGCAGCGCAGGGAAGTGTCAGCAAGACACTAACGCATTCCAATGTCAGAATTCCCCACACCTGCACTGAGGGGGAGGCACTGCGCCCCCACACATTGTAAAAGATGGGAAACATTGTTTGGTTCTCTAAGGCTACTTTCACACTGGGGTGCTTTTAACCCCCGCTAGCGGCCGAAAAAGGGTTAAAACTGCCAGTGGCGGTTTGGCGGCGCTGCCCATTGATTTCAATGGGTAGGGGCGCTTTAGGAGTGGTGTATACACAGCACCTACAGCGCTGCAAAGATGCTGCTCGAAGCCTTTTTTTCTACCGTCCTGCAAGCGCTCCGCTCCAGTGTGAAAGCACTCGGGCTTTCACAATGGAGTGGGAGGAGAGGCTCTTTACAGGCACTATGCAGACGCTATTTTTAGTGCTTTAGCGCCTGTAAAGCGTCTCAGTGTGAAAGCAGTCTAACTTTGCTGTAGCTGCGATCGTCAGCTTTTGTGATGGGGAAGAGATTGGGTGCAGTTCTGCTAAGGGGGGGGGGGGGGGGACCCTGTTTCCAGGAAGGAGAGGACTGTCATTGGCCACTACTAAAGCCAATAAGTCCTGCTAGACCTGTCCACCATCTGGAGGAAGAGGACTTGCTTAGTGGCCACTACCAATCTCAGAAAGAAGGGATTTCACTGATTGAGAGAACGCACACTATGCAAATTGCACACAATGAAAATCACACCCAACCACTTTTTCTCAGCTGCGGGGGCCCAACTTATGATCTGCACACAGGCCCACTGCTTTCAGAAAATGCCCCTGACCTGAGGTCATCATTGCGCATCCATTCAATATGCTTGTATGTGACATCACATACATCACATACATCACATAGAAGCACGTGGGCTGGATGCGAGAGGTGGATCAGTAGGATGAGTGTGCCAGGACAGGTAGATGTGTCTCATCTCTGCTTCCTTTCACCACTCTGCATATCATAGATAAGAAGAGGGTACAGGGGTGGAGCAGACAAGCAGGAGGGTACAGTGGTGAAAGAGATGAAAAGGGGGTTCAGCAGTGGGACAGAAGGGCAGAGTGATGGGCCAGATGACCAGGGGGAGTACAGTGATGGGCCAGGTGAAAAGCAGGAAGGGGGGGGGGTACAGAGATGGGCCAGATGAAAAGCGGGGGGGGGTTACAGTGATGGGCCAGATGAGCAGGGGGTTACAGTGGTGGGGCAGTAGAGCAGGGGGCACAGAGGTGGGGCAGTAGAGCAGGGGGCACAGAGGTGAGACAGGTGTGCATTGGTGTGGCAGATGAGAAAGCGGGTTACAGTGGTGCAGCAGATGGGTTCAGTGTTAGGACAGATGAGAAGGTGATTCAGTAGTGAGACAGAAGAGCATGGGAATACAGCGGTGAAGCAGATGTGCAGTTGTGCAGGAGGTACAGTGGTGGGGCAAATGAGAAAGGAAGTACATTGTTGGGGCAGATGAGCAGGGGTTTATAGTGGTGGGACAGAAGAGCAAGGGGGTACAGTGGTGGGAGGGATGAGAAGAGGGTTCAGCGTTGGGACAGAAATGCAGGGGGTACAGTGATGGGGCAGAGGAGAAAGGAGGTACATTGGTGGGGCAGAGGAAAAAGGAGGTACATTGGTGGGACAGATGAGCAGGGGGTACAGAGCTGGGGCAGATGTGCAGAGGAGAAAGGAGGTACATCGGTTGAACACATGAGCAGGGAGTTACAGAGGTGGGGCAGAAGAGCAGGGGGAACAGAGGTGGGACAGATGTGCAGGAGGTACAGTAGTAAGCAGACGAGAAAGGGAGTTACAGTGGTGGGGCAGATGAACAGATAAGTTCAGTGTTAGGACAGATGAGACAATGGTTCAGTGGTGGAGCAGATGTGCATGGAGGTACAGTGGTAGAGCAGATGAGCAGGAGGGTTACAGTGGTGGGGCAGATGAGCAGGAGGGTTACAGTGGTGGGGCAGATGAGCAGGAGGGTTACAGTGGTGGGGCAGATGAGCAGGGATGTACAGTGGTGGGGCAGATGAGCAGGGATGTACAGTGGTGGGGCAGATGAGCAGGGATGTACAGTGGTGGGGCAGATGAGCAGGAGGGTTACAGTGGTGGGGCAGATGAGCAGGAGGGTTACAGTGGTGGGGCAGATGAGCAGGGATGCACAGTGGTGGGGCAGATGAGCAGGGATGCACAGTGGTGGGGCAGATGAGCAGGGATGCACAGTGGTGGGGCAGATGAGCAGGGATGCACAGTGGTGGGGCAGATGAGCAGGGATGCACAGTGGTGGGGCAGATGAGCAGGGATGCACAGTGGTGGGGCAGATGAGCAGGGATGCACAGTGGTGGGGCAGATGAGCAGGGATGCACAGTGGTGGGGCAGATGAGCAGGGATGCACAGTGGTGGGGCAGATGAGCAGGGATGCACAGTGGTGGGGCAGATGAGCAGGGATGCACAGTGGTGGGGCAGATGAGCAGGGATGCACAGTGGTGGGGCAGATGAGCAGGGATGCACAGTGGTGGGGCAGATGAGCAGGGATGCACAGTGGTGGGGCAGATGAGCAGGGATGCACAGTGGTGGGGCAGATGAGCAGGGATGCACAGTGGTGAGGCAGATGAGCAGGGATGCACAGTGGTGGGGCAGATGAGCAGGGATGCACAGTGGTGGGGCAGATGAGCAGGGATGCACAGTGGTGGGGCAGATGAGCAGGGATGCACAGTGGTGGGGCAGATGAGCAGGGATGCACAGTGGTGGGGCAGATGAGCAGGGACGCACAGTGGTGGGGCAGATGAGCAGGGATGCACAGTGGTGGGGCAGATGAGCAGGGGGTACAGTTGTGAAACAGATATGCAGGGGGGACAGTGATCTAAGGTGTGAAGGTGCAGGAATTGGGGCAGATCTGAGGCGTGAGAGTGCAGGATATCAATTCCTCACTACTAAAAGTAGTTTACAGCATTTACTTTATAAAAAATCCTTTTCGTGATTGAGAGTGTGAAGTTGACATTTTTTTGTTATAAAATCGGCACGCTCAATTTCTTTGAAAACATTTTTCGGCACACTGTGCTCAAAAGGTTGCTTACCCCTGCCCTATAGTAAGCACAACTCCGTATCACGATGTGATTTCACCGGCCCTGGGAATATTGAGCAACTAAATCCACGTCCTTCGCACACTGCCATTATCTCACTGTGACCTCTATGTGTACTTCAGCCTGCTCACATCTCACCCTGACCTCTATGTGGACACAAATGTTAATATCATCCACTCCCAATGCAACCCATCCTAAAGTCAAGAATGCCGCTGGACCCAATCACCTAATTGGTTACCACCAGTGTAAAGAAAAATGCCAGGCATGGCTATATTATATGCAGTTACACTGATTCAGCTAGGACCAACGTAACTACATATAAAACGATATAAAAAGTCTACACACCCATGTTAAAATGTCAGGTTTCTGTGATAAAAAAAAAAAAGAGACAAAGATAAATCATTTCAGAACTTCTCCACCTTCAATGTGACCTATAAACTGTACAACTCAGTTGAACAACAAAACTAAAATCTTTTAGGTGGAGGGAAGTAAAACTAAAAAAATTAAATAATATGGTTGCATAAGTGTGCACACCCTAAACTAATACTTTGTTGAAGCACATTTTGATTTTATTACAGCACTCAGTCTTTTTGGGTATGAGTTTATCAGCATGGCACATCTTGACTCTTCTTTGCAAAAACACTCCAAATCTGTCAGATTGCGAGGGCATCTCCTGTGCACAGCCCTCTTCACATCACCCAACAGATTTTCAAATCGGATTCAGGTCTGGGCTCTGGCTGGGCCATTCTAAAACTTTAATCTTCTTCTAGTGAAGCCATTTCTTTTGTTGATTTGGTTGTATGCTTTGGGTCGTTGTCATACTGAAAGATGAAGTTCCTCTTCATGTTCAGCTTTCTAGCAGAAGCCTGAAGGTTTTGTGCCAATATTTTATTTGGAACTTTTCATAATTCCCTCTACCATGACTAAGCCCCCTGTTCCAGCTGAAGAAAAACAGCCCCAAAGCATGATGCTGCCACCACCATGCTTCACGGTGGGTATGGTGTTCTTTTGGTGATGTGCAGTGGTGTTTTTGCGCCAAACATATCTTCTGGAATTAAGGCCAAAAAGTTCAACCTTGGTTTCATAAGACCATAATACATTTTCCCACATGCTTTTGGGAGACTTCAGATGTGTTTTTGCAAAATTTAGCCAGGCTTGGATGTTTTTCTTCTTAAGAAAAGGCTTCCGTCTTGCCACTCTACCCCATAGTCCAGACATATGAAGAATACGGGAGATTGTTGTCACATGTACCACACAGACAGTACTTGCCAGATATTCCTGCAGCTCCTTTAATGTTGCTGTAGGCCTCTTAGCAGCCTCCCTGACCAGTTTTCTTCTCATCAATTTTGGAGGGACGTCCAGTTCTTGGTAATGTCACTGTTGTGCCATATTTTCTCCACTTGACCCTCTTCACTGTGTTCCATGGTATATCTAATGCATTGGAAATTCTTTTGTACCCTTCTCCTGACTGATACCTTTTAACAATGAGATTCATCTGATGCTTTGGAAGCTCTCTGCAGACCATGACTTTTGCTGTAGAATGCGTCTAAGAAGATGTAAAGAAAGACCTACTAGAACAGCTGAACTTTATATGAGGTTAATCAGAGGCACTTTAATTGATGGCGGGTGTGTACTGACTCCTATTTAACATGAGTTTGAATGTGATTGCAAAATTCTAAACACAGCTACATCCCCAGTTACAGTTGTGCTCATAAGTTTACATACCCTGGCAGAATTAATGATTTCTTGGCCATTTTTCAGAGAATATAAATTATGACACAAAAACTTGTTTCACTCATGGTTAGTGTTTGGCTGAAGCCATTTATTATCAATTAACTGTGTTTACTCTTTTTAAATCATAATCACAACAGAAACTACCCAAAATGACCCTGATCAAAAGTTTACATACCCTGGTGATTGTGGCCTGATAACATGCACACAAGTTGACACAAAGGGGTTTGAATGGCTATTAAAAAGGTAACCATCCTCATCTGTGATCTGTTTGCGTGTAACTAGTGTGTGTGTGTATAAGGGCCGGTTCACACTGGTGCGATGTCAGAGATCAGATGCGATTCGCACCGCACTACAGTGAAAATCACACAATCTCTGTGCGATGCGATTTCAGCCATAAAGATCATATGGCTGAATTCGCATCAAACTCGCACAGGACACTTTTTTTGTCCACAGCAGAATTGGATTGCATGGGCGTTCACACCCATGCGATCCAATTGCTGTCTGAGTTTGCAGATCGCACTGCGATATGATTTGGGGGTGTCATTAACTTTTACCTGACACTCCCAGCAGTTCGCATAGGGCAGTGTGAACTGCTGCCGGGAAACATGCAACGCGGGAACCCGCAGTGGATTTGTAGGGCTCCCGCTTTGCAGCAGTGTACACCAGCCCTTAAAGGTCAATGAGTTTCTGGACTCCTGACAGACCCTTGCATCTTTCATCCAGTGCTGCACTGACGTTTCTGGATTCTGAATCATGGGGAAAGCAAAAAGAATTGTCAAAGGATCTGCGGGAAAAGGAGGGTGAACTGTATAAAACAGGAAAGGGATATAAAAAGATATCCAGGGAACTGAGAATGCCAGTGTTCAAACTCTAATCAAGAAGTGGAAAATGAGGGGTTCTGTTGAAACCAAATCACGGTCAGGTAGACCAACTAAAATTTCAGCCACAACTGCCAGGAAAATTGTTAGGGATACAAAGAAAACCCCACAAATAACTACAGGACTCTCTGAAAAGATGTGGTGTGGCTGTTTCAAGATGCACAAAAAGGAGGCACTTAAAGAAAGATGGGCTGCATGGTCGAGTCACCAGAAGAAAGCCATTACTACGCAAATGTCACAAAGTATCCCACTTACAATACACCAAACAGCACAGAGACAAGCCTCAAACCTTCTGGCACAAAGTCATTTGGAGTGATGAGACCAAAATTTGTGTTTATGGTTGTGGCCAAAAAGCTCACATTTGGAGAAGAGTCAACAAGGCCTATGATGAAGGGTATGGAGGTGGATCGCTGTTTTGGGGATGTGTGAGCTACAAAGGCACAGGAAATTTGGTCAAAATGGATGGCAAGTTGAATGCAGTATGTTATCAAAAAATACTGGAGGAACATTTGCATTCATCAGCAAGGAAGCTGCGCATGGGACGTACTTGGACATTCCAACATGACAATGATCCAAAACACAAGGCCAAGTCGACCTGTTATTGGCTACAGCAGAATAAAGTGAAGGTCCTGGAGTGACCATCTCAGTCTCCTTACTACAAAATCATTGAGCCACTCTGGGGAGATCTCAAAAACATGCAGTTCATGCAAGACAGCCCAAGAATTTACAGAAACTGGAGGCTTTTTGCCAAGAGGAATGGGCAGCTTTACCATCTGAGAAGAGAAAGAGCCTCATCCACAAATACCACAAAAGACTTCAAGCTGTCATTGATGTTAAAGGGGGCGATACACGGTATTAAGAACTGAGGTGTGTAAACTTTTGATCAGGGTCATTTGGGTAGTTTCTGTTGTGATTAGTATTTAAAAAGGGTGAACACAGATGATTGATAATTAATGGCTTCAGCCAAACACTAACCATGAGTGAAAGAAAAATTTGTGTTATCATTCATATTCTCTGAAAAATGGCCAAGAAATCATAAATTCTGCCAGGGTATGTAAACTTATGAGCACGACTGTATAAGAGGGCATGCACACTTATGCAACCACATTATTTTATTTTTACTTCCCCCACCCCCCAAAAAATTTCAGGTTGTTTTTCAATTGAGTTGTACAGTTTATAGGTAACATTAACTGCTTGCCGACCAGCACACGACGATGTACATCGGCACAATGGCACGGCTGGGCAAATGGGCGTACTTGTATGTCCCCTTTAAGACGCGGCTTTGTGGGCGCGCACACTCGCAACGTACTCAGTGAGCGTGCCCGCGGGTCCCAAGGACTCGATGTGCGGCGGGGGCCCGCGATCATGACATGGAGCGGCAGAACTGGGAGATGCCTATTTCAACGAGGCATTTCCCTGTTCTGCCTAGCTACATGACAGGGACCTTCTGTTCCCTGTCATTGGGAGCAGTGATCTCTGTCATGTTGTAGTGAGCCCACCCCCCCCCCCCCCCACAGTTAGAATCACTCCTTAGGACACACTTAACCCCTTGATCGCCCCCTATTGTCTAACCCCTTCCCAGCCATTGTCATTTACACAGTAAATCAGTGCATTTATATAGCACCGATTGCTGTATAATTGTCAATGGTCCCAAAATAGTATCAAAAGTGTCCGATGTGTTCGCCGCAATGTCACAGTCATGATAAAAATAAAAAATAAAAATCGAAGATTGCCGCCATTACCAATAAAAAAAATAAAATAATAAAAATGCCACGAATCTATCCCCTATTTTGTAGACGCTATAACTTTTGCGCAAACCAATCTATATACGCTTATTGCGATTTTCCTTTTACCAAAAATATGTAGAAGAATACATATCGGCCTAAACTGAGAAAGAAATTTGCTTTTTTATATTTTTTGGGGATATTTATTAGAGCAAAAAGTAAAATATATTGCTTTTTTTTTCAAAATTGCAGCTCTTTTTTTTGTTTATGGCGCAAAAAATAAAAAACTGCAGAGGTGATCAAATACCACCAAAAGAAAGCTCTATTTGTGGGGAAAAAAAGGACGTCAATTTTGTTTGGGTGCAACGTCGCACGAACGCGCAATTGTCAGTTAAAGCAACGCAGTGCCGTATCGCACAAAGTGCTCTGGTCAGGAAGGGGGTAAATTCTTCCAGGGCTGAAGTGGTTAAAAAGGTGGGAAAAGTTCTGAAATTATTTATCTTGGTCTCATTTTTTTTTTACATCACAGAAACCTGACATTTTAAACAGGGGTGTGTAGACTTTTTATATTCGCTGTATGTATATACCATACAGTGGGGAACATAATTATTTGATCCCCTGCAGATTTTGTAAATTTGCCCACTTACAAAGAAATGAAGGGTCTATTTTAAATGATGCAGACAGAATATCAACCAAAAATCCAGAAAAAACACATGATACAAAAGTATCAATGAAGTTGCAGTTCAGTGAGTAAAATAAGTATTTGATCCCCTACCAACAATAATTCTGGCTCCCACAGACTGGCTAATCCACTTGTTTCCCGCCCTGTGCCTAGCAGCTGCACTTCTGCTTACAGAACACAGGAGTTTGGCCGCTCAGCATGAATAAATGCAAAGTATTCTCTGATTGGACAAGGTGGAGAGGCAGGGCAGTGATGTCACGCTCTCACCTGGTCCAATCAGAGAACACTTTGCAATCATTCAACGATTCTCAGGCTGAGTGGCTGATGTCCTGTATTCACAGTGCGTCAGGCCGGCTGCTCAGCACGGAACCCTGAAAGCAAATGGAGATCACTGGAGTAGTGGTGTCCAATTGAATGAGCTTCCAGGGGCATTGGCTAGGTATAGTACATAAATAGCTACATTGATCCAAGCTGAACCAATGTAACAATGTAGAATATAGCCATACCTGGAATGATTCCTTAAAGCAGACCTATACACACACACATGCTGATCTAAGGCTGCCATGCTGAATCAGGCAGCGCTGCTGACCGACAAGCTCTGACTGAATGCCGGTCCACCAGGCTGCTTTGGCGGAAAACATGCCATGATGTCCTGGCACATAACAGTCAGCGGGTAAAGAAATACCAAGACACAGAGAATGGTGTCTCTGTATTGTCTATTTAAAGACTACTTTGGGAAGTGAATACAAGAAATGAGCGTTATGAAGACCACACAACTTAGAGCCCAACTCCAGGCAACTTCAAACTGTATCCCTTGCAATTGGGATGTGCTCACTCTAATGCCGCGTACACATGGTCGGAATTTCCGACAACAAATGTTGGATGTGAAGAAAGTGATAATAAACCCGCGCAGTGGAAATGGGTACAATGGAAGTTTTATTATATAAGACAAGCTTGGAACTGCTGCCCCCCAACACGCAGTCACCAGGATATCACAGCGTTTAAAGGAACAGCGCCACACCCCTCTCTTAAAACTATCAAATGTTGGATGTGAGCTTGTTGTCGGAAATTCCGACTGTGTGTTGCTCCATCGGACATTTGTTGTCGAATTTTCCGACAACAAAAACTTGAGAGCTGGTTCTCAAATTTTCCGACAACGGATTTTGGAAATTCCGATCGTGTGTACACCATTCCAGCGCACAAAATTCCACGCATGCTCGGAATCAAGCAGAAGAGCTGCACTGGCTATTGAACTTCATTTTTCTTGGCTCGTCGTACGTGTTGTACCTCAACGCGTTCTTGACGTTCGGAATTTCCAACAACATTTGTGCGACCGGGTGTATGCAAGGCAAGTTTGAGCCAACATCCGTCCGAAATAAAACCTGGATTTTGTTGTCGGAATGTCCGATCGTGTGTACGCGGCATAAGGGTTATTAGCTCATTTTATCTACGGGAAGTTAGAAACCCTTTTAAGATTTACTTACCAGATCCTTCTTTCGCCCAGTAGATGGCGCTCGTCTATGCACCGGCAGTGGATTGTCCCTTGGCGCCATTACGTCAAATTCAGGCGTATGGACCGTGCTTTGGTCTTGATGACGTTAGTATCCTAGACCGCTGAAGTGTGGGGAGGAGAAGCTACGGTAACCGCTGTTAAGTAAATCTTATTTTTGTTTCCCTAGACCATTGGTCTCCAAACTGTAGCCTGGGTGTCAGATGCGGGCCTTTTGCTCCCTCTCATCTTGCCCTTGGGGCAATATTTCATCCTCTGACATCAATAATGGGGCATAATTCCCCCCCCCCCACTAACACCAATGAAGGGGCTCAATTCCTCCCAATGACACCAATGATTGGACAAGTTCCTCCCAATAACACCAACGATGGAGCACAGTTCCTCCCAGTGACACAGACAGACAATGGGGTATTTTGAGTCTCACCGATGTCGAGATATTTTCTACCTCCAATGGCTACAGTCCGCACCCCCTAATGTCTGAAGGACGATAAACTGGCTCTTTATTTAGAAAGTTTGTAGAACCCCGCCCTAGACCAAAACGAGCAACTAACCTTTGCAAAGCAGGCACAGCCCCCATTGCAAGGAATGATTTTGTAGTTGCACCAAGCTGGCCTTTACTTTTTAAATACTTCCCGCATGTGTTTCTTCAGTTTATATTGCAGTTTGGCTGGGGTAACCCTTGTAGCAGAGAAAAGCCGCAGCTGTGAGCACTGCTGTATAAGACATGAACCAAACACCGCACTGAACGCTGGCTGTATACACTGAAAAAACATTCACAGAGGATCCAATCCTTCCAGAAGGCTTCCCATTATGATTTCTTAAACAATATAATAACCAAGTGGGCAAGACGAAACTCACAGGGCACCATCTACAGCGTGAATTCATGAAAAGACGAGATAATTAACAGAGATAAGAATCCCAGCAGGCCTGAATCACAATTAGAAAAACAGTACTATCAGGATTGTGAAACACAAAAGGACAGAAATACATCTAGTATGATGAATGCAGAGGAGCAGAATGCACTGGGGGGTGCACAGTCTGAATAGGTCACAGAGAACTGACGCCACTGCGCAACATGTTTGAAACAAAAAAATGAAAAGGAAAAAAAACAACAACCCATGAATAAAAAAAAAAAATTTAAAAACAGAAAAAAAAAAAAAAAAAACTATTTAGCACACACAAATCCACTGAAAAAATGGCAAACATTTGAGGTTGCCAGGGTTCCTTGTTGGTAAGATGCTTAAAGAGCTCCTGTCACTGCAAAATATTGCAGGTAAATGCACAGAAAAATAAAGCGCTTCAGATGCTCATTTGCAGCATTTTTTTTTTTTTTTACTATAAATTTTTATTCACTTCCAATATGCTTATAGACTACTCCAGGGAGAATCTACTACCTAGCACAGTTCCCCCTGGTGACAGGGTCTTTTTAAACTCTGGTCCACACAAAAATGTTTTTAATAGATTCAGACTGCAGAGAGGTCTTGATCAGTGGTCACCAACCAGTGGTCCATGGAAAAATGTTGGTGGTTTTCAGGGGTTCTGCCGCAAATCAACATTGTGCTACATGTATACAGCCCAAATGTTGTTTCCAGTGTTGTTCTCAATGTTCTCTCGGTCAATACCGAAAGTTGTAATATTGTGTGTATAAGGCAGCAGTGTGATCGGGGGGGGGGGGGGGGGGCAGAGAGCAGGAGCATTGTGTGTAGAGGGCACATAAAACTCAAGTTAGTGGTCCTCGGGATTCAAAATTGTGAGTTTAGTGGTCCATGAGGTCTGAAAGGTTGCCGACCACTGGTCTAGATCTCCAATACATTATATGGGCAAAGGTTTGTGGACACCTGACCATCACACCTATATAAGCTTGTCGGACATCTCATTTCAAATCCATGACAATGAATAGATGGCGCATTCATTATATGGAATTGAGCCCTCCTTTTTTGGCTATAACAGCCTCCTCTCTATTTGAAAAAAAAGACTTTCCACCAGATTTTGGAGTTTGACTGTGGAATTTTGTGTCCATTCAGCCAAAAGTGAGTTTATGAGGTCAGGTACTGATGTTCAAGACCTAGCTTATCCAAAAGGTGTTCAGTAGGGTTGAGGCTCTGTGAAGGCCACTTGAGTTCCTCCACACTAAACGTGTCAAACCATGTCTTATGGACTTGGTTTGTACATAGGGGCACAGTAATGCTGGAACAGAAAAGAGCCTTCACCAAACTTTTGTCACAAGGCTGGAAGCACACAATTGCCTAAAAGGTCTTGCACACTGTAGCATTAACAGTGTCTACACATGGGTTAACTGCTCGTTTTTGCCTAGGAGGAACGAAGAGGAGAGCGGACATTTACTTACCTAATTATATGATCCTCCCAGCACAAGACCAGTCTGGCACCCCCAAGCTCCAGCGGAGGAGTTGTGGACTTTTCCCAACATCATCAAGCCCAGAGCAGGCCAGGAACAGACCACAGCTGGACCGTGGGGTTGTGCCGTTTTCTGCTGGAACGAAGGCTCGGCTGAGCATAAGCTTTCTCCTCACATCTAGACAAAAAGGAGCAGTTGACCCGTGCAGTGTTGGCACAGCCCCACTGCATGTGAATTTTTTTTTTTTTGCCGGAGTTGGGCATTAAGAAACAAGGGGCCGGAGTCATCTCACCAAGCTTCACCTACAGCTAAAATATCAGTTTTTGGTGAATTGACTAATAAAAACCCGCAACATATGCTCATTTTTATGGGCTACAGACTGAAATGCGTAAGCACGGACACGTTGGTTCTAACAGAGGACAAAATAAAGACAGCTCTAAAAAGCCAATGTCTCCACAGGACTACGAAACTGAGCAGGCTGAGCTGCTGCTTACCTCAAAATAAATATGGTAATTATGGATGAGCAATGAGTCAGCCCGCTCTTACTACACTATGGTTTGCTTTAACACGCTTGGCCAAGGATTTTTAGATTAAGCTCATCACATTCACATATGCATCTGAAAAACTTCAATTTCCCTTTAAGCATTTCCGCAAGTTTCTTCGAAATAAGGAGAGATTTGAAATTGTTTGTAATTTTATGAGGCATGTGGTGTCGTTTGAAAAGTAATAAGACACAGTGGGAGACAGAAGAAAAAATAATATCACCGAGCGAGAGTATTAGAACTCTTGCAAATATCGTCAAGAGTTACTGCTGATCTTAAATGAGAGTTTAACCGACCAAAACAATTTATCTTTACAGAAGAAAGCACTCCCTCCACTAATGACTCCTTCAGTTCTCCATGTTCTGCCGTTTTCTTCAAACTGCAATTAAAGTTAACCGAGTCCCATGTGTGTCAGCAGAAGGATGGATCATTTTGGTTTGAAGGACAATCACTTTTCAACAGGTCACAGCACACTAGTACAAGCTCCATGTTCCCAACCACAGAGGACTAAGGGAAAAGTGGCAGCCATGACATCCATTTGTTGACTAGTCATAAGGCTATACGATTCATTGTTCACTATTGTGTTTTTACTGCATTCTCTGCATTAAACGCCCCACTACTTGTTCTACACACCCCTCCATCCCTAAACACTTACCTGGTATCTGTCACTGCTCACTTCCTGCCTTAATTATTACCGTCAGCCTTCCCTAAATCTCCAAATTCCTGTTTTTACTGCTGTGATCCAGGTGGTTGTACCCGGATTATATGCAGCTGCAGGCATCACCCGGTACTGTTTTTTAGCGCCAACGATTGGCTCTCTTGTAATAGCAATCGGAGTGGCTAACTAGCCACTCGACTGCTATTACAAGCAGCGGGAGGAGACGTCTGCCCTCTCCCACTGCTTTCCGCAGCTCTCTCAGGATCTCCTTTCCCACCGGGAGACCTGAGCTACTAGTCGTCTTGTGTACCGGCTGGCCGGAGACCCATTGGAAGCTGGAATCAGCTTTGATTGGGTCTCTGCTATGGTAACCCGGAAGCGATGACATGACACCACTTCTGGTTTACCTGGCTGTCAACGGGCACCATTTTTTGAATATTGAAAGTATTAAAAAATGCTGATCTTGGCGTTTTGTATGCTTTCAGGGGTATAGGAGGGATTTGGGGGCTTTACTGACCCCAGATCCCTCCATGCCTATTGCTGTCACATTCCTTGAGACAGCAATAAATAAATAAAATGGAAAGCAACCGTGAAAAATAAATAAATAAATAAATTCAAGTGCCCTCGTCCCCTCCCGCACGCAAACAATGATAGTCCCACACGTGAGGTATCGCCATGAACGTCTGATCATGGGTTATAATTCTAGCACTAGACCTCTTCTGTAGATATAAAGTGGTAACCTGTAAAAACTTTTAAAATGTTGCCAGTAGTAAAATATACGTTGTTTGTCACATTGCGCGGGCATGCACAATTTTAAAACATTATATGTTTGGTATCGATTTACTTGGTGTGACAACTTTTATATTTTACAAAAATTATGTATTGTGTTTTTTTTTGCATTAAAATTTAAAAAAAAAAAAAAAAAAAAAAAAAAAAAAAAAAAGGAAGAAGTGTATTTTTTCCCAAAATTGCATTTGAAAAACAGCTGCACAAATACCGTGCGAGATAAAAATGAGCAACAATTTATTCTCTAGGGCCTCTGCTTTACAAATATATAATGTTTGGGGGTTTTAAGTAATTTTCTAGCAAAAAAATCCTTACATGTAAACAAAAAGTGCCAGAAAAGGCCTTCAAGTGGTTAATGTTACTTTAAGGTCTATTTCACAGCACCCGCAGGCTTGCCAGGTTTACTATGTAATGCATCAAATAGTCTTTCTTCAAAACTTCTTTTATACCAAAAAATATCCTGCGAAGCAGCTAAACTTACTGTATTTTTTGGGGGGAAAAAAACATGGCATAATATGGGCCTCAAAGATGGTCACACAGGGCAGACAATGGGGTTGCTTTACGAAATCTGGAGAGTGCAAAATCTGGTGCAGCACTAAAATGGCAGCCAATTAGCTGCTAACTTCTGCGTGTTCAAATTGAAATTTTGTCAAACCTTAGAAAAAAAAAAAAAAATCTGAAAGCTGATTGGTTTCTATGCAGAGTTGCACCAGATTTTTCACGCTTCAGTCTTAGTAAATTAACCCAATAACTGACCCAGGACGACGCACAGACGATGGCTGCCCAGCTTCCTGGTAAGGTCTGGGTAGGCAGGTAAATTGATGGTGGCAGCACAGCTCTCCTCTGTGACATGATTGGAGAAGAGAGGGGAGGGTTAGCTGTTAAGTACTGCGGTGATTGGCCATCACTGATCACCTTGTCCTTGAACCACTCAGATTGGCTCATTTACCTTTACCTGTGATCTAAACTAATGACAGCTTGATGACAAGCAATCAACGGGATGCACTGGCTGTTTTTAAAGGTGCTCCAGAAGACTGTGTCCAACAACCTGTTTTTTTTTTTTTGTTTGCTTTTCCTTTATGAAAAGCAAACAAAATGTTTGATTACTTATGGTTGGGTTTAAACCTTTGTCACTGTCCAGAAAAATATAAAGATCTGTGAAAAATAAATCAAGTAGGTATGAAACTGCACACAGTTATCAGAATTCAATATTTTCTCATGGTGAGGTCCTTTAAATGCCAACCTGGATCGAGTCCCCATCTCAAAGGGCTCTCTTAATTCTTTCAAGGACAGTGAAGGTTGGTAGTAAGGAGCACCGGATATCCAATGAAATGCAAGTTGGAAGGTGAATTTGTTGTTTATTGAAAGAAGCAACAAGTTAAACAAGCAACGCGTTTCGGGGGAACAAATACTTCCCCCTTCCTCAGGGCTGCTGCTGTATGCTGATTGTGAATGGGGAAGAATCCCAAACGAGTGCGTCTATAACACACAAGATTGAAATATGTGTCTGTTGTATTAGCAGAGGCAGCATAGCTAACACATATGGTTTAAAGGGAGATTTCACCTTTACAGAAAAATCTGTAAGGTGAACGTACACTGGACCCCCTCCTCATCCCACCTGGTCCCTGGAGGAGTGAAGAGAAAGCAGCAGGGATTCAAATCCCCGGACCGGTAAAGCGGCGATAAGATGTGTCAGTGTGGGAGATCGCCGGCCTCGGGTACAGCGGGACCAGGTGCAATGGGGAGGGGGTCCAGTGTAAGTTCACCTTACAGATTTTCTGTAAAGGTGAACTTACACTTTAAATAAAGGGACTCTATGTACGGTATAGTAACCAGGAATAGTTCTTAATAGTGTGCGAGTCAAGCTGGACATAGATGGATCTAAATTTGGCCGAAACAGGGACCTGCTGAAATTCAATAAATCTATTGCCATTCCTGTTCGCGAGAACGTTATATAAAATGTGTTAGTTTAAAGCTGCAGCCAGTTGGTGGAGAAGCGGATCAGAGTATTCTGAAAGCAGAGTCTTTGGGTCAGAATACATTAACAGAGTGGGGAGGGTTCCTCTATTTACCTCGATTCTGTGGATGGGGGAATCCATTTACTGTTTTTCAATCAGTCCAGTGGCTGACCGAAAAAAAAAAAAAAAAAAATCGGATACATCTATGACCAGCTTCATAGGACACCTCAAATCTGCATGGAATAAGGATGCTATCTCAGGCCTTAAATTGAAAAAATTTTCCCTTAAGCCCTCTCACACGGGGCGGATCCACTCAGCGTTTATCCCCGCTGAGCCGGCGGATGACAGGTCCGTCTCGGCTCACTGTGCAGGGACGAACCTGTCAGAGCGCCGCTGATCTCTATGGGAAGATCTGATGAAAACAAACAGCATGTCCGTTTACATCCGATCCGCTGGACGGATGGCGAACGTATCGCCATCTGTCCGTTTTCAGCGGATCTTGTCGGATCTGATGGCAGGCGGGTGTCAGTGGACACATCTCCTCTGACATCCGCCTGCCCATACAAGTCAATGGGTGGCCCTCTCAGATCAGCCTTAAAAAAAAAAAAGGACAGGCGGATCTTTGCGGGCCGATCGTGTGAAAGGGGCCTAAAGCAAATCTATGGTGATGGTACACACTTTCATTCTGTAACATCTGCATTGTAATAACAATACAAGCAATGATTAATATTGACAATTCAATCTAAGTTTACTTGAAATGTCGAATAAGCTCCCTGTCTGCTGGCCATCTCTTTCTACAACTTTCTGGATCCCCTGCATGCTTTAGCTTCTCCTCTGCCGTTTACTTTCCATTTCTAAGGACTACATATCCCATGGTACCTTGCTGCCTACAAGCAGTGATTCCTGTATCGACTCCGCCTCCTGAAAATCCTCTTTCTCAGCACCTCTGTAATATAGAAGGTAGGCTCTGTGAAATGTGTGACGCACAGTGTCTATTCACAGGGCTTATGAATACAAGGAATTCAAGAAAGTCAGTGTGTCGGGCTCTTCAAAGTAAGTTTACAAACTTCAAGACCGTTCAGATTAATAGGAGCAGGCTAGAAATAATTCCAGTACAATGTGGAAATATAGGATTTTACATTTTGATCACTTTATCTCTTGTCCCAGTGACAATGTTGTCACCAGTGGTGGCCGGTCCACAAGGAGCGCAGGGGCGCCACCCCACCAGCTAGCACTATGTGGCCGTGCACTGTGCGGGGCACCATGGCAATAGGTTCCTACCAGGTTCATCACCTCCTCACAAGCACGTGACAACATGCTGGAGGACCCACTCGCCCAGTTTCACATTGTCCTCTGGGTGCAGGGCTCTGCCCCTCGAACCCTCCCACCCTGCAATGCCCACGAATTGGCATCAACCATTCAGAGAGATGCCACCCTTTTCATAGCCGACAGGTCAGCTGAGGGGGACGTGGGCCATTCAGAGAAACGCCACCCTCTTCATAACTGACAGGTCAGCAGAAGGGGGGCGTGGGCCATTCAGAGAGACGCCACCCTCTTCATAAGGCTCCATGCACACTGAAGCTCATAAACGGACGTTTTTGGGAGTTTGGGCGTTTTTTTCAACAGCCCATAAACTCCCCCCTATGTTACCCTATGTGTCCATGTGTGCCCACGTTTTTGGATGTTTATCAGCAGTGGAGTTTATGGGCTGTTTTCTGAACGCCATAAAAATCGCGTTCAGGAGTCGTTTTTCCGACGACAAAAAAAAGCCAAACACCCATAAAACGCTCATAAACGTCGATAAATGCTTAAAAACATGGCTCACCAGCATATTTTAATGTCTTTGAGCCATTGGGAAAAAAATAAAAATAAAGCTAATGCGGAAAAACGCTAATAATAAATCGGAAAAACCTTAAAAAAAGTTGAAAGACTCACTGCAAAGCTACTGCCGTTTTTATAAAGTTATTTTAACGTCCAGTGGGCATGACAGGTCAGCCGAAGGGGGCGTGGGCCATTCAGAGAGACGCCACCCTCTTCATAACTGTCAGGGGACAGGTAGACTAATGGCAGTACTGTGTACACGGAGGACAGATTAGAGAGGACAGCAGCCTGGAGACCGAGGGAGAAGAGACTGGAGGAGCAACCTGCTTTACAGACAGTCCAGGGGAGCTCCTCCATAGGGTGAGTGCGGACCTGGAGGGGGCCGCCCACGTCGTCCCCCCCCCCCTCCAAAATCCTTCAGCACCACCCGCCACTGGTTGTCACCAAGGCAGAAAGGGGGAAGAAATATCCCAAAGAGAGTCCCAGACTGCAGAAAAAACCTTCCCTGCTCTGTACAAAATGTTGGATGGAGTTGCACTCTAAAATGGCACTGCTCCCAAATTCAGAAATGTAACATGGGAGTTCCAGCTGCACTAAATTGAACAGGAGCCTACAGTATCCATTGATCTAAATAATGGAAAGGTCTGCATTTCCTTAATGCGCCGCAGAAGTTTCTCGCACAGAAAAGCCACGTTTTGAATTACACAGAGCCCTGTGACTGGCTAGATCACCAAAAAACGGAAGAAAAAAAAAAAAAAAGGAAAAGAGAGCAATGTCACCATCCGCCTCGTCTCTATTACACGTCACAGTTTTATTAAGACGCCAGACAGGTTTCTCCACATCTCTGTTAGTAGGAACAGGCCAGATAACTTTCTACATTGGGAGTGATTAGTCATCACACAGCGGGCAATAAAGACTGTCAGGTGCAGCTTTAGAAAACAGAGCGGGTATCTACATAACTAACAATGTCACCGCTGCAACATATTCATCGAAACCTGTACTGGCAGATGGCGGCCCACAGCAATGACCTCCGACTTTAAAATTATAGTTGCCTGGCTCTGCCTGAACCAGATCAGTGTTCAATCCAAATTTCTAGAATGGGGGAAAAAAAAAGAAAAGAAAACTTTTGGCTTTAGATGCACTTTAACTCAGAAGGTCCTACAATGTACTGGACTAATATGACAGCCAGGAGACTAGCAGATTCAGACAGCGAGCAGTGGAAGACTATAACTCAGGACAGAATTGGTTTGCATTCACTGGAGACCACAGGCGTGCGTACAGGGTGTGCTGGGGGTGTCTGGGCACACCCTAATCACCCCGTGTGGTGCCGATTCCCCCTGCTACCTGTCTCCCTCCCTGCAATGCTGCCAGCTTTCCTCCTCTCCTCACAGGAGCGGGGAAGGGGCTGATAAATATTTCAATTAACCAGCCTCTTCTTTTTCTGAACGAACAGTGAGTGATCTGTACCGATTACTATGCTTCAGTTAAGAATGAAGACAGGAGCAAACTAGGTTTACTGTAGGCTGCAGAGAAACGAACTGGGGAATCTCTGTGCTCAATTTTTTTCGCTGTCTCAAGTGATGTCAAAAGTAATACATCAGGGGTCTGTTTAGAGCAGGGGTCTCAAAATGGCGGCCCTCCAGCTGTTGCGAAACTACAAGTCCCATGAGGCATTGAAAGGCTGACAGCTACAAGCATGACTTCCACAGGCAAAGGCATAATGGGACTTGTAGTTTCGCAACAGCAGGAGGGCCGCCAGTTTGAGACACCTGGCTTAGACCATTGATATTTCACCAAAGCCCTATAATTGGGCTCCTACCAAAAAAAAAAAATACAAAATATTGTAAAAAAACAAACAAAAAAACAAACACTTTACTGACACCGTCCACTGGTCTGCGGATATATATGCATGCGTTTGTGGTCTGGGGTGCACCCAGGGCCGGGACAAGGGGTGGGCGGAAGGGGCGGATGCCCTGGGCGGATCAATTTATTGCAGGAAGGGGGGCGCAGCAGTGGAGTACTAACTAGGGGGGGGGGGTGTCAGGCAGCTCCCTCATCCTCCCCTGTATGAAACAGTGAGAGCGGGACAGGCTTGCTTGTGCAGCGGCGATGTGACATGCTGACAGCGCTGGGAGAGCTCAGGCGGACTGTCCCATTGTCACAATGCTGTGTGTCTCACTCTCTGTTAAATTCTAATAGCCCAGTGAGTTCAACTCCCCCCTCCCTCCACAGAGGTGGAAGAGGCTCTGCCCCTCCCTCCCCTCTGTTTCTGTGTCCCGTCCATGCTCCGTGCAGCCCGTGTGCTGCCTCTGAAAGGAATGTGGGGGCGGGAACATTTAAACAAGTAGCCGCCGATGGAACTAGTTTTAGCAACCTGGGAACATCCAAGTGAGTTATCAGAGCTGTCACTGTGTCCAGACTCTGCTCTCTCTTTCCCAAATCTTTCACTCCCCCTCTTTCCTCTGTTGTCCTCCAGCAGAGTCTTTCATTAACTCTATGCTAATAGTTGGCCCCATCATGTTCCCATCATGTTCCTTTAGCCAGGGTTTTCACTAGTATGATCATAGACATTGCATGTGATTCGCACCGCATTGCTGTACAAATCACATGCAATGTCTGTGCAATGCGAATTCAGCCATACAAACTGTATGGCTGAAATCGCATTTGCACCAAAACTGTGCAGGACCCTTTTTTTGGTCTGCACTGGAATCGGATTGGATGGGTGTTTACACCTATGCAATCCGATTCCTGCACCATTTTACAGTTCTCACTGCAATCTGCAAACTGATCTGGGGGTGTCATTAATTTTACATTGACACTCATAGAAGTTTGCAAAGGGCAACATGGACGGCCGACAAGCAACATGCAATGCAGGAATCCGCACTGGAATCGGTCGGATTCCTGCATCGCATATATGTGAACCAGGACTAAGGATGATCTCTGGCGTGTTCGCATGCTGCACATGCCGAGCCCGCCAGGAAGTCGGCAATGCTCTAATCACAGGCAGTGAGACATTTCCTGATCTCTGCAGCCGCACATCGGGAAATGTCTCACTGCTTGTGATTAGCGCCGTGCAATGCCGACTTCCTAGCGGGCTCGGCGCGTGCAGCATGCGAACCCCCCGGAGATCATCCTTAACCAGGACTCAAGTGGGTTCAAACTAAGGCTGGATTCACACCTATGCATTTTTAGTGCTTTTTGCATTTTGCAGATTTGCACTACAGCCCATTAAACATGGTTTCCTATGGAACACTTTCTGTAGAGCAAATCTGCAAAATGCAAAAAGCACTAAAAATGCATAGGTGTGAATCAAGCCTGATACCCTGTGGTTCAGTTGCAGTGCTGGTGTATACACAGTTTTCCTGCATTTACCTTAATTTTCACTACAGTCCCACAGACTTCTATTAGGTTGCATATTTTTACAACATTTTCTGAAAGTGCACCAAATGTCCTCTATACTGAATCTTTGGTGTGCTTTCAGAAAACACAGTAAAATTACACAAGCTAATAGAATTCTGTGGAACAGCAGCTAAAAATAGGGATACAATGCAAAAAAAAACTGCGTATATGCCAGCACTGCGACAAACTCCAGGACACCAGTGTGAACCCAAAGGCTTCAGGGTGCTGTGTAATGTAAAGGAGTCCAGAGGTGCAGGGTGCTGTGTAATGTAAAGGAGTCCAGAGGTGCAGGGTGCTGTGTAATGTAAAGGGGTCCAGAGGTGCAGGGTGCTGTGTAATGTAAAGGGGTCCAGGAGGTGCAGGGAGTTGTGTAATGTAAAGGAGTCCAGAGGTGCATGGTGCTGTGTAATGTAAAGGGGTCCAGAGGTGCAGGGTGCTGTGTAATGTGAAGAGGCCCAGAGGTGCAGGGTGCTGTGTAATGTGAAGAGGCCCAGAGGTGCAGGGTGCTGTGTAATGTGAAGAGGCCCAGAGGTGCATGGTGCTGTGTAATGTAAAGGGGTCCAGAGGTGCAGGGTGCTGTGTAATGTGAAGAGGCGCAGAGGTGCAGGGTGCTGTGTAATGTAAATGGGCCCAGAGGTGCAGGGTGCTGTGTAATGTAAAGGGGTCCAGAGGTACAGGGTGCTGTGTAATGTAAAGGGGTCCAGAATTGCAGGGTGCTGTGTAATGTGAAGAGGCCCAGAGGTGCAGGGTGCTGTGTAATGTAAATGGGCCCAGAGGTGCAGGGTGCTGTGTAATGTAAAGGGGTCCAGAGGTACAGGGTGCTGTGTAATGTAAAGGGGTCCAGAATTGCAGGGTGCTGTGTAATGTAAAGGGGTCCAAAAATGCAGGGTGCTGTGTAATGTAAAGGGGTCCAGAGGTGCAGGGTGCTGTGTAATGTAAATGGGTCCAGCGGTGCAGGGTGCTGTGTAATGTAAAGGGGTCCAGAGGTGCAGGGTGCTGTGTACTGCAAAGGGGTCCAGAGGTGCAGGGTGCTGTGTAATGTAAAGGGGTCCAGAGGTACAGGGTGCTGTGTAATGTAAAGGGGTCCAGAATTGCAGGGTGCTGTGTAATGTAAAGGGGTCCAGTGGTGCAGGGAGTTGTGTAATGTAAAGTAGTCCAGAGGTGAAGGGTGCTGTGTAATGTAAAGGGGTCCAGAGGTGCGGTGAACTTACAATTTAACCATTTGCCGACCCGTCGCAGTACATATACTGCGACAGGGCTGCAGCTACAGTATTGTATTGTTGTATTGTAATGTTGTATTGTTTTAAGTGTTTTCTGGTTTTGAAAGTCACTGACTCTTTCTTTATACCCGGGGGGGGGGGGGGGGGGGGGGGGGGGGCGCAGTTTGCCATCTTCGCCCTGGGCACCAGATGGCCTTGTCCCAGCACTGGGTGCACCCCCCAATGTTGGAAACCAAGTAAAAAAAAAAAAAAAAAAAAAAAAAAAAAAAAACAGATTTTCCAGAAAGCTTTTGGAATATAAAAAAACAAAAAACAAAAAAAAAAAAAAAAAAACCTTAAAAGGGGCGTTCCAGCCGCGTTTTTTTTTTTATTTTTTAAAGTCAGTAGCTACAAACACTGTAGCTGCTGACTTTTAAAAAGGGCACTTACCTGTCGAGCGAGCCCGCGGTGTCGGTCCCCCCGAGGCCGACCTGTCCATCGGATCAGCTGCCGGCGCCGCCATCTTAACGCAGTGAAACAGGCAGTGGAGCCTTGCGGTTTCACTGACCGTTTCCTACACCGCATGCGCGAGTTGCGTGGCTCCCCGTTGTTTTCTGGGACACACACATGTCCCAGAAGGCAACGGAGCCGCTCGCCGAAGAGGCAGAAGTGCCGCAGAGTAGGAAGAGGCGGAAGCGCCGCAGAGTAGGAAGAGGCGGAAGTGCCGCGGAGTAGGAAGAGGCGGAAGTGCCGCGGAGTAGGAAGAGGCAGATTAAAAAGACTGCCTAGCAACAGGGGTTTCTGGTAAGTAATTTTTTTAAGAACAAGTCGCCCGGTGTGAACTGGGGATTAGCCTGACACCAGAAGACACAAAGCGATACAAAGATAAAACGATAAGGCATTACGGTCACATCTCCATTTTTCTACATTTCTTTTCATAAATGGATTCCAACCCTGCTCTGTTATTAACTACTTGCCGACCTGCCACAGGAAGACTTATGATAGACACTGTAACATACCTGTACGTCGCAGATTTCTTCTTGGTTGAGGGCACACGCATGCGCCCCTGCCCGCCAGCTCTGCCGTGATTGAACACAGCGGGACTTACTGGGCACATCTTAGCCAATGAGACCTGCTGATCGGCTGTGTCCAATCACAGCCCAGAACCCTGTGGTGACAATCAACACAGGGCTCTGTACAGAGGGAACAATCTCTCTTTATTTCTTATCCCTGCAAAGCAGGGATAAGAAACAAAGAGATCTTTAGTAAAAAATCAGCACACATTACATATTCTAGATTGTAAGCTCTAACGAGCAGGGCCCTCTGATTCCTCCTGTATTGATTTGTATTGTAAGTGTACGGTCTGCCCTCATGTTGTAAAGCACTGCGTAAACTGTTGGGGCTACAATAATAATAATATTGTTAGGCACACATTTAACCCCTTGATCACCTGAGATGTCAACTCCTTTCCAGCAAGTGACATCGCTGAGAGGGCCAACGTGTTCTCCCTGTCTTTTTTCTGGGTTCGCACACTCCGGCTATGTGATTGGCTGGAGCTGCGATGACATCACTCTCGCGCATGTGCGCGGAACTCTCGGTTCTGGCACTAAGCTCTTAAGCATGCCAGACCTTCAGAGCGCATTACACCAGTGATGTCCCTGGCTGCATGCAGGTTGAATATCTCCTAAACTGTGCACGTTTAGGAGACATTCATTTTACCTACAGGTAACCCCCTTATTATAGGCTTACCTGTAGGTAAAAATGACCAAGCGGCTTTACAACCGCTTTAATGGGATTTTTTTTTTTCTTACCAAAGACATGTAGCAGAATACATTTTGGCCTAAATGTATGAGGAGATTCGATTCTATGGACAGGAGTTATAACAGAAAGTAGAAAATATCAGTCGTTTTTCGCAAAAATTAAAAAAAAAAACACAGTGGTGACCAAATACCACCAAAAGAAAGCTCTATTTGTGGGGAAAAAAAATACTAAAAATGTAAAATTGGGTACAGAGCTGTATGACTGTGCAACTGTCAGAGTAGCGTAGTGCCGAATAGCAAAAAATGCTTTGGCCATGAAGGGGGTAAAACCTTCCGGAGGTCAAGTGGTTAAGGTATGCTGTGGTTGCTGAATTCTGAAGCCTTTTAAACTTTTTTTTTTTTAACTTGGTTAGGTGAAGCGGCCAATCAGATGCATACAAGTAGCTGCATAGGGATTACTGACTGACTCAGCAAAAACAAACATGTCACTTGTTCCAATTGCTGCATTGCTGTCTATCCAAACGCCACGCTACAGGTGACAATCACTTAGTTACCAAAAATGTATTCTTACTAACAATTATATATGATAACTTTGTTTTCCTTTTCTAGTATCAGACATAGTGGGGAAGAGTTACAACCTCTGTCAGCTTTGTAATGCTGTCAGTGTCCCTGTTGGGGAGACTTGCTTTTACTTCTTGTCTCAAAGACAAGGTTGTTGTCACCCTAGCAGGAAGTTACAGAAAATATCCAAACAGTTGATGGAGGTTTTAGCCTTCCCAGGTCTACTTAGATGCGGTGATTTTACTGTTGTTGTGTCGCTATTCGGGTACTTTCACACTGCTCTGGAGCAAAATCGCAGTAAAAACAGATATGCATTCTTACGATTTTGCTATGTTTCAGATGTGTTTGCTGTGCATTTCTGGTGCGTTTCTGGGTTGCCTGCACCTCTGAAAAATGGGACTCAAAAAAACAAAAAACAATAAAATCGCAGTGTGTTTATTACCGCAATTTTGCAGAGATTTCCATACATTTCAAAGGGAAGCTGCGTTTTTGGTACGGGTTTCAAAACCGCACTAAAGATGCAGCATGCAGGACTTTTCAAAACAATGCACCTGTGACGCAGTGGTATGAAAAGTCCCATAAGATTTAAAGGGAAACATTTTTCTTGCGTTTTGCTTGCAAGGAAAAAAAAACGCAGCAAAAAACGTATCAGTTTGAAAGGGTCCTTAAAGCGGAGTTCCACTCATATAAAAGTCAGCAGCTACAAAAAGTGTAGCTGCTGACCTTTAATAATCAGACACTCACCTGTCCCAGGGTCCAGTGATGCGGGCGCACAAAGCCTCACTCCTCTTCCCCTCTGCAGTGCCGGCATTCTAACTGTGGGTGCCCGACTGTGGTTTCACAGCCGCGTGTGAGCCATGCTGAGATTTGTAAATGGCCAGAGTGTGTACCAAGCTTTAGGACCAGCATGATTGGATATAAACTGATTGCATTGTATAGGTTTGTCCTCATAATAAATGAGACTGTACAATCAGATTGTAGTCTGTATGGCGACTCTTAAGATTTCACCATCGCCCTGCTCAAGCAAGACAGAACGTGAGGGGAGAACTTTCCCTAATGGGTCACAGACCGCAATAAGAATCTACAAGTAAAAATTTCACATCCTATATAGTGGATCGGTCTCTGGGTTGACCGGGTGCAAACGCCAAGCAGGGGCTCATCCCCACCACAAACTGCCAACGCATCCAGAGAAACAGCCTGCAGCACATCAGAACGTCTAATCACTGGTAAAACTTTATTATTCCAGGACAATCTTCATGAAGCCCTACCTGGGGAGGATCAAATAGGAGGAGGCCCCTGGTGGGGCTTCCTGAAATTGTCCTGGAATAATAAAGTTTGACATTACAGTGGCTGCTGGCTGGTTTTCTTTTGCAATAAAACATCTGTCAGAGAGAGATTATCAAATCGTCAATAATATATCCAAAACTCAAAATAAAAAAAGATTCTACCTGTAGTTCTTACATCTATTTAAAACGTTTGTTCACCAGATGTCATATAAACTGATTAGCCATAACATCATGACCACCCACCATAACCCATGACTCCACAAGACCTCTGAAGGTATGCTGTGGTACCAAGCCATCAGTAGAGCCTTTAAAGCGGAGCTCCGAAAAAAAAAAAAAAAAAAAAAAAAAAAAAGAAAAGTCAGCAGCTACAAATACTGCGGCTGCTGACTTTTAATATATGGGCACTTACCTGTCCAGGGCGCCCGCAATGTCCTCACCCGAAGTCGATCTGTCACTCGGCTCCCGGGTGGAGGCACCAGCATCTTCGGTAAGGGAATCAGGAAGTGAAGCCTTGCGGTTTCACAGTCTGGTTCCCTACTGCGCATGTGCGAGTCGCACTGCGTGATCTCACTGGTCCCTGCTGTCTTCTGGGACCTGTGCGTCTCCCAGAAGACAGCGGGCGAAACGGAGGAGGGGACGGACATGGCGTAGATAGCGGAGGCGATCTATGCCCGGAAGTGGGAGCAAATACCTGGATTATACAGGTATCTGCTCCCCCCTGAAAGTTGCCAAATGTGACACCGGAGAAAGCGGAAGTTCCATTTTTGGTACCAAGCTGTCAGTAGTAGATCCTTTAAGTCCTGTAAATTGGGATGTGGGGCCTCCATGGATCAGACTTGTTTTTCTAGCACATCCCACAGATGCTCGATTGGATTGAGATCTGGAGAGTTGGAGGCCACCTCAAACCATTCTTGAATTTAATCAGACCAGCCACCTTCTTCCATTGCTCCGTGGTCCAGTTCTGATGTTCATGGGTGCACTGTAGGCACTTTTGGCTGTGGACACGGGTCAGCATGGGTACCTGACCGATGTGCGGCTACGCAGCCCCATACACAACAAACTGCAATACACTGTGTGTTCTTATACCTTTCTATCAACTTTTACAGCAATTTGAGCTCCAGTAGCTCTTCTATTGGATTGGACTACACAGGCCGACCTTCGTTCCCCACGTGCATCAATGAGCCTTGGCCGCCCATAACCCTGTCCAGTTTGCCAGTTTTCCTTTCCTGGATCACTTTTGGTAGGTCCTGACTAAAATTGTCCTGATACCGATACTAGTACTGATGCTGCTACTGAGCATTTGCCCGTGTACTCGTACACGGGCAAATGCTCCGATGCTTAATCTGATACCTGGACAGTCAGGGGTGACCGGTGCGGTGCTGGGGAGAAGTTATAATCACCGATCTCCCTGTATACATTTCAATAAAGCAGCTGACATCAGCTTCTTCTCCTCTCCCTCCCGTGGCTTTCAGCTGCTTTATTGAAATGTATACAGGGAGATTGGTGATTGTAACTCCTCCCCAGTGCCGCACCGATCACCCCTGACTGTCCCCCATATCCTCCTCCAGTCCCCCTCCGTACTCGATCAGGATGGAGAGCGGAGGAAGGAGCCGGTAAATATGTAAGTTCATTCATAACTGTCACTGAGCATCGTAAACTATGTTGATCTTCAGTGCAGCTGAGGCTGCAGAGAAAGGGACTGGGGAATCTGTGTCCTCAGTCCCTTTCCCAAAAGGGAGATGTCAGGGGTCTGTTAAGCCACCCCCCAATAGGGATAAATAAAAAAAAAAAAAGGAAGAATTGTAACAAATATTGAAAAGGTTAAATTGTAAAAATAATAAAAAATAAACCCCCCCCCCCCCCCCCCCCCCAGAAAAAAGGAAAGCATTGTAAAAAAAAAAAAATTGAAATTGTAAAAAAATAAAATAAAAGTAACAATAAAAAACTACTGACGCAGTCCACGTGTCATCAGTGCTGCATATTAGTGCCACTGTCACATGACATAAAAAAAAAATAAAGTATCGGTATCAGCGAGTACTTGATAAAAAAGTATCAGTACTTGTACTCGGTATTAAAAAAGTGGTATTGGGACAACCCTAGTCCTGACCACTGCAGACTGGGAACATCCCACAAGACTTCGGAGATACTCTAACCCAGTCCTCTAGACATTACCATTTGGCCCTTGTCAAAGCCACTCAAATCCTTATGCCTGTCCATATTTTCTGTTTTTTTAAACACATCAGCTTCAGGGTCAACATGTTCACTTGCTGCCTAAAGTATCTCACCCACTTTCAGATGCCACTGTAAGAAAAGCACTAATGATATTTGCTTCGCCCGTCAGTGCTATGGCTGCTCAGTAAACAAAGAGTGCTGATCTAACATTACAAAGTAGCAGAAAGAATCACTCACTTGAAGTGTATAAACAAAGTATCCAGTTATAAGGATCTAATAACAAGCAGCTGAATCCCTCTGTGACATGAATCGCACGATTTCAAAAGCCACATTTTAGTGCAACTTCGGATGCGACTTGAAAGACATCTGTGCGGCTTCATGCACATACGTCCATTGAAGTCGCACCTGAGATCACCAAAAATAGTGTCAACTGATTGGAACGGTGCCATTGCCGGCAATAGGCTGCGACTTGTCGCTCCAATATGAACGAGGGCTAAAAGGAGAATTACAGCCAGACGAGCTTTGGCTGTACTTCTCCTGTGTGATCCCAGGAGTGCAGTTTGTTCTGTAGTTGTTCTGCACCTCCTGCGACCCGTTTTCAGCAGACTGAAGCCCGCTGTCGGCTGACATCACAGAGCCGGGTCCAGGATCGGGCAAGATCGGGTCAATGGAATCAGGATCCGCCCACATGCCTGGACCAACACCCAGCTCAGCCTCCCAGCCTATGCCGGCCTCCTGCCCCCTCCACAGCACAGTGCTCCCGTAAGCGCGGGGAGAGCAGAGAGTCTGTGACTGACCAGCAGCTCTCTGCTCATGGCGAGCTCTGAGAACCGAGCGATTAGCGGTGTGCTCTCGGTTCTCAGTGTTAGGACAGGTTCCCACAAAGTGCGGGAATCAAAGCGCGCGAGTTCAGCTGAACTCGCATGCTTTTATTCCCGCATGTCAGTCCAGATTTCAGCAGCGATTTCAGAGATATCTGAGGGTTTCTGCACAGATGTCAATGGAAATCGCACCCCGAAAATCGCCAAAAGTAGTACAGAAACTACTTTTGGAAATCGGTGCGGCACCGCAAATGCCACGTCGCACCGATTAGGACGGTGCCATTGCCGCTGATTGACAAATCACATGTCAATCGCACCAATGTGAACCAGGGCTTAGAGGCGCCGGGGACAGATGCTGCATCCACCTCGGTAAGTATAATTCCACAAAAACAAAAAAAACCCCATACATATCTTTTAAACAATTTTACAAAACAGCTACTTCTATCTCCCAACTTCAGCAAATTCAATGCGCTCGAGCTCCCAGCTCCGCCCACCTGCTGAAGCCAATGAGAACGCTCTTTCCTTTGCATTGCATTGCATTCTTCTATTCTCCGGTGATCTTGAGACAAATAAAATACCAATGGGTGATTTGCCCTTTGGCTATAATCTCTAGCTCAAAGAAAATAAAAAAATAAATAAAAAAGTGGCTGGTTCACACCCATACATATTTTAGTGCGTTTTTCAGTTTTGCAGAAACGCACTACAGTCCATTTAACATGGCTGCCTATGGGTCACATTCACATCTGTGCGTTTTTTTTTTTTTTGGAAAGGGCCAGGGACCAGCAGGTTGTGTTTTTTTTTTTGTTCTATATACTTCAATGTATTGAAAAAACGGAAAATGCACCTGGAATATCCATGAACTGAAACCTACCTAGGAGTGAACCACAATACAGACACTTGTGATAAAGTTTGCTTTAAATGATGTACACTCTGGGTGCTCCCACAGCTCTCTCCAACGATCACCCAGCGCCGTCTGTTGTATGTGTGGCCGACACAGACATATAACATAACATATGGGTAATAAGAAATCTCTTCTATTGTAGAAAGCCGGAATAAGGCAGGAAAGTGAAAGTCCAATGAAAGGGAATAGGAAGAAGACCTTTACCTGCACAGACCGGAGAGGTAGAGTCCAGGACAAGGCTGGGCAGTGTGTGTGCTCTGCTCTCCGATAGCCGGGGCTCTGCCTGTTCAGGTGATTTGAATAGAATGTGGAAGTTCAGGTGTAGTCAGGCAGGCGGAGCAGGTAGTGTGAGCACCAACTGTTGCCAGCTCGGCATTTTTAGCTCTTTGGACTCTCATAGCAACTAGACAAAAGGGAAGCCCCGTGCTGCGGCCAACAGAAGTGACACAATACAATGCGGCAAACGCTGGAATGTCACGAAATATGGGAACAGCGCAGAGCAGTGTGCTGCACAGAAAAAAAAAAAGGCTGATCAATGGCACTTATCTCCATTTCTATAAAGGTGTGGAAACACATACAATAATACACACAATAAGGAAATCAGCAGATACTTCCCATAATGCACCAGTCTACAGGGTAGTAGACAGAAGGCCCTCGCCGGTGGTGCCAACACAGGGCCAGTTCACACCACAAAAATGCACTCCAGATCGGAAGCGTTTCTGCAATCACTTTTAATCAAGGCTTTTCTGGCACTTTTGTTTACAAGTTGAAATCAGTATTTTTTTGCTAGAAAATTACTTCTAACCCCCAAACATCATGCTTTTTTTTTTTTTTTCAGCAGAGACCCTAGAGAATAAAATGGCGATTGTAGCATTTTTTTTATGTCACATGGTATTTGCGCAGCGGTTTTGCAAATGCAATTTTTTTAACACTGGTGTAAACTATGCCAATGGAAATCATACAGTATCTCACAAAAGTGAGTACACCCCCTCACATTTTTGTAAATATTTTATTCTATCTTTTCATGTGACAACACTGAAGAAATGACACTTTGCTACAATGTAAAGTAGTGAGTGTACAGCTTGTATAACAGTGTAAATTTGCTGTCCCCTCAAAATAACTCAACACACAGCCATTAATGTCTAAACCGCTGGCAACAAAAGTGAGTACACCCCTAAATAAAAATGTCCAAATTGGACCCATTAGCCATTTTCCATCCCCGGTGTCATATGACTCATTAGTGTCACAAGGTCTCAGGTGTGAATGGGGAGCAGGTGTGTTAAAGCGGAGTTCCCCCCCAAAAATGGAACTTCTGTTGTCTGGATCCCCCCCCCCCCCGGTGTCACATTTGGCACCTTTCAGGGGGAGCAGTATCCGCGGCGATCTGAGCCATGTCCGGCCCCTCCTCCGGCCCTCCCCCCCTTGCTGTCTTCTGGGAGACACACAGGTCCCAGAAGACAGCAGGGACCACTAAAAAAAGCGCAGTGTGACTCGCGCATGTGCAGTAGGGAACCAGGCTGTGAAGCCTCAAGGCTTCACTTCTGATTTCCTTACTAGCAATGCGCGCGCCCCCACCCGGAACAGAGGGACGGGTCAGCTTCGGGTGAGGGCATAGCTGCTGACTTAATTTTATTTTTTTAGGT
Source organism: Lithobates septentrionalis (assembly GCA_037952835.1). Taxonomy (NCBI): domain Eukaryota; kingdom Metazoa; phylum Chordata; class Amphibia; order Anura; family Ranidae; genus Lithobates; species Lithobates septentrionalis. Next base: position 68,739 of record JBBDGP010003377.1, read on the forward strand.
GAAACTCCGCTTTAAATGTGGTGTTATCGCTCTCACTCTCTCATACTGGTCACTGGAAGTTCAACATGGCACCTCATGGCAAAGAACTCTCTGACGATCTGAAAAAAGAATTGTTGTTCTACATAAAGATGGCCTAGGCTATAAGAAGATTGCCAAGACCCTGAAACTGAGCTGCAGCATGGTGGCCAAGATCATACAGAGGTTTAACAGGACAGGTTCCACTCAGAACAGACCTCGCCATGGTCAACCAAAGAAGTTTAGTGCACATGCTCAGCATCATATCCAGAGGTTGTCTTTGGGAAATAGACATATGAGTGCTGCCAGCATTGCTGCATAGGTTGAAGGGGTGGGGGGTCAGCCTGTCAGTGCTCAGACCATACGCCGCACACTGCATCAAACTGGTCTGCATGGATTTCATCCCAGAAGGAAATCTCTTCTAAAGATGATCCACAAGAAAGACCACAAACAGTTTGCTGAAGACAAGCAGACTAAGGACATGGATTACTGGAACCAAGTCCTGTGGTCTGATGAGACCAAGATAAACTTATTTGGTTCAGATGGTGTCAAGCGTGTGTGGGGGCAACCAGGTGAGGTGTGCAAAGACAAGTGTGTCTTACCTACAGTCAAGCATGGTGGTGGGAGTGTCATGGTCTGGGGCAGCATAAAGTGCTGTAGGCACTGGGGAGCTACAGTTCATTGAGGGAACCATGAATGCCAATATGTACTGTGACATACTGAATGAGCATGATCCCCTCCCTTCGGAGACTGGGCCGCGGGGCAGTATTCCAACATAACGACCCCAAACACACCTCTAAGACCACCACTGCCTTGCTAATGAAGCGGAGGGTAAAGGAGTGATGGACTAGCTAAGCATGTCTCCAGACCTAAACCCTATTGAGCATCTGTGGGGAATCCTCAAACGGAAGGTGGAGGAGCGCAAGGTCTCTAATATCCACCAGCTCCGTGATGTCATCATGGAGGAGGGGAAGAGGACTCCAGTGGCAACCTGTGAAGCTCTGGTGAACTCCATGCCCAAGAGGGTTAAGGCAGTGCTGGAAAATAATGGTGGCCACACAAAATATTGACACTTAGGCCAATTTAGACATTTTTACTTAGGGGTTGTACTCACTTTTGTTGCCAACGGTTTAGTCCATTAATGGTCAAGAAGGTGGAAACAAGTGTACAGAGTACCAGTACCAGTCCACCTTCCACTGGTACTCTATACACTTGTTTCCACCTTCTTGACCATGGGCATCATTTGACATTACTTTACATTATATTACTTCATTCAAACATCAGGTTCCCGGTGTTTTCTTATACATGCCCTTCCCAATCGCCGCGGGAGGCTTTGCCGGGATTGTCCTAGGCCCTGCATGCACCGCAACATGGGTAAGCAGCCCTATAGAATTGTCTATAATTTCTTCCACCCCCCCTTATGTGTTTTTGTATACTTCTCACATAAATATATGTTTACTTTACTGTACTATATTTCATTCACAGATATAGTCCTGATGAAGCGGTTATGCCGCGAAACTAGTTGAAAATCCATGTCATCTGTGCATATTTTTTAGTATACTCTGTATTGTCTCTGTATTGTTGTATTAATACATTTTGCTACTTTTATATGTATGTATGTATGTATGTATATCTATCTATCTATCTATATATCCTTTGCCTATCATTGTATATTTCCTTTTACATGTACTGAGATAGTCCGCTTGCATCTTCCCTGGTGAGTCTGGGGTTGGGGCCCTTACTCCCAAACTTCTATTCCATAGATTCAACAAGATGTTGGAAACATCCCTCAGAGATTTTGGACCATATTGACATGATAGCATCATGCAGTTGCTGCAGATTTGTCGGCTGCAAATCCATGATGTGAATCTACCATTCCACCACATCCCAAAGCTGCTCTATTGGATGAGATCTGGTGACTGTGGAGGCCATTGGAGTACAGTGACCTCTTTGTCATGTTCAAGAAACCAGTGGTGAGATGATTGGAGATTTGTGACATGGTGCATTATCCTGCTGGAAGGAGCCATCAGAAGATGAGGACACTGTAGTCATAAAGGGATGGACATGGTCAGCAATAATACTCAGATAGGCCGTTGCGTTTAAACGGTGCTCAATAGGTACTAAGTGGCCCAAAGTGTGTCAAGAAAATACCCCCCCCCCCCCACCATTACACCACCAGCCTGAACCATTAATACAAGGCAGGATGGATCCATGCTTTCATGTTGTTTACACCAATATCTGACCCTACCGCCTGGAAGTCTTTGGGAGTTTTGCTCGCCAAACCAAATGAAGTCATTATTAAAGTGACGGCGTTTAAACTATATGGCATTTTCTCATCATGGAAGCATGCCAAGGTATTTATTCTGTAAGGAAATCACAGTACCCCCCTCCAGGCAATTCCTTCATCTTCCCGCTACAGTCCACATAAACCATCATTCAGGATCAGCATTGATACTTCATGTTCTTGATTGTCAATAAATGTTGTCTGACACAGATCAGCCCCCTGCTGCTTCATCTCACTGTGGGAGCCGCCACATAGTTACTGTGTACAGTCTGAGTGATCACTGAGACTGGGGGCTAGACTGAGGGAAACCTTCCATGTGCCCGCAGCATTGCAACTACATCATTCTCCCAGATTCTACCCTTCAGGCAGATCCAGAAAGACAGTCACTCAGCTGGAGCCCATAGGCTTTGTTTTTTTTTTTAAATATAATGTGCAATGCTATTCAGCTCTTCTATCTTGTTCTATATTAGAAATATAAACAGATTTGCAAAGCTACTAATAGGTCCAATAGCAAATGAATATCAGCACAGGATGTCAAAGTACTACACCTTTAAATGATATATACTACAGAATTCCTTTCTACTGTGCAAAGTAAAGAAGTGTAATGATTAATCAGACAAACAATAGTCATGGAGAGATTAGGATAGGAGGAGCACCGTGCCACGTCATAGAAGTAATGACTGTACAGAGCTCAGGGAAAGAATGCGACACCCGAGCACTGCCGCTTATAGAAGCATGGCAATGGATTGTGTGCAGCTGTAGACATATTTACAGTGCCAGGCTGAACAGTGCAGCTCTCCTCCCGCAGTCTGTGCCCATACAGTGCCAGGCTGAACAGTGCAGCTCTCCTCCCACAGACTGTGCCCATACAGTGCCAGGCTGAACAGTGCAGCTCTCCTCCCACAGACTGTGCCCATACAGTGCCAGGCTGAACAGTGCAGCTCTCCTCCCGCAGTCTGTGCCCATACAGTGCCAGGCTGAACAGTGCAGTTCTCCTCCCACAGTTTGTGCCCATACAGTGCCAGGCCTCCTCCCACAGTTTGTGCCCATACAGTGCCAGGCTGAACAGTGCAGCTCTCCTCCCACAGTTTGTGCCCATACAGTGCCAGGCTGAACAGTGCAGCTCTCCTCCCACAGTTTGTGCCCATACAGTGCAAGTTCTTCTCCAACAGTCTGTGCCCATACAATGCAAGACTGAACAGTGCAATCTCTCCTCCTGCAATCTGTGCCCAAACAGTACCAGGCTGAACAGTGAAATCTCTCCTCCCGTAGTCTGTGCCCATACAGTGCCAGGATGGATAGAGAAAGCTCTCGCCCCGCAGTCTGTGCCCATACAGTGACAGGCTGAACAGTGCAGCTCTCCTCCCGCAGTCTGTGCCCATACAGTGCAAGTTCTTCTCCAACAGTCTGTGCCCATACAATGCAATCTCTCCTCCTGCAATCTGTGCTCATACAGTGCCGGGCTGAACAGTGCAATCTCTCCTCCTGCAATCTGTGCTCATACAGTGCCAGCTGGTCGGGTGATTTACACTGACTTGTAATAATAGATGGCTCTGAAATAGAAGAGAAAGTAACATCCTCCATGGCCCTTTGTCAGCTTTCTAGTGTTTCCTGCATCACACTTTGGGAAATCTAAGCTTCCGGACAATTTAGAGAGTAACTTCACTTTTGTTATGAAAAGAACATTCCCCTGTACATCTCTGTACATTGAAGGGATTTTACTAAACTTTATTGCAGATTCCTACCCTTCTCCTTGTTACTCTGGAGAAATAGCGTTTTTTCTTTGCTGATGTGCTTGAATGAGTCTGGATGGAAGTGGTTTTATAATTATCAACCAGCTGCTTCACCTGCTGGGTTCTGCCAGTTAACAACCATGCGGTGTGGGAACTGCATGCGATTTTGAACAGGAATCGCACCGCATTGCTGTTCAAATCCCATGCAATTCTTCAGCAGTGCGATTTGAGCCATATATTTTGTATGGCTCAAATCGCACTGAATCCGCACCAACTTGCAAGGACCCTTTTATGGCCGCATCAGAATCAGATCGCATGGGTGTACACACCCATGCGATCCGATTCTGCAAATCGATCTCGGGGTGTCATTAACTTAACATGCACATCCACAGCGGTTTGCATGAACTGGGTGCGATTTAGATGCAGTGCAAAATCTGAAGCGAATTTGCCCTACATCAGTGTGAACCGGGACTTAAGTGATACTAATCACACACGGTTCAATTTACATTGTCCCTTCTCTTTCTGTATATGGATGATGGTGCTGTATTTAATGTAAAAAAAACTTCTAAGCTAAGTACCTTTTTCCTAATCGATATACAGCTGTCACATGACCCAGAGCTTTCCCGGGCTGTCTGCAGGGAAATAAACAGGAGGAGCTTCTAGTCTTCTTAGTGCTGGTCACAGCCTTTAGAGTACAGAGTAAATAAATACCATCAATAAACTCTTTTACCTGGTCATACAAATATATATTTAAAATCAAATCTTATTTTTTTTTGGCAATAACATGGTGTGGGAGGATTTCTGCCAGTCACAGGCTGTGTCACGCCACTCCAGCCTGGGTCTTAGAATATGAGGGAGGTGAAGGCTCCATTAATCTACATGTAATATCCCACCCCCATTGTGTTTAGCTGGTTAGTTGCACAAGTGTGAAAGCGGCCTAAGTATCACATGTTTGTTATTAAAAAAAAAAACATTTTTTTTTAAATTGAATCCTTTACAATCACTTTACAGTGGATGTAAACCCTCTCCTATACACAGTGAAGTGAATAGCCTCAGATGATACACAGGGATGATACAAATCTCCTACATAAACTTTAAGATGTATATCTGCTGTCTTCATCTTTATATATTCTTTAGAAAGTGCACATAGTGTTAGAAATATCTTTTTTTCCTCTTTCAGCAGTGGGAGGGGAGTCTGGGCATACACTGTGTGTGAGCTGATTGGAGGAAAGGCACCACCCCCCCCCCCCCTCCACATAGGCAGAGGAACAAAGAAACTTGCTGTACTGTGACTAGACAAGCTCTCTGCTTATCCATCTCTAAGACCCCTTTCACACTGAAGTGCTGCTAAAACAGCCACTAAAGTGCCGATCATTTTTGCGCTGCTTTAGCAGCACTTTTCGGGAGCTAGCAGGTCACGTGACAATCCAAGTGTGAACCCATCCAAGTGTGAAAGCACCTATTCAAATGAATGGGAGGCGCTTTTCAGGCGCTATTTTTAGCGCTAAACCGCCTAAAATTGCCTCAGTGTGAAAGGGGTCTGCGTTCCCTCTCCGACACAAATTTTCAGCTGCTTTTATCTTCTGTGTCAGAAGTCATCATGCTGATTAACAGAGGAACGGAGCAGCAGAAAGACATGGGACTTAGGAGGTTTGGAGAGAGGCAAGTAAAGTAAACACTACAGATATATGTGCCCAGGTCAGATTTCATGAATTGGGTTTACATCCACTTTAACTGATATCACCTGCAGAAAGAACATTTATCTCTTTGATTTACAGATGAAGAGAAAGATACAAAAGTAATGATATGTTACATTGTATTTCTGCATCCGAGTGTTTTTTTAATAAACCGGGTCAGACCGCTTTGTGGACAGCTAAACTGGCTGACCTTCTCTGTGTACACAACAATGCCAGCTTTGCCAAAATAGTTGTTTGGCTATTAGCTGGGGGGCTTGGGAGGGAGGGGAGAGAGAGAGAGAGAAGAGAGAGAGAGAGAGAGAGAGAGAGAGAAAAGAGAGAGAGAGAAAAGAGAGAGAGAGAGAGAGAGAGAGAGAGAGAGAGAGAGAGAGAGAGAGAGAGAGAGAGAGAGAGAGAGAGAGAGAGAGAGAGAGAGAGAAAAGAGAGAGAGAGAGAGAGAGAAGAGAGAGAGAGAGAGAGAGAGAGAGAGAGAGAGAGAGAGAGAGAGAGGAGAGAGAGAGAGAGAGAGAGAGAGAGACTGGGCGTACTACACCTTTCCTGTGTACAATGATGACCTTATTTTGGGTGTGTATAGAAAGGCCAACGTCTGCAATTAGTTCAAAGAAAATTGTTAAGAATATGTAAATATATTTGAATGTTCATTGTCTAGCTTTACAGCAACATCCCCTTCTCATAAAGTCTCTTGTTAAAAAAATAAAAATATATAAAAACAATAATAATAAAGTCATGGCTCTTTATTCAGCCAGCACTTTTCACATAATGAGATTAGAGTGAGATTTTGTGCTGCAGTACTGTGCATATAAGCTGTGTGAAAATATCACCATACAGGGCAAGTCCATGAGAGTCTGTATAACGTTTAAATATGAAGCTGCGGAACCGGACCTTTAGGCCAGTGGTAGCCAAACTGCGGTCTTTTGCTTGCCTTTATCTGGGCCCTTGGGGGCAATTATCCATCCACTGACAATAATCGGGCATAATCCCTATCGCTGACACCAACTATGGGGCACAATTCTTTCCACTGACACCAACAAAAGGGGCACAATTCCTTCCATTGACATCAACAATGGGATACATTTTTCTTCTACTGACACCAACGATTGAGCACAATTCTTTCTACTGACAAACAATGGGGTGCAATTCTTTCCACTGACACCAACAATGGGGCACAATTCTTTAAATTGACACCCAACAACGGGCTACATTCCTTTTAATTGACATCAAAGATGGGCACAATTCTTTAAAATTGACACCCAACAACGGGGTACATTTCCTTTTAATTGACATCAAAGATGGGGCACAATTCTTTAAATTGACACCCAACAACGGGGTACATTTCCTTTCATTGACACCAAAGATGGGGCACAATTCCTTCCATTGATACCACCAATGGGGCACCAGTCCTTATACTGACACCAATATAGCATTGTTTATTCCCACTGGATGCCAGGACAATTTCTACTCCCAATGGCCCTAGCCCAGCCCCCCAAAGTCTGAAGGACAGTAAAATGGCCCTTGGTTTCGAAAGTTTGGAAACCCCTGCTTTAGGCTATGAACTTGCCGTCATTTAACCCAAATCCTGGTGTTAATGGCAGGGAAAAAGTACTGCTGAGGACAGCTCAAGACTGAAGGTGAGAATTGAAGCAAACGCTATTTTTTTTTTTTTGTTAACTGTGCAGAGCTGCAAAAGCTGGAGCTTTGTTTCGAAAGGGGCTTTCTACGCTTTCTAAATCCTTGAGCATTAAACCTAGCCCTGCCAAATCCCACAAAACAAATGGGATTAAAAAGGCTTTTAAACTGATAAAACCAAATGATTCCTAAGTGAATGGAAACTAGACAGATGTACCAGTTACATTCCAGGAAAAGTTCCCTACAGAAGATATCCAGGCTGCTCCAGCTTGGCAGTCACGGAATACTTTCTAGGTAAACAAGGGAATAGAGGTCAGTTTGGTAAATGATGCCAACAGTGTTCAGCCAATGGAGGGAACGGATGTCAACATCGCACTCGTGGATCGCGTATCACTCGTCAACCTTCTTCTAGCGGACATGTAAAAAGAAAGCTCTCGGGGGAGCGGAGAATGAGACGGTCATATGAAAAAACAGTACAGAGATCAGAAAAATAATCGACTGGCCTTTTTCTCTGAAGTCAACAATAGACAAAGATGGTAGAAAGTCAGAAGAACTAAAGCCAGAATGATCTTATATTCTTTTGTATAGAGTAGGGGGGGGTTAGAACTCCATTTCTGTTTTTGCCATTTGTATCCCATCAGGGAGATTTCCCTTTACTTTGTTTCATAACCACAACTGTGAGTGGTCTCCAAAAGCTGGCCATAGATGGATCAAATCTCAGCTAGTCCAGCAGGGACCAGTCGAGATTCAATCCATGTATGGGCAGGTTGGTTGTAGTGAAGTGGATGGATCGACTTCAGTACAACCAGCCTGTTTGTTTACATGTAATTACTGCCTGCGGCTATAGCCACCAGCAAGAAGCAATGGAGTTGGTTTACTAAAGGAAAATAGACTGTGCACTTTACAAGATGCAGTTGCACACTACAAGAGCAATTGCTCCAGAGCTTAGTAAATAAGGGGAAGCTCTGCTGACTTCCATCATCCAATCACGCGCAAACAAAAATGCTGTGTTTTTTTTTTTTTCCGCGATTGGGTATTCTTTGCAAACTGAAGGTTTACCTCATTTACCAAACTCTGAAGCAACTGCAGTCTATTTGACCTCATATTATATTGTTTTGGTAAATCTGAAGAAAATCTAATATTGTGTATGGGGCCTTAAGTTGATCCAGGGAATATCGGATTGCCTCTCGGGGGATCAGGAAGGAATTTTTCCCCTGCTGTAGCAAATTGGAGCATGCTTTGCTGGGGTTTTTCACCTTCCTCTGGATCAACTGTAGGTATAGGATTGTGTATATGGGATTGTATGTTTTTTTTTTTTTTTTGGTTGAACTAGATTTTTTTTTCAACCCGACTAACTATGTAACTATAGCGCTGTGCAAGAGATTCCCTCATTAACACTGTGTTGATGGGGGAATCAAGGTACAGTATTTATTTCCCTGCAATCAATGGTTGTAGGAAAGAAAATGGCATTATCTGAAGGAAAATTCCCTTTTTGGGGTGGTTTACACTTGTGTTCAGCAGATGGCAAAGGCAGCGAATGAAAGGAAGAGTGTACACACGCATGGCCATGGCAGGAATTAAACCCCCCCTGTTGCGTGTTTGGCGGGCACTACTGCCTGACAAACTTGGCCTATTCAGGTGATTGGGGCACAACAACAAAAAAAAAAAAAATGACATGTATTCTAATCCTTCTCCACTTTATCCAAAAGAAAAGTTTTTGCTGCAGCTTAAGGGCTCTTTCTCACGGGGCGGATCAGTGATGATCCGCCCCGTGAACACCCGCTTGCTCCGCCGATCCCCGCTGAGCAGGAAGATGACAGGTCCATCGCTGCACAGTGTGCAGCGACGGACCTGTTAGAGTGCCGCTCTCCCCTATGGGGGGATCGGATGATGACGGACCGTAGAGTCCGTCGTCACCCGGTCCGATCCGAAAACGGATGGAAAAGTAGGTTTTCCTCCGTTACACTTTTCGGATTGGAGCAGGTCGGATGTCAGCGGACATGTCACCGCTGACATCCGACGCTCCATAGGGATACATGTATGTCCGTTTTTCATCCGAAAACAGAAGGATGAAAAACGGACATACGGATCCCTCGTGTGAAAGAGGCCTAAAGTGATATTAAACCCAAAAGCAAACATTTATTATATTGCAGATTACCAGTTCTTAGATGTGACGGCTGCATTATTTTTCTTTTTTTTGCTCTCTTTCCTTCATTTTCAACTGGTTGATAAGTCTGTCGTTTGTCAACGAGCCATGCTGCAGATGTAGCAGTTGCATGGTTGAGACAAACGATTTAACACTGGCATTGGTGCTTACAATGGTCAGCTTTTCTTTATGGAAAATTAAAAAAAAAAAAAAAGCTCCAGGTGGCCCCGAGATATGGGGCCCCAAAGTCGGGTCACAAAATGTCATTCTGCTGCAGAAAAGTGCTTGACATTTTGCGACCCGACTTTGGGGCCCCATATTTGGATATGTTTTAGTGTTAGTTCAACTGTGTTTGCACACCAAATTTGGGGTTCCTAGCACCAAGTGGCCTTGAGATATGGGGCCCCAAAGTCAGGTCGGAAAATGTCATTCTCTGCTGCAGAAGTGCTTGACATTTTGTGACCCGAATTTGGGGCCCCGTATCTCGAGGCCACTTAGTGCTAGGACCCCCAAATATGTTGTAGTGCTAGTTCCACTGTTAGCACACCAAATTTGGGGTTCCTAGCACCAAGTGGCCCCGAGATACGGGGCCCCAAAGTTGGGTTGCAAAATGTCATTCTCTGCTCTGCAGACGCTTCTAGACGCAAACGTGGCATGCAAACGCGGCAAAACGGGCGTTTCTAAATGCCGGTTTCAACTTTTAAAAACATGTGTTTAGCAAAGTTTGAACTGGCGTCTCGTGTGCATGAGGCCTAAGTGTTAGGCTCCATTCACACTTTTAGGAGTCCAAAGTTGCATGGCTTAGGAGTGCAACTTCGGTGCAAACTTTGGATGGGTGCCACTTGGATACGACTTTGGCTTTGATCGATGATAATGGACAATTGTTGCATTGTATAACATTCAGGTATAACTTTCATGCAACTTCTGAGGGTTAACATTGAAGTCTATGGCCCCCAAGTTGCATGAATGTCAAACCAAAGTAGTGAATGAACTACTTTGAAGTCGCTGCGACTTTAAGTCATACATATATGAATGGGTATCATTGGAAAATATAGGGAAGGACTTGCCATGCAACTTTGATGTCCAAAGTTACATGACAAGTCGCACAAGTGTGAATGGAGCCTTAGCTGGAGTCTGGTTTCAATTTGTTAGTGTATTTAAATTTGCTAGTACATTTGTAGACACTCTAATAGGGCGTACACACGGTCGGACTTTGTTCGGACATTCCGACAACAAAGTCCTAGGATTTTTTCCGACGGATGTTGGCTCAAACTTGTCTTGCATACACACGGTCACACAAAGTTGTCGGAAAATCCGATCATTCTGAAAGCGGTGACGTAAAACACGTACGTCGGGACTATAAACGGGGCAGTGGCCAATAGCTTTCATCTCTTTATTTATTCTGAGCATGCGTGGCACTTTGTCCGTCGAATTTGTGTACACACGATCGGAATTTCCGACAACGGATTTTGTTGTCGGAAAATTTTATCTCCTGCTCTCCAACTTTGTGTGTCGGAAAATCCGATGGAGAATGTCCGATGGAGCCCACACACGGTCGGAATTTCCGACAACACGCTCCGATCGGACATTTTCCATCAGAAAATCCGACCGTGTGTACGGGGCATAATACAGGACGTGTGTTACTAGCTAGATCCCCAGATGAAAACAGAAGGGGGGGGAGACTAAATAAAAGAAAACAAATACAACCACCACATCTGAGGGCTCATGCACACGTTTATAAAACACCAGCACTGCTACCAGGAAAACGCTTGTTACAGCGTTTAGCATTTTTACAGCTTAACAGTCTCTACTCCTAGAGGCACAGGCTGTCATTTTTTTTTCTGCTGCCCCTAAACACCTCTGAAAGTTTGTGTGTGCATGGACACACAGGCTAACATGGAGGGGTGTTTAGAGGCAGTAAAAAAAAAAAAAAAGTTCAGATGGCCCTAACAGCAGCTGTAAAAACGTCCTGTGTGTATGAGTCCTAATGATTGGTAAGCTGCAAAAGATGACATTGTGGCCCCCCCACAATACCGGACTTGCTAAACCCCCTCAATACTGCAGCCTGAGGACACCAATGTATCCCTAAAATACAACAAAAAGACAGAAGAATGCACTGGGTGGGGATGGTGAAGGTACTGTCAGTAGTGGAAAAATGAGGAAACAGAAAAGGAATTATACTTTAAAGTTGAAAAGAAAAAAAGCTAATACAAAGTTTCAGGAAAAAGTACAGAAAAAAGTTGACCGAAGGCAGAAAAAAAAAAAAAAATACTTCCTGCATGGTATACGAGCAACACTAGACAAAAAGGTCAGATTGTGCCCATCTCACTTCCGACATCAGTACCAGCACAATCTCATCTACGTGAGGAAGAGCGCAATGTAAAAGGAGGGAAGGCGCAATCACTGCACCCGCATACAGTGTTCTTTTCACAGCAAAGCAGGAAGTTACAGACAGAGAGAACAATAATTATTGTAATTACCAGGACTAGATTAGGGTGAAGCTCCATGTAAACAGTTGAATACATACAGTACATACTTTATGTCCACCTTCCTCAACATAGAGGAACCCTTCAACCCAGTGGCGGCAGGTCATACGGGAAGCACCCCACTAATCCATGTGCCCGGCCCCTAATCAACACGCAGGGTGCCGAACGCATGGATTTCAATGTGTTTTTTTTTGTTTTCTTTTTTTAAGCACATGATTGGAGCCTGAGGCTTTCTGTTTCTCCTCTCAGCCAGTCGGGCCTCGGGTCCCAATTGGCCGGCAGGAGAAACAGGAAGCCTGAGTCCTAAGACCCGCTTGGCAGCGAGTCCTAAGTTGGCCGGGTAGAGAAGTGAGAACGCCGGGACTCGGGAGGAGATGCGGGCCTGGATGGGGTAAGTGTGGGGCTGGCAGGGGGCCTGGCGGGCGACGGTTGAGCGTTGGGGGGCTGGGTGCTAAGCAGCGATCGATCGAGCGCCGGGGGGTGGTTGGCTCGCTCGATCAGGAAAATTGAGCACCAGCCGCCGGTGTTTCAACCCCTGGAGACATTTAATATATGTTCTCTTACGTGATTGTTCATTGATGCCACTTTATACATGTAAGTTTACACATGTGTTTATAGTCTGCTTTTAGCGATTATTCTCTGTATCAGAAATTTTGATTCATATTATATTACAGAGATCCTTTGAGATAATCAATGGATGCCAACCCCCTGAAGAAGATTGAAATAGTTGAAACGTGTTGGGGTTTTTTTTATGGCCGGGACATCTGTGTTCATCCATGTGCACTTTTGACTATCAGTTTGTATTGCATACAGTTTTTTTATTTTTACTGGTCTTGTAGACTATCACTTAATGTTGTCATACATTGACCCCACTTATTTAGGGGCATTTTAAGCTTCATTTTCAATAAAAAGAATTGTATTTTTAGGCAAATACATTTTTACATTTTTTTGGTATCACAAGATCCCATTTCTCCCCCATCTTTCCCCATGTGGGCTTGTATATAACCCTTCAAATAACTTTCCGCTCTCAGGGAACCCCTGCTAAAAAGGACTATATCTATAACTCATAATACATTAGATTTCTCGATCAGCTGTCATGACTTCACCATAGCGCATGCACACATCGTAGGAGGCTTTTTTAGACGGGAGATACCATTTGACGGGTGCAATTGAATGCTATGCAAACAGCGGAGGGATACCGTAGGTGTCATATTGTGACTCGCTTTTGTGCCGCGGGTTTACAGAGTGCTCAAGGTCCGGTTTTGTCTGTGTTGTAGGGCGGGTTTCGTGTGTTGAATGGGGGGTTTTGCCTGCGTCTAAGGGCGGGTTGCAGTACAGATAAAACCCGGTCTTCAACACACCCACACCCCGCTCTGCAACAGCGAGGCACAATCTGACAACTACGGTGTCCCTCCGCTCTTTGATTCATTTTCAACTCTGCCCGTGAAATGGTATCTCCCGTTGAAAAAAGCCTCCTACGATGTGCGCATGCGCTATGGTGGCGTCACTCCAGCTGATCGCGAAATCAGCTGGAGTTGCCTTCCGTTCGTGGACACTTTTCGACGGAGGGGAACTTATCTAAGAGGCAGGACCTGCCAATTGCTTAAGGAACCCCTAGCAACTTCTGAAGGAACCCTGGTTGAGAAACCCTGATCTATGTGCACCATTATCCCAAAACATGGATTTTGTTGTCGGAATGTGCGATCGTGTGTACGCGGCATTATACTGAAATTGCTTGGGGTCCATTCACACCAGCGGCTGATGTGCATTGCAGTGCTAATGTGCCGATCCCAGTGCGTTGGACGGTTTACTTTTTTTAATTAAAATTAACTTTATTGAAAAAGTTCTATCGGCCAGGGTGCGGTACTTTTTGTTATCACACACCTCCCGTACTCCACTACAATGCAGTGGTATAAACCAGCCACACCAGGGAGAAGGCATTTTGCACTGTTTTGCAGTGGGGGGTGCGCTGGAAAACCCATCCAATGCAGTCCCACCGCACCCGGTGTGAATGGACCCTTAGGCTGGGTTCACATTTGTGCGATTAAAGACATCACATGTGATTCGCACCGCATTGCTGTGCAGATCACATGCGATGTCTGTGCAATGCGAATTCAGTCATACAAACTGTATGGCTGAAATTGCATCGCATTCGCACCAAAACGGTGCAGGACCCTTTGTTTTGATCCGCACTGGAATCAGATCACCCGAGTGTTCACATCTACGCGATCAGATTCCTGCACCATTTCACAGTTTGCACTGCGATCCGATCTTGGGTTGTCATTAACTTTACATTGACACCCGCAGCGACTTGCAGATGTCATCGTGAACCGCCAGCGATTCAGGTGCAATGCGGGAATCCACACAGCAGTCGCAGGGTTTCCCGCATCGCATCAGTGTGAACAGGTGAGGAATAAGGTTGCCATCTGTCCAGGATATACCTGGACAGTCCAGGTTTTAGTCCACCTGAAACCCAGACACAGTATAAGGCTGGATTCACACCTAGGCCTTTTTAGTGCTTTTTGCAGATTTGCACTACAGTCCATTTAACATGGTTTCCTATGGAACACGTTCTGTAGTACAAATCTGCAAAATGCAAAAAGCACTAAAAATGCCATAGGTGTGAATCAGGCCTTAAAGTGGCTGTAAACCCCCCTTTTTTTTTTAACCTTAATGCATCCTATGCATTAAGGTGAAAAAACATCAGACAGTGACCGGCCCCCCAGCCCCCAGTTTTACTTACCTGAACCAGTTTGTTCCCTCGGTGGAGACGCGCTTGACTTCTCGGCTTTTGATTGGATAGATTGATAGCAGCGCAGCCATTGGCTCCCGCTGCTGCCAATCAAATCCAAGGAAGGGGGCGGGCCCGAGTCTGCCATTCTGTGTCTTTGGACGCAAATGCTGGACTCGGGAGCGCGCCCGCAAGGTAGCCCCCTGGGAGAGTGCTTCTCCCAGGGGGTTTACCGATGGGAGGAGGAGCCGCAAGCGCTGGGGGAACCCCAGGAGACGAGGTTCGGGGCCACACTGTGCAAAACGAACTGCACAGTGGAGGCAATTATGATATGTTTGTATTAATAAAAAAAAAAAAAAAATACGAAGGTTTACAAATCATTTTAAGACAGGGCTGTGGTTCCCCAAGTAACCAAGATAGTCACATAGAAATCTGTTGCCGTCTAGGAGCTGTGGGCGGCTGTCTGGGGGCAATTTCGGCATCACTGGGGGGTTGGGGCGATGTTGTCAGCAAGAGCAATTTGTCCACATGCACGGTTCGCCCTGCATTACTACTATCCTTGGGCCACCCAAAGGTGTCCCAGGTCTTTTAGAATACTATTGTGTATACTTCAAGAAAAAAAAATTGCCCTGTTTGGGTTTGGCTTGAAGAACAGGTGGCAACTCTAGGGAGGAACCAGGGAAGGCACTATATGAGCAACTTTAAAAAGGCACGCTCCAATCAAAAGGTCACAAAACCAAACAATGCGGGTAAAAATCTACATACAGGTACTAATTTTGATTTGGGTAGCTGGAAACATCTGTATAGTTGTTGGCATCCTCATGTTCTGATTGGTCTTGAGCTAGCAAAAATACAGAAATGGTGTTCTGCGGTCCCAAGCCCCTCCCCCTTTGTAGTTGTCAGATGAGGAGCGGGGCCCTCTAGTTCCTCCTGTATTGAATTGAATCCATACGGTTTGCCCTTACGTTGTAAAGCGCTGCGCAAACTGTTGGCGCTATATAAATCCTGTATAATGAGGAGGTCACATGGCACACTCGGGGACAGCATAGAACAAACCATTGGCTTTGGAAGAAAAGTGCTTTTATAAGCAACATTTTAAACATTTTAAACTTCATGAACTCACCCCAAGTGATTTCATGGTCATAAATGTTCTATCACAACGTCATGCATCTCAACACATGCAGAAAAATACTATTAATCGTGGCCTCGGCGTACAACGTGCGGACTTTACGAGCGCCTCGCCGAGAGTTTCCGTCTCTTTAAATAGAAGCTGCCAGGCCAGTTTGCTGCTTTACACGGTAGGGCCATAATCACTGCGGAATTCTTGCAATCCGACCTGCTTGATGTACAAATGTCAATTAGATGTGAATCACAAGCCTTGTAGGACCGGCTCCCCCACTACTTCCAGCCTCCCTCGGGCAGACATTGATGGTAGAAGTATGTGTTGTACGGCGCTGTCGTTATGTACCAAGGCAGATTACATCTCCAATAACTAGTCAAATGGGGCGACATACTGCAGCTTTATTCCTCATGCTTCAGCAGCCAAGGACTCTCCAAAAACATTTCTCCCCTTATTTTATTGCTTGAAAGTCAGCTGCCCGAAAATAATGATGAATTTATGTAAAAATGTTTCTTTTTAATTTTTATGTTATATTATTGTTACCATTCATGGTTTCATTATCCAGCAGCTGGAGGTTAGATTTGTGTGTGTTTTGTTTCCAATTGGGCTCTCATGGATTAAATATGGAATTTAAAACAGCAATCAAGTCTGCGTTTTCAATTTGCCATTTATTTTTATCTTTATTCATTCCTGCATTTTATTGTAAATACTTAATCCGTTTATTATTAAATAAAAAAAAAAAAGTTTTGCCTCCATTTTATTAAGATCTGCTTCCGTTCTATTTAATATCTCTATATTATTATTGGATATAATTGAATATTAGTTCTTCGGTTTAGAATGAATTTTGTTATGACTTTATTTACATATAGATCCACTTTCATGCAGTCTCTGCATTAAGGTAATAAACGCCCCTCTGACTGTCCTACCCAGAGTCGGCTTTCCTGGGCACTGCGAGATCCTGGGGGGGGGGCCACAGCGACATTGGGGGAGGGGATTTGTGTTGGAGGGGGGGATTTGGGGGGGGGGGAGCAGCAGGGGAGCAAGTATTGTTTTGTGGGGCGATTTGGGGTAGGGAAAGGCAAAGATTTGTATTGGGAGGGCAGATTCCAGCGGGGGGGGGGGGGGGGGCAGATTTATATTGGGGGGGGGGGATTTATGTTTGGGGTAAGCATGCAGATTAGTGCTCTGACACAATACGCATACATACGCAGTTTGCCATGTTCACCCTAGGCTCTAGGTGACCTGCACTGGTCCTACCCCTCCCTGCACCCACCATCCTCAAACACTTACCTGGCTCCATGTCACCACTTCAGTTCTGTCTTTGGCTCCAGCAACACTCCCCTCTCTTCCTTCTTTCACAGGAGGCCATAAGTACCTACTACTGTTAGTCAAACTTCAGTAGGGAAGGAGCAGGGGCGTGACTTACTGGTGCTGTGTGTGTCTATGGATGCACACAGCCCGGCTCAGGACCCAATGAGAGCACATACACACAGGTGCCTCCTTAGCACCCAGCTTGCTACAGGAAGCCCCCCAAAGGAGGGAGGGGCCAACAGCACCGGGACTGCAAGAAGAGGAGAAAAGTGATCTTCTTGCAAGGCAAGTATAACCTTATATTTAAAAAAAATACTTTTATCATCACTTTAACCGCTTCAGCCCCTGGAAGATTTTACCCCCTTCCTGACCAGAGCACTTTCTGCGTCGCTTTAAACGACAGCTGCGCGGTCGTGCGACGTTGCACCCAAACAAAATTGACATCCTTTTTCCCCACAAATAGAGCTTTCTTTTGGTGGTATTTGATCGCCTCTGTGGTTTTTATTTTTTGGGCTATAAACAAAAAAAAGAGCGACAGTTTTGAAAGAAAAAACGCAATATTTTTTACTTTTTGCTATAATAAATATCCCCCAAAAATATATAAAAAACACTATTTTTTTCCTCAGTTTAGGCCGATACGTATTCTTCTACATATTTTTGGTAAAAAAAAAAAAAAAAAAAAAAATAAAAAAATCACAATAAGCGTATATTGATTGGTTTGTGCAAAAGTTATAGCGTCTACAGAATAGGGGATAATTTTATGGCATTTTTATTATTCATTTTTTTACTAGTAATGGCGGCAATCTGCGATTTTTATCGGGACTGCGACATTATGGCGGACACGGACAATTTTGACACATTTTTGGGATCATTGGCATTAATACAGCGATCAGAGCTATAAGAATGCATTGATTACTGTAAAAATGTCACTAGCAGGGAAGGGGTTAACACTAGGGGGCGATCAAGGGGTTAAGTGTGTTCCCTGGGAGGTGATTCTAACTGAAGGGGACGGTCTAGGGGAGATGACAGATCGCTGTTCATACTTTGTATGAACAGCGATCTGTCTCTTCTCCCCTCAGAGAACCGGAAACTGTGGCTCAGTGTCTGAGTGGGCACACAGAGCAGTGGTTTGGGTGCCCCCATAGCAAACTGCTTGCTGTGGGGGCACTCGCCAAGTGCGCCGGTGAGGGACCCGAGAAGAGGATAATCGGGGCTGCTCTGTGCAAAACCACTTCACGGAGCCTATAATGTATATAACGGCGGCAAGGCATCTCTCCTGCCCTGGATCACGTACCTACCTAGTACGCGATCCAGCACTTCTGGGTCTGGGGCGCACACGTGCTGCCAGCAGCCTGCTCCCGCTGTGATTAGACACAGTGGGAGCTGATTGGCGGGTACGGCGGCCTCGATGTCCGTGGGGATCCACCGTTGCTTCAGTACACTGACAGAACGCCAGTCTACCTATGTAAACAAGGCAGATCACCGTTGTGTCAGTACAGAAGACATGGATCCTGTGTATCTGCATAGCAGAGGCACCGATGTATGCCTTCCACTAGTACAAGCACCTTCCCCACAGTAGTAAAGTACTGGTCAGGATTACATTTAACCCTTTGCTTGCCCCTGGAATTAACCTTTTCCCTGCCAGTGTCATTAGTACAGTGACAGTGCATATTTTTAGCACTGATCACTGTATTAGTGTCACTGGTCCCTAAAAAGTGTCAATTAGTGTCCCGACTGTCCGCCACAATATCACAGTCCCACTATAAGTCGCCGATTGCCGCCATTATTAGAAAAAAAAAACAACAACAAAAAAAACACCACACCACAACCCATAGTTTGTAGACGCTATACCTTTTGCACAAACCAATCAATATGCACGTATTGGGGATTTTTATTTACCAAAAATATATAGCAGAATACATATTGGTCTAAATTGATGAAGAAATTCGATTTTTTTTCTATTTATTTTACCGGATACGTTTAAAAGCAGAAAGTTAAAAAAATGATTTTTTTTTTTTTCAAAAGTGCAAAAAATAAAAACAGCAGGAGGTGATCAAATTTTACCAAAAGAAAGCCTTATTTGTGGGGGGGGGGGGGGACATACATTTTGTTTTGGTACAGTTTTGCATGACCATGCAATTGTCAGGTAAATCTTAACCACTTAAGGACCAGGCCATCTTTTCAAACTTGATACCCAACATGTCACGCTTCAAAAGTGCGCCCGCTCGTGGAGTGGCGACAAACTTTTACCCTTTAAAAATCTCCATAGGCAACGTTTAAAAAATTCTACAGGTTCCATGTTTTGGGGTTACAGAGGAGGTCAAGGGCTAGAATTATTGCTCTCGCTCCAACGATCACGGTGATACCTCACATGTGTGGTTTGAACGCAGTTTTCATATGCAAGCGCTACTCACGCATGCGTTCGCTTCTGCACATGAGCTCGGCGGGACTGGGCATGTTATTTATTTATTTTACGTTTTATTTTTACACTGTTCTTTAAAAAAAAAAAATAATAATAATTTTTCTCCAAACGAAAAGTCCCTTTAAAAGCTAGGGGCAGAAGCTCCATACTTCTTCCGATATGGCAGCGGAGTTCAGATCATTTTATGAAGGCCTCTACAACCTGTACTGTTTCCCTCCTTGGGATCCCCCCTCTGGTGGCGGTGCCTTCCCTCAATCCTATCTTGCCTCCTCGGGAATGCCATCTCTTCCTCTTGCAGTCCAAGAGGAAATAGAGGAGCCTATAACAGTTGAGGAGTTGGGGGTGGCCCTGGCCCACTTGAAGCCAAAGAAGGCCCCTGGCCCCGATGGCCTCACCCCAAGTTATTACAAAGTCTTTTTTTAAACATTATCTCGACCACTTGTCTCTGCCCTAAACTCTTTCACGGATAGGGAGTCCTTTCCAATTGTCAGTTAAAGTAACGCAGTGACGTATCGCAAAAAATGGCCTGGTCAGGAAAGAGGGGGGGGGGGGGGGGTAAATCTTCCAGAGGTCAAGTGGTTAAAGAAAGGTTTTGCGTCAGCAGTTTAGTTTTAAATCTCTGACCACAGCAACGTCAAACACAGCTTCTAGCCGTTACTGTCTTAACAAAAGAAGAACTCGAGTCTCAGACCTTTTTTCCTGTAATTGAGAAGAGTTACAGGTATGTCAGATTTTTATGGTTGTATGTGACTCAGTTGAAGAGAGTTGCCCTGATTTCTATCTGTCTCACGGGGACAAGTAGTAAAGAGAAATCTCCTCAATGGGGAAACTAACAAAACCTGGCAGATGAAGGATCGTCAAAAAAAAAAAAAAAAAAAAGTTTTCGGTTCGATTCTCACTTTAACCACTTACGGACCACCACACGCCGATATACGTCCTTACTTTGAAGGGGAATATCGTTGTTATGGCAGTAACCCCGGTATACTCTTCTTCGGCCGGCGGTCCGCTTTTCTATAATAGTGGTCTCCGCGGTGGATTTGCCGTGAGATCACTTTTAGCGGCGGCGGGAGAGGGGGCCCCCCCCTCTCGCCACGCTCCGGTGTCCTCCGCCGCTTACCGGAGCCGTCGGCAGCGGCGGAGGCGATCGGATCCTTTCTCATGCTGGGTATGGAGACGAGTGAGAAGAAGATGGCCCCCACCCATCTCCATACCATTGCAGGGCGGAAGCGACGTCAAAACGTCACTTCCGCCCATAGCTCTTAAAAGGAAAAATTTTTTTATTTTTTTTTAAATGACAATTTTTTATTTTTTTTTTATTGCATTTTAGTGTAAATATGAGATCTGAGGTCTTTTTGACCCCAAATCTCATATTTAAGAGGTCCTGTCATGCTTTTTTTCTTATCACAAGGGATGTTTACATTCCTTGTAATAGGAATAAAAGTGACACCATTTTTTTTTTTTTAAAGAACAATGTAAAAATAAAAAATAAAAAAGGTAAAATAAGAAAAAATTTTTTAAACGCGCCCCGTCCTGCCGAGCTCGCGCGCAGAAGCAAACGCATATGTGAGTAGCGCCCGCCAATGAAAACGGTGTGAAAACCATACATGTGAGGCATTGCCGCAATCGGTAGAGCGAGAGCAATATTTCTAGCCCTAAACTTCTCTAACACAAAACATGCAATGAATTTTTTTAAACGTCGCCTATGGAGATTTTTAAGGGTAAAAGTTTGTTGCCATTCCACAAGTGGGCGCAATTTTGAAGCGTGACATGTTGGGTATCAATTTACTAAGTGTAACATTATCTTTCACAATATAAAAAAAAAAATAAAAAAAAATAAAAATGGGCTAACTTTACTGTTTAGGTCAGAGTTAAGGTATATAGAAAATCCGCCCCCTCCTATACCCCAAACGCTGCGCTAATGGAAATGAAGCCTAAATCTGAGCTGCTGCTTAAAATATATAAACCATAAATGCAAAAATTTGATTCACCAAAATCTAGCCCCAACCAATAATGAATTCAAATAGCAGCGCTAACTTTACTGTTGTCTTTTTTTTTTAATTCAAAAAAGTGTTTTTTCCAAAAAAAAAAAAAAAAAAGTGCGCTTGTAAGACCGCTGCGCAAATACGGTGTGACAGAAAGTATTGCAACGACCGCCATTTTATTCTCTAGGGTGTTAAAAAAAGTTATAATGTTTGGGAGTTCTAAGTGATTTTCTAGCAAAAAAAACTATTTTTAACTTGTAAACAACAAATCTCAAAGAGAGGTTTGGCCCTTAAGTGGTTAAATGCACGTGTTACTTTTCTTATCTGCACTTGCTGCATTCTCATTGGTTCCTTTGGTAGCTGCACACCAAGCAGAACAGAAAGGGGTTTATTGCTGTAGATTGAACAATATTTAAAGGGTTCCTCCTCCCATCTGTCAGAACTAGCAATGCCTGTAGCACACAGCATACCAAGTAATATAATCTCCTATACCAGCATGGCCACCTGTTCAAATATGTGATAGTGCTATGAATACTGCACCCAGCTGTGTGGGGGTGAGGGCAGGAAGGTAAAAGATTAAACTGTATCTAAAGGCCGGCTTTCCATGCTTGGCTTGCCTTGTTACTGTTGGTTCACCAAACATATCTGGAACATGCTACAAGCAATCCATCCTCAAGTAAATACTGTATGAATAAAAGGATTCTGCTACAGAGTTTTAGGTTATGAGCAAGTTTTAAGCAAGCCATGGATTAAGCAAATTTGTGGTTGCAGGAAAGAAAATTCGCTTGATTGCCCCATCAACACAGTCCGGGTTGATGGGGGAATCCCTCCTGCAGTGCTATTGGGTTCTGCCGGTGGGGAGCCTTCCCTGCCAGCAGATCACAATGAATACTGCTGGTGGCTATAACCGATGGCAGTAACTGCATGCCAATAAATCCGACAGGCTGGTTGTACTGAAGTTGATCGGTGGACTGACTTCAGTACAACCAGCCTGCCCCATAGATGGATCCAGTCTCAGCCGGTACCTGCTGACCCGGGCAAGATTCAACCCGTCAATGGCCAGCTTAAACCTAGGCTGCTTCCTTTTTAATGGAGGACGGGTTTGGCAACCTTTCCCACTTTACGTGCCTATTCACAAGCATTACACAACCATTGTGTCAGGGAACTATATCACGCTGAAGTCATGAAGTTTATTTTCTATTTTTTACACCTATAGTTGTACTACTACCCCGTTTCCCCGAAAAATAAGACCTAGCGTGATTGTCAGTGATGGCTGCAATATAAGCCCTACCCACAAATAAGCCCTACCCTGTTTCCCCAAAAATAAGCCCTACCCTGAAAATAAGACCTACAAGGACTTTAACTAGGGCTTATTTGTGGGGGTAGGGCTTATATTGCAGCCATCACTGACAATCACACTAGGTCTTATTTTCGGGGAAACAGGGCAGTAGCAAGTTAAATTCATTAAAGCCCAATTATAGGGAAAATTAAGCCCTCTTCCACGGATTGCTGGGATGAAAAAAAAAAAAAATAAATAAACCTTTACTAAATCCCCTTTTTCCGTGGGATCACCCTGCACCAAGTCCTTCCCACTGGGGTTCTTCCCGATGTCCTGCATGACGTGGACAATCAATTCCCATTGACCCAAAGGGGTCCTCCAAGAAGACCACTGATGTCGGACCAAGGGAACAAAACTGGCGAAGGTTAATGGGTCTTGCTGGACTAGAGGTCCTCACAGGTGGGTACAGCACCAGCAAGGGACCCGGATGGCAGAACTCAAGTGAGCATTGTTTGCATCACCATGTCAGAACATCTAATGAATGGCAGGATGGGTTAGAGAGGGGTAAGATGGAGGAAGGGGTGGTAGGGAGGTTTTACACCAGAGTCAAAGCGTCTTCCTCCGGTGAGGTGTCTCAGAAGAAAAATGCGCTTCTCATTGGTTAGCGCAGTCACATTGTGCTGACCAATGGGTGCTTGCCCTTGCAAGAGGTTGAAATCATGACATAATCTGCCAGCCTCTCAACCTCAGCCAGAGGAAGCCTTGTATTCACTGATAAAAAAAACAAAAGGCTACTCCTGAATGGCTGAGAAGAGCTTGTTTTAAGAAGTCACCCACGCTACTGACGGAACACAACGCCACTCAGGGGGAATTCACACATAGGGCAGGGACAGGGGTTTCACCGTTTTGTAAAAGGTCAGTTACAGCAAGGACACACAGAAAACAATTGTTTTCTGTTCGTCCCATTCACACTGCAACACAGCCTGGACCTGGCACTGCAGCGTGCCATGCTAAAATACAGACATCCTGCATTTTGTCACAGAACAACGTGGCACTATACAGCATTGCAGCTTGCTGCTGTACAGCAACCTGTGTAAGTTCACCTTACAGGAGTTTTCTGTAAAGGTGAACTTACCCTTTAAAGTTGAGCTCCAGGAAAAAAATAAATTTAGCAATGAAATATATAAAAAATGTAATCTGTTTTACCTGGTAGAAGGCTTTTATTTCTGCCCAGCCAGACTTGAGCTTTCCAAAGCCTACCATACAGCACAGCCAGGGTGGTGACCAGATGGGACAGCTAAGTCACTTCCCTGCCCCTTAACCACTTCAGCCTCAGAAGATCTGGCTGATTAATGAGCAGGCCATTTTTTGCGATATGGCACTGCGTCGCTTTAATTGCGCGGTCGTGCGACGTTGTAACCAAACAAAATTGATGTCCTTAGTGCGTATGGAAGAATGGGCAGCTTGCACATCTGGAAAGGCATCATCAATGCTGAAAGATATATTCCGGTTTTAGAACAGCTCATGCTCCCATCCAGACTACATCTTTTTTCGAGGAAGGCCTTAAATATTTCAGCAGGACAATGCTAAACTGCATACTGCATCTATTGACAACAGCATAGCTTCATAGTAGAAGGTTTGGATGCTTAACTGGCCTTCCTGCTGTCCAGACCTTTCACCAACTGAAAATATGGAAAATACAACAAAAAAGACACAGGACTGAGCAGTTATAATCCTGTATCCGAATGGGACAACATTCCTCTCCCAAAACTCCAGCAACTGCTCTCCTTAGTTCCCAGACATTTACAGAGTATTGTTAAAAGAAGAGGGGATGCTACACCGTGGTAAACATGGCCCTATCCCAACTTTTTTGAGATGTGTTGCTGCCATCAATTTTAAAAATACCTTTTTTTTTTTTTTCAATGGTACATTATCTCAGTTTAAACATATTTTCTATTGTGAAAAAATATGGGTTTATGAAATTTTGTATATTGCACTCTATGTTTATGTAGATTTTACATAGTGTCCCAACATTTTTGGAATTGGGGTTGCACTTAAAGTGTAAGCTCACCTTTACAGAAAATCTGTCAGGAGACCCACACATGACCACCTCCCCATCCCCCCCCCCCCCAGGTCCCACTGTGCTATGATCCCCCGCTGTCTGGTACCAGGATGCCGCTTCATCGCTCAGGGGATTTGAAATCCCTGCGGCTTAAAGTGTTACTAATCCCACTCTACATCTGGTCCCCCAACAGTACACGGAAATGCAATAGTTTTAGTAAACACAAACTGCTAAATACATTTTTTTCATCAGCAATATATAGAAGTCTTGTGACTTGTATCAGTGCCTGGTTACAGCTTGTAGGAGGAGTTTTCATTCTACTCTGGCTGTCCTATGAGGCTACATGACCCCTGACCCTCTGTCTGGACAGTGCTGATTGGCCCTGTGCTGATCACATGCACCCTCCCAAGAAAACAAACAAAAAAAAAAAACTCTCTAGCAATACACACCAAAATGAGCATGGGCAAAGTGACTCCAAGGCTCTGTACTATCAGGAGATGGCTTGGGGACTGTGAAAGAAGGGGAGGATCAGAGAAGACAGGATCAAACAGCCTTTTAAACACAATTCAGAGGATTAACCCCTTAGGTTCCATGGTGAGTAGAACAAGTATGCTTTACTGCAGGGATATGCAATTAGAGGACCTCCAGCTGTTGCAAAACTACCGCAAAGTCCCATCATGCTCTGCCTCTGGGTGTCTTGCTTGTGGCTGTCAGAATCTTGCTATGCCTCATGGGACTTGTAGTTCTGCAACAGCTGGAGGTCCGCTAATTGCAAATCCCTGCTTTACTGCATATACTTACTGATTTTATGGTTGTGGGTTTAGTAACACTTTAATATCCTATCTGCACCTCTCAGCGTGTACGGACAAGGGGCATACTAATTAGTCAGCACAGTCATATGGATGGCGCTGACCAATCAGAATCTGTCAGTGCTGTGAGGAGAGAAGAGAAAGCCAGGAGGATTTCAAATCCCCACACCGGTGAAGCAGTGTCATGGTGCCCGACAGCGGGGGATCGCGGCACACTGGTACAGCAGGACCGGGGGTGGGGATGGGGTTCAGTGTAGATTTTCTGTAAAGGTGAACTTACGCTTTAAAAGGGATTTCCATATTCCAGGGGCATCAGCCAGGTATGGTGTATGCATGGATCAAAGCTGGACCAATGGAACCATGAATAAAACATCCGTACCTGGAATTCCTCGTGAATTATTTATTTGATGAACACATAGCTGTATCAGTTGGTGTTATAGTATAGGTATCTGGATTTCACATGCAATCCTCTATTCACAGCTATTTAATAAGTGGATCATTTGATGAGATGGGGGGGGGGGGGTCTTTTACGTCTGCCTGCTGAACTATTAAAGTGTATGAGCACATGAGAAAGAGCCATTTATTTTTTTCTTAAGTGGAAAAGTGCCCGTTCAGCTTAAATCAAAAAAAAGAGAAGAAATCCATTCAGCAAAGTGAAGGCGATACATAAAAAACAGAAGGATATCTAGCGTAGGATTTGGTGCAGTAACCCCAACGAGGCCTGTTGTGATGTGAATGAGTCAGCTTGTCAGTGACTGTCCTCAGCAGTCGCCTTCCCGCAGTACAACAGAGAAACCCCGGAGCCACGAGGTTACTGAGAGTCACTGACAGCTCCCTCGTGCTCTTCCTTCACAAGGAATTGTTTGCATTTCACAGAGAGCGCTTCGCCAAAAATGTGTCACCGCACAGCTACAGCGGAGGCCCGGGGTTACTGTGGGACAGCAACAGCAAAAGGGAGGGCCGGATAACAAACATGAACTATCCTTCCAAAATGACATTTACAAAAACAAAAAAAAAAAAAAAGTTACACATCTGAAAAAGAAGAAAAGAGAAAAAAAAAAAAAAGGAGAAAGAAAGAATTCTGTACACATGGGCGGGGGCTGAACAAATACAGAATAAAAGGTTATAAAAATAACTTTGTCCTTGGAAAATCTCTATATATGCAACCAACTAACATGTTTAAAAAAGAAAAAAAAAAGGGTCATAAAAAGGGGGAAGGACTGCATATTCAATACAGGACACTCGCCCAAAATACAGGGGGTGCTTTGAGGGAAAGCATAATGGTTTACGGTCAATTTCACTTTAATTGCTTGTATCACATCTCTTTCTTACAAAATAAAGTTTAAGGCCTCTTGCACACGATACTCCTGTTTTGAGCATCTACTTTTTCAAACTTTTATTTTTTATTTTTTGTATGTATTTGTGCGTATTTTTTACGCATGTGTGTTTACGCAAATTTGCGCAATTTCGCCCGCATTTTTTCATGCAAACTTAGTCTTGCTTTCTTGTTCTGCAGTATGTAAATGGGCATTTGCGCGCATACGCCGTAAATTACTGACCAAAAATGCAGATTTTTCTATTTTTTTACTGCATAATGCACGGCGCTTGTTTACATGCCTGTGTGCATAGGCGCAATACAATTAACTGCTTGCTGACCCAGCCACCGCAGCTATACCGCGGCAGAACGGCTCAGCTGCCCAAATTGCCGTACCGGTATGGCAGTCCCATTAATAGCTTTAACAGGCGCCCGCGGTGCATCGCCGGAGCCAATGCACGTAACCGCGATGTCTGCCGGCCACCTGCGAACACTCCACAGAGAGCCAGAACGGGATCTGTCAATGTAAACTAACAAAGTAGAGAGAGATCTGCTGTTCCTAGTGATCAGGAACAGCGATCTCTCTGTACTCCGAGTCAGTCCCCTCCCCCCCACAGTTAGAAACACCTCCCTAGGGAACACTTAACCCCTTGATCTCCCCCTAGTGTTAATCCCTTCCCTGACAGTGACATTTATACAGTGATCAGTGGCTGTTTTTAGCACTGATCGCTGTATAAATGTCACTGGTCCCAAAAAAAGTGTCAAGTGTGTCCGATCTGTCTGCCGCAATGTCACAGTCCCGCTAAAAATCGCTGATCACCGCCATTACTAGCAAAAAGAAAAAAAAATTATAAAAACGAAGAATCGTTCTTGCCAAACCAATCTATTAACCTTCTATGAGGAGGCGAGTTGCCATCTAGATAAAGGAAGGCCCGTAGACGTGGTGTATCTGGATTTTGCAAAAAGCATTTGACACAGTTTCCCATAAACGTTTACTGTACAAAATAAGGTGCGTTGGCATGGACCATACGGTGAGTACATGGATTGAAAACTGGCTACAAGGGCGAGTTCAGAGGGTGGTGATAAATGGGGAGTACATGGAATGGTCAGGGGTGGGTAGTGGGGTCCTCAAGGGTTCTCTACTGGGACCAATACTGTTTAATTTGTTTATAAACGACCTGGAGGATGGGATAAACAGTTCAATCTCTGTATTTGCGCACGATACTAAGCTAAGCAGGGCAATAACTTCTCCGCAGGATGTGGAAACCTTGCAAAAAGATCTGAACAAATTAATGGGGTGGGCGACTACATGACAAATGAGGTTTAATGTGGAAAAATGTAAAATAATGCATTTGGGTGGCAAAAATATGAATGAAATCTATACACTGGGGGGAGAACCTCTGGGGGAATCTAGGATGGAAAAGGACCTGGGGGTCCTAGTAGATGATAGGCTCAGCAATGGCATGCAATGCCAAGCTGCTGCTAGCAAAGCAAACAGAATATTGGCATTAAAAATGGGATCAACTCCAGAGATAAAACGATAATTCTCACACTATACAAGACTCTGGTCCGGCCGCACCTGGAGTATGCTGTCCAGTTCTGGGCACCAGTCCTCAGGAAGGATTTACTGGAAATGGAGCGAGTACAAAGAAGGGCAACAAAGCTAATAAAGGGTCTGGAGGATATTAGTGATGAGGAAAGGTTGCGAGCACTGAACTTATTCTCTCTGGAGAAGAGACGCTTGAGAGGGGATATGATTTCAATATACAAATACTGTACTGGTGACCCCACAATAGGGAGAAAACTTTTTCGCGGAAGGGAGTTTAACAAGACTCGTGGCCACTCATTACAATTAGAAGAAAAGAGGTTTAGGCTTAAACTGCTTAGAGGGTTCTTTACTGTAAGAGCGGTAAGGATGTGGAAATCCCTTCCACAGGCGGTAGTCTCATCGGAGGGCATTCATAGCTTCAAGAAACTATTAGATAAGCACCTGAACGACCGCAACATACAGGGATATACAATGTAATACTGACATATAATCACACACAAAGGTTGGACTTGATGGACTTGTGTCTTTTTTCGACCTCACCTACTATGTAACTATGTAACACCCCAGCGGACCAGGGTGCTGTGAATGGGTCCCTAAGTAAGAAGGCGCGGCCTGCATGCTTACTAGCAGCCACTGTAAACCGACAAAACTAGAGAGACATTTAGCTGTGTGTGTAATCTGATCTCTTATGCCCCGTACACACGGTCGGATTTTCCGATGGACAATGTCCGATCGGAGCGTGTTGTCGGAAATTCTGACCGTGTGTGTGCGCCATCGGACATTTTCCATCGGATTTTCCGACACACAAAGTTGGACAGCAGGAGATAAAATTTTCCGACAACAAAATCTGTTGTCGGAAATTCCGATCGTGTGTACACAAATCCGACGCACAAAGTGCCACGCATGCTCAGAATAAATAAAGAGATGAAAGCTATTGGCCACTGCCCCGTTTATAGTCCCGACGTACGTGTTTTACGTCACCGCGTTCAGAATGATCAGATTTTCTGACAACTTTGTGTGACCGTGTGTATGCAAGACAAGTTTGAGCCAACATCCGTCGGAAAAAATCCTAGGATTTTGTTGTCGGAATGTCCGAACAAAGTCCGACCGTGTGTACGGGGCATTACTATGTAGTCCTCTGAACAACACAGACTTTACAAACTGTCCACATTTATCTGCATAGTTTCATATTAGTTTGAAAAACCAAGTACATTTTTTAAAGCCATGACTGCAATTATATTAAAATACACACTGCCTTTAAAACAACAATGTTGCCAAAAAAAAAACAAAAGGCAGCCAAATAAAAGAACAGACCCCGTTGAGCTGCGTCGGGGCGTGGTGTAGTGTAGTGGCTAAAAATGTAGCATATCTGGTGTGCTGTGGTGCATAAACTTTAAAAAGAGGAGTTCCGCCTGGGGAATTTTTTTTTAAAGTCAGCAGCTACAAATACTGTAGCTGCTGACTTTCAAATAATGACACTTACCTGTCCAGGGATCCAGCCATGTCGGCACCCCAGCCGATTTTTAAATCGGCTGGCAGGTGCTGCTGCCGCCATCTCCACTAAGGGAAACAGGCAGTGAAGCTTTTCGGCTTCATAGCCGGTTCCCCCACTGCGCATGCACGAAGCGCGTTGTGCTAATTTGCCCGGCAGCGGAGGAAGGAGGAGGGGAGGGCCGAACTTTGAGGGACGGTGCTGTCTCCCGGAAGTGGAGGGGGGCGAACTTTGAGGGACGGCGCTGTCTCCCGGAAGTGGGGACGGGGACAGGTCCCCGCTCCCCCCTCAACCTGAAAGGTGCCAAATGTGGCACCGGAGGAGGGGGGGGGGAGCAAATAAGCAGAGGTTCCACTTTTGGGTGGAACGCCGCTTTAAAATGTTACTTAACCCAGGACCCTGCATTCACTATGTCTGGTCTCCCACAGTACATGGAAATGTAATTATTTTAGTGAATATAAACTGCTAAATACCTTTTCTCAGCAGTATATAGCAATCTTGTGACTTCTATCAGTGTCTGGTTAAAGCTTGTAGGAGGCATTTTCATTCTCCTCTGACTGTCCTATGAGGATGTAGGATCCCTGATCTTCTGTCTGGACAGTGCCGATTGTCCCTGTGCTGATCACATGCACCCTCCCAAAAAAAAAAACAAAAAAAAAAACCCCACAATACATACCAAACTGAGCATGTGCAGAGTGCCCCCAAAACGCTGTACTGTCAGAAGATGGTTTGTGAACTGTGGAAGAAGGGGAGGATCAGAGAAGACAGGATCAAACAGCCGTTTTACACAATGCAGTGGATTAACCCCTTCGGTTCCACAGTGAGTATAACAAGCATGCTTTACCGCATATACACACTGATTTTACTGCTGTGGGTTTAGTAACACTTTAGACCCCTTTCACACTGGGGCGCTTTGCAGGCGCTACAGCGCTAAAAATAGCGCCTGCAAAGTGCCCTGAAATAGCCGCTGCTGTCTCTCCAATGTGAAAGCCCCGAGGGCTTTCACACTGGAGCGGTGCGCTGGCAGGACGCTCAAAAAAGTCCTGCTAGCAGCATCTTTGGAGCGGTGTATACACCGCTCCTGCCCATTGAAATCAATGGGGCAGCATGGCTATACCGTCAGCATAGCGTTGCTGTAGCAGTGCTTTGCGGTGGTTTTTAACCCTTTCTCGGCCGCTAGCAGGTGTTAAAACCACCCCGCTAGCGGCCGAATAGCACCGCTAAAACGGTGCTAAAAATAGCGCCGCTTTACCGCAGACGCTGCCCCAGTGTGAAAGGGGCCTAATTGAACAAGCTGAAGTTAGAAGCTGATTGGCTACCATGCACAGCTACACCAGATTTTGCACTCTCCAGTTTTAGTAAACCATTCCCTTAATGCCCCGTACACACGATCGGAATTTCCGATACACAAAGTTTGAGCGTTGGCCCCAAAATTTTCCGACAACAAAATCCGTTGTCGTAAATTCCGATTGTGTGTACACAATTCTGACGCACAAAAGTCCACGCATGCTTGGAATCAAGCAGAAGAGCAGCGCTGGCTATTGAACTTCATTTTTCTCGGCTCGGCGTAACGTGTTGTACGTCACCGGGTTCTTGACGTTCGGAATTTCCGACCAACTTTGTGTGACCGTGTGTATGCAAGACAAGTTTGAGCCAACATCTGTCGGAAAAAATCCCATGGATTTTGTTGTCGGAATGTCCGATTGTGTGTACAGGGCATTACTGTAATTTTGGGACTTCAATAAAAGTTAAAAAAGAAAAAAAAAAGTACACAGTGCAATGCATTGTAACAATAAATTTGACCACCCTTTACCAACATACACCTGCATGCATGTGGTTTGGTAAGCGGGCTGGTATGGACAACTTTTTTTTTTTTCTTTGCAGGACATACACTGAGCAAATTTCTACCATTTCCAATTAGATGCTGCTGCTTGGGTATCCTGACTGCTGCTGCCAATACAGTAGCCCAACACGGGGATTAGTCCATCTGCTATGTTTAGCGTGGATGGAGGAATCTATTAGATCGCTTTTGTTCAGCCCACAGGCTGAATGAAAGAAATCCAGAGTGTATGGTTGGCTTTAGAGTTGCAGGAGCACACCGGTGATATATCAGGAAGGGGAAGGAACACAGCATGCACCGACATTCTCCTGGAAGTGGCGGATCCTGAAGATTCCAGCTGTGACTGTAGCTCCAAGACAGGAGAGTGGCCTCCAAAGTATTACACATGTCATTTACCAGCCCCCAACCATAAGCCTACAACAACCAGGTCCTGCATTTCCTCTCTCAGAAAAATAAAAAAGGACACCTGGCTGGATGCTGGCAATGTGAAAACCAGGTATCCTCTATGTTTACGCCCTCTACACAGAAAATACCCCCACCGCGCCACTAACTCTCTGACTGTCCTCAACAGGATCTACATAAATGTGTATAAACACTTATGAAAATAATCATAAATTCCTTCAACACCCGTGACAGTGATGAACTCTAAATAAATAAGTGAACACACAAATGTGTGTATATATTGAGCTGCCCCCCTTACAAAACAATGAATGATAAAATATTTAATCCTACATATCAGTTAATACCACACTGGGCAAGCCGACATACAGGTTAAATGGAGGGCGCTACAAATTGTAGACCTTACAGTGTACATAAACAAGTGACACTCTCTTAAAGATTGAACTATCAAAGTGACACATATAAATAAATAAATATAAATAAATATATGCTTATTATTGTGCAATAGTGGTGATAACCTCTACTCCTATAACATTTACCTAGTGTGTTATAACATGCACATAAACTTAGACTAGACACTGATAGTAATATTAACCACTATAGTGCTATATGCAGCAGCAATAAATAAGAACACCTACAAGTGTTTCAATACGTGCTGTAAAAATGACAAAAAAATTCCAAATAAATTTTAAAACAATATCCAAACAGGTTGCAAGTGACAAAAAATGGTGACAAGAAAAGGTGAGTATCAAATGTCCCACACAGATGATTCTTAGGTGATCCTATGTCAAATGCTGAAAATCAACGTGCTTCTTTCACCACACCACCGTGCTAGTGAGACACTCTCCAGACCTGCACTCACCAAAGAGACATGCCAGCACTCTCATGCACGGCAAAACACGCTCTCTTTACCACACTCCAGGGTAAATGGTGTATACGAGGTCCAATGATGGTATTCAGTAGGTCCACATAAAAAGAAAATAAGTGCTCCAATAGTGTAATTCCGCAAACAATAATTTTATTAAAAATCACTGCACCCTTCACACATCGCACTCACATTAGTGTAAATAAAAACAGGCAGCAAAAACGTGTAGTTCACAGCAAGCCTCAAATTGTGGATACAATCAATAACCAATGGTCACGGCGGACCCGAGGTGTGCAGTTGCTGGGTATGATCTCACCCCTCCCTCGGGAAGCCTCCGTCCTTCGGAACACTCGTATTCCTCTCCTTCTGTGTGGCTGACAGCATGAACGTCACAGCCACGCCCCGACATGTTTCGTCACAGATCGACTTATTCATGGGATAGGCTGTGTACCCTGCCACTCAACCCTTTTATCTGCTCTCAAGCTCCCGCCCACCGGGTCACGTACTGCGCATGCGCACACCTCGCGTCCCCGTGCGCCGGATACACTGATACTCCATACAACACATTGTGATTGGGATTCAGGCACATAAAAGTGATATACCACTTAGTAAATGTAATCCACTGTGACAACACATCTATATCAGATAGGGCCACAGTGATAACATTAATTCCTAACATTTAAAAACCGCAGCTACGCTGATCTCTCATATAGTTAACCTGCTGCATGAACAGTACGTCCATAACATACAGCAGGGCTATTAGAGGACCCTGCCACTGAAATCGTCCATTGTTAGATCTAGGAACACTTCAGTCATGATACAGAATAACTATATATGAGTGGGTGTACGGCCACATTTCTCATATGTAACAAACATTTAATACTATTCAAATGCTTAAAATTACTGAATTAAATTTTTTAAAAAACATAAAATTAATTATGAATATAAAAAACATATATAAAAGAAAAAAATTAAAAAATATAAAATAATATGGACTCCAATACTATATACCACTTAAGGGATAATCATAAATGTATAAATGAATGGACCTTTAAGGCAGAGACACACACGTCTCTACTACATAGCTATTTCATAACGGATACCAACCTAAACGAACTTACTGCATATATAGCTTGAAGACATATTTCCTCTTATTCTAAATATAATTTTGAATTTAATCTCATCCCCCAAACAGGTACTTAATACCGGTAAGAGGCCCATCTTAAGTGGGTATTCTATATATCCGGGGCAATCATTACAACCGTATAACAAACATACCACATATCTGTCAAAGAATGGTTCCCCTCTCCCCCTTCTTAGGGACCAATCTATCACCCAAACAAAATAAATTTACTAGGTATGCAAAATTATTTAAGATTGTAAATTAATAGGGGAACCTCTAAATGCATATAATATGCTAGATACTGTCCCTATTCTTCCTACCATAACATATAAATGAGTGTATACCATTATTCCTATTCTTCCTATCACAACATATGGATGAATGGGGGAATGTCATAATCAGATTCTAAGAACATCCCTAGATGAGCATAATTATAATCACAAGGACAAACAGTTAGGCTATACATTATGCAAGGTCAGACCCAGAGGTGAGGCCTCGTGTGCTCTCAAACTGCAAGGCTGGAAAGGGTGATGAGTAATTGAAGTGAACCAGTCTAAAAATTATTAATGAAACAATTTAGATCCAGTTCTATATTCAACCCTCTAGGAGCTAGACTTTTCAATAAAAAGATCCATCTAGTCTCTCGTTGAGAAAGATCCCTAACTCTGTTGGACCCTCTCCAGGAGGGGTGTACAATGTCTAACCCACAGAATTGTAATAATGATGGATCTTGTTGGTGTCTTTCTTTGAAATGTAGGGAGACACTATGGTACCTATAGCCATTTCTTATGTTGGTAATATGTTCCGAAATCCTAATCCTTAGCAACCTCTTCGTTCTCCCCACATACAAAAGACCACAAGGGCACCACATAAGGTAGACTACATGTGACGAGTTGCATGTGCTGAATTCCTTAATTTCAAAGGATTCCCCATCCCTGTTAGTTACAGAGGTAATTCCTCTGTGGTTGACTCTAACTGTCCTACAACAGATACACCTCCTGCAGCTATAGAAGCCCCTGAAATCGAATTTCAGTTGATTTCTCCCAGGCGGGTCTAGTATCCTCTTAATCACATGATCACCAAAATTGGGGGCCTTCCTATAAATAAATATAGGCCGATCCGGTAATACTTCCCCCAAATGCCTATCCTTACATAAAATGTGCCAATATTTGCTAAAAATATTCTCAATATCTTTGTACTGGCAATGGAAACCAGAAATGAATCCAAATTGGTGCTTATTGTTGTCGGGTGCATTCTCGGATTTTTTCAGACATAGTTCTCTAGGTACTGATGCCACCTCCTGGGTGATCCTATTCAGTTCATCTTCTCGATAACCTCTTTGTAAGAATTTTCTTTTTAGAACATCTGCTTGTTCAAAAAAGTCTTCCAATTCTGTACAGTTCCGGCGTACACGTAACATCTGCCCTTTTGGGATATTTCTTATCCAGGCTGGGTGGTGGCCGCTTCTTATTGACAAAAAACTATTCCGATCAGTCGGCTTGAAGTAGACTTTGGTTTTTAGTGAGTTACCCTGTCTCTCAATCGTCACATCCAAAAAATTAACCGATGATGTACTGATCTGATGTTCCAATTTAATATTGTTGGTATTATTATTGAGTTCTTGTAGAAAATCAATTACCGATTCCTCTGTCCCCTCCCATATAAACAAGAGGTCATCAATGAATCGACGATAAAATAAAAGTTGGGGTCTTCTCTGATTGAATACCTTTCTGTCCTCCCATTCTGACATAAACAGGTTGGCGAGGCTGGGGGCATATTTAGCTCCCATCGCCACGCCAACCTGTTGGGAGTAGTAATGGCCATCACACCAAAAATAATTATGGGACATACAGAAATCCAATGCCTGTCCCAGAAATCTTTTCTGTACGCTAGGGATGTCATCTCTTTTACTAAGGGCCCAATTGAGGGCCAGAGCCGCATCTTCGTGTTGTATAACAGTGTATAGGGAGGCCACATCGGCCGTTACCAAATACACTGTCGATGCGGTCTCTAGTTTGACATCATTGAGTAATAACAAGAGGTCACTAGTATCTTTCAAGTAGGCCCTGGTGTCTTTTACACTTAACTGGAGAAATTTGTCTAAGAATTCCCCCAATCTCGCCGTGACGGAGCCAATCCCGTTAACAATCGGTCGAGGTGGTGGGCACTGTATATTCTTATGTACCTTAGGTAAGGTGTATATGACAGGGATCCTGCACGCACTGGGGACCAGGTATCTCCTTTCTTTAACATTGAGTGCGTCTGTCCTAAAGCCCCATTCCACCAAAGCTGCTAGCTGCGTTTTATATGCATCTGTTGGATCAGCGGGTAGTTTTCTATATGTAGTTCTGTCCCCTACTAGTTCAAGCAACTGGTTCAGGTAAAATGCTTTATCTAGCAACACCACACCCCCTCCCTTATCAGCTGGGCGTACTATCAGATTCTTCCTCTCTTCAAGGGATCTAATACCCTCCCTAATATAGTAGGGGTTAACATCCTTACGTGGAATCAGCTCCTCAATATCACTCAGTACCAGGCTCTTAAAAACCTCTATGTAATGATTGCCTGGATTTTGGGGATTGAAGATAGATTTATTCCTCAATCCCGTATCTATCCTATTTGGAGGTATCCTAGATCTCTCTGAGGATTCCACCGGATGACTCAGAAAATATTTTTTAATATTCATAGTCCTAATAAATTTCTGCGCATCAATATACACATCGAACTTGTTCATTGCCCTTTTAGGGGCGCATTTTAAGCCAAGATTCAAGATATTCAGTTCCTTATGACTGAGTTCCACACTACTTAGATTGTATATCCCAGTTTTTACACTTCCCTCGGTCGTTTCCTTGGGTTTCTTGGATCTTCCTGCCCTACACCCCCTCCTTCTCCTTGAATGGGCATACTTCCCCTGTCGAATCCTGGAGGGTGAGCTTGTCTTCCCCCCCCTCTTTGGTGGGGGCCTCT
This sequence comes from Lithobates septentrionalis, assembly GCA_037952835.1. Taxonomy (NCBI): domain Eukaryota; kingdom Metazoa; phylum Chordata; class Amphibia; order Anura; family Ranidae; genus Lithobates; species Lithobates septentrionalis. Next base: position 105,992 of record JBBDGP010003377.1, read on the forward strand.
GGAATTCCCTCTCGGTGTTCCCCTTCCCCTCCCCCGTTGACCTAAAAAAGGAGCATAACTGGAATGCTCTTCCCTGTCCAACGGTGAGAATCTGTTATATAGGGGAACATCACCATAATCTTCAGAGTATTGGTGAGGCAAGGGGCGGTGTTGCCATTGTCTGTAATCTTGTGGCCCATTATTCCTGTAATCTCTGGGTGATGCTGGCAATACCAGATTATATTCGCTCCAGTTTTCAAAATGCACTCCAGTGTATCAGTGTTTAGCCCCTCTATTACATCACAGAGATTGATATCTCATACAGAAAAGAGTGTACTGCATCATTGTTGCCGAGTGTAAATTTACTACCAACAGTTAATAAATACAATATTTTTCCCAATCTTGGTCTTAATTCTCTGAGCCAGAAACAGTGACTGCCCTTTTTGAGTGTATATTAAAAATAATATATGTGCACCATAAGCCGAGGACCGTTCCCGCTTACTGAGCTGTATCCAGATGCTAAACGGTTGAGGAGATTATACGCAGATGCAATCTATTGTTCAGGGACATGTAAAACGAATATCAAATGAAATATTTACTAACTTCACTGCCAGGCAGATTTCCCGCGAGCCCCATTCTGCTAAAACTTTCCAGATTGTTTGTTCTTGTACAGATTTAAGAGGAAAGGCAGAAGGAGCAGTGGAGTCTAATAAGAGGGGATGAGGGTGGACCACAGCACCAAATTACAGACATTTTTAGTGGTTTACAAACGGATATTGAAGAAGTATCATCAGAGATGGGAAAAGTTTGTTGGATCTCCCAGGGTACCAAGGGAATGTAGCACTTGGTCCTGTTCTGATCCGTGAAGTTGAATGCCACCCTCCCATCACCACTGTCTGACCACATTGCTCAGAAGGTAGAAGATAAATACTAATAGTTCGAAGTGACCGCGCGCGCGCGCACACACACACACACACACACACACACACACACACACACACAGGGGAGCGGGCATTACAGACCATTACACACAGAGCCCTCATAAATCCAGCGCCAAGTGACAGATCTGCACAATATTCCTCCTACTGGGGATCTCGATGAAACCGGGAAGGCTACTGGGGATCTCGATGCAACTGGGAAGGCTACTGGGGATCTCGATGCAACTGGGAAGGCTACTGGGGATCTCAATGCAACCGGGAAGGCTACTGGGGATCTCGATGCAACTGGGAAGGCTACTGGGGATCTCGATGCAACTGGGAAGGCTACTGGGGATCTCGATGCAACTGGGAAGGCTACTGGGGATCTCGATGCAACCGGGAAGGCTACTGGGGATCTCGATGCAACCGGGAAGGCTACTGGGGATCTCGATGCAACCGGGAAGGCTACTGGGGATCTCGATGCAACTGGGAAGGCTACTGGGGATCTCGATGCAACTGGGAAGGCTACTGGGGATCTCGATGCAACTGGGAAGGCTACTGGGGATCTCGATGCAACTGGGAAGGCTACTGGGGATCTCGTTGCAACCGGGAAGGCTACTGGGGATCTCGATGCAACTGGGAAGGCTACTGGGGATCTCGTTGCAACCGGGAAGGCTACTGGGGATCTCGATGCAACTGGGAAGGCTACTGGGGATCTCGATGCAACTGGGGAAGATACCTTGGATCTGGGTGCAACTGCAGAGGATACTTGGGATTTTAGTGCAACTGGGGAGGAAAATCGGAGATCAATAGCTCCTGCTGCTATCAATCTATCCAATGAGGACCCGAGACAGCGGCTGGAGCTTCTGTGCTCTTCCCCATCGCTGGAACGATCAGGCTGAGGTAAGAAAAAAGGGAGGGGGTGCTGCAGCACAAAAAGTTTTTCACCTTAATGCATAGAATGCATTAAGGTGAAAAACCATGAGGGTTTACAACCCCTTTAAGCCGGCCTTTTGGTTACACAAAGCCACATGTTTGCATTGTGCACCATTACCTTTTAGCTACCAGCATTCTAACAAACACTGATGTCATTGGTTTATATGGAGGACATCAGGCGTCTGCACAGCATCTTTGTATGCCCCTTCCATGCCCGCCTCTGTCAGCACTGGGGTGATATTAGCTGAGTGGTGGAGAGAAAGGAAAACATTGGAATACTAGCCAGTGTGCAAAGGTGTATTTTGTATGGTTGAAAAAAATCACCTCTAACGCTGGGTGTCCAACGCTTATGGATGTTATGTAAAACTATTAGTTTCGTTTTTACATTTTAGAATGGGGTGCCTCGAGGTTGTGCAAAATTTTGAGGCGTGCCTTGACTAAAAAAAGGTTAGGGAATAATTCCATAGTCACGGTTGCTCTGATCTTTCCCTCACTATTATTTTCCATGAGAAATTCCCAGAGTGGTTAGAGACCAGCTGCTGTACCACACAGCCACAAGTCTATGCATTGGAAACAGTTAATAAATGCTGTTCACCATCTGTCTGCCATCTGAATTTCTTCATATATTGGGTCAGGAAGAGTTGGGAGAAACAATGGTCATACCCACAATCACTGTAGGCACAACAGGCTTCTAGCGCTGGCTCTACACAGGAGTGAAGCCTCCAGTCTGTGGGAGGGGCCAAATCTACTTGCTGTGTGAAATTGATTGGGCAGGTCAGAAAACCAATTGTAATCTCTATTGAAACTGGGACAAATGAGCATCAACAGCATATGCCAGTGCTGCTCATCCTCTACTACCTCTCTGTTTACATGACCAGGAATGATAAGCTGGTGGTGTACCTACCCACCCAAGACTGGTGCCTCCAATAAGTCAGGCTGTACATGCTAATCTGAGCACACCTATAGCTCTGATCAGCCTCACCTAAATCTGTGCTGTGCAACCTCCCTCTCATGCTCTAAGCTAAGGCAATGGTACCCAAACTGCGGCCCTTTGCTTGCCTTTATCCAGGCCCATGTTGCACTATTTCTCCTACTGACACCAATGATGGGGCATTATTGCTCCTACTGACACCAACAATGGCGACATAATTCTTGTCACTGACACCAACAGTGGGGCGCTATTCCTCCTACTGATACCAATGATGATGCACAATTCCTTCCATTGACACCAACAGTGGGGTGCGATTTCTCCTACTGAAACCAATGATGGGGCGCTATTCCTGCTACTGATACCAACGATGGGGCACAATTCCTTCCATTGACACCAACAGTGGGCGCTATTCCTCCTACTGAAACCAATGATAGGGCACTATTCCTCCCATTGACACCAAATGACGGGGCGCTATTCCTTCCATTGACCCCAAATGACGGGGCGCTATTCCTCCCATTGACACCAAATGACGGGCGCTATTCCTTCCATTGACCCCAAATGACGGGGCTCTATTCCTCCCATGGACACCAAATAACGGGGCGCTATTCCTCCCATTGACACTAAATGAAGGGGCGCTATTTCTCCCATTGACACCAAATGACGGGGCGCTATTCCTCCCATTGACACCAAATGACGGGGCGCTATTCCTTCCATTGACCCCAAATGACGGGGCGCTATTCCTCCCATTGACCCCAAATGACGGGGCGCTATTCCTCCCATTGACACCAAATGACGGGCGCTATTCCTTCCATTGACCCCAAATGACGGGGCTCTATTCCTCCCATTGACACTAAATGAAGGGGCGCTATTCCTCCCATTGACACCAAATGACAGAGCACTATTCCTCCCATTGACACCAAATGACAGAGCACTATTCCTCCCATTGACGGGGCGCTTTTCTTCCCATTGACGGGGCGCTTTTCTTCCCATTGACGGGGCGCTTTTCTTCCCATTGACGGGGCGCTTTTCTTCCCATTGACGGGGCGCTTTTCTTCCCATTGACGGGGCGCTTTTCTTCCCATTGACGGGGCGCTTTTCTTCCCATTGACGGGGCGCTTTTCTTCCCATTGACGGGGCGCTTTTCTTCCCATTGACGGGGCGCTTTTCTTCCCATTGACGGGGCGCTATTCCTCCCATTGACGGGGCGCTATTCCTCCCATTGACGGGGCGCTAATCCTCCCCTTGACAGGGCGCTATTCCTCCCCTTGACAGGGCGCTATTCCTCCCATTGACGGGGCGCTATTCCTCCCATTGACGGGGCGCTATTCCTCCCATTGACGGGGCGCTATTCCTCCCATTGACGGGGCGCTATTCCTCCCATTGACGGGGCGCTATTCCTCCCATTGACGGGGCGCTATTCCTCCCATTGACACCAAAGACGGGGCACTATTCCTCCCATTGACACCAATGACAGGGCACCATTACTCCTACTGACACCAATGATGGGTTACTATTCTTCCCACTGACACCAGGACATGTTCTACTCCCAACTGTCCACAGTCCAGCCCCCTCCTAAAGTCTGAATGGACAGTAAACTGGCCCCTTGTTTATAAAGTTTGGAGCCCCCTGCTCTAAGGCCACAGTGAGGAGTTCACGGAAACAGGGACACCTCAAAAAAAAAAAGAAAATTCAAACCCAGCATTCAGGTCAATTAGACGAGTGTGAATATGAAGCAAATCAGCATGTAGAATGCCCCCACCAAGATAGTTTCCAAACTTTTCACATATATTTTTGTTACATATATATATTAAAAAATTAAAAGACAAAACAAGGGCTTTTCACACCACAGAGTCCCTTCATTATAATAAACGTATAGTGCATTATAATATTCCTTTTCATTATAATAAAGCGGATAGTGCATTTTAATATTATAGTCATGCACAACATATGTGCTGCAGAGTAATCTTTTTAGCTTTAATTGCGGTGTGAAGTTCTTTAAATCTGTTTTTTACTTATTAGATGCCGGATGTTCTGGCGTGTCGTGGATCGTCCTCTCTGTTTTCCAGCCTAGGGTACACGCTCGAGTTTTTCCGGTTCTTAATCATGGTCCGCCTCTATGTAAGGCTTTCAATGACAGCCAGACCGAGGCTTGGTATATCCTTGCGCATGCCTAGTCGCGTGAAGGGCGGGCGCTGAAATGAGGCTTGGCTGTAATTTCGTTTTGCTTTTTTCGTTCTGGTTTTCAGTTTACATTCCGCCCTGAAGGCGGTCTTCAATGACGGCTTGGTCGAATCTCTGCGCATGCCCTGTCGCGCGACGGACATGTGCGGAGACAAGGCGTGGCTATACTTTGTTTATATATAAGGTGATGGTTCATTGCGTCGCCCGTGCCCCGTAGAAGACGTCACGTATGACGAAACATGTAGGGCGTGGCCTCGCAGTGCTTGCCATCACGTGTTCCTGATTTTTTGTTTGCACGGGCATTCAGCCTCTGTTTTTATGCCGGCTTTTTAGATGTAACGTTTCTTCCTATACTGGAACTTTTTACATATATATCTGACAGGACCCGGACATCAACATTCCATCTGTCCCCGCAGAGGGTTATATCTGCAAGCCCATACGACCTTGCCATAGAGGAGGTCCAACGAATGGGGTAAGGGTACATCCATTACTCCTCTTCTGCAATCAATGTGTATTCGGAAATGTTCTTTACAACTTACTACTTTCCTGGTTCTGTAATGTGATACACCAAAGGGACTTTTTTCTTTCATTTCACGTTATTTTGCTTAACCTATTCATGGACTGATCATAGGTGTTTTTCGGATGTGTGACTGTTCATATCTTATTTTCAGAATATTCAAATTTTTTTCTGATTTTTGAGAGAGGATTTCATGCACTTGTTATTACTTTATTATATATATATTTTTTTGCTGGGATTCATATATAAATTGTGTCTCCGAGTACTATCCCAATTATATTATTGCTAGCGCACAATATTTTATTTTATATCAAACTTTTCACATGACTGAATATGTCATATTTCTCATCCCCACCCAATGACTGGATAGCGATAGGAGAAGCTCAACACCGATAGCTAACCTCCCTGGTACTCTGCTCTCTCCTCCTAGCAGAGTGCTCCTTGCTAGAACATGCACATGAAAACTGCATCACGACTGGCTTCTTGTGCTGCTTCTCCCACTCGTGGTCTGAGCTCTGCTGTATAGTAAACTGCAAAAGGCCGATATTAAATCAAATTCATCTATAGCTCCAAATTTTATTAAATTGGGAGCTGCATGAAATTTGTGTCACTTATACCTGCCTGGAGTTCCACTTTAAATCAGAAGGATGTAGATCATATCCACATGCCCCCATTTCTTGCAGTCTTTGTAGGCCGGAGTTTATGTAAGGATAGGGATATGTTTATGATAAAAGCATCCAAAGCTCTTCTAGAATTTAAACTCTAGTGGTGATGCAGGATGACGTCAGGACCTGCGTCATCACACAGAGCTCCAGCCGTGTCCTTCCACCACGAGTCGGTTCAGGGCTGTGTCTCTGCGTTTTGTACTGACACATTAAGGGCAAAACATTTGGCTGTTAATGGAGGTATGAACCGTATTTTATTTCATTTTATTTATTTTTTTTTTACACATGAAAACATCCACAGCTATCATCAACTCTGCAGAGCTCCAAATTGATTGGATTTGTCAAGCGGAAGGTGAGAAATAAACAACAACAACAACAGAGCTAGTCAATGTGTATTACGTTCCTGGGGAGATATAAACATTAAAAAAAAAAAAAAATACTGGATTATTGCAGTTATGTATTCAGGAACAAAAATGTCATTCTACATGCAAGTGTGAATAAGTAGTAAGTAGTGGGCTCTAGTGGATAGCACAATGCTGTCAGTCTAACACAGGGGACAGACTGACAGCTGGAGGAAGCTGAGTGATCTCTCACCAGTGTGCTACTCTACTGCTGTCCAATCAGAGTTGGCACTTGTGTGTCTGCTGCTACTGCAATGGAGGTCTTGGACCAGGCTGTGCAGACTGATAGGAGCACCCGGCTGAACAGAATTACACTTTTTTTGTGTGAATGAGAGTTTAAAGCGATACGAACACACACACACACACACACACACACACACACACACACACACACACGCGCGCACACACGCGCACCCACTAAAACAAAAAACACTCAAATACCTTTTCCTAATCGATAAACAGCTGTCACGTGACCCAGAGCTTTCCCAGCCTGTCTGCAGGGAAACATAAGCAGGAGGAGTTTCTAGTCCTCTGCTGCTGGTCACATGTTCAAAATAAAAAATAAACAGCCTTTGGAATACAGCAAAACCATAAATAAATATCAATAAACTGTTTAAATTGTCATACAAATATATTTGAAATCAAATATTTATTATTTTTAGGCAATAACATGGGTGGATTTCTGAAGTCACACCCCTCCAGCCTCTGTCTTAGAATAAGAGGGAGGTGAAGCCTCCATCAATCTACAAGTAATATCCTGCCCCCATTGTGTTTAGCTGGTTAGTGGGGATGGGAGGAGCCTGTCGTTTACCACCAGTGTATACACCCACATGTGTGACTCTATAGTCACATGGGCTGCTCAGATGTGATAGGGAGGAAATACTCAGCATAGAAACTCACTGAAAAACGGAGAATGTGCAGAGTTGCCAACATTGCTCTGCAGAATCCCCAGCTGTAGTGGGGACATGGACAGAATAAGGAGATGGAGAGCAGCAGAATCAACCCGGTGTTTTGAAAAATACAGAAAACGCATCTCATAGTGAGCGAGTATGAACAGCATGTAACACCCCATTTGATCGTTTTTTTTTACGATGTGGGTTTAAGGACACTAAGTATATTTTGATTGCAGATTTTCCATTATTATTGTAACATTTAATAAAAGTTAAATTTAATTTTAGGATTCACATTTTTTTTATATACTAGAAGTGTGACATGCTCATTTTTTGTTGCACAGACTGTAGCGCTCTCTCTTTTAGCTGTCTGTCAGAGAACTGGGAATCCGAGGAGATAAGACAACAAAGCATCGTATATACTACAGACTAGTACTGATCTCCAAAAGTTGGTTCTGGTTTAGACCTCTGGTGGCTACAAATAATCTGATCCAGCCTTCAAATGGATAGCCTGATGTGATGCTCAGATTAGAAGGGCTTCCCTAGGTGGATATGAGTTTTATCAGACGCTCAACACATATACACATTTAACTGGTGGCAGGATACAGAACTCCCGATTGATACTCATAGCAAGGCGTATCTTCAACATCACAAGTGGGCTACTGCTTTTTTGTTGGCAGACATAGAAATATACACAAGTGACAGCTGGGGGAGGGGAGCAAGTTGTCCATCGTGTCTTTTTTTTTTTTTGTCTGCGGATAGTCCTGTGTCTTACCCCGAGCCGTATTTAAATTTATTGTCGCAGTACCCTTTTCCAGGCGTCTATTCCTAGCATCTACTACCCTTTGGGTAAAAAAATACTTTCTAACATCCCCCATCAACTTTCCACCTGATACTTTGAGGTCATGTCCCCGTTTTCTTGAGCTCAGGTTCAGGTTGAAAAAAAAAAAACGCCTTCCTGAACCTCATTCACAGGCGTCATGTATTTTAAAGGTTTCACTTATGACCCCCGCTTTCCCCTCCATTCTTTGAGGCTGTACAATCTTCACGTCTATCTCTCAGACCTTGCAAAATTTTCATGCCCATCTCTGGACTTGCTCTACTGTAAAACGCATTCATTTTCATGTCCTGGATTTGAACCTGCAACCACCGCTGTATCTGGTAGTAGCTCCTCTTGCTAAGCCACCCCGAGATGCTGGACAGCTTACTGCCCGGTTCCTTAGACAACCTTGTCTTGTGTTTTGTTTCTCTTGAACTTTGAACCCTTTGCTCCTCCCATGAACTTTCTATTTTAGCCATGCCTCTTCACTTCCTGTTTGTCAGATTATTGTGCTCTCTTCGGACAAAAACTAGCTCTGGTCACTCCTGCTGCCGTCCGTATCTTCACTACCACTGATTACTGCCCTTAGGCTTGTATGCTGAATATGCTCCTGCTTGATCCCAATCTGCAACAACTTGTTGCCGATCTTTGGCTTGTCTGCTTACTATGCTTCTGGTTGATCCCTACCTGGTATATCCTGCTACTGGACCCCGGTTTGCTCACCTGGGGGGTGGGGGCGATCCTGAGGACTGCAACCTGTTACTAACACACAGCAATACCTATCTTCACCATCAGGAGGTCTGGTAAACACTGGTTAGTGATTGGATCCCACACCTCAAATGAGCCTGCCCCATCCGCCAGGGTGAGCCTGCTTGTATACAAACCTGCTGGTCGGTGGGAGCCTCTCTACGGCTATAGCTACTGGTCTCCGAGCCTGACCGTGACATTATTATTTTGGAAATTGGGTCATCAGAACTGGACAAGCTGTATTTATGGCTTGTTGGCTTCATGGACCTGCCCATGCATAACTGTAAGTTCCATTCCTCTACGGTTATCTTAAGGTTTAAAAAAAAAAAAAAAAAAAAGAAAAGAAAATATTTGACCTCTTTTTGACTGGAGCACGTTTTGTAGCATACAAAGAATTCCCAATCTCCCATATGGAAAAGGAACGCTGAGCTACAAGGGTACAACGTTAGGCCAACGCTGGCCATAGACGTCTCAAATTTCAGCCAAATCCTGCTGTATTGGCAAACAGTTGAGACATTGGTTGCCCTGCAAGCACCACCAAGCTTGACAAAATCAATTTAAATTCAACTGAGACAGGTGAAACCAGCTGAGATTCAATCCATCTTTGGGCAGGCTGGTTGTACTGAAGTCGGCTATAGCTGCCAGCAGTGAGCATTGTGTTCTGCCAGCAGGGAAGGCTCCCCACCAGCATAATACAATAGTGCTGCATGAATAGTGCTGCATGGTGTTCCCATGAACACCAACTTTATTAATGGGGGAATCAAACAATATTGTTTCCTTCAATCCATGGTGGAAGGAAAGAAAATTACACAATTTATGGGCTGCTTAAAAGGAAAAAGTACAGCCAAAGCTCGGTTGGCTGTACCTTTCCTGTGGATGCGTCGGGGACACTCGGAGCGGTTCGGAGCCGCTTGGAAATACTCTGTTCACGAGTGTTTCCGAGTTCAGCCGAGCTGACCCCGAGTATCTCCGAGGCTCTCCGACACCCCCCCACCTCTGGCCACATGTGGTATTGCATGTAATAGTCAATGCGGAACGAATTATCTTTGTTTCCACTGACTTCTATGGGGAAACTCGCTTTGATATGCGAGTGCTTTGGATTACAAGCATTCTCCTGGAACGGATTATGCTTGTAATCCAAGGTTCCACTTTAGTTCTACTTTAAGGTCTATGCCACTCAAAGCAGAAGGGATGGATCTCCCCAATAAGTTGTAGGATATGGCAATTGTTGTGCTGCCATGTACTTGGAGAGACATCCGATTGTCTATGGTCCTCCCAGGCTTGCAATGAGATAATGGGAGCAAAGCAAAAATCACAACATTACTAAAGAAAAACACAGCAAGTATGGGTGAAAAACATGGTTGCCCATCTTTTTGAATGATTTTCTGCAGCAACTAAAGCACCAGACTCCATTCAACTTTGCTACAATGTTGGATATTCACAGATTGATTAATCCATGAAATTGCATCTAAATAGTGAAACGGACTTCTGTAACATTTCCCATCTTTCTGCAGTACACCCCACGCCTCCCATGGCGCACCACCGATGATAAACCAATGAAAGGAATTACGGGGCCTGCAGTTTTCACATCACCGACTCACCTCTCCTCTAGAAAACGGATAGGTGAAGCTCATGCAGCGATTTTAAGTCTTCAATACATTGTTTACTTGGAGGTTTCCTGGCAGAGAACTTTGTCAGGAGAGCCCTTATCAGTCTTACCAGACATATCTTAAGCAAACAAAAGATATGGTAAGTTAATGCAAAAGATAACTTTAAAAACACATTAAACACAACTCAACTGTGGCCAAAGTGAAGTGCAACGAAGTCTCAGCGCCAGCGAGAGAATCAAGGTCACGATTAAAGCTCACTGCCTCCCTTACTTCACCGATCAATTCCCGCCGCCCCGTCAGCACGTGCAGGAATGAAGAAAAAAAAAAGGAAAAGAAAATAAAGCAATCAATAAAGCTGTTATTTAAGAGCCCATATAAGAGCGAAGCGATTTATAAATTTATTTAGAGGCTATAAAGCCTCGCAGGTCTCTTTATCACGCTCCGGTTGAGCGCTCTTCCTCAAGGAGAAGCGTCTGAGCATAGTGGAAGAATTAGATCAAAACGCAAATATTTAACAAAGTCCGGGGGAAGAATAAAAATTGGGCAATCCAAAAACGGTAATAGAAACTGCACGAGTCTTTTATTACCTTGAAAGCGGAATAATAAATCACCCGACAAAGTGGACAATTCCCACAAGACAAACGGTCACCGGCTTCACAGAAGAAAAAAAAATGACAGCCGGTGTTAAGTCTGTGACAATGTGGTGGATTTTTATACGGAGGAGACGTCAATATTAATTCATTTTCATACATTCAATCCCAAGATCTATTGGGAACGTTAAAGCAAATAAGGATATTCATCGGTGTGTACTTTTCTCTGCCAGATCATTCTCAGCTGGCGGGGAGAGGTGTGTAAAGAATGTGGGTAGCTACAGAACTCCGATCAAAGGCCAAAGCTGGAAATAAAATAAATAAATAAAAATCCGAACAGACTGGATTAACTTCTGAACAAGAGGTTTCCAATTACTCTATATTACCAAAAGTATTGGGACACCTGCCTTTACACGCACATGAACTTTTATGGCATTCCAGTCTTAGTCCGTAGGGCAGTGGTCATCAACTCCTGTCCTCAGGGCCCACTAACAGGCCAGGTTTGCAAGATAACTGAAATACATGACAGGTGATATCATTTGCTGCTCAGTGATTGCAGAATTCTAGTCTGCATCTCCCCAAGGTAATACATAAAATCTGGCCTGTTAGTGGGCCCTGAGGACCGGGGTTGATGACCACTGCCGTAGGGTTCAATATTGAGTTGTCCCACCCTTTGTAGCTATAACAGCTTCAACTCTTCTGGGAAGGCCGTCCACAAGTTTTAGGAGTGTGTCTACGGGAATGTTTTACCATTCTTCTAGAAGCACAATTGTGAGGTCCTATAGACCCCTGATCTCTCCATAAAAAGAGTATGGGAATGTTTGACCATTCTTCCAGAAGTGCATTTGTGAGGTCAGGCACTGATGTGGACAAGAAGGCCTGGCTCACAGTCTCCGCTCTAATTTATCCCACAGGTGTTCCATCATGTTGCAGTCGGGACTTTGTACCACCCAGTCAAGTTCCTCCTCCCCAAACTCGCTCATCCATGTCTTTATGGACCTTGCTTTGTGCACTGGTCCAAATCATTTGGTGGAGGGGTGATTATGGTGTGGGGTTGATGTTCAGGGATTGGGCTTGGCCCCTTAGTTCCAGGGAAGGGAACTCTCAAGGCGTCAGCATACCAGGACATGTTGAACAATTTCATGCTCCCAACTTTGTGGGAACAGTTTGGGGATGGCCCCTTCCTGTTCCAACATGACTACACACCAGTGCACAAAGCAAGGTCCATAAGGACATGGATGAGCGAGTTTGGGATGGAGGAACTTGACTGGCCTGCACAGAGTTCTGACCTCAACCCTATAGAACACCTTTGGGATGAATTAGAGTGGAGACTGCGAGCCAGGCCTTCTCGTCCACATCAGTGCCCGACTTCACAAATATTCTTCTGGAAAAATGGTCAAACATTCCCATAATCTTTATGGAGAGATCGGGGGTCTATAGGACTCAACCCCTCCTCTGCACTTCAAAGTATTCAAAACGTCAAGATTGGCGTTTTTGAATACTTTGTTTTTTAAAACTGGTGCCTTTAAGATGCCAGTAATTCGGAAGTGATGTCAAGACATGGCTTCCTGGATTACTAGATCCGAGACTCGAATGAAGCATCGGCTTTGTTCGGGTCTTCGGCTAGCTGGCGGAAGTGCTGGCTGGTTGCTCGGGCCTCCCGTTGGGAGGGAAGAGCCTGGGCAAGCGGCGGAAGGCGTTCCCTCCCACTACTTGTAATAAACAGCGGAGCGGCCGCTCTAAAGAACGGTAACAGGGTGATGCATGCAGCTACATCCATCACCCCGGTAAAACCCCTTGAAGCAATATCGGTCAGTTTTTTGACCGATACTTCTAAAAAAGTGAATATCGGCCACCGATAATCAGTCGATCCCTAGTTACCAGCTTGTAAAGCAGCTGATCAAACCGATTTCAGTTTGATCGGCTGCTTTGGAGGGCAGAGGAGAGATCTGGGGTCTAATAGGTCCTCTTTATGACAGATCTGGGGTCTATCACGGCCCATGCTATCATAAAGGGATGTTGTTCATCCCTTGTGATAGCAGTAAAGTTCAATTAAAAAAAAAAAAAAATAGAATTAGCCCTCGTTCACACCGGTGTGATGTCATGCAATTTGACAGTTCCAAAACGCATGACAAGTCGCACCCTATTGTTGTGACTCATGTCGCAGCAACTTTGCAAATGGTTCCTGCACTACTTTTTCCCCCCCAATTTGATTGCGAGTTGCATAGACTTCTGTTATTTTATTTGGGTACAGTTTCGCACAATGGCGCATTTATCAGTTAAAGCAACGCAGTGCCGTATTACAAAAAACGGCCTGAAAAGGGGGGGGGGGGGGAATAATCCTGAGCTGAAGTGGTTAAGGTAAGCGCTGCAAAGAGGACAGAACATCTGTACCCAACAGAAGTACTCTGTGTGCTCCTTACAATGAATATCATTCAAGAGAACAGAAATAAATATAAAAAACAAATCACTGCCCCAGGTGTGTGGAGACACAGGTAACAGATTCTGTGTGCATAGAACACGTTCATGTAATCAGCAAAACACAGCCGCCCCCCCCCCCCCCCCCCCCCCCGCATCTGATCAGCCCTCCATTGGCATTTTTATTTGCATTAAACAGGGCCGGCTAATTGGTGAATCAATGCTCTGGGTTACTACGCCCTTAGTAAATTAACCCCGCTGGGATTTAGGATGGACGGATGATGCTGCGGCACAGCGGCATTACAAGGCACAGAGGAGCTGCAGGCAGACTGGAGCTGCGGCTGCCTCTAAACCAGCTGACAGGCTTCATCAGCGACCTGCATGACTCAACATTCTCCAAACCCAATTCTCAATTTATCAGCTAAAACACACCGCTGTGTGAACTCTTCACATGAGCCCGGGTAAACAAGCGCAGGTCACGTGACCACACCAGTCACCGGGAGTCTTGTGAGAATTGCAAACACTCTGATGTAGAACTTCACGGCTACGTCTTGGTGCAAAGACTCCGCATCTGTGTGCGTCAAGAACCCTTTATTGTCAGTGACAAATCATGGCTGGTTCTGTACTGAGAATCCCATATCAGTCCCTACATAGTGAACTGAATACAGAACAAAATCATAAAAGAAAAAAAAAAAAAAAGCCGTGTAGCTCTCCATGTAAAATTTGCTCCTTTACCAATTTGCCGCACTAAAAAAGGTGGACAAGTTCACTTAAAATTAAAACTGCTTGGGGCGTCATGCACAGAGATAGGGAGAGGCTGAAAAAATGCGGGACGTAACTTTTTTTTTTTTTTTTGCCAGCGCACGGGGAGCCACAGGTGCTGCATACAGCCTGTAGTACAGAAGTATTAGCGTTTGCCCACACATGCGCGTACAACGCATTTTGCAAACGCAGAGTTTCCATGCTTGGAAAACATGCTGTACCCGTAGGTAAACGCTGGGGCTTGACGCAACAGCTGCAGTTCAAGTAGGCGCGGGTATCTTCCTCCTGTCATTTTATGCCCCGCATATGTTCAGCCTCTCACTGCCCATGTGCACAAAGCACTAAACTGATTGCAACTTTTTTTTTTTTTCTAGATCTCATCTGTCGGGGATTCACCCGGACAGTCCGGGTTTCAGTCCCCTGAAACCCGGACACATTATTCAGACATTAGTGTAGCTCAGAACAGGGCCTGACAGGGAGGGTGAGGGGGCACAATGCGCATCGCATTACTATTCTCTTTGGAGCACCCAAAAGGTGTCGCAGGTCTGTTATCCTATAGTGTATACTAAAATAAAATAAATTTGCTGTGCGTCGCCAAAGTGTTTGGTTTGAAGAAAAAGTGGCAACCCTAATCCCACTCCCTCTTACACAAATGCTGGACAATTTTATTCTATTTTTTTTTTTTTGTGCTGCAAAGCGGCATGTCCAAGTCTCCAGCCTAGATGGGGCCCCAAATTGCTATGTCACAGGCCCCCCTTTTGAGGGTCACATCAAGGTAGATAATTTGTATATAGGGGATTTGGGGCCCCAAAGGATGGAGCAAAACATTTTTATTAAGGCGCGTGCCGAACCAAATATAAGTCTGGGAATCATTTTCATTTTCAATATGTTTATGCATCCAAGTAAGTACAAAGGTGGCGTTTATGTTTATTGTGATCTCGAAGACATTATGCAATTACTTGTCTTTAGATGTGTTATGTGCATTTTAAACCCTGAATTGCATATAAACAGTGTGAAGTGACCATGCCACATAGAAAACGATTGTTTTCTGGTGTGCCATTGCACTCACCTGGGTTCATCCAGTATAGAAAAATGCAGGTAACTGCACATAGTGTGAGCGGGCCCTTACTACTGGCTGGGCTCCATAGAGAGATTGCCTCTGTCTCCCTGATGAAGGTAGATAAGCCCTATAGAAGTATATGGGGCTGTATTGCACAGGCTGTGCTGGATGTAAACAATCCTTGGCCGCAGCCGCCAGATCTCGGTAACTCTCTATGGAGGGGAGGGGGGGGGGGTGGAAATGGTTAGGTCAGGGCTCAGGGGCAAAAGGGATAAGTGCTCTCAGCTTTAAAAGAGCACTTACCCTTTAATCATGTATTAATGAACGCTGAGCGGCATTAATTTCTGTGTTTTATATCTGCCTGGAGCTCCTGAACAGCTGACTGGGAAGAAATTTGGGAAATCATATTAAAAAAAAAAATTACTTTCCTGCAAATCAACTCGGCCTCTTGCAGCAGATAGAAACCAGGAAAGAGAAGTGTACTAATGACACCTTCACTAAATCATTCCCACACCGCGCACTGAACAGACCTATATAACACTGAGTGTACGTGGCGGGGATGAGGAAACATTATGCAATGCAGGTTTCCAGGATTATATGAGATCATGGCACTGTATACACACAAAGACGCTCACAGAATGAAAAATATCACTAGGAGGCTCAAAGTGTGGAGAATAGGAGTTCACGAGGACAGCTTAAAAGATCCTCATAAACATATCAATTCCCAAGTCATGACTAAGTGGATAGCACTGTGGCCTTGCAGCGCTGGGGCCCTGGATTCAGTTCCGGCAAAATGTGAACAATCTGCCTAGAGTTTATACTCGTTTCCTCCAGAAGCTCTGGGTTGGATCATGTGGACCAAACTAGCCCTGGTGTGTGTGTATATAATAAGAGAATATATATATATATATATATATATATATATATATATATAGATAGATATATAGATATAGAGAGAGAGATAGAGAGAGAGAGAGATAGAGAGAGAGAGAGATAGAGAGAGAGAGAGATAGAGAGAGAGAGAGATAGAGAGAGAGAGAGATAGAGAGAGAGAGAGATAGAGAGAGAGAGATATAGAGAGAGAGAGATATAGAGAGAGAGAGATATAGAGAGAGAGAGATATAGAGAGAGATATAGAGAGAGAGAGATATAGAGAGAGAGAGATATAGAGAGAGAGAGATATAGAGAGAGATATAGAGAGAGATATAGAGAGAGATATAGAGAGAGATATAGAGAGAGATATAGAGAGAGATAGAGAGAGAGAGAGAGAGATGATAGAGGTGATAGAGATAGAGGTGATAGAGATAGAGGTGATAGAGATAGAGGTGATAGAGATAGAGGTGATAGAGATAGAGGTGATAGAGATAGAGGTGATAGAGATAGAGGTGATAGAGATAGAGGTGATAGAGATAGAGGTGATAGAGATGATAGAGATAGAGATGATAGAGATAGAGATGATAGAGATAGAGATGATAGAGATAGAGATGATAGAGATAGAGATGATAGAGATAGAGATGATAGAGATAGAGATGATAGAGATAGAGATGATAGAGATAGATGATAGAGATGATAGAGATAGAGATGATAGAGATGATAGAGATAGAGATGATAGAGATAGAGATGATAGAGATAGAGATGATAGAGATAGAGATGATAGAGATAGAGATGATAGAGATAGAGATGATAGAGATAGAGATAGATAGAGATAGAGATAGATAGAGATGGAGATAGATAGAGATGGAGATAGAGATGACGACCCACGCTTTTTGGCTGTTTTTTTTTTTTTAAGTGTAAAAGGTCGTCTTATACACTGGAAAATACGGTAGTTATATTTGCTCTATAAAGCCAGCCATAGATGGATTGAATCTGGGCTGGTTCAGCAGGAACTTGTCAATATTCGATCTATGGGCAGCAAGTTTTTTTTTTTTTTTTTTTTTTTTTAGGTATCACCACTTAGTGGTGCTGTGGATACCAAAAAGAATACTAATGTGCCACATCCCATACATTTTTTGAGCCGAGCCACTGCACATTTCTGATTTACCCCTACCAACAGGGACAGGTTACAGGTTAATTCGGTTGTCTGTGAGCTGGTTGGTAAGTAGGTTTTTTTCCTGGGCATTCCCCAGGCTTTGTTGTTACCTGATTTACCCGTACCAAGCCTACTAGGATTATGTTTGTTGTCATCAAGGACATCATTATGATTCTCTCAGGAATTATTGGTGGTACACTAATTTGTGTTGATATAGCATATTAGCCAATTTTCTACTTTACAAAGCCCTTTAACATTTAACATTTGTCTGGTTGTCTTCTGTAATCAATTGTTAATAAAATTTATACATTTTTTAAATACCTTGAATCTCCGTGCCTATAAAGTTCAGTACCTATCTATGAACAGGCTGGTTGTAAAAAAGTCAATTTATCGATCAACTTGGGTACAACCAGCATGTTGTACGTAACATTACATGCAATTACTGCTGGTGGCTATAACAGCTAGCCGTAACCATCGTGTTCTACAGGCCGGGGAGACGGCTGCCGATAGAACACAATAGTTCTGCGAGAGAGATTCTCCCATCAGCACAAAACGTGTTGATGGGGGAAATCAAGCGATTTTCTATCCTTCCAGCCGTAGCGATCGTTAGTACACAGCTTTCATCTGAAAAGATCCGACAGGACAAACACAACATTTTTCTTGTACAATACCAGATCGTACAATTTTTGTTTAATCAGAGCAGTTTTTCTCCGAAAATACAATACAAATACGATACATTACATCACTTCCGAATTTTTATTCTGTCGTACGAGAATTTTTCGAAATTAAGTGACCTATTCATTTTAAAAACTTATCTGTGGATATCTGTCAAATGCCCCCCCGAAGTCAGACTGATATGCCGGCTTAAAAAAATCGTACGAATTCAGCTGAACTTGCATGATTTAAAATAAGCCCTCAGTGAAAACGAGGGCTTAAAACATGGATGTAAACTTCCGGTGCTGACATTTACCTATAGGTAGGCCTATAATAAGTCTTACCTATAGATAGGTAGTGCAGTTTAGGAGATATTTACATTACATGCAGCCAGTGACATTACTGGCGCATGCCCTCTGAAGGAACATCCACCAGTGCCTTTCCTTCAGAACCCTGTGCCGTAAATGGCGGCTCCCTTGTGCAGGAGTGATGTCATCGTGGCCCGGCTAGTCACAGAGCCGGAGGCCGCAAACCCGGAAGCAACACGGGTGAAGATGGGAGCACCTGCAGCACTGATATCGCGGGGCTGGAACAGCTTCGTTTAAAGGCAATTTACACGTAATGTGCTAGTATGCGATCCATACTAGCACATTATAACTTTACCTTGCAAGGGAAGAAAGAAAGAGAAGAAAAAAAGAAAAAAAGAAAAAAAAAAAAAAAAAAGAAAAAGAAAGAGAAAAGAAAAAAAAAAAAAAAAGGAAAGGAAAGAAAAGAAAAGGAAAGAGAAAAGAAAAAGGAAAGGAAAGAAAAAGAAAAGAAAAGAAAAAGAAAAGAAAAAGGAGAAAAGAAAAGGAAAGAGAAAAGAAAAGAAAAGAAAAGGAGAAAAGAAAAGGAAAGAAAAGAAAAGAAAAGAAAAAGGAGAAAAGAAAAGGGAAGAGAAAAGAAAAGAAAAAGAAAAAGAAAAAGAAAAAAGGAAAAAAAAGACCAGCGGTATACAACTGCTTTACGCTTTGGCAATAAAATCTGGAAGCCGATTGGTTGCTAGCAGAAGCAAGTTTGATTTTGCGCTGTCCAGCTTTAGTACATAAACCCCATTGTAGGCAATGATAAAACACTATTCAAGCAACTGACTATATACTTTGGCAAGCTGAAATATAAAATCAGAAATACAAAAAGATCATTTAACACTGTAAAGATCGGCAAAATAAATAATGCATTACATCATACAGGTATCAGCATATTACAAACACAGAAAGAACATATCTAAAAACAATAGGAAATAAACTGACATAATGAAATGCAGTGATTGTTACATAATGTAATGCTGTGTCATTGCCATCACATATTGAATTAAGGCAGGAATACAAAGAACAGCTCCCAGATACATCGGATATATGTACCAGTATGGGATATGACTGCTAACACGAGCCCATTACATAAGATCTCATAACACCGACCTGTACAATGTTCATTACATCAGTGAATGTTACCAGAGATCACAGCTACTCACAGTGACACAGACCAGTACATGAAGGGACTACTTAAAGGGGACAGAGAACCATCAACACACACCTGACAATGCCATCTGCCTTGGCTGCCATGCTGACCTGGCAGCTTCAATTCATTTTGAGAGAATCACCAGCCTTGAATATTTGAGCAAGTGGACAGGAGGCACTGAACCCCCTGTGATTTCTTTACATGTTATTTTCTATATTGCAGTTGTTATCCAATATTACAGTGATGGAGTGACTACAGAATGTGAATATCAGGATGCCAGCTCCTAGACACCCCAAAGGCCATCCATAGTCACTGGTTTGTGATAGGAATGAAATTATAACTGAAGCACCACACATTAATATACAACTTTATTCCAATGACAAAATTGTTTGCAAAGCCAACACATTTCAGAGGCTGCAATTTCACCCCCTTCATCAGGGCTTACAAGAATAAAACAATACTTCAGTGTAAGTGGACTCAACGATAACTGTGCAATCGACTCATAACACTCCACCAACGTTCCGCTACACAGTAGAGCTTCACGATTAAGAAAAATGAGAATCACAATTTTTTCGCTTAGAAAAAAAAAGATCACAATTCCCTCGGCATCTTTCACAGTTTACAAAAAAATTGGGCTAACTTTACTGTTTCGTTTTTTTTTGTTTTTTTTTAAATTTAAGTGCATTTTTTTTCCAAAAACATTGCATTTAAAAGACGGCTGCGCAAATACAGTGCAACATAAAATATTGCAACAACCATTTTATTCTCTAGGGTCTCTGCTAAAAAAAAAAAAAACATATATAATTTTTGGGGTAATTTTCTATCAAAAAATAATGATTTTAACTTGAAACCAACAAGTGTCAGAAAAAGGTTTAGTCTTTAAGTGGTTGGCCTCATTTACAGACTAAAGTTCATTCCTTTGCAATGTTTACAGTCAGCTCAGGGCTGAGTAATGTTGTGAAACTTGGCAGACTGCCTGTTTTTTTTTTTTTGGTAGCTGTTGGCTTAAGCAGAGAACACTGCATAAAAATCGGGAAAAGGCTTTGTTAAGATCGCGAGGGGGAAAAAAAAAAAAAAAAAATCGCAATCTCGATTCTTAACGATTAATCATGCAGCTCTACTACACAGTTATCATTGAAGGGGATTTACTACAATTGGTGCACACAGAATGTGGGGCAAGATGTGCATAGTAACCAACCAGCTTCTAACTTCAGCTTGTTCAATTAAAGGGGTTGCAAAAGATCACCTTATAAAAAACAACCCATTCAGTTTAAAATACAAATGAAAAAAAATGAAAAAAAAAGGCAAAACTTTCTTTGTATAGATATAAAAAAAAAAAAACATTATGAATAACCTTTTTTCCACTTTTTAATAAGTAATCACATCCCTTCTGTTCTCAGCTGCATAAGAGCTGGGGGGGGGGGGGGGTGAGAAGCAGCAGGACACTGAGCTTCCCAGTGAATGGCTGTGCAGTGGGGGTGTGTCAGGACAAGTCTGATCATTAGAGGAGAGCACACTGAGTTCCCAGCAAAGCTAGAGAACTTACCATGGTGTGCTCAGTTTTTAATAGGAAAGTAGAGGGGCCCCAGCCTGAAGAGCCACAACATACAAAGAACTTTCCAACAATTGTGCGCTTTTCAAACATGCACAAAGCTAACTCCATATAGACATGGTAAGATGAGTTTGATGTGGAGGAACATTGGCACCTGACCTTGCAAATGTTCCTCTGGTTGAATGACCAAAAACTCTTATGCAGCGTGCACACGGTCCGACTTCTCGACCGGACTGGTCCGACGGACAATCCAATCGTGTGTGGGCTTCATCGGACCTGCAGTGGACTTTTCTAGTCGAAAATCTGACGGACTTTAGATTTGGAACAGGCTTCAAATCTTTACGTCGTAACTCCGCCGGACACAGAAATCCGCTCGTCTGTGTGCTAGTCCGACGGACAAAAACCCACGCTAGGGCAGCTATTGGCTACTGGCTATCAACTTCCTTATTTTAGTCCGATGTACGTCATCACGTACGAATCCGTCGGACTTTGGTGTGATCGTGTGTAGGCAAGTCCGGTAGTTAAAAAGTCAGTCGAAAGTCCATCGGACCAGTCTGGTCGAAAAGTCCACCCATGTGTACACGGCTTTACAGGCACACTCCAAAATCTGGTGGAAAAGCCTTCCCAGAAGAAGAGTGGAGGCCGACTCCATACAGGTGTAATGGTCAGATGTCCTCATATTTTTGGCCATATAGTGTTTCTTTAGGCTGGATTCACACCTATGCAGTTTTAGTGCTTTTTGCATATCTGCACTAGAGTCTATTTAACATGGTTTCCTATGGAACACTATCTGTAGTGCAAATCTGCAAAATGCACTAAAACTGCATAGGTGTGAATCCAGCCTTATAGTGCATTGAGCAGATGTGATCGTTGAGGGAACGGATGACCAGCTCAGGGCTCTGAGGAGCCGCTTCCAAACAATTACACCCCTAGACTTCTATAGACAGCTTGAGTTAAAATCGACACGATTCCAGGAATAGTAATACTACAAGCCTATTATTAGTATTACAGCAATATAGACATTCAAAAGAAACTGAAATCAGTGCACTCAGCAGTGCATTATGATCTGACATATATCACAAATATGACCAAGGACATATAACTGGAGATCTTATATCCTATACAAGACATAGTGTACAGCAAGGCATAGCGTTCTTAACAGAATTACGGGTATTAAACATTACAGGACAACAACAGAAGGTTCATCAGCCACGGCACAAGAATTCCAATACACATCATACACTGTGATATAAAATTGAGTAAAGTGGCACTAAAATGATAGGGCTAATAGAGAAAGCTATATTATTAGATTGTAAGCTCTTCTGAGCAGGGCCCTCTTAATCCTCTTGTATTTTATTGTATTATAACTGTATTGTCTCCCCTTTATATTGTAAAGCGCTGCGTAAACTGTTGGCGCTTTATAAATCCTGAATAATAATAATAATATTAAATGATTTATGGTTAAAAGAATTATCAGGAGGGACACCACTATACGGCCTATAGAACCAGCTACATGCTATATCGCTTTATCCTACTACTACAGGTCCCAGCTTTCCTGGCATGGTTGTCCACGGTTTGAGGTCCATTCCATGGGACAACATACATTCTCAGCACTGACCATGGGTGGGAATGTTCATCGCGCTCTGTTCTCAACACACCTTGGACCGTGTGGGTGCAGCACTAAGCAAAACACCATTTGGCTGCTGTGGAACCACAAGACTCAGAATGCAAAGCTGAATTCAAGCAGGAATGGTTTATAAAACTACAACAAACCTTTTAGTTTCATTGGTTCATGGATTGCTTTGTAATTTGAAAAGCTAGATACATTTTACTAGATTACTCATGCTTTTTGGAGGCAGGCCAGGGGCAATAAAGTCATTAAACAATTATCTCAGAGCTATAAAATGGGTACCATAGCACTTTCCTCCAAATAACGTATCCTGGAACTGCGACGGTCAGCACCGCGGCACAGATGTCACACTGGCGTCACAGAACCTCACACACACACACACACACACACACACTTATTGACAGAAGAGGGCATTATGCCTGGTGATGCAGAAAATAGAATGTAAGGGCAAGTATTAAGCCCCACTCACATGGGAATGTCAACATGGGAGTTTTCAACTACCCGCAAGAGACTAAGCGGGGTTACCCATTAAAGGTAATGGGAAACTGATATTGGCCACAACGGTTAGAGCAGACCGATGCCGCTGCTTGGGCCGCGCAGCAGGAGATGAGCAGCAACCGCAGTCCGCACGGGGCTATCACTGACCACGGTCGCTGATCATCCTCCTGCTGTGCGGCCATGCCCGTTTGTCCTCTCCCGGCTCCTCCGCCCACAATGTCATCCAATCAGCAGGGCAGGGGGTAGGAGGATCCGCAGATCAGAATAGAAAGCTCCTCCCACCCCCCCTGCCCTGCTGATTGGATGACATTGTCGAGCGGGCGACGGGAGAAAAAGCACAGACTGATCACAGCCTCTGCCCTGTTAAAAAGGTACAAGTCCTGTGCAGGGGTGGCACACATTAGAATAGGGAAGTGTCATGTTAGAGGGTAAAGGGGGGGGGGGGGGGGCGGGCAGGGGCACTGTATGGAGGCTATGATTGCTAGGGGGGCACTGTAATATTGAGGTTTTATTTACCAAAAATATGTAGCAGAATACATATCGGCCTAAACTGATAAATACAGGGGGTTTTTTTTTCAATTTTTGGGGGGAAATGTTTCATAGCAGAAAGTAAAAAAATTAAATTTTTTTTTTTTTTTCAAAAAATGTCGCTATTTTTTTTGTTTATAGCACAAAAAATAAAAACCGCAGGAGGTGATCAAATACCACCAAAAGAAAGCTCTATTTGTGGGGGGGGGGGGGGGGTGAAGGACATCAATTTTATTTGGGTGCAACTTCGCATGACCGCGCAATTGTCAGTTAAAGCGACGCAGTGCCAAATCGCAAAAAATGGCCTGGTCAGGAAGTGAGTAA
Organism: Lithobates septentrionalis; assembly: GCA_037952835.1. Classification (NCBI taxonomy): domain Eukaryota; kingdom Metazoa; phylum Chordata; class Amphibia; order Anura; family Ranidae; genus Lithobates; species Lithobates septentrionalis. The sequence goes on from JBBDGP010003377.1 coordinate 130,128, forward strand.
ATGCGTTCCCGTTGGAGGCTATGATTGCTAGGGGGGCATTGTAATATAAAGGGGACTGCACTGCAATCATTACAGCGCCCCCTTTACAGAACAGTCCCGTTACATTAAACTGGTCCAACTTTGAAAAAGGTTCCTGTACTACTTTGGTCTGACTTTTGTCTATTTTCAGCCCATTCAATATCATTGAAGCTGGTTTAAAGTCGGATCCTCGTCCTAATCATCCGACATTGGTGATTACAGCAGCAGGAAAAAGGATTTTATGTCACACTGGGATTGTTTTGATTGGTCAAACGGACAAGTCGGAATATCTCAAAGTCGGAGCAAAATCTTTTCTTGTTCATTCAAGTCGGATGGAAGTAGGACTCGCAGGGCAAAGAAGAATCGGCAGTCCTAAACGTTGTTTTGGGTCCTTAGGCACCTGGACCTGAAGCACCTGGTTTATTGTAGTGATAACACCCTTCCAATATCAATGTAGCTTTGGGCAAAGCCACACAAGGTGAATTAATTCCCCATGGTTCTTGCTGCATCTTGTGCAGGTAGGGCTTTCCCTCTTAGCCATGCAGAACAGCCTTGTTGGCGTATAGTGTACCCGCAGACTCAAATATAACTGCCAAAGGCGTTGGGCCACATTCCGGGAACATTCTTTGTCCTCAAATGCCCCCAAGGGATATTTACATTCCTTGTGACAGCAATAAAAAGGGATAAAAAAAAAAAGTGATAAAAATAAAAATATTAGTAAAGTAAATTAAAAATATAAGTGCTCCTGTCCCCCTGTGCTCACATGCAAACAGCGATCGTCCCACACATGTGAGCTATCAGCACGAATGTCAGATCATGGGCAGTAATTCAAGCACCAGACCTCCTGTGCAAATCTAAAGTGGCAACCTGTAAAAGGCTTTAAAAAGCGTTTTCTACGAATAGTAAAATGTATGTTGTCTGTTGCTATTGCACAGGCATACACTTTTTTTCTATATACATGCTATGTGTTAGAAATATATCTTATAAATGCAGAACGTTATGAAAAAAAATAAAAAAATTCTTTCCACATTTTCCAAAAACTTGTGAGAAAAAAATGACATGTTCAAAAGACTCATAATGCCTCATAGATTATACGTTGGGGTGTTTACTTTCCAACGCCTTATGGTGCTTCGTGCATGTTGGGCCTCTGTATGTGGCAAGGCTGGGTAAAAGTCTCACACATGTGGTATCGCCATACTCAGGAGGAGTAGGAGAATGTGTTTTGGGGTGTAATTTGTGGTATGCATAAGCCATGTAAGAAAAAAAATAACCCGTTAATATGGCATTTTCTTTTCTTTTGTAAAAAAAAAAAAGCCATATTAAAACGGGTTATTTTTTTTCTTACATGGCTTATGCATACCACAAATTACACCCCAAAACACATTCTCCTACTTCTCCTGAGTATGGTGATACCACATGTGTGAGACTTTTACCCAGCCTGGCCACATACAGAGGCCCAACATGCACGAAGCACCATCAGGCGCTGGAAAGTAAACAACCCATTATGAGTCTTTTGAACATGTCATTTTTTTCCCACAAGTTTTTGGAAAATGTGGAAAGAAAATGAAAACTTTTTTTTTTTTTTTTTACAAAAAGAAAAGAAAAATCTTAATTTTGCTAAGCATTGTGGGAAAAAACAATTACAAAAAAAATAAATGATAATAAAACTCACCATGCCTCTTACTAAATACCTTGGAATGTATACTTACTATAAAGGGGTCATTTGGGGGGTATTTGTACTGTCCTGGCTTGTTAGTGTCTTAAGAAATGAGATAGGCCTTCTGTACATCAGGTGTGATCAATTTTCAATGATTGACACCATAGCTTGTAGACGCTTACTTTCACAAAGATCATATGATTTAAACCGATTTGGGTTATTTTTACCAAAGATATGTAGCAGTATAAATTTTGGCCAAAATTTAAAAAGAAAAATTACTAATTTGCAAAATTTATAAAAACAGAAAACGAAGAAAAATGCATTTTTTTTTCCAAAATTTCCAGTCTTTTTTCATTTATAGCGCAAATAATTAAAAACCCAGAGGTGATCAAATACCACCAAAAGAAAGCTCTATTTGTGTGAAAAAAAATTCATATTAGGTACAGTGTTGCGTGACTGAGTATTGTTAAACAGTGAGAGCACCGAAAGCTGAAAATTGGTCTGGTTAGGAACGGGGTTTAAGTGCCCAGTGGGCAAGTGGTCAAAGCGCAACATGTTATGTGTCTATTTACTCGGTGTAACATCATCTTTTATATTTTACAAAAAAAAAAAAAAAATGGGTTATGTTTTTTTTGCAAAGTGTATCTTCACAAAAAAAGAAAAAAGAAAAAATTGCATTTGAAAAACCGCTGCGCAAATACTGTGTAACATTTGCAAAACCCACCAATTCATTTTCTAGGGCAGGGGTAGGCAACCTCGACCCCCAGCTGTTTTGAAACTACAAGTCCCATGAGACATTGCAAGACCCTCACAAGCACAGGCATGACTCCTAGAGGCAGAGGCATGATGGGATTTGTAGTTTCATCACAGCTGGAGGGCAGAGGTTGCCTACCCCTGCTCTAGGGGGTTTCCGAGAAATGTTTTAGCAAAAAAATACTGATTGTTACATGTAAACAGAAAGTACCGGAAAAGGCCTGGAGCTAAAGTGTGTGTGTAACCGAACAAGCCGATTGGTTTCTATGCAGAGCTGCACCACATTTTGCACTCTCCAAATTAGGAAATGAACCCCAGTGTCTATACAAACCACTGCAATACTTCCAGGGGGAAAATGCGTAAATCCTGGCATTTTCCCCTAGTTACCATCTGTGCCTGAATGTTCCTGAATTTTTAGCCCTTAATAGAAAAGAGATCATGTATGTTTTTTGTGAACAATGTGTAATTTTTATGTACATGGGGGCAGCCATATTTGCTCATTATACATGCAAACTCAGCTATTTGATGGTGGTGTTACTGCTACTTACAATGGCAGTCTGCCTGTTGGCTGACTGACAACAATGCTATGCCTGTATAACCGATATATTATCTCAGCTGTTCAGTCATTGGAGCGGATGATCTTCCTGGTCTCTGGGGTCTAATCTAGAAATCTCCAAGAAGAATGCAACAACAATATGGAAGAGCACGCTGGCAAACACATGAATGTAGACACTACACTGAAAACCCTAAACAAGCTCTCAATGAAAAAACACCAAGGCCAAAATTTATGAGGATGGGTGAGGGGTGGATGTAGCTGAGCAGCACTTTTACCACCCCTGTCTGCCCACAAGTTAAAATGTTCAGTGGCCATGTTAGTACACATCGTCACAATTGCAGCACAGCAAAATGTATACCGCCTGTTGTGTTAAAGGTGGTGGTACTGCTGCAAAATGCATTTAAGTGCGAGGGGCTGTGCCGCGAAAGCGAGACAAGCGCTTGGTTGGCAGGAGTGGCACAGTATTCCCATTCAAAATTTCCCTTACTTGCAATGCTGGTGCCTGCACCTGAAGCTGATGGATGAATCGGCTTGGGGTGCTGACATTGCAGGATCCCTGGACAGGCAAGTCCCCTTATATTTAGCCCGGGTTCACACATGTGCGGTGCGAATTGAAGCTCAGGTTTCACTGTGAAGATAAAAATCAGTTGTTCAGAGGTTCATCTGCGTTTTAGCTGCGGATCAGTGAGCAGGGAGAGGGGGAGGTGTAGTGAGAAGGAGAAAATCCATGTTCAGAACGCAACGCATCTGCGAATCAGATGCGTTCCCATAGAAGATAATGGGCTTGTAATTCACATTTTTTGTGCAATGCGCAGTGCAAATGCAACGCACATATGTGAACCAGATGCATTCATATGAATGTATTTTAAAATGTCCTGAGAATTGGAAGCGGTGTAAGCCGCATGTAATTCGCATAGGTGTAAACGGGGGCTAAAAGTTAGCAGCTACAATATTTGTAGCTGCTGACTTAATTTTTTTTTCCTCCAGACTGGAACTTCACTTTAAGAACGCGGCGGCCGAATTTCCGGCCTGCTCCTCATCAACCAGCTCAATAAGATAAAGTTACTGCATTAAAAAAAAAAAAAAAAAAAAATGCGGTAATTACCGCTCAAATCGAAGAAACACTGCATTCGTTATTTAAAGCGCAAAATTCTTAGTGAACTGCACTTTCTAAACTGATTAACCGCAAGCGATATTTTACCGCATTTTATTTGCCGTTAGTTAACTCTTCGTGAATTGACCCCATTATTTCCTTTGTAGCAGGATTTTACACAGCTCTATGCTCAGCTCTATAGACAACTTATATTTTTGAGAATAGATTTCATCGTGCAGTTAGGAGACAAATTTGGGAACAGATTGGTATAAAACTATATTACCATACAATGTACCACCCAATCCTTGAGAGCTTTATTAGGACAGACAGTCTTGCGCAGGGGTCTTCAAACTGCGGCCCTCCAGGTGTTCAGGAACTACAATTCCCATCATGCCTAGTCATGTCTGTGAATGTCAGAGTTTTACAATGCCTCATGGGATGTGTAGTTCTGCAAAAGCTGGAGGGCCGTAGTTTGAGGATCCCTGGTCTTGCACATCGTTTACAACTGTTAATGAAGACCTGCCAGCACACTACACACAGGTTTAAAGTGAAAAAAATTGTTTCTAATTAAACACACAAAAAAAAAAAAAAACACCTATGGGGGGCCAGGCAGGCTCTTTATTGCAGAAGAGACCAGCAATGACTCTTCTGCAATAAAATAAACCTACCTACTCTCAGTCTTCTTTAGAGTATACACCAAGCAGTGCATGTGCAGCTCAGTTTGTATTCCGGCCTGGATCCTGTCATCATCAATGACAATCATCATTAAAGAGAGCTGCAGCCTGGCACCCAGAAGTCGGGTAGAAGATGCCAGAGAGGGGGCTCAAACTGTTGAAGGAAAGGTAAGTATTAGAGACTTTAGATGCCCTTTAATTATGGCAAACCTAACTGCCCAGCCCCCTCCTTAACATTACATAGAAGCATAGGTGTGCGCAGGGGTTGTACCGGGGCACACCCTAATCACCCCATGGGGTGCAGATTCCCCCTGCTACCTGGGCCCACAGCGTCCTCCCTGAAGCACTGCCTGCTTCCCTTCACCCCTACTTGCTGCTGTGGGGTTGTTTCAGGATGGAGCCAGTAAATATATCACTGAAATATGAACTGAAGTATAGCAAACTGTGTTTAATATGCTTCATTTTGTGAATGGACAGGAAGTTCAGCACAGAGCACCTCCCATTCCTTCACTGTGCAGGGTAGCTGAGGCTGCAGAGAAGGGAATGGGGAATCCCTGTCCCCCAATAGGGCTCCTAAAAATAGATTGTAAACAAAAAATAAATAAATAAATAAATAAAACCCACACTACTGACACACTGGGGTTGATTTACTAAAACTGGAGAGTGCAAAATCTGGTGCAGCTGTGCATGGCAACCAATCAGCTTCTAACTTCAGCTTTGACAATAAAAAACTGGAAGCGGATTGGTCTCTATGCAGAGCTGCACCAGATTTTGCACTCTCCAGTTTTAGTAAATCAATCCCGCTGTCCTACTGACAGAAATCTCTACTCTCATGACACCATCCACTGCTCTACTGACACCGTCTTTAGAAAAAAGAACGTTAGATCTGCTGCAGTTATGAATCCCCCATCAATAGTGTGGGGGTAAGAAATGTTACAATGGAAAGTGTAACTACGCTGATCTCAAAAATATTAAATATATTTTATCGCAAAACACGTGACCAAATTTTATCTGTGATACATCAAAAATTGTTAAATAATACATAAAAAAAAACAAAACGAATTTTACTCAATCCAAAATAGTGATGACCAAGAGCCGGTTCACACAGGGGAAACACGACTTGCAGGCCGACTCTGTGAGGCGACCTGCACACGACTTCAGCGGCGACTTGAGAAACGACTTCTGTATAGAAGAAGTCAATGCAAAATTTGATATACCTATTTTATTGTCCTAAATACATTTTAAAACATGTTGCGCAATGATGGTTGTCTGCTTTCCATGAGATATTGAGATTAATGTGGGAGATTTAAGGAGTAACCGTTGGCAACCAATTTGGGAATCTTCAGATAAACCTATAAGAGCGGAGTGGTTAACCCAGCATAAACCAAAGGCGCACTTTACTTGTTTCTGGTGAGTGTCCATTTGAGAAGGTGGTGGTGTCTCACGAATTGGTGAAAAGTTTTCCAATCACGAATGTGCACGTGGGATTCGGATGATCAACTTGTGCAGATGATTAATGGGAATGTTTATCTATTTGAACACATGATTTTTATTTTAGTCATCACTATTTTGGATTAAGTAAAATTAGTTTTTTTATGTATTATTTAACAATTTTTGATGTATAACAGATAAAATTTGGTCACGTGTTTTGTAGTAAAATATATGTAATATTTTTGAGATCAGCGCAGTTACACTTTCCATTGTAACTTTGTATCCATCCACATCCCTACAAACCATCCGGCAACATTGTATCCACATCACTACAAACCATCCGGCAACCTTGTATCCGCATCACTACAAACCATCCGGCAACATTGTATCCACATCACTACAAACCATCCGGCAACATTGTATCCACATCACTACAAACCATCCGGCAACATTGTATCCGCATCACTACAAACCATCCGGCAACATTGTATCCACATCACTACAAACCATCCGGCAACATTGTATCCACATCACTACACACCATCCGGCAACATTGTATCCACATCACTACAAACCATCCGGCAACATTGTATCCGCATCACTACAAACCATCCGGCAACCTTGTATCCGCATCACTACAAACCATCCGGCAACATTGTATCTACATCACTACAAACCATCCGGCAACATTGTATCTACATCACTACAAACGAAGGTTGCACAGATACTAGTATCGGTATCGATACCGAGTATTTGCACTCGTACAAATGCACCGATACCTGAAATTGATACTTTCAGGCTCGGTTCTTTGAGCTGTCAGCGGATCTCCCCTGTTGACAGCTGAAGTGTTAAAGAAATCCGGTAATTGGAGCTGTCAAAAAAAAAAAAAAGAAAAAAAAAAGGCGGCCAATGTTTATTAACATTGCTCAGCAGCTGAAACACTAAAATAAAAAGAAATATTGTTTCTTATTGAATCTGTCTCTTCATCTGCAGATCAAAAGGGATGAACAAATGTTCCTCTGTTTAACCCCTTATAAACCCTTAATTTACTCTAATCAGCCTTAACTCCCTATTCTCCTCCATTTAATTGTTTTCCTGCTTTTTTTTTTTGTTCACGTCTATTTTACAAACGATAAATGATTAAAACTTTTTGTTTGCTTTGTTAGTTCATTTTATTTTACACATATATATTAACATATATTTACACATTTAAAGCGGAGTTCCACCCAAAAGTGGAACTTCCGCTCATCGGATTCCTCCCCCCCTCCGGTGTCACAGTTGGCACCTTTCAGGGGGGTGCAGATACCTGTCTAAGACAGGTATCTGCACCCACTTCCGGGAATAGACTCCCATGGGAGTCACGCCCCCTCCCGCACTCCCCCGCTGTCTCCTGGGAAAGACACAGGTCCCAGGAGATAGCGGGGACCATTGAGAAAGCGCAGCGCGACTCGCGCATGCGCAGTAGGGAATCGGGAAGTGAAGCCGCAACGCTTCACTTCCTGATTCCCTCAGTGAGAGTGGCGGCGGCAGCACCCGAGGATCGAGGGACCCGAGCACCCGAGGAAATAACTTTTCTATGCTTTGTACCATTGCTGACAGCTGAAGTGAAAACAAAACAGTTGCGGTAGGTATCGGTAATTGGTATCGGCGAGTACTAAAAAAAGAAAAAAGTATCGGTACTCGTACAAAAAAAAAAAATGGTATCAGTGCATCCCTACTACAAACCATCCGGCAACATTGTATTCATCTACATCACTACAAACCATCCAATCACAGTGATGGGTCCATAATAAATCTGAGCCCTCCTTAGGTTTTCAGACTCTTCTCCATGAAGACATAACAAATGCTGGCCTGGTAGAAAAGACTGACCATGATAGAAAACCATTCCCATCAGTTGTTAGATCTGACCGAACGCTTTCATTTAAACTTTAAAATAACACAATCAGAGGAAAAGTGCACTTCTATGGACCAATCACATCTCATATTCTCCGGGAGAAAGAAAAAAAACAAAGAATCTAACTGGTTGCTATGGGCAACAACACCACCCGTGTTCCTGGTTTCTTACCCTGGATGACAGGAGCATCTCTGCAGTGCATGCTGGGGCTTGTAGTCCCAGCCCAGATACCCAGGAGCCCATGGTGTTCATGGAGGTGCAGAGCATGTTGGGACTTCTATCGCAGGCTGTAATGTAGGTGCAGCATATGCTGGGACTTTTAGTTCCTGCCCAGCTACTCGGGACTCTGGGCTGTAACAGACATGCAAAGCATGATGGGACTTGTAGTTCTATGACAGGCTGAAATGATTCTGCAGAGCCTGCTGGCACTTGGAGGTCTATCACAGGCTATAAGGAAGCTGCACGGCATGCTGGGAATGATAGTTCCAGCCAAGCCACTCAGGACTCCAGGCTGCAATAGAAATGCAAAGCATGCTGGAACTTGTAGTTCTAGCCCAGCCACCCAGGAACCTAGGCTACAATGGAAGCGCAGAGCTTTCGTGCTGGGACCTGTAGTTCTATCACAGGCTGCAATAGAGGAGCAAAGCATGCTGGAACTTCTAGTCCTATGACAGGCTGCAATGATCCTGCAGAGCATACTGGGACTTTTAGTTCTATCACAGGCTGCAATGAAAGTGCACAGCATGCTGACACTTGTAGTTCTATTACAGGCTGCAAGAGAGGAGCAAGGCATGCTGGGACCTGTAGTTCTATCACAGGTTGCAATGGAGGTGTAGGGCATGCTGGGACCTGTAGTTCTATCACAGGTTGCAATGGAGGTGTAGGGCATGCTGGGACCTGTAGTTCTATCACAGGTTGCAATGGAGGTGTAGGGCATGCTGGGACCTGTAGTTCTATCACAGGTTGCAATGGAGGTGTAGGGCATGCTGGGACCTGTAGTTCTATCACAGGTTGCAATGGAGGTGTAGGGCGTGCTGGGACCTGTAGTTCTATCACAGGTTGCAATGGAGGTGTAGGGCATGCTGGGACCTGTAGTTCTATCACAGGTTGCAATGGAGGTGTAGGGCGTGCTGGGACCTGTAGTTCTATCACAGGCTGTAATGGAGGTGCAGGGCATGCTGGGACTTCTAGTTCTATCACAGGCTGTAATGGAGGTGCAGGGCATGCTGGGACTTCTAGTTCTAACACAGGCTGTAATGGAGGTGCAGGGCATGCTGGGACTTCTAGTTCTAACACAGGCTGTAATGGAGGTGCAGGGCATGCTGGGACTTCTAGTTCTATCACAGGCTGTAATGGAGGTGCAGGGCATGCTGGGACTTTTAGTTCTAACACAGGCTGTAATGGAGGTGCAGGGCATGCTGGGACTTCTAGTTCTAACACAGGCTGTAATGGAGGTGCAGGGCATGCTGGGACTTCTAGTTCTAACACAGGCTGTAATGGAGGTGCAGGGCATGCTGGGACTTCTAGTTCTAACACAGGCTGTAATGGAGGTGCAGGGCATGCTGGGACTTCTAGTTCTATCACAGGCTGTAATGGAGGTGCAGGGCATGCTGGGACTTCTAGTTCTATCACAGGCTGCACTGTATGTACAGCACATTCTGGGACCTGTAGTCCCCCAGTGTAAACACACGCAGGAGTTCTCCCTGTGCCATTGGCAGCACACAGGTGTGTATGTCCCCGTCACAGATGACACGACCCACCCTCCAGCCCAGTGTCCGGGCCCCCGCCACCCCGAGGGGCCCTCAGGCCTGCACTGTTTACCTGCTTCGCTTGTCAGGCACTCTGCTTCACCACTGACACCCAGGCGGAAGTGAGCGCCAGGCCCAGTCACTCCCGTCTCAGCCAATCGCCGCCCGGTTACTTCAGACTGTCGGGCCGCTCGTCCAATGGCGACGTGCGGTGGGCGGGCGCTAGCAGTAGCCTCGATGTTGGGCTTGGAAGCGTGTGAGGTGATGTGAAGGCGGGCTGTGTGTGATCCCGGAGTTCTACACTCCACACACAGGGCACACCTCACCCGCCCGGGACAGGGCGCACCTCACCCGCCCGCCGCGGGACACACCTCACCCGCCCGGCACAGGGCGCACCTCACCCCTCTGTACAGGCTGACACCGCTCGGGGAACCGTACAGAGGACCCAACACACAGGCTGCATTACACCTCAACACATGTAGTCCAATACCACAGTCATGTCTTATTAGTGGAGAGCTGTGTATCTATACAGACCGGTCACTGCTGCTCTCCCACCTTGTGCAGGGCGACCGGTCTTGTCTCCGCCCCCTCCTTTAGTTTTCTATCGGCAGCCTGCAGTGGGCGGAGCTTGCTCTGCTCAGGCAGTATACTGTAACAGTGTACATTTGCTGTCCCCAGAGGCGTTGCTAGGGGGTGTCTATTGAGGCTATAGCCCCGAATCTGGGGCCCATAGCCCCGAGTCTCTAGGGCAGGGGTCGGAACCTGGCCCGCCACCCGGCCCGCGGACATTATCACAGGGCTGAATGGGGGCGGGAGCCGCAGGAGTTAACTTTTTTCATTAAACAGCAGGTGATTGGTTGCAATCCTAGCAACCAATTACCAGCCTGTTAATGTGAAAAGTTAACTCAAGTAGTTCCTGTCCCCCATCCAGGCCTATATATATATATATATACACACATACACGTATATTCTCTACATGTGTATGCCCACCCAAGCGTATGACTTTCTTTACTTCGCTGCTATCGGCTCTAGCCCCGGATCTTTTGTAGACCTAGCAACGCCCCTGGCTGTCCCCTCAAAATAACTCAACACACAGCCATTATTGTCTAAACATTTTGTTTTGGCAACAAAAGTGAGTACACCCCTAAGTGAAAATGTCCAAATTGGGCCCAAAGTGTGAACATTTTGTGTGGCCACCATTATTTTCCAGCACTGCCTTAACCCTCTTGGGCATGGAGTTCACCAGAGCTTCACAGGTTGCCGCTGGAGTCCTCTTCCACTCCTCCATGATGACATCACAGTGCTGGTGGATATTAGAGACCTTGCGTTCCTCCACCTACCATTTGAGGATGCTCCACAGATTCTCAATAGGGTTAAGGTCTGGAGACATGCTTGGCCAGTCCATCACCTTTACCCTCAGCTTCTTTAGCAAGACAGTGGTCAACTTAGAGGTGTGTTTGGGGTTGTTATCATGTTGGAATACTGCCCTGCGGCCCAGTCTCCGAAGGGAGGGGATCATGCTCTTCTTCAGTATGTCACAGTACATGTTGGCATTCATGGTTCCCTCAATGATCTGTAGCTCCCCAGTGCTGGCAGCACTCATGCAGCCCCAGACCATGACACTCCCACCACCATGCTTGACTGTAGGCAAAACACACTTGTCTTTGTACTCCTCACCTGGTTGCCCCCACACACGCTTGACATCATCTGAACCAAATAAGTTTATCTTGGTCTCATCAGACCACAGGACATGGTTCCAGAAATCCATGTCCTTAGTCTGCTTGTCTTCAGCAAACTGTTTGCAGGCTTTCTTGTGCATCATCTTTAGAAGAGACTTCCTTCTGGCACGAGAGCCATGTAGACCAATTTAATGCAGTGTATGGTCTGAGCACTGACAGGCTGACCCCCCACCCCTTCAACCTCTGCAGCAATGCTGGCAGCACTCATACATTTATTTCCCAAAGTCAACCTCTGGATATGACGCTGAGCACGTGACCTCAACTTCTTTGGTCGACCTTGGCGAGGCCTGTTCTGAGTGGAACCTGTTCTGTTAAACTGCTATATGGTCTTGGCCACAGTGCTGCAGCTCAGTTTCAGGGTCTTGGCAATCTTCTTATAGCCTAGGCCAGCGTTATGTAGAGCAACAATTCTTTTTTTCAGATCCTCAGAGAGTTCTTTGCCATGAGGTGCCATGTTGAACTTCCAGTGACCAGTATGAGAGAGTGAGAGCGATAACACCACATTTAACACACCTGCTCCCCATTCACACCTGAGACCTTGTAACACTAACGAGTCACATGACACCGGGGAGGAAAAATGACTAATTGGGCCCAATTTGGACATTTTCACTTAGGGGTGTACTCACTTTTGTTGCCAGTGGTTTAGACATTAATGGCTGTGTGTTGAGTTATTTTGAGGGGACAGCAAATCTACACTGTTATACAAGCTGTACACTCACTACTTTACATTGTAGCAAAGTGTCATTTCTTCAGTGTTGTCACATGAAAAGATATAATAAAATATTTACAAAAATGTGAGGGGTGTACTCACTTTTGTGAGATATATATATATATATATATATATATATATATATATATATATATATATATATATATATGTGATTCTGCACAAAGCTGCTTCCCTGTAGCAGTAAAACTGCTATGGGGCGGTTGTGAAGTGGTAAGGCAAATATTTTTTTTTTCATTTTTGGATGAAGTAATGAAGGGTAATAGCCTCAAATGAGGTAGAAGATCTGTAAAAAAAAAAAAAAAATAGTAATAATAAATACTATACAAGAAGAGAGGAGCTTCAGAGGGTCTCTCAAACTGTACGGCTAGGTTCTGCGAGCCGTATTTTGCACGGGCATGGTGGCCTATTTGTTTGATTGGGCTGCCATGCCTCCTGAAATGCAGGGGAAAGGTCCCTGCAGCATTTTAGAAATCGCAGCCCGCATGGGAACTGCAGTGTGGTTCCCAGTGCAGGTGTGATTTCAAGTGTGCGTGGCATGCCATTAGGAGTGTGGTTTTTTTGTGCAGGTGGTTGCGGTCGCAGGAACAGGTGCAGAGTGCAGACTCACAGCAGGAACCACCCACACAGATGTGGACCTAGCCTAAGGAAAAACCTTCATATCCACAACATATAAAACCTGATAATTTACTTTTACAAAGTATCCCTTAGAATAGTGGTCTCCAAACCACGCCCCTTTGCTTGCATCCAGTCCTTGGAGCACTATTCCACCCACTGACACCAATGATGGGGCACTATTCCATCCACTGATACCAATGACGGGGCACTATTCCTCCCACTGACACCAAATATGGGGCACTATTCATCTCACTAATACCAATGATGGAGCACTATTCATCCCACTGATACCAATGATGGGGAACTATTTCTCCCACTAATACCAATGATGGGGCACTATTCTTCCCGCTGATACCAATTATGGGGCATTATTTATACCACGGACACCAATGATGGGGCACTATTTCTCCCACTGACACCAATGATGGTTCACTATTCCTCTCACTGGCACCAATGATAGGGCACTATTCCTCCCACTGACACCAATGATGGGTCACTATTTCTCCCACTGATACCAATGATGGGTCACTATTCCCCCCACTGACACCAATGATAGGGCACTATTCCTCCCACTGACACCAATGATAGGGCACTATTCCTCCCACTGACACCAATGATAGGGCACTATTCCCCCCACTGACACCAATGATAGGGCACTATTCCTCCCACTGACACCAATGATAGGACACTATTCCTCTCACTGACTGACACCAATGATAGGGCACTATTCCTCCCACTGACACCAATGATGGGTCACTATTCTTCCTACTGACACCAATTAGGGGTCACTATTCCTCTCACTGACACCATTGATGAGTCACTATTCCTCCCACTGACACCAATGATAGGGCACTATTCCTCCCACTGACACCAATGATGGGTCACTATTCCTCCCACTGACACAATAGTTTTAATTTATTTCATTATTGAATAATTTCAGCACTAGTCACTTTTTCATACGAGCATTGTTTGCACATGCAGCATTGATAATGCACTCAAGTAGGGATGAGCTTCGTGTTCGAGTCGAACCCATGTTCGACTCGAACATCGTCTGTTCGGTCGTTCGCCGAATTGCGAACGATATGGGCCGTTCGCGCCAAATTCGTGTGGCGCGTCACGGCCCATAATTCACTGCGGCATCGCAGTGCATTGCTGGCTGATGATTGGCCAAGCATGCACTATGACCCGCATGCTTGGCCAATCACAGCGCCGCCTGAAAGGAGAGCTGTAATTGGCCAAAGCCAAGGAGGCTTTGGCCAATTATGGCTCAGGGGATTTAGTACACGCCCCACACTATATAAGGCCGTCTGCACGGCGGCCCTGTGCAGTGTGTTCCGGTGTGCTGAGAGATAGAGAGAGAGAGAGAGACAGTGTCATTTCATTTGAGTTAGCTAGATTAGGCAGGACAGTCAGTCAGTTAGCTGCACTTACAGTGTATTGTGTATATATATGCATCCCAGGTGTTGCATATATATATATATACACTGTATTCAGTTTAGCTAGATCCGTTCCTGTTATCTTCCTACTGACAGGCAGGCTTGTCTTGTTACAGTATTTACAGCTACCTGAAGAAAATTACTGGTGTTCTTTTGATCCTATTAGTACCACAGTCAGACAGCTAGACTATTTACAGTTAGTGCAGTGCGTCCTGCTCACAGTGTTCAGCTAGATCCGTTCCTGTTATCTTCTTACTGACAGGCAGGCTTGTCTTGTTACAGTATATAAAGCTACCTGAAGAAAATTGCTGGTGTTCTTTTGATCCTATTAGTACCACAGTCAGGCAGCTAGACTATTTACAGTTAGTGCAGTGCGTCCTGCTCACAGTGTTCAGCTAAAACTACAAGTTAGTGTAGTGAGACCTTTGCACAGTGTTCAGCTAAAACTACAAGTTAGTGGGGTGCGTCCTGCTCACAGTGTTCAGCTAAACCTACAAGTTAGTGGGGTGCATCCACCTCACAGTGTTCAGCTAAACCTACAAGCTAGTGGGGTGCATCCTGCTCACAGTGTTCAGCTAGATCCGTTCCTGTTATCTTCTTACTGACAGGCAGTCTTGTTACAGTAAATACAGCTACCTGAAGAAAATTGCTGGTGTTCTTTTGATCCTATTAGTACCACAGTCAGGCAGCTAGACTATTTACAGTTAGTGTAGTGCGTCCTGCTCACAGTGTTCAGCTAAAACTACAAGTTAGTGGGGTGCGTCCTGCTCACAGTGTTCAGCTAAACCTACAAGTTAGTGGGGTGCGTCCACCTCACAGTGTTCAGCTAAACCTACAAGCTAGTGTGGTGCGTCCTGCTCACAGTGTTCAGCTAGATCCGTTCCTGTTATCTTCTTACTGACAGGCAGGCTTGTCTTGTTACAGTAAATACAGCTACCTGAAGAAAATTGCTGGTGTTCTTTTGGTCCTATTAGTACCACAGTCAGGCAGCTAGACTATTTACAGTTAGTGCAGTGCGTCCTGCTCACAGTGTTCAGCTAAAACTACAAGTTAGTGGGGTGCGTCCTGCTCACAGTGTTCAGCTAAACCTACAAGTTAGTGGGGTGCGTCCACCTCACAGTGTTCAGCTAAACCTACAAGCTAGTGGGGTGCGTCCTGCTCACAGTGTTCAGCTAGATCCGTTCCTGTTATCTTCTTACTGACAGGCAGGCTTGTCTTGTTACAGTAAATACAGCTACCTGAAGAAAATTGCTGGTGTTCTTTTGATCCTATTAGTACCACAGTCAGGCAGCTAGACTATTTACAGTTAGTGCAGTGCGTCCTGCTCACAGTGTTCAGCTAAACCTACAAGCTAGTGGGGTGCGTCCTGCTCACAGTGTTCAGCTAGATCCGTTCCTGTTATCTTCTTACTGACAGGCAGGCTTTGTCTTGTTACAGTAAATACAGCTACCTGAAGAAAATTGCTGGTGTTCTTTTGATCCTATTAGTACCACAGTCAGGCAGCTAGACTATTTACAGTTAGTGCAGTGCGTCCTGCTCACAGTGTTCAGCTAAAGCTAGTGGGGTGCGTTCTGCTCACAGTGTTCAGCTAGATCCGTTCCTGTTATCTTCTTACTGACAGGCAGGCTTGTCTTCTTACAGTAAATACAGCTACCTGAAGAAAATTGCTGGTGTTCTTTTGATCCTATTAGTACCACAGTCAGGCAGCTAGACTATTTACAGTTAGTGCAGTGCGTCCTGCTCACAGTGTTCAGCTAAACCTACAAGATAGTGGGGTGCGTCCACCTCACAGTGTTCAGCTAAAGCTACCTGTAGAAAGTTGGTGGTGTTCTCATACTACAGGCAGGCAGTTGATTTTGCTAGCTGCAGTATCAGTACATATATATATATATATATATATCCCAGCTTAGTGCAGCTACAGGCCATTAGTATGTCTGGAAGGCCAAGAAGGAGAGGCAGACAGTCACAAGCCAATAAGAGAGGGCAAGCAGGCTCTGTGTCTAGTGCTGGTCGTGGAGACGGTGCATCCTCATCAGCACGTGGCTGTGGGACACGCTTGGCCTTTTTTTCGGCAGCTGGCCGTGTTGAGCCGCAACATGCGGAAGACTTGGTCGAGTGGATGACCAAGCCGTCCTCCTCCTCCTCATCCTCTCTCACCCATGCCCAGGGTACTTTGTCTGGCAAAGCAGCGGCCTCTTCCCTCGGCTCAATGTCATCAGTGACTCCTTCCCTAGCCCCACCATGTCCTCCTGAGGAGTCCCTCGAACTGTTTGACCACAGTGTTGGGTACATGCTCCAGGAGGATGCCCAGCGTTTGGAAGGCTCTGATGATGATACTGAGCTCGATGAAGGCAGTAACATGAGCACGGACAGAGGGGGTGCCCAAGAAGGACAGCAATCTGGCAGTCATGCTCCCCCTGCTGCAGCATACTGCCAGGTTTGCTCCAGTGATGAGGAGGGAGGGGATGATGAGGTCACTGACTCAACGTGGGTGCCTGATAGGAGAGAGGAGGAGGAGGAGGAGGCGGCACATCACCAACGAGGCAGGATGCCCTCCAGGGGCCAGCCTAAGGGCAGCACATTGACTGCATCACACCTCAAAGCTCCACATGTGCAGGGCGCTGCAGTCTCTGCGCGTTATTCAAAAAGTTCTTTGGTGTGGGCCTTTTTTGAGACGAGTGCATCAGATCGCACCGCTGCTATTTGCAACATATGTCTCAAGCGTATCTCGCGTGGCCAAAACATCTCCCGCTTGGGTACCACATGCTTGACCAGACATATGTTGACCTGCCATGCAGTTCGTTGGCAAGCATATCTAAAAGACCCACACCAAAGAACAAAGAGGACCTCTCCTTGCTCCTCATCAGCTGAGATTTCCAACCCCACTAGACCTTCAGTCCTCTCTGAGACCTGCACTGAGAGGAATGAAGGTGTAGAATTAGGTGTGTCACAGCCAAGTACTTGTGGGCAATCTGCTTTTGGTACACCGATGTCAGATTGTACCAGGCAAATTTCCCTGCCCCAGCTGCTGCACCGCCGAAAGAAGTTTGCTCCCAGCCATCCACATGCCCAGCGGTTGAATGCTAGCTTGGCAAAATTGCTAGCACTTCAACTGCTGCCTTTTCAGTTGGTAGACTCTGCCCCCTTCCGTGAGTTTGTGGAATGTGCGGTTCCTCAGTGGCAGGTACCCAAACGCCACTTTTTCTCACGGAAGGCGATTCCAGCTCTCTACCGGCATGTGGAAGGCAATGTCCATGCCTCGCTGGACAGGGCGGTCAGCGGTAAGGTGCATATTACCGCTGACTCATGGTCCAGCAGGCATGGACAGGGACGTTACCTAAGTTTCACGGCGCATTGGGTGACTCTGCTGGCAGCTGGGAAGGATGCAGGACAAGGTGCAGTAGTGTTGGAGGTTGTTCCGCCACCACGCCTCCAAAATGCTAATGATTGTGACACACCTCTCTCCTCCACCCCCTCCTCTTCTTCTTCCTCCATGGCCTCTTCCTCGGAACCAGCGGTGCTCTGTAGTCGTTCAAGGGGCTACGCAAGTACGCAGGCCAAAAGATGCCATGCGGTGCTTGAGCTGGTGTGCTTGGGGGACAGGAGCCACACTGGGGCAGAGGTTCTGTCAGCTCTGCAGGGGCAGGTTCAGAGGTGGCTGACGCCACGCCAACTTAAGGCAGGAATGGTGGTTTGCGACAATGGCACCAACCTCCTCTCTGCCCTCCGACAGGGACAAATGACCCATGTGCCCTGTTTGGCTCACGTCCTTAACTCGGTGGTGCAGCGGTTCTTGGGCAGGTACCCGGGCTTACAGGATGTCCTGAGGCAGGCCAGGAAAGTCTGTGTGCATTTCCGCCGGTCATATAATGCCAGTGCTCGGCTGACGGACCTCCAAAAGGAGTTTAACCTGCCCAAGAACCGCCTAATCTGTGACATGCCCACCAGGTGGAACTCAACGTTGGCCATGCTGCAGCGGCTGCACACGCAGCAGAGGGCCATCAATGAGTACCTGTGCGACTATGGCACCAGGACAGGGTCAGGGGAGCTTTGTTTTTTTTCCCCACGCCAGTGGGCCATGATCAGGGATGCATGCACTGTCCTGTCACCATTTGAGGAGGCCACGAGGATGGTGAGCAGTGACAGTGCATGCATAAGTGACACTGTCCCCCTTGTCCACCTGTTGGAGCACACGCTGCGTGGAATAATGGACAGGGCACTTGAGGCAGAACAGAGGCAGGAAGAGGAGGACTTCCTTAGCTCTCAAGGCCCCCTTTATTCAGACAGTGTTCCTGCATGCCCGCCGATCACACAGGAAGAGGACGAGGAGGAGGAGGAGGAGGAAGATTGTGTCAGTATGGAGGTGGAGCCTGGCACTCAGCATCAGCAGCAGTCTTTAAGGGATCAGTCCCAAGAAACACATGGACTTGTACGTGGCTGGGAGGAGGTGGCTGCGGACCATGTCGTCCTTAGTGACCCAGAGGACTCCGGACCGAATGCCTCAGCAAACCTACGCTGCATGGCCTCCCTGATCCTGCAAAGCCTGCGGAAGGATCCTCGTATTCGTGGTATCAAGGAGAAGGACCAATACTGGCTGGCAACCCTCCTTGATCCACGTTACAAGGGTAAGGTTGCGGACCTTATCTTGCCATCGCAGAGGGAGCAGAGGATGAAACATCTTCGGGAGGCCTTGCAGAAAGGTCTGTGCAACGCGTTCCCAGAGACTGGGAGGTTACAAACTCCTGTTTCTGGACAACGTGTTGCTGAGGCTTCGGTCAGTCAAAGAAGGAGCAGTGGAGAAGGTGGCCGTCTGACCGATGCGTTCAGACAATTTTTTGGTCCGCAGCCCCAAGGTATGATCGGTTCCAGCAACCATTGCCAGCGTCTGTTTTACATGGTGCAGGAATACCTAGGGGCAAGATCAGACTTGGACACCTTTCCCACCGAAAATCCTCTGGGTTACTGGGTCTTGAGGATGGATCACTGGCCAGAGCTTGCACAGTATGCAATTGAGCTACTGGCCTGTCCTGCATCCATCGTTCTTTCGGAACGCACATTCAGTGCTGCTGGAGGCGTGGTAACCGATCGCAGGGTGCGTCTGTCCACCGACTCGGTCGATCGACTGACCTTCATAAAAATGAATCAGTCTTGGATCACCACCAGCTACCAAGCACCTGATGCTGATGTAACCGAATAATTTTTATTTGAAATCTCAGATCCCTTCAAAGACTGCCTATGCTGATGCTGAGTGACTATCCCTGAGTAATTATCCTCTTCCTCCTCAATCATCATGCTGATAGCTTGTAAGAACATTTTTGGTTCTGGGCGCCACCACCAGTGCCTAATGCCGCGTACACACGAGCGGACATTACGGCGGACTTTGCCCGGCGGACTTTTCGTCGGACTTTGTTTGCTCCTTGCGCCGGACTTAAAAACGGACGGACTTGGCCACACACGGTCACTGCAAAAGTCCGCTGGTTTTGAACGCGGTGACGTATAGCACGTACGACGGGACTAGAAAAAGGAAGTCCAAGCCCCACTCCGGCACCCTTTGGGCTCCTTCTGCTAATCTCGTGTTTATCTCGTGTTAGTAGAAGTTTGGTTAGAGACGATTCGCGCTTTTCACACTTCAGCTTATTTCGTTCGTTTTCTGCGGTTCAGTTTGTGCTTGTGAGGTTTGTATCTGCTTTTCAGTGCGTGTTGGTCAGTTCGTAACCTGCCTTGCAGGCCGTTCTGCTCCGCTCGTTCCTGATTTTCAGGTCGTTCTTCATAGGCCTTGCTGTTCTTCAGTGCGTTTGTTATAAGTTTGTTAGTTTGAGCAGCCGACCGTTTTGAAGCCATGTCGAGTGGACGTACTCGTTCTCGAGTTCGTGCTGTGTGGGGACTTGGTGTTGGGGTTAATACTTTGACCCGAGTCCAGTCCATGAACAGGGCGAGGAGGAGTTCATGGACCAAGAATTGGTTGCGCCAGCGTGACCAGTTCTGTCATATGCCTTTGCTCCGTGAGCTCCGTGAGAATAATCCTGAGGATTTCAGGAATTTTCTCAGGATGACGGACCCCATCTTTGAGCGTCTTTTGGCTATGCTGACCCCCTATATCAGCAGGCAGGATACCTGCATGAGGCAAGCCATTAGTGCGGAGCAGAGGCTAGTTGCCACTTTACGTTACTTGGCGACAGGGAGAAGTCTTCAGGACTTAAAGTTCTCGACAGGCATCTCCCCCCAGGCTCTGGGGATCATAATCCCAGAGACCTGTTCTGCTATTATTCAGGTCCTGCAGAAGGAATATATGAAGGTAAGTTTTATCCTTTAACATTACATGATATGTATTAACTGTTTTTTGATGTATTGTAGAACTGTCCTCTTTACCTAATTGCCATGCTTTCAATCTGCTGTGAATGTCCCCTTTATCTTCGTGCATGCCTATTTTAATCATTTATTGCCCTATACATGCATAATTTCTTTCATTAACCTCCCCACCATGCAATGCTGGGTCCATTTTTATCTCTAGCCTATAGTCCATTGAACAATGTATATTGTCTGCTCCATTGTCTTGTTTGTCCCTCCCCCACCCCACAAATGTTTCAGCCAGTCATGTGTGTTTGTTAACCTAATTAGAACCCCTCCCCCACCCCACAAATGTTTCAGCCAGTCATGTGTGTTTGTTAACCTAATTAGAACCCCTCCCCCACCCCACAAATGTTTCAGCCAGTCATGTGTGTTTGTTAACCTAATTAGAACCCCTCCCCCACCCCACAAATGTTTCAGCCAGTCATGTGTGTTTGTTAACCTAATTAGAACCCCTCCCCCACCCCACAAATGTTTCAGCCAGTCATGTGTGTTTGTTAACCTAATTAGAACCCCTCCCCCACCCCACAAATGTTTCAGCCAGTCATGTGTGTTTGTTAACCTAATTAGAACCCCTCCCCCACCCCACAAATGTTTCAGCCAGTCATGTGTGTTTGTTAACCTAATTAGAACCCCTCCCCCACCCCACAAATGTTTCAGCCAGTCATGTGTGTTTGTTAACCTAATTAGAGCCCCTCCCCCCACATTCAAATGTATCAATGGGCCATCATAGGGGGTGAGTAATCTTATAAGTGTGCCTTATGTTTTAATAAATTTCTATTACAAACACACATATTCATAATATTTGACTGCTGTTGTTTACTAATGTTTTGGTGTAATCTGATATACAATTTTTGTTATTAAAGTCCTTATCTTATTTTTTTTGCACTCCACAGTTTCCTACAAGTCCACAGGAATGGCAGACTGTGGCCTCCCAGTTCGCTGACCGTTGGGACTTTCCCAACTGTATAGGGGCGATTGACGGGAAGCACGTCCGGATTGTGCCACCACCGCATTCGGGGTCATATTTCTTTAACTACAAGGGGTTCCATAGTGTAGTTTTGATGGCGGTGGTCTCGGCACATTTGGAGTTTATGTTTGTGGATGTGGGGAAGAACGGCCGGATGTCTGATGGAGGAGTCTTTGCACAGACCGAGCTGTGCTATCGTCTCCAGAGCGGTGGCCTGGAATTGCCACCTGATGACGATAATGTGGATGGACTCCCCTCAGTTTTTATTGCTGATGAAGCATTTGCTCTCTGTGAGAACTTGATGAGGCCGTTCCCCCAAAGGACACTCACCCCTGAGAGGAGGGTATTTAATTACCGGCTGGCCAGAGCAAGAAGGGTTGTGGAGAATGCCTTTGGTATTCTGGCCAGCCGGTTCCGTATCTTCCTTACGGCTATTAATTTGGCGGACTATAAAATCAACCACGTCATCCTTGCTTGCTGCATCTTGCATAACTTTTTAAGGAGACATTCAGTGACATATCTATCCTCTGTTGGGCCTGAGCCCAGACTGGAAGAGGCTAGTAGCACTTTGACAGGCCTAGAAATTGGCCGTATTGGCTTGGCCCCCCGACCCGCACGTCAAGTGCGTGATCGTTATGTGAATTATTTTAATGGTCGGGGGGCCATTGCTATTCAGCAACAGCTATAATTTTTTAACAAAAATAAAAAAGAAAATTTGTTTATCTAAATATCTTGTTTTTATTGTTGTTTACCTTTAAGTCATGTCTGTCTCCTAGTGCACTTGTAGTAGTGTCAAGTGCATTTAGCTTTAGTTAATCAGGCCCACAAAAACAAACCCCAAATGTTGACTTCAAGAAACAGCCACACACATTGTATAGGGTAAAACATTTTACTTGGTGCACATTGAAAGGTGCATTTTTTATCATATTTTTTTTTTTTTGTTTTATTTAGTCAAAAAATATTTTACGTTGTGTAAAAAAATTATCTTTTACAAAATTATTCAAGCCATTTTTTCAAAAATATATAGACCTTTATCTCAAAACATTTACATACACAACAGTGTTTTTATAAACAAAACTTACAATACATTAACTTACAAAGTTCAATATTTCGAGAACGGTGCATGTAATGTCACCCTTGCAGAAATTGGTCATTTATAAGATGCTCAAAATTGAGCTTTACTAAAGGGTCAAGTCAACATGTGCTATCTCCTATCATGGGAGAGCAATGTACATGTTTTGTGTGTGCAATCCCATTTTTGGTTGCTCTCACCACCCAAGAATTTTCAGGATGAAGGGTTTGCAAACACAAAACAAGTACATTGCTAACCCATGATGGAAGATAGCACATGATGACACACCGTGTGCATCACACAATGTAAATTTGGGTATACCCCAAAACTTGCAAAATTGTTTTTAAAAACAAAATAACTTCACAAGGAAATGAAGAACATGATTGATGTTTTTAGCCCAAACGTGCTTATATTCTGCCCAAAACATCAATCATGTTCTTCATTTCCTGTTGCATGGAGTCCAGGCGAAGTTTCGTGCTGTGAATTTGTTCACGCATTTGATCTATGTGGCCATTCCACAGCATTATCTGGCCTATTAGTCTTTGCGCACTGTCTGTGGTGAAGTGCTCTGCCGCTTGGCCTTCCACAACCAGAAACTCACCTAAAACGAGTGAATAAAAACAATGTTTACAATATGCACGCCAAAATACAGTAACTCAAGCTGGGGTGTCAGTCACTCACTTGGTGGGCTTGAAACCTCGCACACTTCCTCCACCTCTCCTTCCTCAAGGTCGTCGGGTGGGCGTGGTCTTGGGCTGGGGCTTGGGGTATCTTGGGCCTCAGGCTGGTGACTTGGGGGGGTCCTGAGATCCTTGGACTGTTGTCTGAGTCTTTTCTCCCCTATGAGATTATAAAAAAAGGTCAAGTTAAAACACACTGATCTTTTAGTTTTTAATAAAGAAAGTAAAATGTTGGTTATGATTTTTTTGCAAATTTTGCATCATAATAAATGTTGAAGACAGGATGAACATTACCTCTGAACAACAATTAGAAAGAATGCATATTTTTGGGAAAGTTTCACAGATGCTGACACCTCAATGATCTCCTATGTGTATTACCCCTCAAAAATTTATTTATGGTCACATAGTACACTAGAAAATGCATTTCCTTAGCAAAATGCGGGGGAATGCCCCATCATATTCCTCTATTATAAATCAGTACATGGTGTGTCTGTCCCCTCCCCCGGGCTCTGTAATCAGAGCTGAGATGCTCCGGCCACCTCCCCCCCTGTGTATAACAGAAGCTTTGGTAACCATGGCAACAAAACAAACACAGTACACTCTGATTAATGTCTAAAATTACACGAAATGACCTCTAAACAAAAAGCTTTTTCTACAAAAAATTGTAAAATATCAAACTGAAAAGATATAGCCAGATAGATGAATATTTAGTGAACATTGTAAAGTTTGTTTGGTGTCTCTAGGTGAAAGTATGAAGGAGCTAAAACTTTTGGGAGCGGAAGAAGAATTGGAGGATTTCAAGCATGCTCCCATTGAATTCAATGTTTAAAAATGAGAAAAAAAATTGATTAGTTAATAAAGTATACATGGTATTAAAAAAGTTGAAAATGACCACACATCAGCTCAAAGAGACGAACATTTTAATAGTTGAATGGTTTTAATAGCTGAAAGTATGCAGAAGTTACGCAGAGCCAAAAAACGTACGGAATAATATTCCAATTCAATATTTCAAAAAATAAAATCGAAGAACAATAGTGGGACTGCTAAATCATTCCCACTAACTATAGTGCTCGTGAGTCCAGATGTGGAAACAGCTGCTGTGTCCTGTCCCTACATTACACTGAATCATTTTTGATGAAGCATTATATTTTCAAACACATCTACACCACATCAATTCATTGTGGGAATTCGCCAAATTATCAAGCCATAAATGTATGTCCAACCCTGTCCCATCGTATTTGGCGAAAAAATAACGTCACTTTCTAAAGTATCCGATCTATTCCAAAGAACGGTATTTACGAACGATGCAGAAAAACCGCCAAAAATAAGGATCAGCATGCAAGTTCTGTATCTCAATAGTAAAACACAAGTACTTACTTTTTTTCAGCAGCTTCTTGATTCGCCAATATTGTTCTGGCTCCCGACTTTTGATGTCAGACCACCGCTTCCGCAATTGTTCTTTCGAACGTTTTGTACCAAATTTATCTTCCAGAGCGGTGACAACTGACGACATTATTTTGTCCTTCCTCATATTGGGTCGTGTGTACGGTCCTTTTTTGCCATCGTAGTCCTCCCTTCTTAATATGGACACCATCTCCACCATCTCTTCAAAAGCCATGTTGGTGGCCTTATATCTCCTCCGGGATGTGGATGTTTGGGGCTCTGGGCTTTCCTCCGCGCTACTTCCACTTAATCGCTCCGCCATCTTTTGCTATCTACTCCCACTGCGCAACGAAGAGTGAAGGGGCGGGGCCAAATCGTACTCACGAACGTCAGGGGCGGGCGACGCAGGCGGAGCATGACACATGCGCAGTGTATATAAAGCTAGTACGATGGCCAACGTATGTCCGTGCGGAAGTAGCGAGCGGCACAAACGAAGGTAAGATTAAAGAGTGTGTGTGTGTGTGTGTGTGTGTGTGTGTGTGTGTGTGTGTGTGTGTGTGTGTGTGTGTGTGTTTGTGTGTGTCCCCGTGTGTGTCCCCTAGATTACAACACAAACTAATCCTGAGATTTGGGACTGACATTTAAGTTTTGATCTTGTGTCTTGTCTTGCAGAAATAATGAATCCCTTTAAAGAGGAAGAGTTTTTGATCCATTTCATTGATCTATATGAGCAGAAGAAAAACCTCTGGGAGGTCAAACACCCCCAATATTATAATCGTGATGTTAGGAAGGCAACACTGGGCACACTTTTAGAGTTTGTGAAGACTCGACTCCCCCAGGCAGACCTCAAGTTTGTGGACAGGAAAATAGGTATCTTGCGTAATATGTACAAGCGGGAACACAGAAAAATCCAGGAGTCGCTGAGATCCGGGGCAGCAGCTGACCAAGTTTATGTACCCAAGTTGTGGTATTACCACAAACTGCGATTCCTGGATCAGCAGACCGAAGCCAGGCAATCCCTTTCCACCCTTCCCCCCACCCTTCCCCCCACCCTTCCCCCCACCCTTCCCCCCACTCTTCCCTCCAGCCTTCCATCCACCTCCACCCCAGCTGAGGAGTCCCAGGATGAACTGGGCCTTTTCACCATAGATGAAGTGGATGCGCCCAGCTTCAGCCAGGTATACTTTTTTTTGAAGATTTTGGGATTGTGTAAATGTTATTAATGATGTTAAGGTGTTCATTTTGAAAGTGCTTCATCAAAAATCACTTCTGCACAAAGAGTAATATGTAGACATATCACTAGACAGTAGTGGCCAAATATATACGTAACTTCAGATCTTGTTGATCATCTGAAATAATGGTGTGGTCAAATAGATAGCCTTTACTATTTTGTGTAATTATCTTTGAAAGTTATGAGCTGAAAATTGTGTGTGATTGCATAACAGAAAATTACAACTATGTCCCTTTTTTTTACCCAGGATGACCTCAGCCAGGAGGAGGCCTTGCCCAGTGAGAGAGAGGAGGAGGCCTTGCCCAGTGAGAGAGAGGAGGAAGCTGTGGCTGGGCCAAGTAGAAGCCGCACGGAGTGCCAGGTGCCTCCCCTCCGCATTATACAGAAAAGGCCCAGGAGGATGACTGCAACAGAGCAGGAATCCCTAGAGCTCATACGGGAAGCAAGCCTGATCCTGAGTAAACCTCCCAATGCAGAGGAGGCGTATGGCACCTATATAGCCTGCAGATTACAGGAGTTGGAAAAGGGCCAACGCCTCCTCTGTGAGGGTCTATTTTTCCAGGCTTACCAGAAGGGCTTGAGAGGGGAGCTTACTGCTAACACATATATAGCAGATGAAGGCACTCCTACTCCTCCTCCTCCTCCTCCTCCTCCTGCCCCAAGTACACCACCAGAGGCACAACCTCCGAGGAAGGCTGCAGAGAAGCGTGGAGGGAAGGCTGCAGAGAAGCGTGGAGGGAAGGCTACACGGAAGAGTCGAAAGTGATTGCCTGGTTTCTGTCTGTTCTGACTGTGCTCCCTGTGCTCCCTATAGTCGCAAGATACCTATTTTCTTGTCCTCAAACTTGATGTGTGTCCTGGGGGACGAAAGGCTTCCCAGATTCTAAAAGTGTGTCCAGTGTTGCCTTCCTAATTTTTTTGTTTATCAAATAAATACTTTTTGGTTTACCTTACATTCTTGCCTATGTCTTTTGATTCAAAAACGCCATTTTGTTTGGGAGTCGGCAGGTACAGGTCGAAAAGACTATGGGGTTGATTTGAGAAAAGCAAATAGTCTGTGCACTTTGCAGAGGGCAGTTGCCCTCTGCAAGTGCAATTGCTCCAGAGCATCAGAAATTATTTAAAAGCTTGACTTTGCAAAGAGTACCCAATCCTGTGCAAGTAAAAGAAAAAAAAAAACATTTTTGCTTGCACATGATTGGATGATGGAAGTCAGCAGAGCTGCTTCACATTTAATAAAGCTTGGGAGCAACTGCTCTTGCAGAGGGCAAATGCAATTTCCAAAATGCACAGGCTTTTTACCTTTATGAAATCAACCCCTATGTGTGTTTTTGTCAAATAAAAAGAATTTATTTTGATTTTACATGATTTTAGGAATAAATCAGCAGAGCTTCCCCGAATTTAAGCTCTTCCCCTCAGTTTTTCAGCGACTGCACTTCCAACAAGTGCACTTGGTGTGCAATTTCCCAAGTGAACGTTTCACTTGATATTCTTAAATGATTTAAGCCTTTTGTCAAAAACAAGCTCGGGGGAAGCTCTGCTGATTTTTGCCGAAAATCATGTAAAATAACAATTAATTGTTTTAGTTTGGGCTTCCTTGCATGTGCCCCTCGGATACACAGCGAACACACTTCAAAATGCTCTTTATGTGGAATTATATGTATAATTAGCAATTGGAGTGAAAAATGATTTTGCCTTTGTTAAATACACCCCCCTATGTCTAATGAACAAGGGACAACAACCTCATTAAGGTTCTTTAAAACAACACAAAATATGAATGTTAATTGTGGTAACTTGAAAATACACACCAAAAATGTGGTTAACATTTAACACACATTGTAAAATAGCTAAAGTGCGGAAATAAAAAAAAAAAAAAAAAAATTATCTATTTTAAAATTTAAAAGTTATGGAGATCTGGCTGTTACAAAATATTATATTAGTCATGGCAGCAGGATAAATCATGAAGAAAGAAGTTTGTGAGAACTCTGTGTGAATATAAAGCAGAAAAACAACTTCATTACTCTCGCATTATCAATCCTAAAAAAAGGCTGTATTAAAAGACGACAGAAGAGGAATGTGCTAGCTTCAAGACGAAGGCTAGTTTTACCAGACCGAGCGCTTCCGTCTTGTAATTGCTTCAGAGCATGCGTCAGTTTGAGTTCGTCGGACTAGCACACAGACGATCGGTTTGTCCGCTAGAAAGCAGAGTCCGTCGGATAAATTTAAAGCAAGTTTCAAATCTAATTCCGTCGAACTTTTGAGAAAACAAAGTCCGCTGGAGCCCACACACATCGAATTGTCCGACGAAATCCAGTCCGCCGGGCAAAGTCCGCCGTAATGTCCGCTCGTGTGTACGCGGCATTAGGCACAATTTTTCAGCCCCTGTTTAACAGGGGCGTGTAATTACAATTTTTGATGCAATACTTTGCAGCAGGGCTCGTTCCTGCGTTCCAACTAGAGTGTCTGTGAGGGGTTGCAGTGTTGTGGCACCAGCACCAGTGCCTAAGGCCCAATTTTTCTGCCCCTGTTTAACAGGGGCGTGTAATTACAATTTTTGATGCAATACTTTGCAGCAGGGCTCGTTCTCGTTCCTGCGTTCCAACTAGAGTGTCTGTGAGGGGTTGCAGTGTTGTGGCACCAGCACCAGTGCCTAAGGCCCAATTTTTCTGCCCCTGTTTAACAGGGGCGTGTAATTACAATTTTTGATGCAATACTTTGCAGCAGGGCTCGTTCCTGCGTTCCAACTAGAGTGTCTGTGAGGGGTTGCAGTGTTGTGGCACCAGCACCACCACCACCATCACCACCACCAAAGGCCCAATTTTTCTGCCCCTGTTCAACAGGGGCATGTAATTACAATTCTTGATCTAATATTTCACAGCAGGGCCCATTTCTGCACCCACCAAGAGCGAGTGAGGACTTACAGTGTTGTGGCACCAGCACCACCACCACCAAAGGCCCAGTTTTCTGCCCCTGTTCAACAGGGGCATGTAATTACAATTCTTGATCTAATATTTCACAGCAGGGCCCTGTGAGGGCTTACAGTGTTGTGGCCACAACAACACCTAAGGCCCAAATTTCTGCTGAGTATATAGGGCAGGACCCTACTTTCAAACATCTAACTTACAAACGACTCCTACTTGCAAACGGAAGGAGACAACAGGAAGTGAGATGAAATCTACCCCTAGGAAGGGAAATTCTCTCCTGTAGGAGTTTACAAAGTTTGGAAGCCTGATCCCCAGTCAGGCGACCCCATCATCTCCTTTGGTTTGCAAATTGCAACCCTCACATCAGTCCCCACACTCTCACTAATCTACTTCCCTCACTATCCAGTGTCACTTCTTCACTCGTTTTATATTGGCAACTTAGTATACCCAACCATTCTAATTTTTTCATCCCTATTATCCCCGTCATCGCTGTAGCTCCCCCGGGTCGCTGTGGGAGATCACTCCAGGGTGGTGGAGCCCCGCGCTTGGGGTCAACTGTGACATGGGTAAGCAGATTTGTCCTTTGCCCCTGTAACCTTTACTATATGTCTCTAATTATGATGCAACAATACTAATTTTACTGTAGATGTCTTTTTGGCACATCACATTGTACCTTTTCTCATCTTGTTAGGTTTAGCCATAATAAACCATCCTCAGACTCCCTCCTGATGAAGCGGCTATGTCCGCAAAACTAGTCGAGGAATTGACTTCTGAGATCAATTGCTTTATTGTACAACTATGATCCCACCTGGTGCTATGTTTTTAACTTTATCATGCTGTATTGTATTACCAAGATTTGTTTTTTCTGCATCAATAAAATCTAATATACAATTTTATATCACTGGTATATTCTCTATATTATTACCAATGTTTATTGTACCGCAATAGTCCAATATGCCCCCACTTCTTTAGGTCGCCTGACTGGGGATCAGGCTTCCAAACTTTGTAAATTATTCATTCCTGGATGATGGTACATGTTTATAGTTTTTACTTTAATACCTTATCATAGAGGCCACCTGTTTACATTCCTGTAAGAGTTAATATGGGAAAAACATTTCTCCTTTCCACTGATGCTTTCCAATCCTTGTTCCACAAAAAAACCCCAAATTCTCAAAAAGCATTTGTCATTGGGACAAAAAGTGAGGTGAAATCTTCTAAAGAGGAGGAAAGACAGCAAAACAAATGTCACAGGGGTGATAACCCTTCCCTATGTTTTCCAAAAAGCTTAAAAAAGATTTTTTGGCTGGAGCTAAACACGTTAAAAATGTACCCGTTCAAAATTACAAACAGATTCTACTTAACAACAAACCTACAGTCCCTGTCTTGTTTGCACCGCCTGTATACTGCTGTTCAGAGTATATAGGGCCTGGTGGCCCCACACCTTTCCTTATTTTAATTTGGGTGCGGGGTTCCCCTTAATATCCATACAAGACCCAAAAGGCCTGGTAATGGACTGGGGGGGTACCCATGGTGTTTGTCTTACTGATTTTCATCCATATTGCCAGGACCGGACATTACATTAAACCCGCAAGCAGTTTTAATTGAGATTTTTTCCTTAAAAAATGACATTTGGTGCAGGAACTGTTCTAAACATGGGAAACATGCGTCACTTTACAGGCATACTATAGACACACCCCAGGTACGATATTTAAAGGAATATTTCACTTTTTTTTTTTTACTTTAAGCATCATTAAAATCACTGCTCCCGAAAAAAACGTCCGTTTTTAAAAGTTTTTTTTGCATTGATACATGTCCCCTGGGGTAGGACCCGGGTCCCCAAACCCTTTTTAGGACAATACCATGCAAATTAGCCTTTAAAATGAGCATTTTTGATTTCGAACGTTCGAGTCCCATAGACGTCAATGGGGTTCTAACGTTCGTGCGAACTTTCGGTCCGTTCGCAGGTTCTGGTGCGAACCGAACCGGGGGGTGTTCGGCTCATCCCTACACTCAAGTTTGTTTACATATCTACAGCAGTGACTAGCAAATGAGTTGTGATCACACAGACTTTAAAACACGAGAACAATGCCACACCTACAACCTTTGAAACTATAAGGCTGCTTTCACACTGGGGCGGTGGGGGCGTCGGCGGTAAAACAGCGATATTTTTAGCGCTGCTTTACCGTCGTTATTGCAGCGGTATTCGGCCGCTAGCAGTACGGTTTTAACCCTAGCTGGCAGCCGAAAAAGGGTTAAAACCGCTCGTATAGCGAGGCTATAGCCGCGGTATTGCCGCGGTATAGCCACGCTGTCCCATTGATTTCAATGGGCAGGAGCGGTGAATACATCGCTCCTTCACCGCTCCAAAGATGCGGCTGACAGGAGATTTTTTCTTCTTCTGCCAGCGCACCGCTTCAGTGTGAAAGCCCTTGGGCTTTCACACTGAACAAACAGCAGCGGCTGTTTTGGGTCGGTTTGCAGGTGGTATTTTTAGCGCAATAACGCCTGCAAACCGCCCCAGTGTGAAAGGGCTCTTAGGATACGGCACTATTCCTTCCACTGACACCAATGATGGGACACTATTCATCCCACTGACACCAATGATGGGGCACTATTCCTTCCATTGACACCAAAGATGGGGCACTATTCCTCGTACTGACACCAATGATGGGGCACTATTTCTCCCACTGACACCAATGATGGGTCACTATTCCTCCCACTGATACCAATGATGGGGCACTATTTCTCCCACTGATGGTAATGATGGGTCACTATTTCTCCAACTGATACCAATGATGGAACACTATTCATTACACTGATACCAATGATGGGGCAATATACCTCTCACTAACACCAATGATGGGACACTATTCCTCCCACTGACACCAATGAGGGTCACTATTCCTCCCACTGATACTAATGACGGTGCACTATTCCTCCCATTGACACCAATGATGGGGCACAATTCCATCCACTGATACCAATGACGGGGCACTATTCCTCCCACTGACACCAAATATGGGGCACTATTCATCCCACTAATACCAATGATGGAGCACTATTCATCCCACTGACACCAATGATGGGTCACTATTCCTCTCACTGACACCAATGATAGGGCACTATTCCTCCCACTGATAGTAATGATGGGGCACTATTCTTCCCTCTGACACCAATGATAGGACACTATTCCTTCCACTGACACCAATGATGGGACACTATTCCTCATACTGACACCAATGATGGGGCATTATTTTTCCCACTGACACAAATGATGGGTCACTATTTCTCTCACTGACACCAATGATGGGGCACTATTCCTCCCAATGATGGGGCACTATTCCTTCCACTGACACCAATGATGAAGCACTATTCCTCCCACTGACACCAAAGATGGGGCACTATTCATCCCACTAATGCCAATGGTGGGGCACTATTCCTCCCACTGATACCAATGATACGGCACTATTTCTTCCACTGATACCAATGATGGGGCACTATTCCTTCCACTGACACCAATGATGGAGCACTATTCATTCCACTGATACCAATGATGGGGCACTATTCCTCCCACTGACACCAATGATGGGACACTATTCCTCCCACTGACACCAATGAGGGTCACTTTTCCTCCCACTGATACTAATGACGGGGCACTATTCCTCCCATTGACACCAATGATGGGACACTATTCCTTGTACTGACACCAATGATGGGGCATTATTTTTCCCACTGACACAAATGATGGGTCACTATTCCTCCTACTGGCACCAATGATAGGTCACTATTCCTTTCACTGACACCAATGATAGGGCACTATTTCTCCCACTGATACCAATAATGGGTCACTATTCCTCTCACTGACACCATTGATGAGTCACTATTCCTCCCACTGACACCAAAGATGGGGCACTATTCATCCCACTAATACCAATGATGGGGCACTATTCCTTCCACTGATAGCAATAATGGAGCACTATTCATCCCACTGACACCAAAGATGGGGCACTATTCCTCCCACTGATACAAATGTTAGGGCCCTGTCTGTACCTGGCCTGTTTAGGCTTAGTGCAGGGTAAGCATTAGGGGTCTAATAGACCCCTAATGTCCCCATAAAAAGAACTTGACACTGCCTATTAAAATTGAATTAAAGCCAACATCACTTCCAGCGATGCCATGGTTATATCCTTCACTGGTCATTGACATCTGTGCACCCGCAGTCCCGCACCGGAACGGATGTCACATTAAGAGCAGTGGCTGTATCCGTGCAGCCGCTGCATCCAATTTGACAGCAACAGGACTGCCTGCATGGGTATGCACAGAGTACCTGTCCATCCCCATGCAGGTAAACACAGACCTCACATGGGACACGGATTCATAGGCCCTATGTGAACGAGGGCTAAAAGTGTTTTGTTATATCTATTTAATAAGTGCATATAAAAAAAAAAATATTAATCCTGGTAAAACTCTTGTAAACTGACAACCTCCTGTGGTCTCTTCCTGTGCTGACTGTTATTAGTGAGCACTGTACGATGTAAAGAAGATGGGAAGACGAGAAGGTGTTCTGGAGTCCTACAACACTTAGCCTACAGTGACAACGCTGCTCCTCCATAGACATGGTACAGAGAGCGTTGTCACCCTGGATCAGGTTGCGGGTTACTGGCAGGATCATCAGCTGAAAATAAAAATAATAGCCTGAAAAAAGGAAACAAATGCAGCCACCACATCTAAGGACTGTTAGGATGAAGTATATTCCATTTTTTGTTCTGGCGTTTAGATATGCTTTAACTTCTCATTGATGTCCTGTAGAGGTTTCCAAAGAGTCACCTATTGACAATTTTATGGTACTGCAGGCCCACGCAGTTTTGAGGCTTGACATATTTGGCATTTATTTACTCATCACATTCCAATCCTGTCTTTTATATTTAATAGAAAATTTGTAGATCAATGTACATTACAATTGATTTGCGCATATGGTTGGTTCAGCAGCAAAACCATTAAATTGTGCGATTAATAGCTGCAGGTTTCTTGTATCATCAGATTTTAAGCCCTCGTGAGCAGGCATGGTCTTGTTAATTTGCAAGCTCAGGCAGATACCTACATCCTCCTGGATGCAATAGGTGCAAATAGTTTCAAAATGTCTGCATTGTAGACAATAATGTACTCATCGCTGATGTTCCTCCTGTGTGCACACCCTCAACTGTAAAGTGGGGAAGAAGGGTTACCCCTCAACAGAAGACAGACATGCAGTACTTGGTCCCCTGGAGCATAAGGGTTCCAGAAAAAGGCTCACCCTCAAAAAAAGAAAAAAAAACACATAAACTATAAGTGTCTCAGTGGCTAAATAAGTACTGCCCTGGCATGAAATATCTGAAAAGACCCACGTGCAAAAAAAGGTTGCCCCACCATGCACCAAAGAGCCTAATAGCCAAATCGGGCACCCAACCAAAAAAGGTCTACACTATCCCAAAAGACCCACAGGTCAAAAAGAGCACTTCCCCCCAAAAAAGGTCTACATTATCCCAAAAGATCATCAGGTCAAAAAAGGCCCCTCCCCACCCCCCAAAAGGCATACATTATCACAAAGGATCCATGGGTCAAAAAGTGTACATCCCCCAAAAAAGGCCTACACTATTCCAAAAAACTCACAGGTCAAAAAAGGCACCACCCCAAAAAAAAAGGCCTACATTATCCCAAAAGATACGCAGGTTAAATAAGGGCACCCAACCAAAAAAGGCCTACACTATCCCGAAAGGCCCACAGGTCAAAAAGGGCACCTTCCCCCAAGAAAGACCTACATTATCCAAAAAGATCCTCAGGTCAAAAAGGGCACATCCCCCCCAAAAAAGCCCTATATTATCCCAAAAGAACCACAGGCCAAATAGGGCATGTTTTCAAAAAAGGCTTACCCTATCCTAAAAAGTACAGTGGCAAAACTGCATAAAAAGGGCTAAAGTATCCAAGAAGGCCAAAAGGCTATATAGGGCACCGCTCATAAAAGGTCTGCACTATCCCAAAAGTCCCACAGGTCAAAAAGGGCACCTCACCTCCTAAAAAAGGCCTACACTATTCTAAAAGACCCACAGGTCAAAGAGGGCATGCCTCTAAAAAAGGCCTACACTATCCTAAAACTGCATAAAAAGGCCTAAACTATCCATAAAGAGCCAAAGAACTATATAGGGCAGTGGTTCTCAATCTTTCTAGTGCCGTGACCCCTTGATAAAATTTCCCAAGTTGTGGGGACCCTTAACAGTAAAATTATTTTTATAGCGTCGGTTATCGGCACCCAAGGCAAGACAAGTAATTTGCGCCCCTAACCCACGGACATTACGAGTCTCTTCCACTTGTACAGTATTAAAACCCCTTATGATACATTTTAGGATGTAACCATTCTTTCTCTTTGTTGTCCTTTCTTTCCCTTTTATCTCCCTCTATCCTAAATTCTTGTTTTTTTCCCACCCCTTTCTCATATTCTCTCTCTCCCTTTTTCTTTGTTCCTTCCCCTATTTTCCTCTCCCTTCCACGTATTCTCTATTTTTATTCCTTCTCTTACTCCTTGGTGGAGGGGTGGGGGGAATGGGATGAGTGGCAGTGCTGGCGGGGAGTTGGGATCAGTGGCAATGCTGGGGGGAGTTCTGATCGGCCAACTTAGGTGCTCTTGAACAGAGTCATCTGCTGATCTGAGAACTGTAGTGGGGACTTTTAATGGCAACTATAATCACAGGTAGCGTTATTCACTGTGTCTCCGACTTTGTGGCGTCTCGTAGCAGCGAGACCTATGCCAAAATCAGGCGATAGGGTCTCCTCCAGCCCCTCCCACTTCACATTCCTCACCAGTCAGCTGACCTCTAGTCTCTGCCCCCCCCCAGCCATGCCGTGAACTGAATGAGCAGCTGCGAAGAGGCTGAGTGGGTGGGCACAGGCTCCAGGGACAGCCCTGCTGGGCGGCCGCAAAAAGGCTAAGAGAGCGGTGCGGGCTTCAGGAACAACCCAAGATTCGGTGAACCCTGGCAATTCATCATTCGACCCCCGAGGGGGTTCCCGACCCCAGGTTGAGAACCACTGATATAGGGCATACCTCAAAAAAGGCCTGCACTATCCCAAAAGGCCCAATGGCCAAATAGGTCACCCCCAAAAGAGACCTGTACTATCCTCAAAGATATCCCCAAAGACCCACAGGTCAAAAAGGGCCAAAAAAGGCCTACGCTATTTCAAAAGACCCACAGACCAAATAGGGCATGCCTCCAAAAAAGGCCTACACTATCCTAAAAGATACAGTGGCTAAATAGGGAGCCCTCCCCATAAAAAGGCCTAAACTATCCAAAAAGACCCAAAGGCTATATAGGGCACCCCTCAAAAAATGCCTACACTATGCCAAAAAGCCCAATGGCCAAATAGGGAACTTCCTCAAAAGAGACCTACACTATCCCAAAAGAATGTATGGCCAAATAGGGCACCCCTGCCCATAAAAAAGCCTAAAACTTTTGGTGTAGGGGGAATTATGGTGTGGGGTTGTTTTTCAGGGGTTGGGCTTGGCCCCTTAGTTCCAGTGAAGGGAACTCTAGGCATCAGCATACCAAGACATTTTGGACAATTTCATGCTACCAACTTTGTGGGAACAGTTTGGGGATGGTCCCTTCCTGTTCCAAAATGGCTGCTTACCAGTGCACAAAGCAAGGTCCATAAAGACATGGATGAGCGAGTTTAGGGTGGAGGTTGAGTCCTGACCTCAACCCGATAGAACACCGTTGGGATAATTTAGAACAAGAATCTTGAAATTGGACGAGAGTCTTGTCCAACATCAGTGCCTGACCTCACAAATGCGCTTCTGAAAGAATGGTCAAACATTCCCATAGACATACTCCTATTTCTTGTGGACAGCCTTCCCAGAAGAGTTGAAGCTGTTATAGCTGCAAAGGGTGGGCCAACTCAATATTGAACCCTGCTGATTAGGACTGGGATGCCATTAAAGTGCATGGAAAGGCAGGCGTCCCAATACTTTTGGTAATATAGTGTATGTGGCGGCTGGGCATTAAAGTCCACCTTTCTTGCTGCTGCATATATGCTTTACACTGTCGGCAAGAGGTTATGGGATAAAACATGGGGGGAAAGTGTATGTTTTGCAGAGATGTACTGCTTGCGTTTTTTTTATTTTGCCTCCACATACACAGGACTTTAATAAGAATAGACCCCTCTGTGGGAAGATGCAATGATCTGCAATGCTGTACTTTAATATTAGTCATATTATCTTGACTTGCCTCTTGTTAAATATTAGTATTCTTTGTTCATAATGACATTTGCAGTGTCACATATTAGTCATATTACCGGGGAGTGGTATTGATTGACAGTTGTATCAGTTTCATATTGCGGGGATTTCTGACATTCAACATTACATCTCTGTGTATACAGGTAAACATGCATGTATATATATTCCCTGTGTCAGAAGGTTGGAAGGTATATATATATATATATATATATATATATATATATATATATATATATACCTTCCAACCTTCTGACACAGGGAATGGGGACTCTGTCCAGTCATAGCTAAAGACAGCTCCATGCCTCAATGCTTCCATCACTTGGGACAGGAAAAGTTGGCTCTATCAATAGTGCAAGTTACTTGGCATTACAGATGCTAAAAGCTGTCATGAGTATTATACAAGCAATATAAAAAAAAATCTAAGAGGCAAACCACACAAATCAGCAACAAGACACATTAGAACAAGACGTACAGAAATAGTCATTGCTTAAAAAAAAAAGACACTCTCTACAAGTCCAGATCAATAAATGTGGCATGGAAGTTTGACACGAGTAAAATGCAAAGATTGGCAGCACAGGCAGGTAAAGGTTAATTGTGTCTTTTAAGTCACCTCTTTATTTTTTCAGAAGCAATGGAGGCACTTTAACCACTTAAGGACCGGAAGAATTTTCCCCCTTATAAATGACTGGGCCACTTTTTGCAGTACGGAACTGCGTCGATTTAACTGACAATTGCGCGGTCGTGCAACCTTGTACCCAAACAAAATGTATGTCCTTTTTTCCCCACAAATAGAGCTTTCTTTTGGTGGCATTTGATCACCCCTGCGGTTTTTATTTTTTGCGCTATAAACAAAAAAGTGCGACAATTTTGAAAAAAAAAAAATACAACAATATTTTTTTACTTTTTGCTATAATAAATATCCAAAAATAATGTAAAAAAAAAATGCAAAAAAAAATTTCTTCCTCAGTTTAGGCCAAAATATATTCTTCTACATATTTTTGGTAAAAACAAAATTGCAATAAACGTATATTGATTGGTATGTGCAAAAGTTATAGTGTCTTCAAACGATGGGATAGATTTATGGCATTTTCATTATTTATTTTATTTTTTTTTACTAGTAATGGCGGCGATCTGCCATTTTTAGTGGGAGTGCGACATTGCGGCTGCAATATCGTAAACATTTGACACTTTCTTGGGACCACTGACATTTATACAGTGATCAGAGCTAAAAATAGCCACTGATTACTGCATAAATGTCACTGGCAGGGAAGGGATTAACACTAGCGGGCAATCAAGGGGTTAAGTGTTCCCTAGGGAGGTGTTTCTAACTGTATGGGGGCTGGGCTGACTGGAGGAGGAGAGAGATCGTTGTTCCTAATCACTAGGAACGGACGATCTGTCTCTCCTCCCCTGACAGAACGGGGATCTGTTTGTTTACCCTGACAGATCCCCGTTCTGCCTGTTTCTGGAGCGATCGCGAGTGGCCGGCGGACATCGAGTCCACCTGACCCGCTGGTTGGCTCCCCCGCTCGTGAATGGGCGCACGCCAACAAATCGCAGTGTACGCGCCCGACGTACAATGGCAGTAATTCGCGCAGGGGAGCCAACTTGCCGCAGTGCAACTGCTACAGGCGGGCGGTAAGTAGTTAAAGCAAATTTTCATGTACAAAACAAAAAAAAAGACAATTCTCACGGTCAAAGCACTGATATATCCAGATAAAGCCTCAGCTTGCCCATCCCGTCCCGTTTATTCCTACTCACTATTAATATTAACAGCATCATATTAACAGTATTAATTAATAATAAATTAGAAATTCGATATAACTTAATTACATATAACTTAATATTAATAATACATATTAAGAAATTAATGTTATTTTAAAGCCACACTCTTTCAATCAACGGTAACCATTTTTAATCCTTATGCTGCTAGCATTAGTAAATACATAGGATAGATAATATGTTTACTTGTTTTAAACTTTTGTTTTTACATTTCCTCAGTTGCTTCCTGGTTTCTGGCCTAGGCCAAAATGAGGTCATACATCTCAGAAGTCAATCTGGAGGAGGGGCTTTCTCAGCTAAGCACACCCTCCTGCCTGCATGCCTGGCCTAAGGGCAGATGGATTCCATGAAGTCAATGCCACGGGATTCATCTTCTTTTACTCAAGATGGCAGAGGCAAGGAAATGCTGGGGGATTGACTTTCTAAGTGATTTCTTAGCAAAATAAAGCATGGAGACATGGACGGATGGGTGAGTTTGCTTTGAATTTTAAAAAAGAATTAAATACCACAACAGGCACTCCTCGAACACCCTGTTGGGGGGAGCCCCACCCAATGCCTAATTTATTTTTATTTTTTTTAATCTTTTTTATTGAATTTTACAACAAACACCACATATAGGACCAAACAGTGAATATTTGTATGTTACCCACGCAGGGGTCAGTCAGCGAAAGCACATAATACCAAGACAGTTAGCGGGAGCAACACCAAGAGGACAATGGTGTGACAGAGTAACTTTCACCATTAGATACATTATTTATCGGCGTAAAACACATCTTCATTTTAGGGGAATAGTTTCAGTAAAAAAAAACGTAAATTTTAACAGCTTCAGCCCCGGACCATTTGGCTGACCAAAGACCAGAGCACTTTTTGCGATTCAGCACTACGTCGATTTAACTGACAATTGCGCGGTCGTGCGACGTGGCTCCCAAACAAAATTGATGTCCTTTTTTTCCCACAAATAGAGCTTTCTTTTGGTGGTATTTGATCACCTCTGCCGTTTTTATTTCTTGCGCTATAAACAAAAAAATAGCGACAATTTTTTAAAAAAACGCAATATTTTTTACTTTTTGCTATAATAAATATCCCAAAAAAATATATAAAAAAACATATTTTTCCTCAGTTTAGGCCGATATGTATTCTTCTACATATTTTTGGTAAAATAAATCGCAATAAGTGTATATTGATTGGTTTGTGCAAAAGTTATAGCGTCTACAAAATAGGGGATAGTTTTATGGCATTTTTATTAATAATTTTTTCTTTACTAGTAATGGCGGCGATCTGCGATTTTTATCGTGACTGCAACATTATGGCGGACACATCGGACAATTTTGACACATTTTTGGGACCATTGGCATTAATACAGCGATCAGTGCGATTAAAAATGCATTGATTACTGTAAAAATGTCACTGGCAGTGAAGGGGTTAACACTAGGGGGCAGTGAAGGGGTTAATGTGTGTCCTAAATTGTGTTCTAACTGAAGAGGGGAGGGGACTGTGCAGGGAAGCTAACAGATCGCTGTTCATACTCTGTATGAACAGACGACAGTTCTCCCCTCAGAGAACCGGAAACTGTTTGTTTACACACACAGTTCCAGGTTTTCCGTGTGCCCTGAGCAATTGCGGGAGCCCATCGATGATCGAGACCGCCGGGCACTCGCATCGGCTCGGGGAGCGAGCGGGGGGGCGCGCGCCCCCTAGTGGCCACAGGGTGAAGCGACGTGGCCCAGCCGTGCCATTCTGCCGCAGTGCCATTGCGGCGGCTGGTCGGCATGTGGTTGAATAAAGAACTTTGAAGCAAAATAAAGGTCAGTGCCCATTTGCAGCCTCACCATTGCCCATCAGTGCAGCTTGATCAATGCCCATCAATGCAGCCTGATCAATGCCCATATGCAGCCTCACCATTGCCATGAATGCAGCCTGATCAATGCCCATCTGCAGCCTCGGAGGGGACAGGGAGGGGGACGGGACGAGCGTTGTCAGATTACATACAACGAGAATCTCCTGTTTAATCGGCGGCCTCTTTAATACAAAGTCCCGCCTCCTGGACCAGTTTCTATGATAGACAGAACACTGGTCCAATGCCAGCCCAGGAGACGGGACTTCCTATTACAGAGGCCGCTGAGTAAACAGGAGATTCTGGCTGTATGGAATCTGACGGCGCTCGTCCCACCCCCCCCCTTCCGGTTCCCTCCTAGGCAGCCCAAATTGCAGTATCGGCGTATAACATGCACACATTATTTGCACCCAATTTTCAGGGTGAAAAAGTGCGTTTTATACGTGAATAAATACAGTACTAGTAATGTCATTGGTTACCTGCTAGTTTTTGACTAGGGGATTGCAGAGGTATACTTACTGTACCTAATCCGCCCATCCTCCAAATGCAAGACCTGCCCCCCCAGACGCTAGCAATCTTATAAATGGACTATTCCTGATGTCATCACCCTCATAGACCGGCTCTGGATGTGAGGGAGGCAGGAACAGTCCACCGCTGGAGGTGGGGGAGCGCTGTTTTCTGAAGGATTGGATAAGTATAGCTTTTATTTTGCGCCCCTGGACAAAACAAGCAGTTAGGCAATGAGTTGCATGCACAGCCACACTGCATGGGAAAATAAAAATTTTGTCCGGAGTACTTCTTTAACCACTTCAGCCCCGGAAGAATTTACCCTCTTCCTGACCAGAGCACTTTTTGCGATTCGGCACTGCGTCGCTTTAACTGACAATTGCGCGGTCGTGCGATGTGGCTCCCAAACAAAAATTGACGTCCTTTTTTCCCACAAATAGAGCTTTCTTTTGGTGGTATTTGATCACCTCTGCGGTTTTTATTTTTTGCGATATAAACAAAAAAATAGCGACAATTTTGAAAAAAACACATTATTTTTTACGTTTTGCTATAATAAATATCCCCAAAAAATAATTAAAAAAACATTTTTTTCCCTCAGTTTATGCCAATACGTATTCTTCTACATATTTTTGGTAAAAAAAAAATCGCAATAAGCATTTATTGATTGGTTTGCGCAAAAGTTATAGCGTTTACAAAATAGGGGATAGTTTTATGGCATTTTTATTAATATTTTTTATTTTACTAGTAATGGCGGCGATCGGCGATTTTTATTGTGACTGCGACATTATGGCGGACACATCAGACATTTTTGACACATATTTGTGACCATTGTCATTTATACAGCAATCAGTGCTATAAAAATGCACTGATTCCTGTGTAAATGACACTGGCAGTGAAAGGGTTAACCACTAGGGGGCGGGGAGGGGTTAAGTCAGTACTAGGGGAGTGTTTTCTAACTGTAGGGGACGAGGGGCTAGCTGTGACACATCACTGATCTCTGCTCCCAATGACAGGGAGCAGAGATCAGTGACACTGTCATTAGGCAGAGCGGGGAGATGCTTGTTTACATCAGCATCTCCCCATCGTCCTCTCCGTGAGGCGATCGCGGGTATCCCCGCTGTGATCGAGTCCACGGGACCCGCGACCCGACTCACGGAGCTCCCGACCGGCACGCGCACGCAATGGCACGGCGGGGAATTCAATGAGACTTACAGGTACGCCCATTTGCCGACGTACAGCTGTGCCATTCTGCCGACGTACATCGGCGTGCGCCGGTCGGGAAGGGGTTAAACAGTAGAATAAATATAAAAACTTACCTCCTTGCTATTTTCTGCACTGATGCTCAATTCTGGGCCAAACTTGAGATACACACACACAAAGGTTATCTTCAACACAAATTAGATGATTTCGGTCCTTGCACTGGATGCTTGGTAAGGAAGAAAATATACAATATACATACATTTGTGGATATCTTGTTCTTTGCCATCTGACAGCAGTGGAGCAGTTACAGGTGGAAATGTAAATGGCTAAAAGTGCTGATTGCACAACAAATCCGGGCACCAAGCCTAGTATGAAGTTCAGTTAAAGGGGGACTCTGCTTTCACCAAGAAGCTTTCGAACAATGTATTAAAAATGAGTACATTAAAAGCAAGTGGCTAAAAGCGGAATCCCTTTTTAAACAAGCTATAACTCTTTGCAA
Organism: Lithobates septentrionalis; assembly: GCA_037952835.1. NCBI lineage: Eukaryota > Metazoa > Chordata > Amphibia > Anura > Ranidae > Lithobates > Lithobates septentrionalis. Next base: position 173,168 of record JBBDGP010003377.1, read on the forward strand.
TAGGCGTAAGCACTGCTATTTCCTGGCCGCAGAGCATAAATGTATGAATCAAGCTACAATGTCATAGTAATCTGTCTGCAATAACTTGCAATGGTCTCTTTTGCACTGCTTGAGTCTGTGATTTGGTTCATAAATCCCCCCCTAGAACGATGGCAGCCCTCTGAGACAGCGCCGTGCCTGACAACTTACATACCTCATCTCGGCAACAAAGTCTCCCTTCAAATTATTTTATGAAGCTGGCAACTGTGATTTGGCCATTCTTATAATGTGTCTGCACTGGCATTTGATCTCATTTTTACTGGCCAGGCCAGTAATTGAAAAGTTGGCAAACTCAACTTGCAAAATGAATATTATATCCAAGCAGCGGCTTATCTGTCTTCTTGCATTATCAGTGTAGTAAAATCCATGTGATTGCTAGCATCTGAGGCCATTCAGAGATACACCGAACAGAATGCAATATGGCTTAGAGTAGCCACAGACAGACACGTCTTCCCCTAGATTAACCACTTGCTTACTGGGCACCTAAACCCCCTTCCTGCCCAGACCAATGTTCAGCTTTTAGCTCTGTCACTCTTTGAACGACAATTGCGCGGTCATACAACACTGTACCCAAATGAAATTTTTATGATTTTTTCCCCACAAATAGAGCTTTCTTTTGGTGGTATTTGATCACCTCTGGGGTTTTTATTTTTTGTTAAAAAATATTTAAAAGACCGATTTTTTAAAAAAAAATACAAAACTGTTTTATATTTTGTTAATAAAATTTTACAAACAGGTAATTTTTCTCCTTCATTGATGTACGCTGATGAGGCTACACTGATGGGCACTGATAAGCTGCCTGGATGGGCACCGATAGGCTGCATTGATGGGTACTGATAAGGCGACACTGATGGGCATTGATATGGCGGCACTAATAGGTGGCACTGGTAGGCACTGATGAGGTGGCACTAGTGGGCACTGATAGGGGGCATTGGTGGGCACTGAGAGGTGGCACTGATGGGTGGCACGGATGGGCGGCACTGAAGGGCATTGATAAGTGGCACAGAAGGGCACTAATAGGTGGCACTGATAGGAGGCACTGATAGCTGGCACTGATGGGTGGCAGTGATGGGCACTGATTGGGTAGGTGACACTGATGGGAAGCAATGCTAGGTGTCACTGATTGGCACCACTGGTGGGCATTGATAGGTGGCACTCGTGGGCATTGATGGGTGGCACTGATTGCTGGCACTTATGTACTGGTGGGCACTGATTGGTGGGTACTGTGGGTACAGATTCGTGGCACTGGCAGGCGGTACTGGTGGGCACATATGAGACGGCTTCGCCTCTTCCTCTTCTGGACCGATGTCCCTTCAACAGAAGCCGGTGATCGGCTTTTTTTTCTCCTCACGCTGTCAGAGTGAGAAGAAAGAAAAAACGATTACCAATCTTCTGTTTACATCACATGATCAGCTGTCATTGGCTGATGGCTGATCACGTGGTAAGGGGTCGGGATCACCTGAGTCTCATTGACTGGGGGGATCACAGCGCGCGCCGCGCGTGCCCTTCAGGGGGGCGTGGCGGGCATGCAAAGGGGAGGACGTCTATTGACGGCCTCCCAGCAAAGCAGATCTGCACTGTAGCCGCCATTCGGCTATAGCATGGATCTGAAGGGGTTAAGGAACAGTAAGCTCAAAGCTGCGATCAGACAAGTAAAGGCGTTAGTCCCATAGAGGGCATGGACATACATATCTCAGAATGCACTTCCAGAACTTACACTACCTATCATACACGGAAAGTTTACTATCAGTGGCAGACTGACTAAGGAATGGGTCACTGCGAAGACAAAGGGACGTCTTCAATGGCAGAATGAATAAGAACTGAGACAGTGGCAGAACAAAGAGGGGCCATGCCACTGCTAAGACAGAGGGGCATTTTCAGTGGCAGAATAAATAAGGACAGATCCACTGCTAAGACAAATAGATGTTTTTAGTGGCAGACTGAATAAGACAGGGACACTAGACAAAGAGAACTTTAGCCATTGCTAAAGCCGGACATAGACGGTTCGAATCTCGGCCAGTTCAGCAGGAAGCTGAGATTCGAACCATGTATGGGCAGGCTGAATGTACCCAAGTTGGTCGATTAACTTGGGTACAACCAGCCTGTCGGATGGTACATGCAATTATTGCTAGCAGCTGCTATAGCCACTAGCAATATTCACTGTGTTCTCAACACAATGGCTCAGTTTGAGAGATTCCCCTGTCAGCACTGCCTGTGGTTGCAGGAAAGACATTTGCTCCATCTATGGCCGGCCTAAGACAGAGGGAACTTTTCAGTGGCAGAATAAAAAAGGACAGAGCAATTCCCAAGACAGTAAGACAAGATAAGGGGCTTCCGTCATGGCAATTGTCGAGTATGGTGGTCTCATCCCTATTAGAATAAACCTTAAGTAAAGAAATCCCCCTATGTTTGGGATTTTTTGCAGGCCACCAACTCGTAAGGTAAAAAAATAAATTTTATTGATATATTTTATAAAAAGACGTGCAAGCGTCTGTAACAAACAAGGTAAAAAATCATTCCATAATAGATACAACAATCAAAACAAATGAAATATGTAAAATGACAAAAAATGGATGTATTCTCACAGGGGTGGCGTGCCCTGATACCCAGGGTTGATTGTTGTATCTATTATGGAATGATTTTTTACCTTGTTTGTTATAGACGCTTGCACGTCTTTTTATAAAATATATCAATAAAATTAATTTTTTTACCTTACGAGTTGGTGGCCTGCAAAAAATCCCAAACATAGGGGGATTTCTTTACTTAAGGTTAGTTCCCAAGACAGAAGCATGTTTTCAGTGGCAGAATGAATAAGGACTGGGCCACTGTTAGGCTACTTTCACACTGAGGCAGGCGGGCGCTGGCGGTAAAGCAGCGCTGTTTTACAGTCGTTTTAGCGGCGCTTTTCGCCTGTTAGCGGAACTGTTTTAACCCCCGCTGGCGGCCGAAAAAGGGTTAAAACCGCCCTCTGCAGCGGCGCTTTGCCGGCGTGTTTGCCACTCTGCCCCATTGTTTTTAATGGGAAGGGGTGCATTAGGAGCGGTAAATACACCGCTCATACAGCGATGGGGAGCTACAGTTCATTGAGGGAACCATGAATGCCAACATGTACTGTGACATACTGAAGCAGAGCATGATCCCCTCCCTTCGGAGACTGGGCCGCAGGGCAGTATTCCAACATAATAATGACCCCAAACACACCTCCAAGACGACCACTGCCTTGCTAAAGAAGCTGAGGGTAAAGGTGATGGACTGGCCAAGCATGTCTCCAGACCTAAACCCTATTGAGCATCTGTGGGGCATCCTCAAACGGAAGGTGGAGGAGCGCAAGGTCTCTAACATCCACCAGCTCCGTGATGTCATGGAGGAGTGGAAGAGGACTCCAGTGGCAACCTGTGAAGCTCTGGTGAACTCCATGCCCAAGAGGGTTAAAGCAGTGGTGGAAAATGTTGGTGGCCACACAAAATATTGACACTTTTGGCCCAATTTGGATATTTTCACTTAGGGGTGTACTCACTTGCTGCCAGCGGTTTAGACATTAATGGCTGAGTGAGAATGAAGAGGATAAAGAAAAATCCAATACCTACTTTAAAGCCCTACTTTACATGCCCCTGTTTAACAGGGGCATGTAAATTACAATTTTTGATATAATATTTCAAAGCAGGGCCCGTTCCTGTGCCAAACAAGAGTATCTGTGAGGGGTTACAGTGTTGTGGCACCACCACCACCACCCAAGGCCTAATTGTTCTGTCCCTGTTTAACAGGGGCATGTAATTACAATTCTTGATATAATATTTCACAGCTGGGCCTGTTTCTCCACCCACCAAGAGAGTAACTGTGAGGGCTTACAGTGTTCTGGTACCACCACCACCACCACCACCAAAGGCCCAATTTTTCTGCCCCTGTTTAACAGGGGCATGTAATTACAATTTTTGATATAGTATTTCACAGCAGGGCCCAATCCTGAGCCCACTAAGAGTAACTGTGAGGGCTTACAGTGTTCTGGTACCACCAACACCTAAGGCCCAATTTTCTGCTGAGTATATAGGGCAGGCCATATAGTATATATACTGCTGTTCAGAGTATATAGTGCCTGGGGGCCTGGGGGACCCACGCGCCATTTTTTAAAAAATTTGGGTTCCCCTTATCATCTATACCAGACCCAAAGGGCCTGGCAATAGACTGGGGGGGAACCCATGCCGTTGTTTTCAATTATTTTCATCTATATTGCCGGGACCCGACACTACATTACAGCCGCGAGTAGTTTTAAATTACACTTTTTCCTTTAGAAATGTAATTTTGCTGTGGTATTGTTCTAAACACGGGAAAAATTGGCTACTTTACAGGCATACTAAAGACACCCTCCAGGCACGATATTTAAAGGAATATTTCATTTTTATCGTTTCACTTTAAGCATTATTAAAATCACTGCTCCCGAAAAAACTGCCATTTTTTTTAAACTTATTTTTGCATTGATGCATGTCCCCTGGGGCAGGACCCGGGTCCCCAAACCTTTTTTATGGCAATAACTTTCATATAAGCCTTTAAAATTACCACTTTTGATTTTTTTAGTGTCCCATAGACTTTAACGGTGTTCGCGTGTTCGAACAATTTTTTGCCCGTTCGCATGTTCTGCTGCAAATGGATCCGGGGGGGTGTTCGACTCATCCCTATTAGGAGCTCTAGCTCTGACTCAGAAAGTTGGACCTTGCAGAGAGACCACTGCTTCCACAAAAGATAGCATGGGTCCTTCTCTGCAGCATGCTGGCAGGGAAAAGACATTCGAGGTTGTTGCTGTTTTGTAAAGTTAATGAAGTGTAGGACTGCGCACATCGTTTGTTTTGACGGCCTTGTATTTCGCTGATTAAAACTGAAAGTTCAGTTGGGCTTTAAAGTAAGTATTGGATTTTCTTTATCCTCTTCATTCTCCTGTATTTCTCTTCAGGTACTTTTATTTATTTATTATTCAGGAGCTGGCCTTCAGCTGTCAGTGTTCCACTGATAACAATAACTGGATTTAGATAAATTCTACTATCTGCAAATTTGGGTGCTGTAAAATAAACTCCAATTAAAATTTATGGTCGAGTGTAATGTCATTCAGTGTTCCCAATACTGCAGGACTTTGTGCCAGGCTAGAGACAAGTACAGAATCTCCCTGTCTCTGTGAAGACATTTTCTATGTACACAACACTTTGCTCCAGAACAGAATTTTTATGACTTCTTTGGGTATGAAATGCATAGCAAACAGACTTCCCGCTGGGCACTAATACTAGGAGTGCAGATGAGACAAATGTGACATTAACGGGAAGGTGAGAGGCCCAAGTTTAAAATCACAGTCCACCTTTTCGCCTCCAAAGCAAAGCCCTTGTCTTCATTTTTTTTATTTAGATAGATACTTTATTTTATTATTTCATACTTTATATAATTCTGTGTCTAGATTTTTTTCTGAATCTGATGTTATATGGGGAGGAGCTTAATATCAAAAACTGTTTTTTTTTATTTACAGTGCATGCATCCTCTTTCTTCTCTTGAGGATTCTGTGAACTTCACTGTAGATGACTAAAAAGGGTAAAATTACAGAAGCCATTATGGATTGTTGTACATAGTAACCAATCAGCTTCTAGCTTCAGCTTGCTCAATTAGGCTTTGGAAATTAAAGCTAGAACCTGATTGGTTGCCATTCACAGTTGCACTAGATTCTGTCTATTCCAGTCTTAGTAAATTCCCCTTTGTGACTTTTCTGTTACTCACTGATAGCCTATTCATCCAACAAAAATGTGACTCCAGGAAATTACTTCTTATGCCCCGTACACACGATCGGACTTTCCGCCAACAAAACCGTGGATTTTTGTTCGAAGGATGTTGGTTCAAACTTGTCTTGCATACACACAGTCACACAAATGTTGGCCAACAATTACAAACATGGTGACATACAAGACGTACGACGTGCTGAGAAAAAGGAAGTTCAATAGCCAGTGTGGCTCCTTCTGCTTGATTCCCAGCATGTGTGAACTTTTGTGCGTCGGACTTGTGTACACACGATCGGAAATTCCGACAACAAAGTTTTGTTGGCGGAAAATTTGAGAACCTGCTATCAAACATTTGTTGGCGGAAAGTCCGCCAGCAAATGTTCGATGGAGCATACACACGGTCGGACTTTCCGAAAACAAGCTCACAAAATTTCCCGTTGGAAAATCTGGCCGTGTGTACACGGCATTAGCCTCAGTACTTTGGACAACACTTTTGACTCTATGGGTTTGATTTACTAAAATTGGTGTGTGCAAAATCTGATGCAGCTGTGCAGGGCCGGTGCTACCACTAGGCAAACTAGGCAGCTGCCTAGGGCGCACTGCCCGCCCACTGGTGTTCCTACTCTCTTCTCTCTGCAGCAAGCAACTGAGTCTCAGCATAGGGCAGGGAGGACTGTGTCTGTGTCCCGACTCCCGAATTAATAGAAGCACGCAAATATTCATTGAAGGGCACTGGTAGGCTGCATTGATGGGCACTGGTAGGCTGCATTTGATGGGCGCTGGTGAGGCTGCATTTGATGGGCGCTGGTGAGGCTGCATTTGATGGGCGCTTCATTAAAAAGATGGGGTATACATGGGCAAGGCAAAGGGGGTGGAGCCAAAGGGGGTGGCAAAATGAGGCTTCGCCTAGGGTGTCAAAAATCCTTGCACCAGCCCTGCAGCTGTGCATGGTGGTCAATCAGCTTCCAACTTCAGCCTGTTAAGCTTTGGCAAAAAAAAACAGCCTGCAAGCTGATTGGTTTCCATGCAGAGCTACACCAGATTTTGCATTCTTCAGTTTTAGTAAATGGACTTTACTTGTTTCAGAACTCAGCCTTCAGTGGGTCGAGATTAAAATCCCTGAGTTTGACTCATCCAGTGATCTGGCCATAATGAAAAACAACACAGCCTTGGGTTACTTAGGACAATTTATAGCAAACTATACTCCATATGGAATACAGAACAAACTCATAGAGGCACTGGGAACTTTTTGTCTTGTGTGGCACCCTTCTGACACCCCAAAGACAGAATAGCACCAGAGGCAGGGGGCAGGCCAGCATTTCACCCCAGGGCTCCATGGCTAAAATGAGGGGACCGATAGCAGATCACTTACATTCTCTCCAGATCAATGTTCAACTTCACAGTGTCAGAACCTTTAGACCAACCTAGAAACAAGCACGTTCCCAAGTTTGAGTGCATCCTTCCAGTGAGTCACCAGGCTCTTCTGAGAGATTGGCCTTCTTCATGGCTCTCTCCAGCAGGGTCCTCCCCCTGGGTCTCTCATTCTTGGCACAGTTTCCTCCATACCAGGCAGGACAGCTTCCGGATCACTTCAGTACACGGTAGGCCTGAAAAAAAAGGCCATTGGGCCTAACAGCAGAGCTCCATCCAGCAGCACCTCCATAGGCTTCACCCCAGGGAAAATGAGAGAGCACATGGCCTGTCCCAAATATTTATACCCCCCCCCCCCCCAGCATACATCAGTGGCCTAGGTCTAGGCCACTGGTGTATGCTGGGGGGGGGGGGGGATATAAATATTTGGGACAGGCCATGTGCTCTCTCATTTTCCCTGGGCTTCCTACTGGATTGGCTTAAGGAAAAATAAATATTCATAACTTAGTTTTGTTGGTGAAATCTCATACTATGACCAGTGTTGCACTGGCAACAGTGAGAAATCATAAGCCAACGTAAGCTTAGGGAAAAAACAGGTGAAACACTATACAATCAGTCTGAGCTAACTAAAGCCCAGCGAAAAACTAAATTGACATAGTAGCCCCTGTTTATGATAAGGGGGCTACACTTGCATGTCAGATGAAGGAAAACTTCAAATATATTCAATAGCTCAATAGCTCTGGTGAGGTGGCTTCTACAGAGCAAGGCTTCCCTTGATGTGTAGCAACTGCTGTCAAGTTGGTACTTCATGAGGAGAATTCAATACTGGTTCTATGTCACTGAGTCAATCCAAGATTTATCCTGGGCCCTGATGAAGGATGAGCAGGGTTGCCTCCGAAAATTGTTGGATATTTTTTATATGATTTTGTTGCCAACAATTAAATTTATCTCAGACTCTTTTATCTGGTTTTGGCCTGGCACTCCTCTCTGTATTTTTATGGTTTGAACTATAGAATACAGACATCTCATAGTCATCTATTCTTCAGCTGAGCTTGTCTCCATCTTCCCATTCTGCTCATTGATCTGAAAGTTACCAGAGTCGGGCATGGGTGAGTTTCCATGTGGGCCATGAGGTTTGTCTGGTAGATGTTTGCAGATTGTATAGTAGTTGACTATAATTTGGTATATAGGGTCAAGGGAGCATGCTGCACTTTTGTCCTAGGCCACAAGCAGCTTTCTTCATATACTGTATGAGGGTACACACGGGTCCATTGAAGGGGCTCCCACTAGGACACTGTGTTTCTTTTCAGCTGATTGATTTGGGAAAAAATAACTTGGATCAGACTATCTTCTCCACCTAAACTTGCTAACATTTTGCCATTTAGTGACTTACCTCATATTACCCTATTGTCTAACAATTCATCCACATAGACAATTCCTTTTCCTGTTTTTTTCTTTCTTTACAGGTAAGGGGATACCTAAAAGGAGTACCTATTTTATATGATGTACTTTAATTGTTGTGTCTTCATTATACCCCTCACGCCACTACATTCCCCTCTTTCCTACAATTTCCCGTGGGACGTAGCTCAGAATTGTCCAACTCTTACCTACCTCTCAACCTCCCCCTTTTCAGTCTCATCTATCTTTTCTTGTTTAAATGTATTTATTAAGAGTTTTCAATACAGAAGACAGAAAAGGTACACCCGGAAACAGTGGTTCATACAGGGTCACAACACAGATGATCATACCACCACGCACCATTAGACCATAGATCATTTCATAGCTCCGTATACATTTTTAAAGATTAAGAAGTATTCCAATCTCTGGAATATATAGTAATTATGATACCAAGAAATTGATATCTGCAAAATCCCTTACAGTGAGTAAAACTAAAAGAAAGATAAGAGTTCAGAAGGCATAAAATAAGCATCTAAAACATTGTTTCTGGGATGCTCTGGAGAAGTAAGAAATACACAATAAGAACAATAAGCAAAGAAAGGTAAAAAGAAAGCTGAGAATATCAGACTAGGAAAAAATCATAGTAGGGGAAAGAATGGGAAATAGTAAAGAAAAGGATTGACCAGGTAAGATAGATAAAAGGAGGAGAAGGGTAGGAGAGTTAGGAAAAACTAATTCCCAGCCCCTTGAGCAGTCTAGGTACCTATATAGCTCATAGGTAATAATTTCCTTGAATATGAAAAGACCTTAACATTCCTGAAAAAAGATCAAGGGTTCTGAGGGTCGTGTAGAGGAGAAGAGATCAGATTGTTTTTCTACAAGACATGCCTTGAAATCCCCAAATTGGCTAATCATAGTTTCCACATTCCTTCCACAGTCCACTCCCTCACTCCAGCTTCAGAGGGGTGTGCATTGTCCTGGCCAGACATACCAAATTGATATTTTTATAACCAGCTATCTAATGAACAGGGCCATTTTCTGTTCCTCAAGGGAGAACTTGAGGATAAATCAGAGTTAGCGAACTTGTATGCCCCAAATTTAATGACATTTCTTTCCTGGAATCCTACTTTGACACTCTAATAGAATTTGAAGAGGGTGAGATTCTCCTTGGGGACATCTTTAATGTGGACCTAGACCCCAATCTATAAGAATACCTCATACCTGTCCTATTTTGTTCTCCATTACTTTAAGAAAATCTATTATGCAGAAATAAATGTTTGGAGCACCATGCATAAGGATGATATTATACCTTTTTCTCTGCAGCTTGCCAATCTTAAGTCAGCCATATGTTGGCCGTAATTTGGCTAGTTCAGCATGACCATATTATAATAAAAATAAGTGCAGCGCAATGCCTATAATGTCCTTCCGTTCCAAAAAAAATGGGAAAGACCACGTGAAAAGGGTGAATCCAATCCACTAATGAGTGATGAGTGACAATGCCTCCACCGGCTGTGAAATGCGCGCTTACCAGATCGGATGGACCCCCGAATTACCAGGAAGTCAAACACGCTTTTTTTCTCCACAGGAGAGAAATCAGGGATCACCAGCACTCCAGTCAAATAGGGAAAGCCAAACCGGATGGCATAAAATATATAAAAGAATCGAAGTGCTCTTTGTTATCACACTTTAAAAGCTTTTTATTGAATTAAATGTAAATCACCAATAATGGCGGATTGCCGTAGCTTCATTAATGCACACACTGTGCACAGGATGGCAGCGGGTGACGTCCGCAAGGTAGCTCCTCCCCCTGTACATGTTACGTCCTACGGGACGCCAAATGCCTGTAAACATGTACAAATAAGTATAATTACATGCCAAGACAAGCATTTTTTACACTTGCTTATTCTGTCAGTTCCTGGCAGGAGGACCCAGCATAGCTAGAAATATTGTAATACACTCATGTGCATGAGAAATTAAAGTAAAGGTTCCACTACTCAAGGTCGGAAGATCTTGGTATGAATTTGACAGTAAGCCAGGCAGGTTTCTGGCAAAAGTTCTCAGAGAAAAAAAAAGATATAACTATTGTATTCCTCATATTGAAGAAATGCATTTTGGACAGCCGCACTCCGATAAAAGCCTTTATTGTAATGAATAGCCAATGTTCATGTGACAACAGAAGCAGGACAAATACTGACGCGTTTCACAATATCATTGTTGCTTAGTCATAGCTAAATGACCACATATTGTTTGACAAATATATACTAGATTCAAACATGTCACATGATCCATTTAATGATTTTAAATTGCAAACACATTTGGCCAAAAAAGAGGGGGGGGAGATACATACATACATGCGAGGCACCTGAGAAAACATGGAAATAGACCACAAAACGAAATGGTTAACATAAAAAAAAAAAGAGAAAAAGGGATTGCTATTTATACATGTACATATTAAAGATACGCATATATAAGAAAATCCAATATCTCGAAATAGTCAAAAAAGTAAAAACATAATAATAAAGACATAGTAAACCATCACCATGTATAATACGGGGGAAACGCATGAAAACATGAAATCGTAACAACAAAAACTAGATACATTTATAAACAAAAGTCCATGTGCAAATTGTTGCAAAGCAACTTTTAATAGTAAAACCGTGTTTATAAAAAATGTATAAAAATCTACCAAAACATGTTGGAATGTACCATGTTTATATGTAGGAACTTCAGTTCACGGGGTGCCACTAAAGAATAAGGGCACAAATACAAATGCAAAGTAGCGGTGTGATGATGTATAGTAAATAGTTAGAAAAACTCTATTAATTAGTCATGACTACATCAAAGAACACCGCTATTTAACCACATGAACATGCAAAAATAATATTTAGTAGAACCCCTACAGATATCTAAATCTCAGGGGACCCGAGAACTAATTGGGATATATAACCACCAGAAAACACAAACGAATGAAAATAGGGTGGAAAAGCGACAGAAAAACAGCAGGAAGACTATAAGTAACCAGCAAAACAGCAGGAAAGCAGAAAAAAAACACAAAAAAAGAAAATCAGATGCAAGATAAAAAAAGCAGAAAAACACAGAAAAATCCCCACAAATCATCAGTTTAACATAAAAACTGTATATATGAAAAAATTCAACCTCAGTTAAGAGTTACCGTATATACTCGAGTATAAGTCGAATTTTTCAGCACATTTTTTTGTGCTGAAAGTGCCCCCCTCGACTTATACTCGAGTCAAACACTTTTCTGCAGCAAAAAATTTCATTTTCCGAACCGACTTTGGGGCCTCGTATCTCAGGCCCACTTGGTGCTAGGAACCTCAAATTTGGTGTGCAACACCAGTAGAACTGGTACCATAACATATCCAAAGCTGAAGTTCCTAGCATCAAGTGGCCCTGAGATACAGGGCCCCAAATTCGGTTTGGAAAATGTCATTCTCTGCTGCAGAAAAGTGCTTGACATTTTCTGAACCAAATTTGGGGCCCCATATCTCAGGGCCACTTGGTGCTAGGAACCCCAAATTTGTTGTGCAAACCCAATGGAACTGGTACCATAACACATCCAAAGCTGGGGTTCCTAGCACCAAGTGGCCCTGAGATACAGGGCCCAAAAACCGGTTCGGAAAATGTCATTTTCTGCTGCAGAAAAGTGCTTGACATTTTCTGAACTGATTTTTGGGGCCCTGTATCTCAGGGCCACTTGGTGCTAGTAACCCCAGCTTTGGAAATTTTATGGTGCTAGTTCCACTGGGTTTACACACCAAATTTGGGGTTCTTAGCACTAAGTGGCCCCAAGATACAGGGCCCCAAATTCGGTCAACTGTGTCCATCTGCAGCAATGTCATTTCGGGACCCTTTGGGTTCAGAGGCCCCAAATTTTGGCTGCAGCTAGGGGGCATCTAGAAACCCTTAACTATCGAGTTTGAAGTTCGGGGGACCTATGGCTGCAAATGGGCACAGTGAAGCATGCAAATGGGCACAGTGATGCTGCAAATGGGCATTGTTGACCCTCTTTTCCACTTACAGTAGCTGTGCATTTCTCACCCTCGTCTTATACTCGGGTCAATAAGTTTTTCCCATTTTTTTGTGGTAAATTAGGGCCTCGACTTATACTCGGAACGACTTATACTCGAGTATATACGGTAATCGTAATAATATGAAACATCCCACTCAAAATTTAATCCTGCTGGTTTCCTGGTATTGAGGGAAAAAATATTGTAAAACTATTGTATTCCTCATATTAGAGGGAGTGAGGGGATAATGAAATCTAAATCCAAAGAAATAGCTCAGTATTTGAAGATATTGTATCAATTTTATATAACAGTTTGGCTAATATGACCAGAGAGGGCAACAGCGACAAAGGATACATTAAATTATTAACTGCTGCAGTAATTCCATGATCCCGTGCCTCTCTCAAGAGGAGAGTTCAGCAACTGAAGCCCCTATCTAAGTGAAAGAATTGGACTGAGCACTTAAATCATATAAGGCCTCATGAGCTTGGTGGATTCTCGCTCCTGTACTATTACAAATGTCATAAAATTTTAAGCCACCCCTTCTTACAAGCATACAACTCCAACCTACACTGTGATCCCAAAGAACTGTAAAGACTTGACACAACGGGGTTGACTTACTAAAGGCAATTAGACTGAATGCACAGAAGTTCTTGGCTACATAATTGTACAAATCCAATAAAAAGACAGGCTGCACTATGAAAAACTTGAAGCCAGAGGGCTGGCATGACAGCCAGGCAACAAGCATTTGTAGAACAAGAAGTCTGCATTGACAGCCTCCATGTTTCTTCCAGGAAAGGTTTCATATAACGAATCCTGTATGCTTGCTTAACAATCCACAGGATCACAATAAACGTATCAGCTATGATTAAGGCTCTCGCCAACACGTGTTCGTTTTCTTATGCTATCTCCATGTAGCCTTCAATAAAGTCATGATATGAATTCATAGTTGCCGGCTTCCATCGTTTCCAAAAGTATTGGCATTCTGATTCAGAGCTCACAATCCAAAATCTTAATTTTACAAAACATTTCCTCACTTGTGATTATGTTTCCCAGAGGCGAAATGAGAAATTGCCTCTGGGTTTACCCAGCACAGAACAAACATCATTCATGCGACATTAGGCAAGACAACAAGATCAATTTCATGGCTATACTCAATGCACTGTCTTATCTAAAAACATTTCACACTATTCATCGCTGTATCTTTAAACAACACAACAAGCTATTTGCCAAAAATTAGGAAAACAGCAAAAAGCAGTGACGATGATAATAATATGCTAAGGGCAAACATTGCTACCAACCAAACCATCTTTTATCATGAGTTTAGCAAAGTCAAAACAAGGGAAGATGGCTGATTGAGATGAGCCTCAAAAGTTTTTATAGGGTATTTTCCCAATGTAATTCCCAAAGGAAGATTTTTAGTTATTAGGGTAATAGAGGAACTCTAAACTATTAAGAAGAACTAAACTTAACCCCCACCCTAGCAAATAAAGAACATATTGCTCATTTTTTAAGGAATAATATACCATTAGTTCATTGTCCCACAGTCTTCCTTCCCTCCAGGTTCCAATTCTTGGCAATCTTCGACTGGTCTTGTCAGCACCCATCTCGCCTTCATCTACATCACCCCTACGTCATTGCATACAATGCAAGATTAGTGGCGGCACTGTATATGATGATATAGGAGTGCCCCCTGTTCTGGTGTTAGGAAGAAGAGGACCGACAGCTGTCCCGGGACCATTGGAGTAAAGTAAATATTACTCTCTGTTAAATCATATAGAACAACCTGTCTTAACCAGAGTTCAGTGGAACCCTAGGGTTTCTCTAGAGGTTGCAAGGGGTTCCTTAAGAAAATAGCATTTTTTGCCTCTCAGAAAAGTAACCACTAAAAAATATGATCTCTTTAGCTATCTGTAAGAGGGGGATTTTTCTCAATGACCACCAACATAAGGAGCATACTTCCCACTGACCATCACACCAATGTACCTGGTAGATATAGTAATTCCACAGCTCCCAACTGTCCCCCATTTGGAGGGATTGTTCCACTTTGTAACCAAATCCCTCTGTCCCTTTTTGGCATGCTGTATAGATCTCTATAAAAAATGTATTATTTAAAGTGTTCACCTTTACAGAAAATCAGTAAGGTCGAACTAACACTGGAATCCCCCCCCCCCCCCCCTCCCTGTCAGGGCTCTTGCAAGCCAATCCACTGGCCTGGGAATTTGAAATCCCCATTGGTTTCACTCCTCTCTATTCAGCACTGCCAGAACGGACCAGACAGATTCTAATTGGTCAGCACCTTCACATGGAAGGCACTGACCAGTCAGAATCCAAACAAATGGCCACTGCCCCCACCTATAACTGGCCTTTACAGCAAGGAACACATGGAATGGCAATGCATGTCAAACAAAACCAAAGAAAATTCACAGCTAAACCTACCGAACAGCCTGCAACCAACCAAATTATCCTGTGTAACAGTTTGTGTTAAAAACATTCGTTTATTTTCCACACATTTGCAAATACATGTGTAAGCTGCAGAGCCACTTCACAGCACCCCAGTATTATCTGCAGTCATAACTCAAAATTCAGATAGCCTCTATAGTAGAAGCACATGCATTATAATGGATAGATAGGGGACAATTGAGCCTGAAGAGAGCCCACCACTCCTTAAGGAAACAGGGGTGCACTGGACACCCAGCATATAGCACAATGCCTTGTTTTTGACGCGATTTCTCAGCGATTTCAGAGAATGCCTGTGTAAACTCGGGGTCTATGGACCTCAACTTGCATCAAAGTCGGACCCAAGTAGTACACAGACTAATTTAATGTTGGCGAGACTTGAAGTCTAACAGATATGAATGGTTATCATTGGCAATCATGGGGTATGACTTGTAATGCGACTCTGATGCCCAAAGTCACAGGAAAAGTCACACAAGTGTGAAAGGGGCCTTAAAGTGCCTCTGAATAATCCTGACATTTTCTTAGTCACATCCTACAGCAGAAGCCATGGTCCACAGTGAGCTTCCAAAGCATCAGAGGAATCTCATTGTTAAAAGTTATCAGTCAGGAGAAGGGTACAAAAGAATTTCCAAAGCATTAGATATACCATGGAACACAGTGAAGACAGTCATCATCAAGTGGAGAAAATATGGCACAACAGTGACATTACCAAGAACTGGACGTCCCTCCAAAATTGATGAAAAGACGAGAAGAAAAATAGTCAGGGAGGCTGCCAAGAGGTCTACAGCAACATTAATGGAGCTGCAGGAATATCTGGCAAGTACTGTCTGTGTGGTACATGTGACAACAATCTCCCGTCTTCTTCATATGTCTGGGCTATGGGGTAGAGTGAGAAGACGGAAGCCTTTTCTTACGAAGAAAAACATCCAAGCCCAGCTAAATTTTGCAAAGACACATCTGAAGTCATCCATGGGAAAATGTGTTATGGTCTGATGAAACCAAGGTTGAACTTTTTGTCCATGATTCCAAAAGATATGTTTGGCGCAAAAACAACACTGCACAACACCAAAAGAACACCATACCCACCGTGAAGCATGGTGGTGGCAGCATCATGCTTTGGGGCTGTTTTTCTTCAGCTGGAACAGGGGCCTTAGTCAAGGTAGAGGGAATTATGAACAGTTCCAAATACCAGTCAATATTGGCACTAAACCTTCAGGTTTCTGCTAGAAAGCTTGACATGAAGAGGAACTTCATCTTTCAGTATGACAACAACCCAAAGCATACAACCAAATCAACAAAGAAATGGCTTCACCAGAAGAAGATTAAAGTTTTGGAATGACCCAGCCAGGGCCCAGACCTGAATCCGATTGAAAATCTGTGGGGTGATGTGAAGAGGGCTGTGCACAGGAGATGCCCTTTGCAATCTGACAGATTTTTTAGTGTTTTTGCAAAGAAGAGTGGGCAAATATTGCCAAATGAAGATGTGCCATGCTGATAGACTCATACCCAAAAAGACTGAGTGCTGTAATAAAATCAAAAGGTTTCTTCAACAAAGTATTAGTTTAAAGGTGTGCACACTTATGCAACCATATTATTTTTGTTTTTTTTATTTTTACTTCCCTCCCCCTAAAAGATTTCAGAGTTTATAGATCACATTAAAGGTGGAAAAAGTTCTGAAATTATTTATCTTTGTCTCATTTTTTTACATCACACAAACCTGACATTTTATCAGGGGTATATAGACTTTTTATATCCACTGTTCATGCGTAAGCTGCAGAGCCACTTCGGGGCACCCCAGTATCTGTAGTCCTCACTCTAAATTTTTAGATCCATCCTTGTGTCTTACCACATTAAACCTTTTATCCAACCTTCATATGGTTCCATTTGTTATTTTGACAAACCAAAATAAAAAGGAATGCAATTTTAGGTTAAACCAAAAATTTCTTGTTACTGGACGGGTGTTTCTGGAGGGGTGTCAGGGGCATATCCTTTGTCCACATACTCCATGCTATAATGTGTCCCTCTTTCCCGTCTCACAAAGTTGGGAGGTATGAGTAATTCATAGCAGGAGTTCCATGAAATTGGAAAGTTATTTCAAGGGTTTCTCCACTTTAAAAAGATTGAAAAGGTAGATTGACAAGCGCGCAATATATTCTTTATCAGCCGTGACAAATGTAATATTTTTATTACTCTCTGACTTCTATTTGTTATATAAAACTATTGAGCATTAATATTTATTGAAGAAAGACACTTAGCATACAAAAGAACAACAAAAACTATAATTAAAAATATATATTATTGAGTATATAGAGATACTAAGTCCTCCATGTGGGAATTGTGTCGGACAAGGTTAAGTTCATCATCATGGTAGGAAAACTTATCCGGAAATGGTAAAATAATAAAATATTGTCAGCCATTACCAATGTCAAGAGATAACTGTAGACACAGAATCCTATAAGTACTTGAAATAATAGTAACCTAAAGTAACATTATGTAGTGGGCACCTACTTTCATGTAGGTGATCTTTTTCTGTGTTCAGATTACAGTGCAGTTTCAGGTAAAATTTAGGCAGGCTTGTACTATTATAACAGGCCTGGTTGTTTACTTTGGAAACTGGGAGTGTCAGTGTAGTGCAGGGAGTGGCTACCCGTGCTTGGACCCAGAGATGCCTCCTCTTGCTTTCAGTGACATGGTTCTGGAAGAGAGGTTGGACTTGGGATCTGAGTGACAGGCAGCTTGTGTGTGAGTTCTGGCCAATCATTAATTTGTTTGGCAGGAGGCGGGACTCTCATAAAAGCTGGGGTCACATGATTAGTGCGTAATTGAGTCTGGTGCCCAAAGAGGGGAGAGGTTCCAGTGCAGGGAGCCAAACGGAGCCCCACCCCCACGGGGAGGGAGGGGGACCGGGACCTGCAGAAAAGTTAATGACACCGGACAGCATGTAGTCACTGGTGTCACTGGATGCCCCTGCGGGGAAGGGAGCGTGCCAGACCGGAGAGAAGGGATGGAGAAGCCATTTCAGAAGAAGTAGCAACTAAGCGGAAGACAACTGGGCGATCGATCGTTTATGAGGGGCACATGGACTGTTGATCAAGTGAGTGAAAGCCCAGGGGAATTGTACTACCAGAAGCTGAGGGATGTTGGTACGCAAGTCAGTGAGACAGGTGGAGATGGCCTGTGACTTTGGGTTCAACAATACCCCGGGATTCCAATCAGTCATGCGGGAGGAATTATTCAGAGTAATCTCTTCCTTAGCTCAACTTGGAAGTACCATACAGATGGGAAGTAGTGGTAAAAAGGCAGCAGTAAAGCTCCCAGCACAAGTAGAGATACAGACTGTTCTTAAAAAGTTCTGCAGGTGAAGAAGTTATTCAGAGTGACTCTATACCATATATTCTCTAGTAAATCTACTTCCGTCTTCCCCACTGAAGAAATCATTGAGAGTGATTTCTTATAGTCCGCATTGTTCTAAGTCTTTGCATAAGAAGGCAAAGAAAAGATTATGAAGCAGCAAGAGAGCATCTCAGAAAACCCTTCTCCTATCCCAGTTATGTTATATTAATAAAGCAAGAGAAAAGTACAAAATGGACTGTTTCTATTTCTATGGGCTGCGATGGGCTAGGTGGAAAACGTGATTTACGGATATAATATCTAATCAGCAGCTCCTGCGGGGGTAAGTGCTACAATTAAAATAAAGCATATATATATATACACATGCAAAATGTGAAAGAAGAAGTTATAGTTTTTCTAAAACTTTCTATCTTGTAGAACTTGAGTTTGACTTTGCAAACCCCAGACAATGCAGCTCAGCTCCCATACTGCCCATGGCCTAATTATCTCAAAGCATTAAATTGAATATATAGCTGCTGAAAATGCAATGCTCTTGTTGTCTGCACTACAGATTCTTCACCTGCAGATGTCGCTATAATGACCATTGTATTATGACTGTATACTAATTAGATTCCGTAAAACTAATCAGATTCTCGTATCAGTTTATCCTTGCAGCACGCATTCATTTAAAATGATGTAATTGCCACTATTGTCTGCAAATTCTCATTACATGTTTATTGAATAGACTGCATATACTCAAGTGCAATAAGCACAATTCAGCACTGTTATCTGGATGTACATTGTCCATATAATCAGAAGTATTTACCATGATGAAAACCATTCACATATTTTTTCTCGGCCCTTTCTAGTATAATTCTCTCATTATTATTATTATTATTATTATTAATGGCAAATAATTACCAACTGGAGACAGAAAACACGTGTGGAGCATCTGACTGAATTCAGACATGAATTAATCTCCTTTGCATTAAACATACAAAGAGAAATTAATTTGCTGTTCTCATAAATAACCCAAATTGCAAATCACTTGACTGTCTAAGCCACATGTATTGGCTGGATGTAAGACAGATGTAAGGGGAAAATGCCAGCAAATAATTCAGCTGGTATGTTTAATGGATGCTGTGATGGAATTAGAGGGGGGGGGGGGTGGAAAGAGAGACAGAGTCCTGGATGGAGAGAAAAGAATAAGAGAGCAGAGAAAGAAAAAGAGAAATCTGGAGAAAGGGATAGACACAGATGGAGTGAGACAGGGAGAGGGGAAAAGAGAAAAATGTAGATAAAAAGAGATAGATAGGAAGAACGAGAGAGAAAAGAAGAGGGGTAAATAGAAGAACAGAGAAAGACACATGGAAAGAGAGAGAGAAAGAAAGAAAGAAAGAAAGAAAGAAAGAAAGAAAGAAAGAAAGAAAGAAAGAAAGAAAGAAAGAAAGAGAAAGAAAGAAAGAAAACAGAGGGAGGCATGGAAAGAGAAGGGCAAGCATGGGACAAGGATATAAAAGAGAGAGCATGAAGGTTAAAGAGGACAAGATAAGATTGGAAGAAAACTGAGAGACAGGGAGGGGGGAAAATATAAAGATGTAAATAAAAAAGAGATAGATAGGAAGAATGAAACTGAAAACCAGAGGGATAAATAGGATAAGAACAGAGAAAGAGATATGGAAAGAGAAGTACAAGAGGAAGAAAGAAAGAAAGAAAGAAAGAAAGAAAGAAAGAAAGAAAGAAAGAAAGAAAGAAAGAAAGAAAGAAAGAGAGAGAAAGTAAGAAAGAAAGAATGAAAAAGAGACATTGAAAGAGAAGTACAATGATGGGGCAAAGAGAGAAGAGAGAGAGCATGAAAGTCAAAGATGACAAGATAATATTTGAAGAACACAGAGAGACAAGGAGAAGAGAAAAGAAAGAAAGAAAGAAAGAAAGAAAGAAAGAAAGAAAGAAAGAAAGAAAGAAAGTCAAAGAGGACACGATAATATTTAAAGAACACAGAGTGACAGGGAGAGGAGAAAAGAGAAAGAGAAAAATAAAAAAGAAACATATGAAGAAAGAGAGAGAACAGGGGAGGGATAGATCAGAAGAGAACAGAGAAAGAAACTGAAAGAGAAGGACAAGAATGGGGTAAAGAGAGATGTGAGAGAGCATGAAAGTCAGAAAGGACAAGTTAAAGCGGATCTTCTTCCAAAAAGGGAAGTTCTGCTTGTTTGCACCCTCCCACCTCCACTGCCACGTTTGGCAATTTTTGGGGGGAGTGGGTTCCTGGTTATGACAGGTACCTGCTCTCACTTCCAGTCCGATGAACCGCGCCGATCTTAGCAGGAAGTTCGGCCCCCCTCCCTCCTTCCCCAGCAGTCTTCTGGGACACATCACAGGTCCCGGAAGACTATGGGACCATTCACAAGGCGCAGCCTGGCTTACACATGTGAAATACGAAACTGGTTGTGAAGCCACAAGGCTTTTTTGTTATTTAAGTCAAAAGACAGATGGGGCAAAAGAGAAAGAGGGAAACAAAAAAGAAAGATAGCAAGAAAGAGAGAGAACAGGGGAGGAGCAGAGGCGGCTCTCTAATTAGGCAAATTAGGCGGTCGCCTTAGGCCTCGCACTCCCAGGGGCCTCGCGGCCGCCTAATTTGCCTGGCATATGTGGGAGTTGGAGGGAATGTCCCCCAATCGGTGTCCCCAGGGCCGTCTTTCTGCCTGCTTTTACCCCTGCCAGGGGCGGACTGTTCACTTCAGTACTGCTGGAGGTGACATCCAAGGGTCAGTGGGTGGCTCCATGTACTCCCCTCCCCCGACTCCTCCCCTTCTGATGGGCTCTGCGGATCTCCTACCATGTGCAGAGCCTGGATAATGCCAACAGCGGCCGAGCAGCTCTCACTCCACTCTCTCCACCCTCCGGGATGGACATCTGTAATGGAGGACCTGCCACTGCCAGGCCAGGCGCCTGGCGATCATCGGGGAGACTGTCCGCCGCCGGAGCTTCCAGGTACAGAATGATGACGGTCCTGCCTGATACTGACACATCCCGTTACGTCACCCCTGACCGAGGGGGTTACGATAATCACTGCCAATGCTGCCAGGCGCCCTGTGCCTTACATCCCACCCCCTGTCATCTTCATCCCCCTGTACCCGTCTGCCAGCCTCCCACCACCCCACCCCCTGTCATCTTTATCCCCCTGCACCCGTCTGCCAGCTTCCCACCACCCCATCCCCCTGCACCCGTCTACCAGCCTCCCACCACCCCATCCCTGTCATCTTCATCTTCCTGCACCTGCCAGGCGCCCTGTGCCTTACATCCCACCCCCTGTCATCTTCATCCCCCTGTACCCGTCTGCCAGCCTCCCACCACCCCACCCCCTGTCATCTTCATCCCCCTGCACCCATCTGCCAGCCTTCCACCACCCCACCCCCTGTCATCTTCATCCCCCCTGAACCCGTCTGCCGGCCTCCCACCACCCCATCCCTGTCATCTTCATCCCGCTGCACTCATCTACCAGCCTCCCATCACCCCACCCCCTGTCATCTTCAACCCCCTGCACCCGTCTACCAGCCTCCCACCAGCCCATCCCCTGTCATCTTCATCCCCCTGCACCCGTCTGCCAGCCTCCCACCACCCCACCCCCTGTCATCTTCATCCCCTGCACCCATCTGCCAGCCTCCCACCACCCCACACCCTGTCATCTTCATCCCCCTGCACTCATCTGCCAGCCCCCCACCACCCCACCCCTGTCATCTTCAACCCGCTGCACCCGTCTGCCAGCCTCCCACTACCTCATTCCTGTCATCTTCATCCCCCCTGCACCCATCTGCCAGCCTCCCACCACCCCACCCCCTGTCATCTTCATCCCCCTGCACCCGTCTGCCAGCCTCCCACCACCCCATCCCTGTCATCTTCATTCCCCTGCACTTATCTGCCAGCCTCCCACCACCCCACCCCTGTCATCTTCACCCCCCTGCACCCGTAATTATAAGCGTATTTGGTTAGAGAAAATTCTAGAAACTGTGAATTCATAGTTTATAGGATTTAAGGCTCTCTATATATTTGCAATTCAAAGTTATTTTCTTTATCGCTTTAAGTATTTTTCCCATTTTGGGCGTGAGTGGGGCCTCATGTCTAAAATTTGCCTAAGGCCTCACAAAGCCTAGAGCCGCCTCTGGGGAGGAGTTAATGAGAGGAGAACAGAGAAAGAGACACTGAAAGAGACAGACAGGGATAGGGCAAAGAGAGAAGAGAGACAGCATGAAAGTCAAAAAGGACAAGATCATTTGAAGAAAGCAAGAAAAGAAGAGAGAGGGAAATACAAAGAAAAAGACAGAAAGTGAGAAAACAGGGGAGGGATTCAGGAGAGAAGGGTAGGGACACCGAGAGGGAGCAGGACAAATTTTGGGGCAAAGAGAGAGAGAGAGAGGGAAAATGAGAAAAAGAGAGAAATTAGTAACGACAATAAGAAAAGAATGAATGAATTCCCTAGAGGTGTGCAGTACTGTGTGTTTATGTTTTGTAAAAAAAAAAAAAAAAGTTTTGATTATTCAGACTTAACACCAGCTAGAATTAAAAATGTAAATTAAGTTAAATTAATTAATCAAGCAGTCCAGCAAAAGTGACAGTTACATGGGTTTGGAAAAAACACAAAACACTTGTGGGGGTACTTACAATGGTTAGAATATATTTATATGGTTTAAAGAAAAAAAACTGTTGCTGTAGCTGTGGATGTGGTTGTAAACCCTTTACTCTTACCCAGTAAAGTGACTGGCCTCAGGTGATACACAGAGATGAAACAAATCCTCCTACATAAGTTGTACCTTTTCTTCTCTCGTTCAAAGTCCAGAATTTATAAAGCTTGTCTTAGTTGTCAGAAAAAAGGTCAGAGAGCTAAAGTTACACTCTGAGAGCTGATTGGAGGGAAGGGACACGCATCCCTTTACACAGCACACAGAGACAGAGCTGAGGCTGTCAATCACAGGTTGTGTCCTGGAGCTCCCTCCCCTGCCATCTTTTTTGCTGTTGGTGTCAGGAAAACTTCTCAGAAGTGTCTCATGCTGAGAGCGGACGATGGAAGCAGCAGACAGAAAATACACCTTGTGCTTTGGATTGAGACAAGTACACACTATAGAAGGATATGCTTTGTTCATATTTAAAGTCTGAGGTTTACAACCATTTTAAGGGCTTGTTTAAAAGTGCTGCAGCAGCCCTTGACACCCCTCTGAAAAGCAATTTCTTGCCACCTTGCTGAAAAAAGAAACCCTGCACCACCATTGCACTGCAAATGTGTGCATTACACACATTTCCAGGCAAGTTGCAATGGGCCCCATATGCAGTACTTAAAGTGATTGTCTATACTTACGTGCTCTGTGCAATGGAATTGCACAGAGCGGCAGTGAACCTCCTCTTCTCAGGTCTCCCACCAGTGTTCCTGGCCCCTCTGCTCTGTCCAGTGCCCCCCTGGGATGCCACTTCGCTGCCGAGCCCCGCTACTGCTGCCTTCATTGACACAGACAGCGCGACTCGGCCACGTCCCCTATTTACTTATCACTGGCTTTGATTGACAGCAGTGGGAGCCAATGCTGGATCGAATGAGGGCTCAGGTAAGTAAAATCGGGGGGGGGGGGGGGGGGGGTGCTAATGCCTAAACATATTTTACCTTAAAGCATTAAAGGTAAAAAAAATATTTAGGCTTTAGAAACATTTTAAGTGAGTTATGTTCTGCAGCTCTACATGCCTCCTTAATGTGAAATGCTGTTTCATTTTTGCCATGGCATGTGTACAGCCCCGAGCGGCTGCATAACTTTCTTTAGGTGGGTAGGGGGTAAAACTGCAGCTCAACCCCCTGCTTTTACCGCCTCATGGCCACCCATGTGAATGAGCCATTAAAGTTTTAGAAGCAGTTCAGCTTCAATTCACTTGTCTCCTACAGAAAGTCCATTTAAAACTACTATCCCTCTAAGGCTACCCTATCCACAGGCTGGCAAACAGCACTGTTGCCCTACTACAAGTACTGGAAAAATAACAGATCTACTGGCAGTGTTAATAGCTAATACAGTTAATAAATTAGCACAAGGAGCTAATGCAAATTTTATGATTTTAGCACCATTGCAACATGCATGGGATAGCACTATCAACACATTGGGGTTGATTTACTAAAGACAGATAGACCGTGCAATCTGCAAGTGTAGTTGCTCCAGAGCTTAGTAAATGAGGTAAAGCTTCATTTTGCAAAGAATACTTTACTTGCACATGAGTGTATGATGGAAGTCAGCAGAGCTTCTGCTCAATCACTAAGCTCTGGAGCAACTGCACTTGCAAACTGCACAATCTGTTTGCCTTTAGTAAATCAATCAACCTCATCTACTGCCTTAAGTTGCAATTAAATTGGGCAGAACTTCTTTAAAATTCCAGCAAAAAAAGCTGATCGAAAATTCTGCCGGTTATATGGTAAAAAACATTATCTAGCGATATAAACATTAAACAGTTTCCATATCAGATAGAGATGCCTTAAGATACCCAACAGTGCCCCCTGGGCTTCATCAGCGGAGCCAGAAAAATTAAAAGTCAATTTTAATATTAGGACATTTACCTGTCCTGGAATCCAGCGATGTCAGCACCCCAGCAGATGTTTCCATCTACTCTCGGGTGCTGCCACCGCCACTGCCTGTAAAGGAAACCAGCAGCGAAGCCTTGCGGCTTCAAAGCCGGTTCCCTACTGCACATGTGCGAAGCGCGCTGCCCTTTCTGAATGGCCTGACAGCGGAGAAGGAGGAGGGGAGCTGAACTTCGGACTTAGCTTGCCATGATGAGGTCCGAAAGAAGTAGGGACAGGTACCTGTCAAAATCAGGTACCCGTTCCAAATGTGGCACCGGAGGAGGGGAGGAGACAGATATGCGGAGCTTCCACTTTTGGGTGGAACTCCCCTTTAATTAGCACCAGCAGAGGTTGTAAGGGCACGAATATGGCTGGCGGACTTCAACAACACAACTGGGGGTTTAAATTGAAGAGCTGCATGTAGGAAACACAACAGCCTATAGACCCACCCCATATGGACAAGCAGTAAGGTAAACCACATTTCTACAGCATGGTAAAAATTGATTTGTCTGTGTACAAAAAAACTGTACATGTATTCTTAGTAAATTTGGCACATTCTATTATATGTAAAAATACTATTTCTACAACAATGCTACTGGAGCATAGTATCTAAAAACGAGGCAGCTGTGCCAGTGTGAGCATCTGGTTTTCATGACCTGGGTCACCTGATGGTGGCACTGTGCTTCCCAGAGCGGAAAATTGTAGTCCAGTGTCCACCAGCGTATATATCCCTGTAGCTAGTATTTATTAGTAATCAATCTTCACCTGATGCTGGCTGCTGGGAGGGTATTTAGTCTCTCCTCTGCTAGTACTCTTCGGGCCAGTGTTTTGTTTGCTGTGCTAAGCCAGATGCTGCTTGCCATTTATCCTGCCCCTGCCCCTGCCCTTGCTCTTGCCCTGCTACCTTATTTCTGCTCCCCTTGCACCTGATCCCAGCCCTGGTTCCCCAACTTCCTTGCATATCCGGTATTTCCTGTGACCCGTGTTCCTTGTATATATTGTATTATGGTTAAGGGGTTAGGTATTTTGTAATTTGGTTAATTATTCATTTATATCTTTATGTTAGCTGTTTGCTGGTGTTTGGACATCTTTTGTTATACTATTAATTATTCACTTTAATATACTGTATATCAATGGTTTGGTCTTGGTAGCCGCGCAGATCAGGCCATCTCTGACGCTGATTCCTGACACTGGTGTTAAGTGTCATGTGCAAAATTTCTTTAGGCCACAAAGGACTAGCCCATTAAATATAACTATGAAAAATTAGGGCAATGTGGCAGAATTACTACACAGTCAAAAGACCAAATAATGGCATAAGAGAAAGGTTCAACCTCCACATACAGAATGGGTTATTTACAGTAAAGGCCCAGTGTGATGCGTTAGGCAGCTCATCATGAATGTGGTGTTAATGCATTTGAATGCATAGAAAAAATAAGTCCCCCATGGTTTTCTGAAAACGCAGAGCACCACAATGCACAGAGCACTTGCATTTGTATGTTGTGGTGCTCTATAGTGCAGGTGTGTTGCAGTGTACTGTAGATGTGCGTTAGGGTGCAGCTGTTGATAAATCGCAACACACAGTGGGTGAGATTTACTAAAACTGATGCTCACAGAATTTGGTGCAGCTGTGCATAGTAACCAATCACCTTTAACTTCAGCTTGTTCAATTAGGCTTTGACCATAAAACCTGGAAGCTGATTGGTCACTATGCACGGCTGCACCACTGTCAGAAACCATGAACCAGACCAAGACAGAAGTACAGTAAAATCACACTTGTTTATTAATAAAAATAAAAAGGTAAATAGAGTAAGCGTAGTCAAAGCATAGCCAGAGTCCAGTAACTGTCGGGTAGTCAGCCAAGCCAGAGTTCAGTAACCAGATCGGGTAATCAGCCAAGCCAGAAGTCAGGGATCCAAGTAGAGGAACAGCAAGTAGGATAAGGAGCCAGAAGGGATGTCAGCAAAGCCAGTTTTTAAACAGGAACGCAGGAGATGGTTTCTTGTGATGTGACCAAGGCGAAGGCAGAGATCAAGTGAGCTGGACGGCTTTAAGTAGGCAGGACTGACGAGCAGAATCAACAACAGCTGAGTAACTGTGGAGAGAGATGGGAGCTGGCAATTAGCTGAGCTGCCAGCTCAGAGAAGGAAGGGCTGAGCCCAGCCCTGACAACCACATTTTGTGTGCACCAGTTTTAGTAAATCTTAATGCATGTTATGGTGTGGGTTATAATGTACATTGTGATGAACACAAGCCCTAAGAGCTGTAAAAACATATATTAATCCTAGCCAATCCAGTAGATTTCTTCAAAAAAGGGTTGGATGTGTTTCTGGATGTACAAAATAAAAATACTGTAGCTAATATGCTAATGAGTAATATCACTGTAAAAATCTAAAATAGAGAGTGGGGACAAGAAAGACATTTTTTTCATTTTTAGTGCAAATTAGATCACGCTTTAAAAGGATTTTTTTTTTGCTTCACTATAAGTGAATAATGCAGCAGAGCAGTGAAGGGCGTAATGAGCACATAATGAGCGGGACCAGTCTGTGATGGGAAAGGTCCAACCTGTAAAATGTGACATATGTCAAAAGACCTGGTCTCTTAAGATGTATTTGTTGAGTGATAAGATCTCTGATGGATTGCTGAAACCTGTGAACCTGTCATGACCAAAATCCAGGAGACACCATGACCTTCTTCTACAAATTTAAGTTATCTGGGTGTTGTGCTGACTTGCTGGATTTAGTACTTTTTGAGTCAAGAAGAATTCTGATATGAAGGAAGTCAGGATAACATTATAAAATAAAACTTTTCAACCTATTAATACCAAGGTAAATCTACTCTTCTTGACCCAGCTTTAAACTGGTCATACACAACTCGAATTTCTGCCAATTCCTGCTAAAGTCAGCCAAAATGAGAGCTGTGGGAGGACATATCTGTATGCCCTGGCTTTGGTTGAAAAATTAAAAGGGGATGGGTGGAAAAATTTTGGCTAAACAGTGACTGTGGCTGCCGGCTGCCTGAATACAATAGAGAGGTAAACGAGAAATCCTGGACAGCCGCACTCAAAAGTCATCTTCGATCTTTATTTAAGTATAATCGTAAAAATACATGCCACAGCATCACAAAGCAGGAAAGCTAAATGAACCTGAATACAATAGCCGTCAGGGGAGATCCCCTCATCCATGCTGTTTCATGTGGATGGATGAATCTATTAGATTTCTTTTGTTCAGTCCAAGGGCTGAACAAGAGAAATCAATGAGATTGATTTACTAAAACTGATGCAACCAATCAGCTTTCAGGTTTTTATTGTCAAAGCTTAATTGAACAAGCTGAAGCCAATCACAGAACACAATCATAAGAAAGCTGTTCATGAATGGTAACCCAAAATCTATTGCTTATACAGTGATCATCACTTTATAAGTAATTAGAGTGAAAAAAAAAAAAAAAAATCCCTGATCATCCCCCCAGAGTATTACAGTGTCACTATGGTGACACTGATCTACTCTGATGATAGGATGTACTGTAAAAAAACAAAATAGTAAAAAGATTTTAAAAATGTTACAAAAAATAAAAAAAACAAAGAAAGAAAGAAAGAAAGAAAGAAAGAAAGAAAGAAAGAAAGAAAGAAAGAAAGAAAACTAAAAAAAAATATTTATAATTCTTTTTTTTACATACTGTCACCGGTCAGTGGGCACAATTCACTAAAGGTTATCGCATGCGTTATGATGGTCACGTGACCACTTAACGCACGCGGTAATGAAAATGTTGCTCGTGTGCGGTATTTAGCGCAAACACTAAAAACGCTTGTTAAATAGCTTGTTGAATACCGCATAAAAAAGGCATTAACGTCAATTCACAGGAGTGAATAAATGCATGCGGTAATTAAGTACTGGTCCAAGCTTGCGATAACTTTGATAATGGTCAGATCCTGGGTTTGAGGTAAGTGATTGGTTTAAAAAAAAATAGGCAGGAAAGTACAAGCTGGAGCAGGTGTCAGCTAGATTCTACTCAGGAGTTGTCTCTGGAGGCTGGCAGACAGCATAGTACAGAGGAAAGAGCCCTTTGAATCTAGTCTTCTGGAATTTAAAGTAATGCAGAAGAGGAGGAGGAGAAGATCTCACGTGGTCCTTTTAAAGGAAATTGCTGGATAAATTCATGGATGCTGATACCCTGAAGACGTTCTGCCTATCCAAGGCACTAATCATGGCGCTGTATACCCAACTCTTAGGGTACCTTGAGCCCTCTAACCCAGAGCAGCCATGCCATCCCAGCCACAATTAAATTGTTGGCTGCCTTACACTTAACCGCTTCAGCCCTGGAAGATTTTACCCCCTTCCTGACCAGAGCACTTTTTGCGATTTGCACTGCGTCGCTTTAACTGACAATTGCGCGGCCGTGCGACGTTACACCAAAACAAAATTGACGTTCTTTTTTTCCCACAAACAGAGCTTTCTTTTGGTGGTATTTGATCACCTCTGCGGTTTTTATTTTTTGCGCTATAAACAAAAAAAGAGCGACAATTTTGCGGAAAAAACTATATTTTTTACTTTTTGCTATAATAAATATCCCCCAAAAATATATAAAAAAAACACATTTTTTCCTCAGTTTAGGCCGATACGTATTCTTCTACATATTTTTGGTAAAGAAAAATCGCAATAAGCGTATATTGATTGGTTTGCGCAAAAGTTATAGCGTTTACAAAATAGGGGATAGTTTATGGCATTTTTATTATTAATTTTTTTTATTAGTAATGGCGGCGATCTGCGATTTTTATTATGACTGCGACATTATGGCGGACACATCGGACACTTTTTACACTATTATGGGACCATTGTCATTTATACAGCGATCAGTGCTATAAAAATGCATTGATTACTGTGTAAATGACACTGGCAGGGAAGGGGTTAAACACTAGGGGGCGATCAAGGGGTTAAGTGTGTCCTAGGGAGTGATTCTAACTGTTGGGGGGGGTGGGCTACCTAGAACATGACAGCGATCACTGCTCGCTATGACAGGGAGCAGTCGATTCCTATCACGTCAAGGCATCTCTCCATTCTGCGGCTCCGTGACACGATCGCGGGACATCGGGACACGCGAGCACGGTCACGCTGTATGCGGCGGGCGCGCGCATGCCCGCTAGTCCAGCCAATTAAAGGGGGCGTACAGGTACACCCATTTGCCCACCACTGCCATTGTGACGACTTATATTGGTATGCAGCGGTCGGCAAGTGGTTAAACAAGCGAGATGCTTACGATAACTTACCGCACAGTTTCATGCGGTATTTGAGGCATAATTGGGAAATATTACGCATACCAAATTTTAAGGAGAGTTTTTTCGTGAATTACGCAGTCTTTAATTTATTTTTTTACCTTGGACTATCTACTTTTCAAAAAGGTGTTTGGTGGGTATTTGTACTGTCCTGGCATTTTAAGGGCTTCAAGAAATGAGATCTGCTGTCAGTACATCAGGATTTATTAATTTTCAATTATACAGTATATACCATAGTTTGTAGACTCTATAACTTTCCCACAAACCAATATACACTTATTGTTTTGTTTTTGTATTTTACCAAAGACATGTAGCAGAATACATTTTTGACAAAATTTATGAAGATATTTGATTTTATTGAATATGTTTTACAACATAAAGTAGAAAATATTGTTTTCTTTTCAAAATTTTCAGTCCTTTTTTTGTATATATAGCAAAAAAAAAAAAACAGTGGTAATCAAATACCACCAAAAGAAAACTTTATTTGTGTGAAAAAAATGATATCAATTCATTTGTGTACAGTGTTCCATGACTGCACAATTGCGGGTTAAAGTTTTGGAGAAAATGCAACACGTAGTTATGAAGCTAAAATGCTAAATTTCCATTGGGTTGTACCTTTAAGACAGAGTGAAAGTCCTTGTGACTGGCTGTCCTTAAAAGGCCCCAGAACTCCCCCTTCTTGATGGAGCCCTGGTAATTGATGACTTTGGTGCATATTCCTGAGCGTTCCAATTAATAACAGTACACAGCCACACATACATGACATGCCGATCAATAACCTCCCTTACGGTTTAACTGAGTCAATCATTACCCAACAGAGACTACATGAAAGATCAATGGAAACAATTTATCTTCAGAGCTCAGTGCTTCTCCATGCCTAGAAGGTTCATATCCATGTTTACATAGGGAGTATATGCCTATGGCTAAGCGGGAATCTGTTCTGTTTACCTGTTCTGGCTACTACTCAGCTAACAGACCCCCCCCCCCCCTTCTGCTATAATCTCCCCTCATGTGGTGGTGATATCATGGATGGCTGGACAATATCCTGGCATGTAGGGACCATGTTTGGGCCCTGAAACCTAAAATGAGGAGGAGCACACGGAGGGGGAACAGGGGGTACTGGAGGAGCACACAGAGGGGGAACAGAGGAGGTGGGGGAACCGGAGGAGCACACGGAAAGGGAACAGAGGAGAACAGAGGGGGACCGGAGGAGCCCATGGAGGAGCACAGAGGAGGACACAGAGGGGAGCCCGAGGAGGATACAGGGGACACTCAGGAACGATCGGTGCGGCGGCGGGGGAAGTTATAATCACTGATCTCCCTGTGTGGCTTTCAATAAAGCAGCTGACAGCCATGGAAGGGTGAGGAGGAGCTGTCAGCTGCTTTATTGAAAGCCACACAGGGAGAACGGTCATTATAACTTCCCCTGCTGCGGCACCGATCTTTCCTGAGTGTCCAAGTACTCCTGCAAATACTCGGTATTGGGACCGAAGTATTGTTATCGGGACAACCCTATTTACAAGTTTAAATTCGTATTTTTTTCTAGAAAATTACTTAGAACCCCCCAAACATTATATATATATATATATATAATTTTTTTTAGCACAGACCCGAGAGAATAAAATGGCTGTCGTTGCAATATTTGATGTCACACTGTATTTGCACAGCGGTGTTTAAAACACAATTTCTTTGGAAAAAAAAACACTTTCATGAATTTAAAAAAAAAAAAACAGTAAAGTTAGCCCAATATTTTTGTATAATGTGAAAGATGATATTACGCCGAGTGGATGATAGGCTCAGCAATGGCATGCAATGCCAAGCTGCTGCTAATAAAGCAAACAGAATATTGGCATGCATTAAAAGGGGGATCAACTGCAGAGATAAAACGATAATTCTCCCGCTCTACAAGACTCTGGTCCGGCCGCACCTGGAGTATGCTGTCCAGTTCTGGGCACCAGTCCTCAGGAGGGACGTACTGGAAATGGAGCGAGTACAAAGAAGGGCAACAAAGCTAATAAAGGGTCTGGAGGATCTTCGTTATGAGGAAAGGTTGCGAGCACTGAACTTATTCTCTCTGGAGAAGAGACGCTTGAGAGGGGATATGATTTCAATTTACAAATACTGTACTGGTGACCCCACAATAGGGATAAAACTTTTTCGCAGAAGAGAGTTTAATAAGACTCGTGGCCACTCATTACAATTAGAAGAAAAGAGGTTTAACCTTAAACTACGTAGAGGGTTCTTTACTGTAATGCCCCGTACACACGGTCGGACTTTGTTCGGACATTCCGACAACAAAATCCTAGGATTTTTTCCGACGGATGTTGGCTCAAACTTGTTTTGCCTATACACGGTCGCACAAAGTTGTCGGAATTTCCGATCGCCAAGAACGCGGTGACGTCAAGCACGTACGACGAGACTAGAAAAGGCCAGTTCAGAACCAAGCGCAGCACCCTTTGGGCTCCTTTTGCTAATCTCGTGTTAGTAAAAGTTTGGTGAGAGACGATTCGCGCTTTTTCAGACTCGTGGCTTTCAGATCGTTTTCTGCCGCTCAGTTTGTGCTTGTGGGTTTGTATCTGCTCTTCAGTGCGTGCAGTCAGTTCGTATTGGAGTTTTCTGTGCGATCTTGTCCGCTCGTTGCTGTTTTTCAGGTCGCTCTTCACAGGCCTTGCTGTTCTTCAGTGCGTTCTGTTACCTCGTTCTGAGCAGCCGACCGTTTTCTAGCCATGTTTCGTATGCGTACTCCTCGTAGAGTTCGTGCTGTGCGGGGGCTTGGTGTTGGGGTCCTGACCTTGACACAAGTCCAGTCCATGAACAGGGTGGGGAGGAGTTCATGGACCAAGAATTGGTTGCTTCAGCGTAACCAGTTCTCTCATATGCCTTTGCTCCGCGAGATCCGTGAGAATAATCCTGATGATTTCAGGAACTTTCTCCGGATGACGGACCCCGTATTTCACCATTTGTTGGCTTCGCTGACCCCCTATATCAGCAGGCAGGATACCTGCATGAGGCAAGCCATCACTCCGGAGCAGAGGTTGGTCGCTACCTTGCGGTATTTGGCCACAGGGAGAAACCTGCAGGACCTCAAGTTCTCGACAGGCATCTCCCCCCAGGCTCTGGGGATCATTATCCCAGAGACCTGTTCTGCCATCATCCAGGTCCTGCAGAAGGAGTATATGAAGGTAAGATTTTTATCCTTTAATATCACATTTTATTGTATTTAATGTTTGATAATATATTGTATTTCTTTCCTCATTCCCTAATTACCATGATTGTAATATGCTGTGAATGTCCCCTTTGTCCTCATGCATGCTGGAATTTTATGTAATTATTATTTTAGGTCCTTCATACATATTTGACCTTCAATAACCTCTCCAGCATGGTGTCTCCTGCCCTATATTCACCTCATGTAGTCACTTAACAATGTATTTTATCAGCTCCATAGTAGTGCTTTACCCCAAACACCCCCTAAAATGTTAGGAAATGTTATTTTTGATTTAAATTCAGGCAGAGTGCCAGAGGCTTTTTTTTGTGGTGTCCCCAAATGTTTTGTAACCCTCCCTCCCCCCAACTGCTAAGTCAGCTGATCCCAATTCTCTATCCTCAATCATCTATCTGCTGACTTTGCCAAACCCATACACACTATACCCATCTCTTTACTGGTCAGATTTATGGATGAATTCCCCAAAGCATGTAGTAGGGTCTGCCTGTATACTTTCCAATGGTACTGTTTAAAGTTCTTGTATCCTATTATGATCTTGATAGGTAATAGCAGAATGTCCAAATGTGCTCAAATGTGTACAGTGTGTATTTATATCTTTGTATTATGACACTTCTTACCTGTCCAGTGGGCTGCCAATAGTGTAACTAAGGAGGGGCTGTTCCAAGTAATACCCTGTATTTAGGCATTCATCTCTCAATGAAGTGAAGAGGGTTACCTGTCCAAGAGTTCCCCCCCCCTATAATGTTAGAAATGGCCCATGAGAGGGGGGGGGATATGATAGGTGTACCTTATACTTTGTTGTTGTTAAATTCCCCTTAATAAATGCTATCTGGAGGTTGACCCATAATGTTTGTGTCTAATCTGCTTGCCAGGTTTCTGTGAAAAAATAGTAATGTTTATTGTTTTTTCCTCAACAGTTTCCTTCCACGCCACAGGAATGGCAGACTGTGGCCTCCCACTTTGCCCAGCGGTGGGACTTTCCTAACTGCGGAGGGGCAATTGATGGGAAACACGTCCACATCGTCCCACCACCCAACTCGGGGTCGTACTATTATAATTACAAGGGGTTTAATAGTATAGTGATGTTGGCGGTGGTGTCGGCTAATTACGACTTCTTGTATGTGGACGTGGGGAAGAATGGCCGGATGTCCGATGGTGGAGTGATCGCCCAGACGGAGTTCTACAGGCGTCTCCAGAATGGCAGCTTGGACTTGCCACCTCCAGAGGACAATGTTGAAGGTCTCCCATTTGTGTTCGTTGCTGATGAAGCATTTGCGCTGGGGGACCACCTGATGCGGCCATTCCCGATGAGGACCCTCACCCCGGAACAGAGGGTTTTTAATTACCGGCTGGCCAGAGCCCGAAGAGTGGTGGAGAACACATTTGGAATCCTGGCCAGCCGGTCCCGATTATTTCTGACACCCATCCATATGGCGGAGTATAAACTGAACCATATAATACTTGCCTGCTGTGTTCTCCATAATTTTTTAAGAAAACATTCAGCAAACTATGCTGGCTCAGTTGGGCCTGAGGCCGGAAATCCAAATCCATCAACACTGACGGCGCTTAAAAGTGGCCGTCCTGGCTTGCCCTCCCTGAGTGTCCGTGATGTCCGGTTACGCTACCTGGAGTTCTTTGCGGGTAGGGGGGCTATCAATATGCCAGACAATCTGTGAAAACTTTTTAAAATAAAAACCAACCCAAAAAAATTCTTTGTGGACATTTACTGCTTGTGTTTCTTTTAGCTGACCCTGACAGAAATGTGTTGAGTGCAGAAAATGTCGTGATTGGGTAACCTTAGAAAAAACTGTGTTGGCTGGTAATTCCTAAATGCAAAAACACATTTCACTACAAGTGCACTTGCAACTGCACTGAACCTGCACTTGTAGTGCAAAGTGTCTTTTCCCTTAGGAAATAACCCCCATTTTTGCATAAAAGAGCAATTACATCACCCCAAAAGTGTTGTAGTGTTGAGACAATAATCCACACATTC
This sequence comes from Lithobates septentrionalis, assembly GCA_037952835.1. Classification (NCBI taxonomy): domain Eukaryota; kingdom Metazoa; phylum Chordata; class Amphibia; order Anura; family Ranidae; genus Lithobates; species Lithobates septentrionalis. Next base: position 208,612 of record JBBDGP010003377.1, read on the forward strand.
TTGATTAAGCCACTTTTTTATAGCTGCACAATCACATGTGCATTTACAAAGGTTTTTAAAACAAACCAACATGTTTGTTGTATAACAATGTTTGCAGTAGCATTATGAAAATTCGAAATATCCATTTCAGATAAAACAGGCCTGTGTAAAACCAACAAGAAAGCCAAAAAACTTGAACTTACAAAGTTCACATTAGGTAAAACCTGAAGGCTATATCAGACATCAGTATTTAGGAACTGGGTTTGATATAGCGTTCAGATGGGGGGAAATCACCCCTGGAAAAGCCAAATTTGGAAGATGCACACCAATTTACAAATGTCAACATGTGCTATCTGCCATCAGGGGGGATCAAGGGACGTGTTTGGGGGGAGCAAGCCCTTCCTCAACGCTACTTTATAATTGAGGAAGGGGTTGCCCCCCCAAAACGCGTCCATTGATCTCCCGTGATGGCAGATAGCACATGTTGGCACACTGTGTGCATCCTCCAAATTTGGCTTTTCAAAACATTGTAAAAAATTTTAAAAGATTGGACCACAATAAAACAGGTGATTTTGTGGGGTTTAAATTTGCCCCAAAACATCAATGATGTTATTATTTTTTTTAATAACATCACTGATTTGTTGCTGTATGTTGTGCAATTCGAGATTACATCCCATGATCTCCCCGATCAGGATCTGGGCACTTTCAGAAGTAAAGCGTTCTGGATCCCTCACATCACGATCACCTAAAAAGAGATAAAGAACAAAAAAAAAGGTCTCAAAAATCTGCCACCAGCCATCTCTTTTACCTGAGTCTGTGGTCGCAGACACTCACCTGTTGTGGTGCCAATCTCCACCACATCTTCTTCTTCCTCCTGCTCTTCTTCTTGGGTTGGTGTTATTTCTCCTTCTTCCAGAGGTGGGGGGTCTCTGGTCTCCTCGGATGAGGGGTGTCCTCCGAGTCTTTTCTCCCCTATGTAAAACAAAAATGGTATACTTAGCACACAGATATTTGATGGCAGAACTATAGAAATAGGAAACATTGCTTGGAAGTGGGGTACAATTGTCTATTTTAGCCGAGTTCCAAGATGTATTTTTTTTATTGCCCTTTGTCAAGCTGCAATACTTTACCTGTTTGGTACAAGCTTCACAGATGGAGACCCCCCTATAGTATACACTGGAGCACCTGTGTGCCCACCCTAATAAAAATTGTGTTCTTTTGTCCCACACTAGTGCTCCAGTGTCCAGATGTGAAAACAGCTGCTCAGTGTCCTCTCCTTACACACAATCTAGTTTGCATTTCATTCTAGTAACAAACCCATCTACACAAACAAATATTTGGCATCCAAGTAGGCCCCCAAAAATGTGTGAAAATGCATATGGCCTAAACAATGGTGTTCTAGAGGCCGAAAGAAAAATGTTTGATACGAACGAATAATGTGCCCATGAACATTAAAGTTGACCTTTGGAAACGTTACAACTAATCAAAGCATATGGAGCAGAACGAACGTAATAAAGACAGAAAGAATAGGAACACAGCACAACTACTTACTTTTTTGCAGCACTCTCCGGATCTTTCGGTACTGCTCTGGCTCTCTCAACTTCAGGTCCGACCACCGCTTCCTGAGCTGATCTTTAGACCTTCGTACCCCGAAATTCCGCTCTAGACTCCTGACCACTTTCGCCATGATTTTGGCCTTTCGGATATTGGGGTTGGGGTAAGGCCCATATTTTCCGTCATAGTCGGACTTCCTCATGATGTCGACCATCTCCAACATCTCCCCAAACGACATATTTGTGGCCTTAAAACGTCTCCTTCTGGATCGGGACATGCCTGGATCCGCCCTTTCCTCCTCCTCCTCGTTGCTACAATTAGCCCGCACCTGCTGTATGTCCGCCATCATGCTCTTCACCCACTGCGCCGAACGAAAAGGGGCGGGGAATACACTAGAAAGAACGTCAGGGGCGGGCGGAGTTACACGCATGCGCAGTGTATATAAAGCGTAACACACGTGCGTATTACGTTTGATCTGTGAGCGGAGGAAGGAGCATTGAACGCGGCGATCGTAAGAACGAAGGTAAGAGACAAACTTGGGCCTATACTGCTTCTATAGATTGAGGCCTATATTGTAACAAGATTAGGAGAGTTTGGTCTGACATTAGGCTTTGTCTTGTGTTGTGTCTTGCAGTGAACATGGATATGGTACTGAAAGAAGATACTAACTTCATGTCACTATTCATTGATATGCTAAGGGAGCTGCCCTGTCTGTGGGAGATTACCCACCCCCATTACAAGAACCAAGCAAAGAGGAAGGCAGCACTGGAGCAATTGTTGGAAATTGTGAAGCAGGTGATCCCCACGGCAGACATCACCTATTTAAAGATCTTCATTGGTGGCCTGAGGAGCACATATCTGAGGGAGCGCAATAAAGTCCTGGATTCACAGAGATCCGGAGCAGCAGATGACATCTATGTCCCCAGGATGTTGTACTACGACAGGCTGCACTTTCTGGCAGGCCAGACTGAACTCAGGCCATCCCTCTCCAGTCTTCCTTTCACGCTTCCTTCCCCCCTGGCTGAGGCTTCTGACGCCCAACCTGGGCCTTCCAGGCCACATGTGGAGGAGCCCAGATTGAGCCAGGTATAGCATTCCTCTAAATATTTCTGCTTGTCCAATCAATGATGTTAACTAGATGTTAGTTGGGAGTACTAATTTAGGATTGTGATTGATGATGCAAAAACTAAAACCATGTCCCTTTTTCATACACAGGGAAGTCTCAGCCAGGAGGTGGCCGGGCCGAGCCGGCTGCCTGATGTGCAGGTCCCTCCACCCCCGGTGAAAACAGAAAGTGGCAGTAGGAGGAGTACCCTAGAGGAGGCGGCTATCAGATTTTTTTGTAGGGCTACAGAGGTCCTGGGAGCACCCCACACCAGGCAGGAGAACATTGGTGCATTCATTGCATATAAAATGCAGAGGATGGAGGAGGGCCAACAAGCCATGTGTGAGGCCCTCATATCAGAGGCTCTGGAGAAAGGTATGAGGGGCCAAATTACACCTGACACACATCTTTGGGATGGTCCTCCTCCTCCTCCTGCAGGTCCTCTTCCTCCTCCTCCCTCTCCTCCAGGTCCCCCCAGTCCTCCTCCAGGTCCCCCCAGTCCTCCTCCTCCTCCAGGTCCTACTCCTCCTCCTGCCACATCTCCAACTGCACAGCCACAGCCCGGAAGGAAGTGTGAAAGGAAGACTAGAGAGTGATTGGACCCTGGATCCAGTCTGGTCGGCCAAAAAATGCAGCCTCTTGTGGTACCACAGCCTGGGGACACTGATGTCATCTGCTACTATCCCGATCTCTGTGAATCCCGGACCAGACTGCCCTCCCTTATATATGGACTCCTCAGGCCACCAATTTTGATGTTGAAGAATTGTTGTCTGCCGTGGGGGTCCCAGGCTTCACTAATTTCTCATGTTGATCCAGTGTTGCCTTCCTCTTTGTTTGGTTCTGATACCTTAATAAAGGATTTTTGTTTGAATTATACTCTCCTATGTGTTTTACTTCAAAAATGATGGTTTGTTTGTGAGGATTCAGGTACATTTCTAATATACAATGTGAAATGAACAAGGGACACCAACAACAAACAATCTCATGGAGATTAAATAATAAAAGATATCAATGGTGTTGGGGTAACTTGACACACAAAACACACACAAAAATATTCTGGAGTAAAAATAAAAATAACATTGAACAAAGATCAGCCTTGCAAAAAATACAAACATTAAAGAAAAAAAAAAGGATTAAAAACAAAAAAAAAACAAAAAAAAAAAATATAAAACTGTCAGATGTGACAACTAATAACAATATATTGAGGGAATCCCACTAAAAAAAGACAAATAAAACTTTGTGAGAAGTGTGTGTGAATATGAGCAGCAAAACTACTTCATTCTTGTCACATTATAAAGAAGAAGAGAGTGCGCTGTATTAAACCATTTTTTACATTGCAGCGTGACGAAAGTGCTGTATCCATTGCGAACGCTAAGTTTACCAGAACGAGCTGTCCCGTGTCGGAATTTCTTCTGAGCATGCGTGGCACTTTGTGCGTCGGAACAGGCCACACACGGTCGGAATTGACGCGATCGGATTTTGTTGTCGGAAAATTTTATCTCCTGCTGTCCAACTTTGTGTGTCGGAAAATCCGATGGAAAATGTCCGATGGCGCCCACACACGGTCGGAATTTCCGACAACACGCTCCGATCGGACATTGTCCATCGGAAAATCCGACCGTGTGTACGGGGCATAAGAGCGGTAAGGATGTGGAATTCCCTTCCACAGGCGGTGGTTTCAGCGAGGAGCATTGATAGCTTCAAGAAACTATTAGATAATCACCTGAATGACCGCAATATACAGGGATATGTAATGTAATACTGACACATAATCACACACATAGGTTGGACTTGATGGACTTGTGTCTTTTTTCAACCTCACCTACTATGTAACTATGTAACTATGTAAATAGATACCTAACATGTCATGCTTCATAATTGTGCATGCTCGTGGAATGATGTCAAACTACGGTACTTAAAAATCTCCATAGGTGACCCTTTCAAACTTAGATTTACAGAGGAGGTCTTGCGCTAAAATGATTGCTCTCACTAAAGGATCGCAGCGCTACCTCACATGTGTGGTTTGAACACAGTTTACATATGTGGGTGCGACTTACGTTCGCTTCTGTGCGTGAGCTCGGAAGGACAGGGCGCTTTACATTTGTTTTTTCTAATTTATTTTACTTTTTATTTTTTCAATTTTACACTGTCCCTTTAATAAAAACCTTTCTGATCACTTTTATTGCTATTACAGGGAATGTAAACATCCCTTGTAATAGAAATAAGCATGACAGGTCCTCTTTATTTCCGGCGCTATCACGCAAAAAAAAGCCTTCAAGTTCTCCGGTTTCCTCCCAAACTCCAAAGACATGCTGGTAGGTTAATTGGCTCCTGTATAAATTGCCCCTAGTATCTATGAATGTGAGTTAGGGACCTCAGATTGTAAGCTCCTTGAGGGCAGGTACTGATGTGAATGTATAATATATATGTAAAGCAATGCATAAATTAACGGCGCTATATAAGTACCTGTAATAAGTGCTTTGAATTATGTATGTAGCACCCTGGTAGTAGGCACTAGGCAGGTTTGCTAACAAATTTAACTTGCTAGGTGGTAACTAGCCTGGCTGATTGATAGGGGTTTCACTGGCTTTTCCCTAACTCTGGATTTGATGCATGTCTCTCTTCTGTCACTAGATGGCATTGTTGCCTGTGGCATTAGAATGACCAGGGCATAGTAAATTCAGACTAGGAGTGGATGGGATGTCTAAGCCAATTGGCAGGGGTTTCTTTAGTTCCTTGGCCTACTGGGAGAGCCTATTTATTCGGGAGGAGTCAGGTGATCAGGGGTCTGTGCCACCTGGACGGCTTGTTGCCAGCGGTGAGGGAGAAGCAGTTGCCACAAAGGCCGACCACTTCTGTCGCAAGTGATGATCAAGGCCAGAGGTAAAGGGAGGAATAGTCGCCAGCAAGGGACAACCATTCCTATTATCAGAGGCCAGTGTATGGAAGTCTGAAGAAGTACCAGAGCAGCCTTTTCACCAGCCGGGGACGGTGAAGAAGTGGGAAAGCTTCAGTAGAGTGCCAAGCCAGGGACCCAGCGGGTTAGCATGGGTGAAGCTTGAGGAGTTTACAGCGGGTTTGCTGTGGAAGAGCTCAGAGGATCCAGTGACGTCTGGGATCTTGAATTCTAGTGAGAGACCAGGAGCTCAGTGAGATCTACAGTGGGATACTGTGAGATGTGAGAAAAGATCTATAACGGGTTACTGTGAGTTACATGCATGGATCTCTGTTGACTGTTCAAAGTTCAGTTGCCATAGGAGACAGCAGTTCTACAAATTGCTGCATCCAGCTTAAAGGATCTCTACCTGTATAGCTGTCTGCCTATTTTTTTATTTTTTTTTTAATTCTTTATTTGCAAAGAGGCAGGAAAACCGCAATATACAAACATCGATAGAACAGGCACAACAATTTCCACATTTTACATACAGTTCTACTGATTAATCCTTACTAGACTAGCAATACCGCCTGATAGCGTGTATAATCCTATACAGTCTTATCCTAGTTAGCTGGTCTACAATTTAAGGAGGCCTGCTGTGCCATGCTTAGTATTATGTATTACCTCTTATTGTATTTTCTTTTCTTAAGTTTCTGTGTTCTCCCTCCTCTTCCCTTATTTGTATACCGTAGCATGTGATCAGAGAAACACCAAAAACGGAAACAGAAGGAGACAAGGAAGGTATAGAGAGCGAGGGGGAGAGGGATGAGAAGGAAAGAAGAGAGAGAGAAAGGGGAAAGGAAAAAAAAAAAAAGGGGAAGGGGGGAAGGGGGGGGGGGGGGGTGGAAAAACCACCCCTCTCTAGCCACACCTACAGTTTCTCCACATTCCAATTCTCCAACCTACTAAGTATCTAGGCCACCAGCCCTGCGTACTCTTCTGAGTAGAAAAATTGGAGCCAATAATACCACTTCTTAGAGAACTGTTCTCCACGCCCCTGGTCAATGGCCACGAGGTCCTCCATTTTGTGAATGTCAACTATTTTTTTCAACCATACTGCAATACCCGGGGGCTCCATCCTTTTCCAGCTCTGGGGGATGCAACTTTTTGCTGCTGTAACCAATGAGGGCAGGATTGATTTCCTGTATGCCTTGCTTGGTATTTCATGATGGTGTAATAAAAAGAACTCCGGGGTCTTGGGCAGCTCCCTATCTGTAAACTTCTGTGTGATCCGGTGTACCTCTGACCAGAAAGGTGCAAGAAGCCTACAAGACCAGAATATGTGAAGAAGAGTACCCTCTTCCTCTCCACACCTCCAGCAAACATTCGCGCTCTGAGGAAACATCCGATGTAATCTGTCTGGCGTGTAATACCAATGTGATAGGACCTTGAACCCTGCCTCCTGTTGGGCCGCACAGATCAAAGTCTTGTAGGTAAAGAGAAATATTCTCTCTGCCTGTCTCTCGTTTAGCTTTATTCCCAAAACTCGTTCCTACTTAGCTAGATAAGGAGGTCTAAATCCCTTGGGGGGTGAGATAAGGAGCTGGTAGGTTAACGAAGTGGCATGGCGCAACGGCTCCTGCTCCGAACAAATAAGTTTGAATGCTGTTAGTGCTCACAAGAAAGGCGCCGGCGAGGGCTGAGCTCTAAGAAAATGCGATAATTGGACCTTTTGCCAAAAAGAAAGGCTCGCCAGGAGGGGATCATCCATGATTTCCTCCCTGGTCCTCCATTTCCCATTCCCAATGAAGTGACGGAGCTGAGACATGTTACTCCCTTTAAGAGCTTGGAATCTGGGTTTGTTTACTCCTGGGCTAAATGCAGGATTACCAATTACTGGGGTTAATGGTGAAGGAGTGGGCACAATCGAATGATCTCTAAATATTTTTTTGGCCATTCGCCACGTCTCACCCACTGTAGGATGGTCCGTTATGCGGGCTGGCAAATTCTTCTGATACCATGGCAATCCCTCTAACTCCACACCCGTCAAACACCTTTCTATTTGAATCCATTGTTTTAGTGTCCCATGGCGACACCAGTCAATTATTCTTGTCAAATGGCAAGCTGAATGATAGAGGGCCACATCTGGAAGAGCCATTCCACCGAGCATTTTTGGTAACCATAGGATTGATTGGGCGAGCCGCGGGGGCTTCCTAGCCCAAATGAACAGGGTCAATTCCCGATTTGCTGCTCTTAGAAATGCCTTTGGAATCCTGATGGGTAGGGTCTGGAGATAGTATAGAATGCGGGGCATGACGTTCATTTTTACTATACTACATCTTCCAAACCAGGAGAACAAACCCGTTTGCCACTTCTGCAGGTCTTTTTTAATGTCTCTCAGCATGGGAGGAAAATTAAAAGTGAACACGTCTTCCACCTTCTTTGGTAGACGGATGCCCAAGTATTTAATACAGGAATCCGCCCACTTAAAGGGGAAATCCGCTTGCAGCAGTTTAGCCAATGAAGTCGGCATAGATATATTTAGGGCTTCCGATTTTTGGAAGTTAACTTTAAAATGAGATAATATACCGTATTCCCTGAGCTCTGACATCAAGTTAGGTGTGGAGACCAGGGGATTAGATATAAAGAAGAGCAGGTCGTCCGCAAAGGCTGCTATTTTGGGGGACAAGGAGTCCTTTAGGTGTATCCCTGATATGTTAGGATTATCTCTCACCGTACGGAGAAAGGGCTCTAATGCTAACATAAATATTTTTTTTTTCAAATAACATTTTATTGATCCAAAAGTCAGGTAAGTTACAAAGACAATGATATCTTGTTGTGTAAGATTTGCCATGCCAGAGGCAAAACCGGCAAGTAGTCGGTATCAAGAGAAAAACATTCAGTTGTATAAAGCTTAGATTAGTTACCATATACTGTGCAATAATCAACATATGCATATAGACATGTAACCTGACATCATCTAGTAAACATAAGAAATAAAAGAAAGAGTAGAGAAGAAAAAGAAGGAGAGGGGAGGGGGGGGAGGGGGAGGATGGGGGAGGCTCCACCAGTGGCTCAAGGAGGATCTTCTCGTCTATGCCAGTCTTCCCAGACCTTATCATGTGTTTCCAATCTGTCTTGCAATCTAGCAGTCATTTTTTCCATTAGCTCTATATCCTTAATTCTGGCATATAGATCTGTTGAGGTAGGCGGGTCCCTTCTTTTCCAGTAGAGGGCTATGAGACACCTCGCGGCTGTCAGGATGTGCCGAAGCAGTTTCTTGGAGTGCTTAGGTATCTGTAAACCAGATACTCCCAAGAGGAATAATTTAGGGGTTCTGGGAACCTGTACTCCCAGCAAGCGGGTTAGTAAGGATTGCGCCTCCCTCCAGAAGGGCTCTATCTTGGGGCAGGACCAGTAAATGTGGTATAGTGTTCCCCTTTCTCTCTGACATCTCCAACATCTATCTGAGCTAGAGGGGTAGATGGCTCGGAGGACATCAGGGGTCATATACCAAAAGAAAATGATTTTATAGGCGTTTTCCTTATAGAGTGTGCAGAGAGAGCTTTTAGCTGCTTGAGACCAAATTGTTTGCCAGGTTGCTTCTGGTATTTCTTCTCCCAGTGCTCTTTCCCATCTCAACATGTATGCATGTTTACCCTGGGTGGCAATACAATATGAATTTAGCACCTTGTATATATCTGAGATTAGTCCTCGACGTGCGGAGCCTTCTAACATCAGGTTCTCAAATACGGTTGGAGTTGAGAATTGTAAATTCGGGGCTATTGACTGAGCATAGTGCCTGATCTGTAGGTACCCATAAAACACCTGACGGGGGAGGTTAAATTTCCGTTGGAGATCGATGAATGAGAGCAATTTGCGCGTGCAGGGGTGCACTAGATGACCAAAATGGAACAAATTTCTGGTTGCCCATGGTGAGGACATTTGATGTGTAAGGCCTGCAGGCAGTCTGGGGTTATAAAGAAAGGATGTGAGGAGAGATCTCTCCGAGCCCAGTTTATGAGTTCTGGAAAGTTTACGCCAGAGAGAGCGAAGAAGAGACATAGGACCCAGGAGCCGGGCCGATTCCACCTCCACATTTGCATTCCAGAGAAAACTATTTGGGTGTATGGGTGCCAGCCAGATTTTTTCAATTTCAGTCCATCTATTGTAAGACCGTTGGGGAAACCAGGACGCCAGGGCCCGCAGCTGGGCTGCTTGGTAATACTTGTTCAAGTCGGGAAACGCCAGTCCACCCTCTGAGCGCGCCGCCACTAATACTGATTGAGGTATTCTGTGCCTCCTGTAGTTCCAGACATACCTCACCAGATCCGCCTGAAGTTTCCTCAGATCTGACCGAGGGACCGGAATGGGAAGCGTCTGGAAAAGGTACAGAAGTTTGGGAAGGATGGTCATCTTTACAGAGGCCACCCTCCCCAGGAGGGATATATGGTGGACCTTCCATTTTTGTAACGACTCCCTTATAGATCTATAGAGGGGAAGGAAGTTGGCTCTATAGAGGGTGGTGTACGACGGGGTGATCTGCACTCCTAAGTATTTAAGGGCTGTAGTTTTCCAGTGGTAGGGGAAGCATTGTTGTAGATGTTGAACCTCTACTGGAGGGATATTTACGGGAAGGGCCTCTGACTTAGACGCATTTATTTTGTAACCGGATAGAGAACGATATAAATCTAGCTCAGCATGTAAATTAGGGAGTGATATCCTAGGCTGAGTCAGGGTAAGTATAATGTCATCCGCGAATAGTGCTAGTTTAAAATCCCTACCCCGTACCGGAACCCCGTGTATATTTGGATTTTTACGCACCGCCGCTGCCAGAGGCTCCACACATAGTGCAAATAACAACGGCGAGAGAGGGCATCCCTGGCGCGTTCTGTTAGCTATCGAAAAAGCTGATGATAGGGCAAAGGGTGTCTTAACCTGAGAGGAGGGGTTTGTATATAAGTGTTGTATGGCCCGCAGAAAGGGGCCCTGGAACCCCATGTGTTTCAGTGTGGCAAACAGGAACGGCCATCCAAGGCGATCAAAGGCCTTTTCAGCGTCCAGCCCTAGGACCAGTGTTTCTAGGCCGTCCCTGTTTGCCACCTCTATGAGATCAATAATCCGTCTCGTATTGTCCCCTGCCTGACGGAGGGGGACAAAGCCCACTTGATCCTTATGTATTAAGGAGGGAAGTATTAGGTTCAGTCGCATCGAGAGGAGCTTGGTAAAAATTTTTAAATCAGAGTTTAGTAGTGCGATTGGCCTATAACTTGCACATAATGAAGGATCTTTTTCAGGCTTGGGGATCAACGTGAGGAATGATCTCTGCATGTCTGAAGGAATAGGGGTTTGCTGGAGGAAGGCATTGTACAATCTGCACATATGGGGCAAGAGGACCGGGAGAAATGTCTTATAATATTCATAAGGGAGGCCATCGGGGCCGGGGGACTTTCGTGACGGTAAGCTTTTAATGGTGGCTGTCAGTTCTTCTACCGATATCGGGGCGTTAAGGGAAAGTAAATCAGATGCCTGAAGTTTAGGAATATTACTGTCTACTAAGTATTGTTGCATACGCTCAGCTAAGTCAGGGGAAAGTGGGTCGTGTGGAATTTCAGGGTCATTATATAGGGCAGTGTAGAATTCTCCGAAAGCCTGAGCTATATCCTGGGGGTGTGAGAGAAGTGTATCTCTTCTATTTTTTATTTGATGAGGGGTGGTCATATGTGATCTTTCTGACAGTTTACGTGCTAGTAATGAGTGGGCTTTATTGCCTTTGTCGTAGTACGTTTGTTTTAGTCTAAGGAGAGCTTTCTCTACCTGGCCTAACGCTAGATCCCGAAGTGTAATACGCAAGCAAACAATTTTTTTAAGAAGGGTTAGGGATGGCGAAGTCTGTAGTTGGAGTTCTAAGGTTTTAAGATCCTTCTCCGCCTGAAGTTTGGATGCCTTTGCATCTTTCTTCATGGCTGAGGATAGTGCTATACACCGCCCCCTGAGGACCGCCTTGTGGGCCTCCCAGAGAGTGGCAAGAGTAACATCTGGTGTGTCATTTTCAAGAAAATAGTTTTGTAAGGTTGACTCGAGTTCTAGTTTAGATGGGGTGTGTTGTAGAAGAAAGTTGTTTAATTGCCAGTGACATGGTTTACGTGTATAGGTACCCATCTTCAAGGACATAGTCACAGGGGCGTGGTCAGACCAGGAGATGGGTAGAATCTGAGCGTCCATAGTGGCGCGAAGGGTGGTATTGTTAACAAATAGGTAGTCTATACGAGAGTGCATGCGGTGAGGAGAGGAGTAAAATGTATATTGTCTGTCACCTGGGTGTAGTGCCCGCCATATATCAAAAAGAGCATAGCGCCTAGTGAGTTGGCGAAATAATTGTGCTTCCCGAGCCACTCGGGCTTGGGGTTCTGTGGGGTTCATTACATGGCGATCTAGACCCACCGACTGACATAAATTAAAGTCTCCTCCAATGATCAAGTAGTCGTTGGGGGATTTAAATATGCGCGCTAGTACTCTAGTTAAAAAGTGTATTTGGTGGGTATTAGGGGCATATAGTGCACAGATAGTGACCCCTTGATCTTGCCATTGGCCCCTTAAAATAATGTAGTGTCCATGTGGGTCTATAAGAGATTCAGTGCATTTGAAGGGGGAGCCCTTTTTGAACAAGATCGCCACTCCGGCCTTTTTGCGGGGACTAAACGCCTGGTAAACCTGAGGATAGTATCTGGATGCAAATGTGAAGGCGCCTCCCTTATTAAAATGTGTTTCTTGCAGCAGGGCAACATCCGCCCCAGACTGCCTGATTTCCCTCGTAACTAGATGCCTTTTTTTATTTGAATTTAGGCCATGAACGTTAAGTGATATTATTTTAACCATAATTGAGGGTATGTGTGAACTCAGCGTTACTTAGCTTATCCAGCCGCGAGGGTGTCTCAGTATCCAAGGAAGCGAGGGATCCATATGTAGGACATGTCCGGTCAGCCCTCCCGAGCCGATGATGTGCCAGGGGAAGGGAAAAAAAGGGGGAGAGAAAAAGGAAAAGGAGAGTGGAAAAAAGAAAAGAGATATTAGTTATCAACACAATCAAAAGAAGCAAACATTGCAAAAAGACCCCAAGCAATCCAGATCGCCCGGGATCAAGTAAGTTCCAATAAGTCTCCCCGGGCGGGCTCCCCATAAAGAGTCCAGTCCGGGGGGACATAGAGAACCCAACAGTCAAATACAGCAGTATTCAGAGAACCTCCTATAACAATAGGAAATAAAAAGGGGGAACTTTGGTTAGGTAAACCTAAAGGGGGACTAGTGACCAGGGAAACTACTACTGTCAAGTCTCCAACTGAAAGTGCCTGATGTGAAGCAGGAATTGACAGGCTTTGGGCCTAAAAAAGGGGGGGGAGTGCAAATATAGCTGATGGGTGGGCCAGGGGGGGGGCCCAATATGGCAGTCATCCATTCCTATGCTTAGTGGACCCTCTAGGAGAGTCTCTGTCCCTGGGACGTTTTGTTGGAGGTATCTTCTGCCAGATCACCGGCGGGGGCGTTGGTGTTTCTACCAAGTCCCATTCTTGAAGACGGGGGACAGGAATTTCTAGGGTGTTGCAAAAGTTATCCAGGTCCTCCGGGAAGCGCAAGATGGCGGATTTTCCTTGATGGCGGGCTGTTAAACTGAAAGGAAAGCCCCAACGATAAGTTATGCGGTTCTCCTGTAGTGAGGCTAGTAGAGGCTGGAGAATTCTACGCTTTTGTAGGGTGATCCAGGAAAGATCGGGGTATAGCTGTATTGGCGCATTTCCATGAACAACCTTCCTGGCGTCTCGGGCCTTTCGCATGATGTCTTCCTTTAAGGGGAAGGAGTGGACTCTGCATATGACGTCGCGTGGTCTGGAGGCAGGTCCCTTGGGTCGTAGGGCACGATGGGCTCTGTCCATCTCTATGGGTTTATTCAGGGGGTCCCCCAATAAGTTGTTGAATAAAGATTGCAGGGTTTCGTGGAGATCCTCCGGGCCCTCCGATTCTGGTAGTCCTCTAATCCGAATGTTGTTCCTACGACCCCTATTATCTAAATCTTCAATATGGCGTTGCATATTTCTGAGCATTAGGTGGTGATCAGCTCCTTGCATTTGAGTGCGATGTATAGCAAGTTTGGTCTCCTGAATCTCCTCTTCAGCCATCTCCACTCTCTCAGATAGGTGTTTGAGGTTGGCATGAATTGTTTGGATTTCCGCCCTGCATGCAGATTTAACTTCTTCAATAAGGAGTTTAAAGTCCTCTTTAGTGGGTATGGCTTGGAGACATGCTTGCCATGTAGTGTTTTGTTGGATTTGTGGGTCATCATCCGTGTGTTGTTGGGGACAATGCAAGAAAGGGGGCTCCCCTCGTGGAGCAAGGGGGGGCTCAGTTCCTGGTGCTCCACTAGGCTGAATGTGGGTGCCCTGCATGTTACCCCCTCTTAAAACAGGGGGGTGAGAAGCAGTTATTAAGCCATCTCTGTGGGTCAGATTTGGAGAGTTAGTCACTTGTGCATAGGACAATGCCTGATCCATGCCTTTCTCTGTCGTGGTGGAGGTATTATGCCGCGCTTGTCTTTGTGGCTGAGGTAGGCCCATGACATAGTGGCGTTCCTGCAGGGGGTTGTTTTCTCCTGTTTGTTTTGTGAGCGGGGGTCCCAAGGCGTACTCTGGCTCCGGTAGTGGGGGAAAGTCTCCCGAAGTCAGTGAGGGTGAGGGGGACACCGTCCCTCCTGCTGAAAGAGCCGGGTCTGAGGCCGTTCGTAACAGCCGCGGGTAGGCCTCAGAGCACTGGGTATAGCTGGCTGCTGTGAGGCCTTGTGTAATGTCTCGGGGGTCATGCTGTATCCCGTTATGGGGCATATAAGGTTGTGATGGACTCACCCCTCCTGGGTCTCGAGTGCCCGAACCGCTCCTCTCCTGATCCAGCATCAGCGTGTTCTGTGGGTACAGCAGCGGAGGAGAGTTCGGCGGCTGCTGTGGCGTCATGGAGAGAGAGCATGGCGGCGGCGCCATCTTGTCCATCCCGCCGTCGGAGCCGGAGGGAGGTTTAAAGTACTCCCGGAGGGTCGCTGAGGATCCGGAGGGTGGTGCGGATGGTCCCCTGGGATTAGAGGAGCGGGTTCTCCGATTTCCACCCATATACAGGTGCTTAAAATCCCCCTAATAGGCCGTTAGGCTGCAGGTCGGTGGAGAGCTACAGGATCAAGCGTCCATACAGGGCAGCTTCCGGTCACGCCCCCCTAACATAAATATTAAAGGGGATAAGGGACACCCCTGTCTTGTCCCGTTGGCAATAGCAAAGGGGGAGGATAGCAGACCATTTACTTTCACCTGAGCCGATGGCCTAGAATATATGGCTAGCATCCAGTTCATCATCCTCTGTCCTAATCCTATGTGATATAGGGTCTCGATCAAGAAGGGCCAGTTCACCCTATCGAACGCCTTTTCGGCGTCGGTAGAGAGAAGTAGCATCGGGATTCCCTTCATATGAGCTGCGTGGATAAGGTTGATTGCTTTCGTGGTGTTATCCCTCGCCTCTCTGGAGGGCACAAAACCAACCTGATCTGAGTGGATAATTGACGGGATCCAATCCGATAGTCTCATGGATAGAACCTTGGTGAAGATCTTTAGATCCACATTAAGGAGGGATATAGGCCTATAGTTCTGGCAATACAACGGGTCTTTCTCCTCCTTTGGTATCACAGAAATGAACGCCCGTAATGAGTCTTGAGGGAGACTCGCCCCCTCACCTGTGCCATTATAAGCCACAAGAAAGTGCGGTGTTAAGATACCCCAAATGTCTTATAGTATGTCAGCGAGTACCCGTCTGGGCCCGGGGCTTTACCTTTTTGCATGCTGGCGATGGCCCGTGCTACCTCCTCCCCTGTTAGTGGTTCCTCCATAGTTGCTAATGCCTCATCAGGCAGCCGAGGGAGACCCGATTTCTGAATATACTCTCGTATAGCCTCCCTTTCTCTTAATTTATCACTAGCTGACGAATGTTGTGGAAGGTTATATAAAGAGGTATAATACTTGCGGAACTGTTCCGCAATGTCCTCCATAATATGTACTTTGTGGCCCTGTTCTCCCATGAGCTCAGGGATGAACGTTTGTGCCCTCTGGGCTCTCAAGGCCCTCGCTAGCAATTTACCACATTTGTTGCTGTGCTCATAGAAAGTGCGTTTGCATTTCGCGATCACTGCCTTAGCTCTGAACATCGCCAGGGATCTCAATTGATTTCTCAGAGTTTTGAGCTCCAAAAGTGTTTGGGGCGCAAGGGATTGTTTTTTTTTTTTCAAATATAAAGTTTATTAACCTCCAAACATGGGCGGAGATCCCACTGATACAAACAATTATACTGAGAAAAAAACATGTTACAATTGTGGTTTGTAGAAGAAAAAAAAAATGCATTTCAGCGCCAAACAGGCTTACAAAACATAACATAAGGTTCATGAACAAATATCTTGTCTACCATTAGGGTACATTCTGTGGTAATTCTCAGCTCGTATTAGAATTAAAGTTATCTGTTTATAGTGGTCCGCACCCAATTTCCACCTTACTCTAAAAAAAAAAACAAAAGTATCCAAAGGATAGCAAGAAGATATAGGAAAAGAGAAAAAGGAGAAATGTGTAGGGGGGGGGGAGAAGTGGGGGGGAAAGAACAAGGGGATAAGGGGAAGAAAAGGGAGGGGGGGGGAGGAAGACATGACGGTAGATAGGTCCACTCACAATATCCGGCAAAAAAGACGAGGCCCACCGACTCAGCTCAAGAGTCGCTGACCCTCATCTGAGAATATGAACATATTCCAATTGTCCCAAGTCTGTTTAAACGTCTCTTGCTTATGTTGCTCTGTCAGAACCAAGTCCTCCATCCGCCTAATTTCCTCCACTCTATGGAGCCAGAGTTTTATAGGGGGAGGGAGGGTCTGCTTCCAAAAAATGGGGATACACCCCTTCGCTGCATTGAGTAGGTGTCGCACGAGTGATTTTTTATATGTCTTAATGGGTACCGAGGAGAGGTGAAGAAGGAAAAAGGCGGGGTCCTCTGGCACTATGTACTCCAAAAGACATGGATCAAAGTTCCCTCCTCCTCCTCACATCGCCAGCATAACCCGGAGGATTCCGGGAAGCATTTTTTAAGTCTAGATGGTGTCATGTACCACCTAGTGAGCAGTTTAAAGTTGGATTCTTGTATCTTAGCGCAAAGCGAGGATTTGAGGGAGAGGGTAATAATCCGAGCACTTTGTGAGGGTGAAAAAGCACAGTTCAGGTCTTTTTCCCAACTGGTAAGGCAAGTTAAGTGGGGTTGCGTCGTTGGTGTATTTAGTAAGGAGTATGTTTGTGATAAAATGTGGGCCAATGGGGTGTCCTCCGAACAGAGTGCCTCAAATGCCGTTAGGTCTCGAGTAAAGGTATGTGGGTCTGGAAGTGAGTGGAGAAAGTGGTGTAGTTGCCGTGCTTTCCAGAAAGTGAGACGGTACATACCCGTTGGGTTAGAGAGTTCTGTTAGAGTTGGCCATCTCCCACCGCTAATAAATTTAATTGCACAATCCCTTCCTGTCTCTCTAAGAGACGTTAGTTCCATTACCTCCATACCTGGTTCAAATTTTGGGTTGCCCAAAACAGGAAATAGGGGTGAGGTCGTTGATGTGAGAGATGTGTGGAAGGTGATTTGGTGGCTATTCCTCAGGGTGGTTCCTATAAGAGGGTGGGTTTTCAGAGTGCTTGGGAGATCGCCAACACACCACAGCGCCCCCCCAAGAGGCACGCCCGACTGTGATTGTTCAAGTTTTATCCATAGTTTGGAAGTACTATTTCTCCTCCAGTCGAGTATACGGCCCAGGTGCGAGGCCATGTAATACAAGCGAATATCGGGCATTGCCAATCCCCCATGTTGTTTGGGTAGGGTTAGCTGTAGGCGGCGTAAGCAAGGTCTTTTGTGTGCCCATATGAATCTGGTAAAGAGTGCGTGGGTCTGTTTAAAGAAAGAGGGCGGGATATGAATTGGTAAGGCTTGAATAAGATAAATGAATTTTGGTAAAATACTCATTTTAAGCAAATTGCATCTCCCGAACCAGGAGCGGAAGCCTGAGTGCCATCTATCTAACAATGCCCGGGTCTTTGCCAATAGTGGAGGAAAGTTTAGATCAAATGTTCTTGTTACATCTGGGGGGATAAGCGTGCCCAAATACTTTAGTGCTGATGAGGTCCATTTAAATTTAAAGTTTGACTGGAGGTCAGTTAGTATGCTGGGGGGGACTGAAACACCCATAGCTTCAGATTTAGTGAAGTTTATTTTTAAATTCGATATTGCCCCATATGTTTTGAACTCACGCATTAGATTGGGGAGGGAAATTTTAGGGTTTGTTAGGGAAAACAAGAGATCATCAGCGTAAGCTGAGATTTTGTAGTGCGTGTTACCTACTTGAAGTCCTGTTATGTCCGGGTGCGACCTGATCCTGCATAGGAAGGGCTCAAGGGAAAGGGCAAAAAGCAGTGGAGACAGGGGGCACCCTTGTCTCGTGCCATTTCTAATGGGAAAGGGGCATGAGAGTATACCATTGGCTTTCACTTGTGCTGATGGAGTCGAGTAGATGCTACCAATCCACTTCATCATTCTGTCTCCTAGGCCGACCTGACGGAGTACCGAGAACATATAGTTCCAGTGCACCCTGTCGAAGGCCTTTTCCGCGTCAGTACTAACAAAAATGCTGGGAATTTTTCTAGTCTTTGCTACGTGGACAAGGTTCAGGACCTTAATGGTATTATCCCTGGCCTCTCTGGTAGGGATAAATCCCACTTGATCTAGGTGGATCAGGGAATTGAGATGTGTCGCTAATCTAGTTGCTATGATTTTAGTGAATAATTTAAGGTCGACGTTCAAAAGAGAAATGGGACGATAGCTCCCACATGAGCATGGATCTTTCCCCTCCTTGTGGATTAAAGCAATATGGGCTTTGAGAGTTTCGTTAGGGAAGTTAGAGCTCGTCCCTAGTGTGTTGAAAAATGTCACAAGTCGTGGGCCTAATACCGATAAGAAAGTCTTGTAGTATTGGACTGTATAGCTGTCCGGACCTGGTGCTTTACCTAATTTCATGAATTTGACTGCTGTTTGTATCTCTTCTAATGTGATTGGTTCCTCTAAAAAAGACCGAGTTTCCTCAGGTAGTGAGGGTATTTGGGCTTCCGAAACGTATTTGTCGATATCCGCTAGACTAGAGGGGGGGGGGGGAGGGAAGATTGTATAGGTCAGAATAGAAGGTTTGAAAACCCTGTGCGATTTGCTTCGGCAGGGTGGCCTTCCTACCATCTGGTAATGTTATCTGAGGAATGTACGAGGCTGCCCTTATTTCCTTTACCGATCTAGCCAACAGCTTACCACATTTCTCTCCTGACTCATAGGACATCTTGCGGTAGAACTGCAGAGCAGCTTTTGCTTTATAGAGAAGTAGGTCTGTAATTTGTACACGCAAAGTCCCCAACTTCAGTTCAAGGTCTCAATTGGGCAACTGTTTATGTTGCAATTCCAATACAGATAGGTCAGAGAGCAACCTGGTAAGCTGTGCGTTCCTCTCTTTTTTAATAGTGGCCCCATGCTTAATGAGCACACCCGTAACACACACTTGTGCGCTTCCCACAAGATACCGGGGTCACAATCCTGGGAATCGTTTTCCTGAAAATATGCGTCCGTGGCTTTAGACACATCTCCCAGCACCTCCGGAATCTGCAGCAAGCTCTCATTCAAGCGCCAGAAGAGAGACCTCGGTGAGGGACTCTCAGTGAGTGTGTATGTGAGGTGGATTGGCGCATGGTCTGACCATGTGATCTGACCAATTGTGGATGTTTCCACCAGATGTAGTTGGTCATGTGGCAACAGGAATAGGTCTATTCTGGAGTATACTTTGTGGGGGGAAGAGAAGAAGGTATAATCCCTCTCTCCCGAATGTTGGAGTCTCCAAATATCAATTAGATGGGCCTCGTGCATAGATTGTTTGATACATTTTCGTTGAGATTGCGACAAAGAGGAGGTGCCAGAAGAGGTGTCCACTGAGGGATCCAGGGGTGCATTAAAATCTCCCCCCAGGATCAGCTGACCTTCTTTGTATTCCATCAGTTTTTTATCGTTCTCCTAATAAAGTTTGCCTGCTGCTCATTGGGGGCATAAAGGGTGGCCAGCGTGAACTGAGCCTCCCCCACATGTCCCTTTAGGAATAGGTAGCGACCTTCGGGGTCTGCTAGCATTTCCTGGAATCGCCAAGGCAGCCTATTAGAGACTAATATCGACACCCCCCTGGACTTGGCGTTGCAATTTGTAGAATGATAGACATGTGGGAAGGATCTATTCTGGAGTGCAGGAGATTTATTTGTTTTGAAATGGGTCTCCTGTATAAGCGCAATGTCTGTGTGCGCTTTTTTAAGATCGTGCAATAATGTGCGTCTATTTTCCGGTGTGTTGAGGCCTTTAGCATTAAGGCAGGTCACCTTGAAAGTGTCCACCGCCATGCCTTCAGGAAGGGTAAAGGGGAAGACTGACAAGGGTCACACTCAGATAGGGAAAGATAGGGGGGGGAGAAGCAGAGGGAGGGGGGTAGAAAGAAAAGAAAAAGGAAGGAAGAGTACAGAGGTGTTATAACAGCGACTACTCACACTCCAGCTGTCTACAGCTAATTATAAATCTAAATCAGTAAGACAATGCTTACCTATAGAGCATAGTACCCCAAACCTAGGGTATATGCAGTGGCCTATGTGGGGTGTGGGTGGACATCGCCCGCGGGAGAGGTCCCGGGTCTCCCACCCATCTTGGTCCACTCAAGAAGCAAAACTGAAATTAACAACCATCATAACAAATAACAAATAAAAAGAAAAAAGAAAAGTGGTCATACCGGCTGCCCCAATACCTGTCTACTTACGGAGGTCGCCTAGGGGTGCCCTCCTCTCCCCCGCGATCACCACCTGGTGGCTATTGGTGATCCATCGTGTGTACTTCTATAGACCCACACCGTAATTGTGCAACACCCACGGTACATCTCTGCTTCAGCAATGTAGATTGGGGTGTTTCCCCCAGGCGACCACCAACACAGCTATACAATGGCAGGTCCAGTCAAACTCGTCCCTTGCCGAAGTCATCAGCTGGGAGAGGAAGTCCGTCCCCCCTCAGAAGGCATGAGCATAGCTTATCCCAAATCATCCCCCCTTTCCCCCCTCCCCACACGGACAAACTTCTCTCTTGTTAGGCATGGTGTGCTCCCACGTGACCGTGCATAACAAGATTTGAGTTAATATTACAGTCCCCATCTAGATTTCTTCCGCGTATCAAACCTCCATAAAACATAATACTGAATATACCAACATAAAAGAAAAGTTCAGCGGGTGTAAAGCTCTGGTTTCCTCACATCTGACTTGCTGACAAAAGGATAAGTCAGCTACCCATGAGGAAAGTTTTAATGAGGCTAGATTGGGTCATTCTCCGGTGTGCTCCCTGATCAACTGGGCTCTCCAAGATAGCCGGGGGCCGGCGGCTGCAGGCAGGATAGTGACTTAGCCACCGGAGAGTCTTGTGCTAAGCTTGGAGAGAGTCAAAAGGAAAGCCGCCAGGGAACCTATCGTGGATGATAGGTAGATGGGTAGGTGCTGCCACCGCATAAACTGCAAATGAGGGTAAACGTCACCGATACACTCGGACAGGCATCCACATTGGGTCAGGAGTTTGCGTCTGAGCTTAGAAAACTTCTATTTCGAGGTGACATAGTTTAAGCTCGTGTGGGACAAGAGTCGTTGAGGGGGGAACGTTCACATGGGGTCAGTGGGGATCACCTCGGGGGGGGATGGTGGGAGGGATAGTTCAAAAACCGTCCAAGTGTTGTGGGCCAGCAGCTCCTTCTGTGAGGAGGAGAGGGGGATAAACAAAAGCCTACTCACACTTCACGCTGGCTCTCCTGGGAGAGAGACCGGGGGCGACGTCCACCTCTCTGTGTTCTTTGCGGTCTCGGTGCCCATGGTCGCATCGCATTGGGGCGGCTAGGTACTCTAGGCAGGTAGTCCAGCCAGTTGGGTATATCGATCGGATCTGTGCCTAGAAAGTTAAACAAGGCTGGTAGGGAGTCCGGGGAGCGTAGGAGAAAGGATCTCTGTTCCTTGATGAAAGTGACTGACAGTGGAAAGCCCCATCTGTAAGTGGCATTACAGCGCCGTGCCAAGTCCAGCAAGGGTTTCAAGATGGCTCAGCGGATAAGGGTTGATCTTGATACATCCAGTAGTAGCTTCACCTGCGCGCCATCGAATTCCATCTCTCCCGCCTCCCAGGCTCCTCGTGCGATAACCTCCTTATGGGTGTAGTGGTGAAGGCGGCAAATTACATCCCTGGGTCTAGTCGGATCCGATGATCTGGGGCCCAGGGCTCTATGAACTCGGTCGATTTCGACCCTCTCCGGTAAATGGTCTCCCGCCACTCTCCGAAAGATATCCGTTACTGTGGCCTGGAGATCTGCTTGACCTGTGGCTTCTGGGAGGCCTCGGAGCCGCAGATTGTTCCTACGGCTCCTATCCTCCATTTCTTCCATTCCTAGCTGGAGTTCTATTGCTGAGGCGTGGTGGTCTACTTGAGTCGTCTCTAAGGAAGACACTCTCCTCTCCAGGGCCGCGAGCGAAGTCTCTCCTGAAGACAGGCGCGTGTTGAGCGAGTGTACCTCTTGCTTCACCGCGTTAAGCTCTTTCCTATGGGCTTCCTCCACCTTCCCCACGAGGGCCTCTATATCTGCTCTGGTCGGCAGTGCTCGTAAGAGAGCCTTTAGTTCCTCGTCCGCTCCTACCATAAATGGCTGGCGGGGAGAGCCGTCCGGGATTGTCTCGATTAGGCTGGGAGTGTTGGAGAAGAGCATCGGGCTACGGGATCCCTCAAAAAAGGCCGGAGCCGCCATGCGGTCCGGGGTCTGCGAGCGGGAGGTGCACGGGTCCGCTATTTTAAGATCCGGAGAGTCGGGGCAAGACCTGCCAAAAAGTCTCTGTAAGTCCCCCAATGCAGGCGTAACAGGAGCCGGGCTGGGCTTCTTCTTATTCCGTCTGTATGTGCGCTTCTTAGCTGAGAGCATTCTGCGAGAATAGAGCTAAAATTGCCAAGATGGGTTAGGAGAGGCCGGGAGCTCTGTGCAAACGCGCCTTCACTCGGCCATGTCCAGACCACGCCCCCGCAAGGGATTGTTTATGTATGGATTCCAGTACCCTAATTTTATCTAAGAGGTCAAGGATTTTCTAAGTTCCCTAGCCACTTCCTTCACCACTTCAGGATCTTGAAGTAGTGAGTCATTAAGCTTCCATTGCCATTGTTTAGGCACATGTGGTATGAAGTCTATGTCAACAAAGACTGGAGTATGGTCTGAGAAAGTAATGGACCCTATGGAGGCCGATCGTACCCTAGACAGCATGGATTGGGGTAGCATAAAAAGATCGATTCTCGTATAAGAATCATGGGGATGAGAGTAGAAGGTGTAGTCCCTCTGTGTCGGGTTCAGCACCCTCCACACATCCACCAGGTGGAAGGAATGAAAGTTCCTTTTTAGGCGCTTGAGTGCTGCATAAGAAATTTAGGAAGTTTGCCTAGACGCGTCTAGGTGTGGGTCCATAGTGAAGTTGAGGTCTCCCCCCAGCACCACCGCCCCCTTAGCAAAATCTTGTAATTTCGTCAGGACAGACTCAAGGAATCTAATCTGACCAGTGTTGGGGAGGTACAAGTTCACTAGAGTTACCAAGGAGCCGTCCAAGGATCCCTTTACCAACAGTGCCCGTCCCTCATTATCATTCCACGGATCCTTCAGTGTCCATGGCGTTGCGGCACGTATTAAAATGCTAACCCCCTTTGACTTAGATTCGGACGAGCACCCATGATATGCAGTTGGGAAAAAGCGATCTCGAAGTCTTGGCATTGCATCTGCTCGAAAATTAGTTTCTTGTAAAAAGCATATATGGGCCTTTGCTTGTTTCAAATTAGCTAAGACCATAGATCTTTTCTCAGGGGTATTAAGTCCCTTGATGTTGATAGACATTAATCTGATAGTATCCCTGGAGTCCATGGTGCAGGCTAGGCTTAGGGAATGGGTACAAACAAAAAAAAAAAGGGGGGGGGGGTAAAAAAGGTAAATAGAAAAAAGCAGAAAGAAAGGGCAGAAAAGTAGAGAGCGGGTCACTGGAGTAACAGTATACCCAAAAAAAAAAAAAAAAAGGAAACTAAAACGCTAATAGCGTTTGGGAGACTTAGTCTCAGAACACCCTTGGGACTACTAAACCAAGTCCCAGAGGGGTGTTATCCTAATTGGGGTAGTGGCTGAACACAACCGAGGTCGGGAGCTCCCCAACCAGACCCATACTAAAAGAAACATATATAAGGCAAATAAACTGTCCTAAACCATTATATAATCAAAGGAAACTTAAGTAGGATACCGAAGGGCTCTTCGGAAAAATACCAATTGAGATACATGACCCATATGGAGGACCTATGTCGCCCGACACACACCACTTCCTGTATCCGGACACCAGTATTCCAGTAGCCTATCTATAGGATACCGTTATGTCTGTCTAGTATCCAGGGTGCGTATCGGGCGAGGGTCTGAACCTTTGGAGCAAAAATGAGGCACAACATTTTAGCATAATAATAACAGTTTTAACTACATGCTTGTCCATGCTATGCATACCATACCATTATTTCAGCAATAACTCCACACCCCCACAGCATTGATCTCGCCACTGACCCCGCCAAGAACCCAGGCCACCTCCCCCCAATTCCCAAAATTGTTCTGGAACCCCCTACACCTCCCCCCAAGTTCTTCCACCACCATTACACTAAATAACTGCTGCAGTTCTATCATCCGTTGTCCCTAAGGGGCCAGGTTGAACACAGTTTACCGTGTACTAGAGCACTTATTGGTTATCGATATTATATGGGATCTGAGAACTCCAGATCGTTAAGATAGAGTACATTCCAGGTTGTCTCAGATCAATCTAGTTATTCCTTGTTGTAGTTACCCCAACTCTGCAGGATTCAACTTTCCATTGGGTGGTAACATTGGTGTGGGTCTCGTGGGGTCGTCCGTATTATGTCCTGGGACAAGGGGAAAGCAGGTATCCTTATGTGGCCCCTCCGCATGGTCCTGGAGAGGAAGGAGTGCTCCACATGGATAGTCTCTCAGCCTTTAGGCCTTTAAGAACTGCACATACTGTGATACGGGTGGGAGGGTATCCCTGGGGTCTCAGCGGAACCACGTGGGAGACCGAACAGAAAAACAACAAAAAAAAAATAGAAGCAAAAAGAGAAGGGTGTGGGGGATTAGGACCGCCATCACAGAGCCAATCAGTTATGCTGTAAATATTGTACGATCCCCAGAACACTCATCTCATGCTGCATGTCACTTATATTGAAGGTGATCACAGGTCTTACGGTTCCGGTTTGTCTGCGCCTAGTTGATCGGCGAGGAAGGCCCACCGGAGCGTTCTGCGGGGCCGGACGTAATTTTCTGCTTGGTAGGGGACCCAACCAGTCTCTCAGCGCCACCGGTTCCATCCCTAGGAAGGAGAATAGATCTGGGAGTTCAGCGCGTCGGCGTAGTGTGAACGATTCACTGCCCTTCCAGATTGTCAACTGGAGAGGGAATCCCCATCTGTATGTTAGCTCTGAACGGCATAGTTGCTCCAGCAGAGGCTTCAGCATAGCTCTCCTCGTGAGGGTCGCACGGGATACGTCCGGATAGACAGAGACATGCGCCCCATAAAAATCCATTGGGCCCTTGATGCGTGCTGCACGCATGATCTGCTCCTTATGGCTGTATCTGTGCAAGCGGCATAGTACATCCCGGGGCCGTTCTACGTCAGTGTGTTTAGGGCCAAGAGCCCTGTGTACTCTGTCAAATTCTAGTGTGGCCGGAATGTCCCCATCCAAAATTGTACGTATCAGCTCCCGTACAGTTGCCAACAAATCCTCCGGGCTGGTAGCTTCTGGTATGCCTCTGAACCGAATGTTCTGACGGCGGCTGCGGTTCTCTAAGTCCTCGGCATGTAGCTGCACCTCAGCAAGCTGTTCTTGGCAATGCTGCTGTGTTCTCTCCAGCTGTGCCACTCGGATTTCCATTGCCCCCATCGAGGCTTCCTCTCTGGTCAACCGCTCGTCAATCTCCCGGACCTCCGTACGAACCTCCTGCAGGTCTCGGCGGTGCTGTTCCTCCACTCTGAGGACAAGTGCCTCCATGTCTGCCTTAGTAGGGAGGGCCTCCAGATCTGCTTTGGTAGGTAGGGCCCTAAGCAGTTCTCTGATGTCAGAGTCATCTCTGGTATGTTGCACAGACAGACTTGATACCGGCTGGCTGCTCACCGATGGGTTTAGTAGGTTCGGGATCCCTGTCAGAGATTGTGATCCCGAGTACTGTGAAGTCTCCATGCCGTCGGAAGACGAAGATGGTGCACAGGCCACGCCACGTGTAGATTCAGTACGGGGCTCCGGATTAGTTCTATTCTTTTCCTTCAGATAATGGTCAATTTGGGCTGCCGGATTCGGCTTGAGAGAACCCTTGTACTTGCCTCTCTTGCGATAGCTCATGACCGGGTATAGAAAGGCTGATTTAACGGCATAACCACCTTGATTGCTGGGTCTGGATGCGGGAGCTCAAGCACAAACAATTTAACCCAGCCATGTCTAGGCCACGCCTCCCTTCTGTCTGCCTATTTTTGTCTCTGAGTCTGCCAATTACTATTGCATCTGCCTAAGGGTGTCCTGGCCCTAACCCTCTCTCCCCCAGTTCTGTTTAAGAGACAATAAATCTCTTTTCTTGCATTCCAAAAAGTGACTGGCGCCCATGTTACCAACTTGCAATACACCCACTATGCCTAATAGCCCACACTACAAGGAAGGATGTCAGCTCTCCCTGACTCTGGAGGTCACCATTAGGCCTTTGGGGGTCAGGGATGCCGCTACATGTATTTACCAAATCAATAGTGAGCCAATAAATCAAACTGGTTACATACACTTTTACTGGGTGCATCTAAAAATAAGTTAAGTTCATTTTAATGACTATATAGCTGTATTGCATTTTTTTTTTATATCTGGAGCTCCGGTTTAAGAACAGTCAATTATGACTCAGTAAAAATGGGTACATTTAAAGTCGGATGTGGAAATTATAAGCACACTCATACTATTATTAGACCGTCACAAAGGGTTAAAAATAACCTGATTACGGGGGTCCCGGATGACTCGTCTCTACCCCTGGTGTTGCATAAATAGACCCTATTCTGCGTAGATGTCAGTTATTTTCTTGCTGCTTCTATTTTTACTTCAGGTAGTTTTCGTCACTCCCACGCCCCCGTCTAAGACTCACTGCAACGGCGGGATGGGAATTATATTGATTGCAACCAGTGTGGTTTACAAAAGATCTGAAAGAATTACTACCCAGCGCTTGTTTAAATGGTGGCTGAAATATGTGAGGATGAAAAAGTCTAGGCAATGACTATGTTAGCTGCAGACTCCGGAAACGAACAATTTTTTTTTATTCTGAAAGTAAAAAAACTTTACACTTTACTTGTTTAAAAGGCAGTGGCAATATATCCACAATAGATTTAACATCATTCCCCAGTCTCCCTACAGTCTAATGTGCGTACAAAAGTCCTGCATGTATTATTAGGGCAAATTTTGGTGGAGACCATTTAATGGAATGTTCCATCTCAAATGGAAAGAGGACCATTTTGTAACGAGAGGTCATTGGTGGCTTGTCTAAATTTAGCTGTGTCAGTATGCTTCTTTTAAACCAACTATAACTCTGTGACCCATTTACCCACATAAATAATTTTTACTTATTTTCAAGGACATGTAAGGCTTTCATTTGGTACAAAGCTTTAACCAAAAAAGGCATGCTCATGTTTCCAGTTATAGGTTGACAAGTAGAAAAAAAAAAACACATTAAAACATTAAAAACTTTTTTTTTTTAATTGTATTTATCTTATTTATTTAGTTAACACCAGGGCTTTTTTTTTTCAGACAATAGGTGCAGGAACTCCCCCTTTCCGAGTCACCCCTTTTCTCCGCCCCCTACCCACCTCCCAGTACCGTCCCTTTTAGACAATATAGAACCAAGTATCATTTTGAGGTGCTAAGTAATTTGTATGGAATTTGGTAATGATATCAAGAAAAGCAGTAAAATAGATCCCCTGCAGCCAGCAACAATAGATCCCTCTAACAACAATCGACCAACCACAACAAAATTTCCCCGCCAGCAACAATAGACTCCCCGCAGCATCAACAGATCTCCGCACAGCCAGCATTAATAGTCTGTCTGGCTGCCATCAACAATAGACCCCTCCCCCAACAGTTAATCTCTTACAGCAACAACTGACCCCCCAGCAACAACTGACCCCCCCCCCAGCAACAATAGGTCCCCCCCCCCACCAGCAACAATACACCTCCCCAGCAACAATAGACCCCCCTTGCTAAAATAGATCCCCAGCAGTGAGCATCAATACCCTGCAGCACACCCCAGCACCCCTTGCCATTGCATACAGCCAGTCCAAGAGGTGCCGGAACTGCGTTCCCCCTTGTTCCCGCTGAAAAAAAACCCTGGTTAACACACATAAGTAAAACTGGAGCAGACAGAATCCGCAGCAGCAGTGCATGGTAACCAATCAGCTTCTAACTTCAGCTTGTTCAGTTCAAGCTTTAAAAATATAAGCTGTTTGGTTGCAATACACAACTACCGTATATACTCGAGTATAAGTTGAATTTTTCAGCCCCTTTTTTTGGGCTGAAAGTGCCCCCCTCGACTTATACTTGAGTCACAATCGTCTGACTACATGATCAGCGTGTCATGCAGGCAGACGGCGGCCAGCGTGTGCTACATAGCACTCGGCAGCCTCTCACTGTTCAAAAGCCGCGCCTCCTCGCCTGTGATAGGCAGTCAGTGTACAGCCTATCACGGACATTCTCTCATCCTCGTCCGTGATTTGAGGATGAGAGAATGTCCGTGATAGGCTGACCGCTGACTGCTGGGAAATGGAGTTTTCTGCCTATTATGGACGAGGAGGAGGCGCGGCTTTTGAACAGTGAATGGCCACCGCACACGCTGATCGGTGCAGAGCGGCACACGGAGGATGCACAGGACACAGGTAGGATGCACACAGATACATGCACACAGGTACATATACACATGACACATACACACATACACAGGACACAGGTACATATACACAAGTACATGACACATGCACATATACACAGGACACAAGTACATGACACAGGTACATATACACATGACACATGCACATATACATGCACATATACACAGGACACATGTACATGACACATGCACATATACACAGGACACATGACACATATACACAGGACATATGACACATGCGCATATACACAAGACACATGACACATGCACATATACACAGGACACATGCACATATACACAGGACACATGCACATATACACATGCACATATACACAGGACACATGCACATATGCACAGGACTTTGACTAGGCCATTCTAACACATGAATATGCTTTGATCTAACACCATTCCATTGTTGCTCTGGCTGTATGTTTAGGGTCGTTGTCCTGCTGGAAGGTGAAACTCCACCCCAGTCTCAAGTCTTTTGCAGACTCTAACAGGTTTTCTTCTACGATTGCCCTGTATTTGGTTCCATCCATCTTCCTATCAACTCTGACCAGCTTCCCTGGCCCTGCTGAAGAAAAGCATCCCCACAACAAGGAAGGATTTGCCGATCACGTGAGCACTGTGATTGGCTGTCACAGTGGTCACATGATTTGGATCTGATACCGTCCACTCCAAATCATTAGTAGTGACTGGAAACTGTCTTTGACAGATCCGTCACCATGGTGGAAGCATGAAGTGAGCATTCTCCCAGCACAGAAAGCTCTGCCACCCATAGACGTATATCTGTGGCATACAGGCGTTAAAGCTCACCCTCTTTGCTGCCCCACATATGCATTACATGGGCGGCACGAGTATAGACATCAACTTTACAAGATGTATTTAACCACTAGACGACCAGCCACCGCAGTTATACTGCGGCAGGTTGGCTCGCCTGGGCAAATCGCCGTAGGTATACGTCAGCCGCTTTAAGACCACTAGGGGGCACGAGCGACAACGGAGCCAATGCACGTGCCCGCCGGCCGCATAGTTCGCCGGGCACCCGCGATCGCTCCTGAGAGACACAGAACAGAGGTCTGTCAATGTAAACAGACAGATCTCCGTTCTGTCAGGGGTGAGGAGACACATCTGTTGCTCATACTAAGTATGAACAGCGATCGGTCTCCTCCTTCAAGCAGTCCCATCTCCCCACAGTTAGAATCATTCCCTAGGACACACATTTATTCCCTTGATCGCCCCCTAGTGTTAACCCCTTCTCTGCCAGTGACATTTATACAGTAATCAGTGGCTATTTTTAGCTCTGATTGCTGTAGTGTCCGATCTGTCTGCCCACAGATCCCAATTAAAATGACAGATAGTAAAAAAAAAAAAAGAATAATAAAAATGCCATAAATCTATCCCCTATTTTGTAGACACTATAACTTTTGCACAAACCAATCAATATACGCTTATTGCAATTTTTTTCCCAAAAATATGTAGAAGAATACATATCGGCCTAAACTTAGGAAGAAATTTGGGTTTTTTTTATATTTTTTTGGGAGATATTTATTATAACAAAAAGTAAAATATTGCTTTTTTTTCAAAATTGTCGATCTTTTTTTGTTTATAGCGCAAAGAATAAAAATCGCAGAGGTGATCAAATACCACAAAAAGAAAGCTCTATTTGTGGGAAAAAAAAGACAACAATTTTGTTTGGGTACAACTTCGCACGACCACGCAATTGTCAGTTACAGCGACGCAGTGCCGTAACGCAAAAAATGGTCTGGTCAGGAAGGGGGCAAATCCTTCCGGGGCTGAAGTGGTTAAACACTGGAATTTGGCAGTATATACTGGCATGACTGGCTGGTCTTACATTTTTACCAGTACCCAACATTCATGTTGTACACATTACCTGAAGCTGGCACTATAATTCCATTCTGATCCTTCACAATTTCCAGATGCATAGAAAATAAATAAATGTTCACCCTTAAAACGTCAATTGGATGTCCATTCCATTCCTCTCTAATTGTCCTAGGTTCTCTTTTCTTCAATATTTTCAAAAGTCCTTTGTTAAAAATAAGACCTGGCTCAATGATTCTAGACATGTCCTATTTGGACAAAAAATTGTGCAAAAACTAAAATCAAGTATATAAAATACTAAAAGAGTGGGTAGACATATATTGTGCTTATGGATAAATCAATGTATATGTTTGCCTACTCATGACAGAAAGCATTCAAGTGCCTATAACATAGAACAATATATGTGATTCTATGGAAATGAGAGTACAACAACATTAATGGCAGTGGTATTGTTACTATAACTCAAATAAATAAAGTGAAAAGTCCAAGGCAAAGTCCTCTAGAAATCTATCCGAAGACTTGACCAATGAGGCTTCCTTTGGAATCCAGAGATGGTTCCTGTATATTCTGATGGTCAGACTGGTAATATGGATGGAGATAAGTAAAAAATACTCTTACCAGAGGTGGTGGACTCACCAGCCAGCGGCTTCGGAGTCAAACAAGCTTTTGGTGAAGCGGACAGTGGTGGTTGCGATGCTATGTCCTCAGCTAGTGGAGACGACAGGAGATGTAGGACCTCAAAAAGACCCTCCTATAATCGATACTCGGTTCTTCGTACAGATCCTCAGAAGAAGGGATTGAAGAAAAAAACTCCACATAGCGTGAGACTGCTTCCTAAAACTTTAAGAAAAGTTTTGCGATAAAAGAAATACACTGGCTCATAAACAACAACAGAGACCAGGTATAATAAAACGTACATTAGCCCATAGACAACCACAGAGGCTGGGTATAAAATACGTATAAAACCAATAAGAAAAGCGCTTATTCAATCGTGGCAAGACAGGCATAACAAACCCGATGCGTTTCGTCCGAGAGGACTTCAACTGGGGTATAGTTGGGGTATATTATATACCCCAGTTGAAGTCCTCTCGGACGAAACGCGTCGGGTTTGTTATGCCTGTCTTGCCACGATTGAATAAGCGCTTTTCTTATTGGTTTTATATGTATTTTATACCCAGCCTCTGTGGTTGTCTATGGGCTAATGTACGTTTTATTATACCTGGTCTCTGTTGTTGTTTATGAGCCAGTATATTTCTTTTATCGCAAAACTTTTATTAAAGTTTTTGGAAGCAGTCTCACGCTATGTGGAGTTTTTTTCTTCAATCCCTTCTTCTGAGGATCTGTACGAAGAACCGAGTATCGATTATAGGAGAGTCTTTTTGAGGTCCTACATCTCCTGTCGTCTCCACTAGCTGAGGACTAGGGATGAGCCGAACACGCCCCTGTTCGGTTCGCACCAGAACATGCGAACAGGAAAAAAGTTCGTTCGAACACGCGAACACCGTTAAAGTCTATGGGAAACGAACATGAATAATCAAAAGTGCTAATTTTAAAGGCTAATATGCAAGTTATTGTCATAAAAAGTGTTTGGGGACCCGGGTCCTGCCCCAGGGGACATGGATCAATGCAAAAAAAAGTTTAAAAAACAGCCATTTTTTCAGGAGCAGTGATTTTAATAATGCTTAAAGTCAAACAATAAAAGTGTAATATCCCTTTAAATTTCGTACCTGGGGGGTGTCTATAGTATGCCTGTAAAGGGGCGCATGTTTCCTGTGTTTAGAACAGTCTGACAGCAAAATGACATTTTGAAGGAAAAAACTCATTTAAAACTACCCGCGGCTATTGCATTGCCGACAATACACATAGAAGTTCATTGATAAAAACGGCATGGGAATTCCCCAAAGGGGAACCCCGAACCAAAATTTAAAAAAAAAAATGACGTGGGAGTCCCCCTAAATTCCATACCAGGCCCTTCAGGTCTGGTATGGATATTAAGGGGAACCCCGGCCAAAATGTAAAAAAAAAATGTCGTGGGGTTCCCCCTAAATTCCATACCAGACCCTTTAGGTCTGGTATGGATTTTAAGGGGAACCCCGCGCCAAAAAAAAAAAAATGGCGTGGGGTCCCCCCAAAAATCCATACCAGACCCTTATCCGAGCACGCAACCTGGCAGGCCGCAGGAAAAGAGGGGGGGACGAGAGTGCGGCCCCCCCCTCCTGAACCGTACCAGGCCACATGCCCTCAACATTGGGAGGGTGCTTTGGGGTAGCCCCCAAAACACCTTGTCCCCATGTTGATGAGGACAAGGGCCTCATCCCCACAACCCTGGCCGGTGGTTGTGGGGGTCTGCGGGCGGGGGGCTTATCGGAATCTGGAAGCCCCCTTTAACAAGAGGACCCCCAGATCCCGCCCCCCCCTGTGTGAAATGGTAAGGGGGTACTTACCCCTACCATTTCACAAAAAAACTGTCAAAAATGTTAAAAATGACAAGAGACAGTTTTTGACCATTCCTTTATTTAAATGCTTCTTCTTTCTTCTATCTTCCTTCATCTTCTGGTTCTTCTGGCTCTTCTGGTTCTTCCTCCGGCGTTCTCATCCAGCATCTCCTCCGCGGCGTCTTCTATCTTCTTCTCCTCGGGCCGCTCCGCACCCATGGCATGGGGGGGGGGGGCTCCCGCTCTTCTCTTCTTCTTTTCTTCTCTTCTTCTCTTCTTCATTTTCTTCTCCGGGCCGCTCCGCACCCATGCTGGCATGGAGGGAGGCTCCCGCTGTGTGACGGCGCTCCTCGTCTGACAGTTCTTAAATAACGGGGGGCGGGGCCACCCGGTGACCCCGCCCCCTCTGACGCACGGTGACTTGACGGGACTTCCCTGTGACGTCACGGGGAATGCCACAGGGAAGTCCTGTCATGTCCCGTGCGTCAGAGGGGGGCGGGGTCACCGGGTGGCCCCGTCCCCCGTTATTTAAGAACTGTCAGACGAGGAGCGCCGTCACACAGCGGGAGCCTCCCTCCATGCCAGCATGGATGCGGAGCGGCCCGGAGAAGAAAATGAAGAAGAGAAGAAGAGAAGAAAAGAAGAAGAGAAGAGGATGAAGAAGAAGATGAAGAGCGGGAGCCTCCCCCCCATGCCATGGGTGCGGAGCAGCCCGAGGAGAAGAAGATAGAAGACGCCGCGGAGGAGATGCTGGACGAGAACGCCGGAGGAAGAACCAGAAGAACCAGAAGAACCAGAAGATGAAGGAAGATAGAAGAAAGAAGAAGCATTTAAATAAAGGAATTGTCAAAAACTGTCTCTTGTCATTTTTAACATTTTTGACAGTTTTTTAGTGAAATGGTAGGGGTAAGTACCCCCTTACCATTTCACACAGGGGGGGGGGCCGGGATCTGGGGGTCCCCTTGTTAAAGGGGGCTTCCAGATTCCGATAAGCCCCCCGCCCGCAGACCCCCACAACCACCGGCCAG
Organism: Lithobates septentrionalis; assembly: GCA_037952835.1. Lineage (NCBI taxonomy): Eukaryota > Metazoa > Chordata > Amphibia > Anura > Ranidae > Lithobates > Lithobates septentrionalis. The sequence goes on from JBBDGP010003377.1 coordinate 242,585, forward strand.
GGTTTTGGGGATGAGGCCCTTGTCCTCATCAACATGGGGACAAGGTGTTTTGGGGGGCTACCCCAAAGCACCCTCCCAATGTTGAGGGCATGTGGCCTGGTACGGTTCAGGAGGGGGGGCGCACTCTCCTCCCCCCCTCTTTTCCTGCGGCCTGCCAGGTTGCGTGCTCGGATAAGGGTCTGGTATGGATCTTTGGGGGGACCCCACGCCGTTTTTTGGGTTTTTTTGGCGCGGGGTTCCCCTTAAAATCCATACCAGACCTGAAGGGTCTGGTATGGAATTTAGGGGGAACCCCACGTCATTTTTTTAAAAAATTTTGGCCGGGGTTCCCCCTAATATCCATACCAGACCTGAAGGGCCTGGTATGGAATTTAGGGGGACTCCCACGTCATTTTTTTTTTTAAATTTTGGTTCGGGGTTTCCCTTTGGGGAATTCCCATGCCGTTTTTATCAATGAACTTCTATGTGTATTGTCGGCAATGCAATAGCCGCGGGTAGTTTTAAATGGGTTTTTTCCTTCAAAAATGTCATTTTGCTGTCAGACTGTTCTACACACACAGGAAACATGCGCCCCTTTACAGGCATAATATAGACACCCCCAGGTACGAAATTTAAAGGGATATTACACTTTTATTGTTTGACTTTAAGCATTATTAAAATCACTGCTCCTGAAAAAACGGCCGTTTTTAAAACTTTTTTTTGCATTGATCCATGTCCCCTGGGGCAGGACCCAGGTCCCCAAACACTTTTTATGACAATAACTTGCATATAAGCCTTTAAAATTAGTACTTTTGATTTCTCCAATAGACTTTTAAAGGGTGTTCCGCGGCATTCGAATTTTCCGCGAACACCCCAAATTGTTCGCTGTTCGGCGAACTTGCGAACAGCCAATGTTCAAGTCGAACATGAGTTCGACTCGAACTCGAAGCTCATCCCTACTGAGGACATAGCATCGCAACCACCACTGTCCGCTTCGCCAAAAGCTTGTTTGACTCCGAAGTCGCTGGCTGGTGAGTCCACCACCTCTGGTAAGAGTATTTTTTACTTATCTCCATCCATATTACCAGTCTGACCATCAGAATATACAGGAACCATCTCTGGATTCCAAAGGAAGCCTCATTGGTCAAGTCTTCGGATAGATTTCTAGAGGACTTTGCCTTGGACTTTTCACTTTATTTATTTGAGTTATAGTAACAACACCACTGCCATTAATGTTGTTGTACTCTCATTTCCATAGAATCACATATATTGTGCTATGTTATAGGCACTTGAATGCTTTCTGTCATGAGTAGGCAAACATATACATTGTACAAACAAGGCCTGGGGAATGCCCAGGAAAAAATTCCAAGCCTACTTACCACCAGCTCGTAGACAACCAAATTAACCTGTCTAACACTATGCGTTAAAAACAGGGGTTTAGTCCGCACGATTTTGCAAATGCATGCGTAAGCCACAGAGCCTCGTCACGGCACCCTGATATCTGTGGTCCTAACACTAAAATATGAGTGTCCCCACAGTGGAGGCACATGCATTCTGATGGATAAATGAGAGCAGGTGGACTGAAGGGCAGCCCATCCCTTCTTAAAGGTACAGGAACACACCAGACACCCAGCAAATAGCACAATGGCTGCAAAGGTGCTGGTGCGTTGCTGGACCAATACACACAACAAGGTGATCTCAAAAAACTTGCCCCCACCCTCATTTATAGCTGGCTATCGCAGTAAGCATGTACATTGATTTATCCATAAGCACAATATATGTCTACCCACTCTTTTAGTATTTTATATACTTGATTTTAGTTTTTGCACAATTTTTTGTCCAAATAGGACACCTCATCAGTACGATCCCACAGAGATATTCGCTTGGGGTTGATATAATTGATTCTCTATTGGTTTGCGTTCCATTAGATCACTTTTTCCAAATATACACCCTATAGACGGGAATACACGGTTAAATACACATATAAACCATTGTTTTATATAGTGACTGTTTACACACAGGATTAGTGAAAGTCCTGTTTCACCAAACACTTTAATGGGTTAAACTTGACCCCTTAACTTGACTGCTATTCTGGAGGGCCCTACTCATTAAAGAACAAGCCTTTTTTTCAGCGCCACACTTTATTTATTCATGTTACTAAAATAAGGAGCTTGAAATCCACACATATCCATTAGTGTTCCAAATTGGGAAGCTAGTGATCAGGACTCGTACCATTCTAATTGGTTGCTATGGTTACTGACCATCCATACCCCCATTGTTAAGTAGGCTTTAATGTATGTGGGTCACTTTAAAATTAATTCTGGATAGGAAGTGCAATGTTCATGCATTCTCTTTTCGCATATACAGTCAGGTCCATAAATATTGGGACATCGACACAATTCTAATCTTTTTATCTCTATACACCAAAACAATGGATTTGAAATGAAACGAACAAGATGTGCTTTAACTGCAAACTTTCAGCTTTAATTTGAGGGTATTTACATCAAAATCAGGTGAACGGTGTAGGAATTACAACAGTTAGTATATGTGCCTCCCATTTTTTAAGGGACCAAAAGTAATGGGACAATTGGCTGCTCAGCTGTTCCATGGCCAGGTGTGTGTGATTCCCTCATTAGCCCGTTTACAAGGAGCAGTTAAAAAGTCCAGAGTTCATTTCAAGTGTGCTATTTGCATTTGGAATCTGTTGCTGTCAACTCTCAATATGAGATCCAAAGAGCTGTCACTATCAGTGAAGCAAGCCATCATTAGGCTGAAAAAACAAAACAAACCCATCAGAGAGATAGCAAAAACATTAGGTGTGGCAAATCAACTGTTTGGAACATCCTTAAAAAGAAAGAACGCACCGGTAAGCTCAGCAACACCAAAAGACCCGGAAGACCACGGAAAACAACTGTGGTGGATGACCGAAGAATTCTTTCCCTGGTGAAGAAAACACCCTTCACAACAGTTGGCCAGATCAAGAACACTCTCCAGGAGGTAGGTGTATGTGTGTCAAAGTCAACAATCAAGAGAAGACTTCACCAGAGTGAATACAGAGGGTTCACCACAAGATGTAAACCATTGGTGAGCCTCAAAAACAGGAAGGCCAGATTAGAGTTTGCCAAACAACATCTAAAAAAGCCTTCACAGTTCTGGAACAACATCCTATGGACAGATGAGACCAACATCAACTTGTACCAGAGTGATAGGAAGAGAAGAGTATGGAGAAGGAAAGGAACTGCTCATGATCCAAAGCATACCACCTCATCAGTGAAGCATGGTTGTGGTAGTGTCATGGCGTGGGCATGTATGACTGCCAATGGAACTGGTTCTCTTGTATTTATTGATGATGTGACTGCTGACAAAAGCAGCAGGATGAATTCTGAAGTGTTTCGGGCAATATTATCTGCTCATATTCAGCAAAATGCTTCAGAACTCATTGGACGGCGCTTCACAGTGCAGATGGACAATGACCCGAAGCATACTGCGAAAGCAACCAAAGAATTTTTAAGGGAAAGAAGTGGAATGTTGTGCAATGGTCAAGTCAATCACCTGACCTGAATCCGATTGAGCATGCATTTCACTTGCTGAAGACAAAACTGAAGGGAAAATGCCCCAAGAACAAGCAGGAACTGAAGACAGTTGCAGTAGAGACCTGGCAGAGCATCACCAGGGATGAAACCCAGCGTCTGGTGATGTCTATGTGTGCCAGACTTCAGGCTGTAATTGACTGCGAAGGATTTGCAACCAAGTATTAAAAAGTGAAATTTTGATGGATGATTGTTAATCTGTCCCATTACTTTTGGTCCCTTAAAAAGTGGGAGGCACATATACAAACTGTTGTAATTCCTACACCGTTCACCTGATTTGGATGTAAATACCCTCAAATTAAAGCTGAAAGTCTGCAGTTAAAGCACATCTTGTTCATTTCATTTCAAATCCATTGTGGTGGTGTATAGAAACAAAAACATTTGAATTGTGTGAATGTCCCAATATTTATGGACCTGACTGTATAATCTGTGTATGTGTTTATTAAGATGAAAAATAAAGGTTAGCTAAAATCCAGCTCTTCTTTTGGACAGATTGGGAAAGGGTTATGATTTCAGGCAGATATTTATGTTATCAGTTTCCTAGTAGGGAAGATTAGCCACACACACACTTCCTGTTTCAGTAACTACACACAGGAAAATAGAAGGATTTCTCCAGCAAGGAAAAAACCTTACAAAGATTTATATACCGTAAATTAAAATGAATGTGACTGTGCATATATGTAGGCAGGTGGAAGGTTCCCCTTTAGGGTTGCTCCTCCTAGTGATGCAACAGTGACGTGGGTTGTGCCTTTATACAGTGGGAGGAGGGGGCCTGGGCTTGTGGTCTTCTGGATTGGGTCTGGCCAATGAGAGGGTTATCCAGAGAGGGTCGTGTGTGCTCTCCCTTTCAGGGGAGGGTTAACTGGCTTACACCAAACAAGTACAAATTGAGGGATTGTATGGAGATGAACGTAAGGGTACAAGTACCACTGTGCTCTTTCTCTGATTAAGCTGGACAATGTTTTCATGTTGAAGAACACATTTATTAGCCATAATATGGCAAATTTGTCCTCAGAATTTGGAATGTCAAGTCTCCATGACTGAAAGTAAAGAACTACAACAAAGAGCCTCTGAGTATTTTTTTTACAGGGAATTCTGTGTTAAGTACAGCCAAAGGCTAGGGAGAAGAGTTGTGTGCTTCACTGATGCAAGCCTGGTTGGCTCTGTAATGGGTAGTGATGGAGGAAAAGCAGTCCCCCTCCTGACGCTGAGAGTGAACCCCCTCATGTAGCATGCATCAGGTGCCCCGGGCTCCCATGTCACATGATGGATAGTTGGGCTTCTACAGCTTTCATCTGAACCACGTGCCAAGCATGGGCCTACATGTGAATACTTCAGGTGTGAAGGGTTAATACCTGAAGTGACCAGGAGGATGTGGAGGAAAGGTCTAGTGGTAACATCCATGCACGTGACAGCATGTGGTTTGGGCTGAACATCAGCGTGACGCCCTGCAACCTTGTATGTATAGACAATGGCCAGCTGCACATGTTGGCCGCATGGAAATAAGCTAGAGCCGCCCCTTACATATGCCTAAGCACTCTTGTTCTGTAACCTTATAGCTGTATATCGGCCATATGAGATAATCTAAGACACTGCTGCTTCCGACTTCTAGTATTACAAGATTTGTAGTGAGATTTGGTGATGTCACCATTTTTCTGCTTGTTGTTCTCCTTGCTGGAGAGGAAGCTATACCTGAGGACCTGCAGTGCAAGGATGCCCTCATTTGGGCTGTATACTTCCTATTCTTGTGCTGCTTCATAAATATTCTGCACAAGTTAGGTAAGCAGCTCTGACATGCAGAAGCAAATGCCTGCCTCTACCAAAATGTCTACCTTCCACAAAGACACAGTGTACAACAAGGCATGGTAAGTTAGTACAGGGGAAAAGGTCAACTGCAGAGAGCTTATAGGCAATAACACTGAGCAGTTAGACTTGCAGATCAATGTAATTGCTTATATATCAAGACTAGGGATGAGCCGAACACCCCCCGGTTCGGTTCGCACCAGAACCTGCGAACGGACCGAAAGTTCGCACGAACGTTAGAACCCCATTGACGTCTATGGGACTCGAACGTTCGAAATCAAAAGTGCTCATTTTAAAGGCTAATTTGCATGGTATTGTCCTAAAAAGGGTTTGGGGACCCGGGTCCTACCCCAGGGGACATGTATCAATGCAAAAAAAACTTTTAAAAACGGCCGTTTTTTCGGGAGCAGTGATTTTAATGATGCTTAAAGTAAAAAAAAAAAAAGTGAAATATTCCTTTAAATATCGTACCTGGGGGGTGTCTATAGTATGCCTGTAAAGTGACGCGTGTTTCCCGTGTTTAGAACAGTCCCTGCACCAAATGTCATTTTTAAAGGAAAAAATCTCATTTAAAACTGCTTGCGGGTTTAATGTAATGTCGGGTCATGGCAATATGGATGAAAATCGGTGAGACAAACGGCATGGGTACCCCCCAGTCCATTACCAGGCCCTTTGGGTCTTGTATGGATATTAAGGGGAACCCCGCACCCAAATTAAAATAAGGAAAGGTGTGGGGCCACCAGGCCCTATATACTCTGAACAGCAGTATACAGGCGGTGCAAACAAGACAGGGACTGTAGGTTTGTTGTTAAGTAGAAACTCTTTGTCATTTTGAACGGGTACATTTTTAACGTGTTTAGCTCCAGCCAAAAAGTCTTTTTTAAGCTTTTTGGAAAACATAGGGAAGGGTTATCACCCCTGTGACATTTGTTTTGCTGTCTTTCCTCCTCTTCAGAAGATTTCACCTCACTTTTTGTCCCAATGAAAAATGTTTTTTGAAAATTTGGGTTTTTTTGTGGAACAAGGATTGGAAAGCATCAGTGGAAAGGAGAATTTTTTTTCCCATATTAACTCTTACAGGAGAGAATTTCCCTTCCTAGGGGTAGATTTCATCTCACTTCCTGTTGTCTCCTTCCGTTTGCAAGTAGGAGTCGTTTGTAAGTTAGATGTTTGAAAGTAGGGTCCTGCCCTATATGCTCAGCAGAAATTTGGGCCTTAGGTGTTGCTGTGGCCACAACACTGTAAGCCCTCACAGGGCCCTGCTGTGAAATATTAGATCAAGAATTGTAATTACATGCCCCTGTTGAACAGGAGCTGAAAAATTATGCCTTAGGCACTGGTGCTGGTGCCACAACACTGCAACCCCTCACAGACACTCTAGTTGGAACGCAGGAACGAGCCCTGCTGCAAAGTATTGCATCAAAAATTGTAATTACACGCCCCTGTTAGACAGGGGCAGAAAAATTGGGCCTTAGGCACTGGTGCTGGTGCCACAACACTGCAACCCCTCACAGAAACTCTAGTTGGAATGCAGGAACGAGCCCTGCTGCAAAGTATTACATCAAAAATTGTAATTACACGCCCCTGTTAAACAGGGGCTGAAAAATTGTGCCTTAGGCACTGGTGGTGGCGCCCAGAACCAAAAATGTTCTTACAAGCTATCAGCGTGATGATTGAGGAGGAAGAGGATAATTACTCAGGGATAGTCACTCAGCATCAGCATAGGCAGTCTTTGAAGGGATCTGAGATTTCAAAAAAAATTATTCGGTTACATCAGCATCAGGTGCTTGGTAGCTGGTGGTGATCCAAGACTGATTCATTTTTATGAAGGTCAGTCGATCGACCGAGTCGGTGGACAGACGCACCCTGTGATCGGTTACCACGCCTCCAGCAGCACTGAATGTGCGTTCCGAAAGAACGCTGGATGCAGGACAGGCCAGTAGCTCAATTGCATACTGTGCAAGCTCTGGCCAGTGATCCATCCTCAAGACCCAGTAACCCAGAGGATTTTCAGTGGGAAAGGTGTCCAAGTCTGATCTTGCCCCTAGGTATTCCTGCACCATATAAAACAGACGCTGGCGATGGTTGCTGGAACCGATCATACCTTGGGGCTGCGGACCAAAAAATTGTCTGAACGCATCGGTCAGACGGCCACCTTCTCCACCGCTCCTTCTTTGACTGACCGAAGCCTCAGCAACACGTTGTCCAGAAACAGGAGTTTGTAACCTCCCAGTCTCTGGGAACGCGTTGCACAGACCTTTCTGCAAGGCCTCCCGAAGATGTTTCATCCTCTGCTCCCTCTGCGATGGCAAGATAAGGTCCGCAACCTTACCCTTGTAACGTGGATCAAGGAGGGTTGCCAGCCAGTATTGGTCCTTCTCCTTGATACCACGAATACGAGGATCCTTACGCAGGCTTTGCAGGATCAGGGAGGCCATGCAGCGTAGGTTTGCTGAGGCATTCGGTCCGGAGTCCTCTGGGTCACTAAGGACGACAACGTCCGCAGCCACCTCCTCCCAGCCACGTACAAGTCCATGTGTTTCTTGGGACTGATCCCTTAAAGACTGCTGCTGATGCTGAGTGCCAGGCTCCACCTCCATACTGACACAATCTTCCTCCTCCTCCTCCTCCTCCTCCTCGTCCTCTTCCTTTGTGATCGGCGGGCACGCAGGAACACTGTCTGGATAAAGGGGACCTTGAGAGCTAAGGAAGTCCTCCTCTTCCTGCCTCTGTTCTGCCTCAAGTGCCCTGTCCATTATTCCACGCAGCGTGTTCTCCAACAGGTGGACAAGGGGGACAGTGTCACTGATGCATGCACTGTCACTGCTCACCATCCTCGTGGCCTCCTCGAATGGTGACAGGACAGTGCATGCATCCCTGATCATGGCCCACTGGCGTGGGGAAAAAAAACCAAGCTCCCCTGACCCTGTCCTGGTGCCATAGTCGCACAGGTACTCATTGATGGCCCTCTGCTGCGTGTGCAGCCGCTGCAGCATGGCCAGCGTTGAGTTCCACCTGGTGGGCATGTCACAGATTAGGCGGTTCTTGGGCAGGTTAAACTCCTTTTGGAGGTCCGTCAGCCGAGCACTGGCATTATATGACCGGCTGAAATGCACACAGACTTTCCTGGCCTGCCTCAGGACATCCTGTAAGCTCGGGTACCTGCCCAAGAACCGCTGCACCACCAAGTTAAGGACGTGAGCCAAACAGGGCACATGGGTCATTTGTCCCTGTCGGAGGGCAGAGAGGAGGTTGGTGCCATTGTCGCAAACCACCATTCCTGCCTTAAGTTGGCATGGCGTCAACCACCTCTGAACCTGCCCCTGCAGAGCTGACAGAACCTCTGCCCCAGTGTGGCTCCTGTCCCCCAAGCACACCAGCTCAAGCACCGCATGGCATCTTTTGGCCTGCGTACTTGCGTAGCCCCTTGAACGACTACGGAGCACCGCTGGTTCCGAGGAAGAGGCCATGGAGGAAGAAGAAGAGGAGGGGGTGGAGGAGAGAGGTGTGTCACAATCATTAGCATTTTGGAGGCGTGGTGGCGGAACAACCTCCAACACTACTGCACCTTGTCCTGCATCCTTCCCAGCTGCCAGCAGAGTCACCCAATGCGCCGTGAAACTTAGGTAACGTCCCTGTCCATGCCTGCTGGACCATGAGTCAGCGGTAATATGCACCTTACCGCTGACCGCCCTGTCCAGCGAGGCATGGACATTGCCTTCCACATGCCGGTAGAGAGCCGGAATCGCCTTCCGTGAGAAAAAGTGGCGTTTGGGTACCTGCCACTGAGGAACCGCACATTCCACAAACTCACGTAAGGGGGCAGAGTCTACCAACTGAAAAGGCAGCAGTTGAAGTGCTAGCAATTTTGCCAAGCTAGCATTCAACCGCTGGGCATGTGGATGACTGGGAGCAAACTTCTTTCGGCGGTGAAGCAGCTGGGGCAGGGAAATTTGCCTGGTACAATCTGACGTCGGTGTACCAAAAGCAGATTGCCCACAAGTACTTGGCTGTGACACACCTAATTCTACACCTTCATTCCTCTCACTGCAGGTCTCAGAGAGGACTGGAGGTCTAGTGGGGTTGGAAATCTCAGCTGATGAGGAGCAAGGAGAGATCCTCTTTGTTCTTTGGTGTGGGTCTTTTAGATACGCTTGCCAACGAACTGCATGGCAGGTCAACATATGTCTGGTCAAGCATGTGGTACCCAAGCGGGAGATGTTTTGGCCACGTGAGATACACTTGAGACATATGTTGCAAATAGCAGCGGTGCGATCTGATGCACTCGTCTCAAAAAAGGCCCACACCAAAGAACTTTTTGAATAACGCGCAGAGACTGCAGCGCCCTGCACATGTGGAGCTTTGGGGTGTGATGCAGTCAATGTGCTGCCCTTAGGCTGGCCCCTGGAGGGCATCCTGCCTCGTTGGTGATGTGCCGCCTCCTCCTCCTCCTCCTCCTCTCTCCTATCAGGCACCCACGTTGAGTCAGTGACCTCATCATCCCCTCCCTCCTCATCACTGGAGCAAACCTGGCAGTATGCTGCAGCAGGGGGAGCATGACTGCCAGATTGCTGTCCTTCTTGGGCACCCCCTCTGTCCGTGCTCATGTTACTGCCTTCATCGAGCTCAGTATCATCATCAGAGCCTTCCAAACGCTGGGCATCCTCCTGGAGCATGTACCCAACACTGTGGTCAAACAGTTCGAGGGACTCCTCAGGAGGACATGGTTGAGCTAGGGAAGGAGTCACTGATGACATTGAGCCGAGGGAAGAGGCCGCTGCTTTGCCAGACAAAGCACCCTGGGCATGGGTGAGAGAGGATGAGGAGGATGAGGACGGCTTGGTCATCCACTCGACCAAGTCTTCCGCATGTTGCGGCTCAACACGGCCAGCTGCCGAAAAAAAGGCCAAGCGTGTCCCATGGCCACGTGCTGATGAGTATGCACCGTCTCCACGACCAGCACTAGACACAGAGCCTGCTTGCCCTCTCTTATTGGCTTGTGACTGTCTGCCTCTCCTTCTTGGCCTTCCAGACATACTAATGGCCTGTAGCTGCACTAAGCTGGGATATATATACTGATACTGCAGCTAGCAAAATCAACTGCTTGCCTGTAGTATGAGAACACCACCAACCTTCTACAGGTAGCTTTAGCTGAACACTGTGAGGTGGACGCACCCCACTAACTTGTAGGTTTAGCTGAACACTGTGAGCAGGATGCACTGCACAAACTGTAAATAGTCTAGCTGCCTGACCGTGGTACTAATAGGATCAAAAGAACACCAGTAATTTTCTTCAGGTAGCTTTATATACTGTAACAAAACAAGCCTGCCTGTCAGTAGGAAGATAACAGGAACGGATCTAGCTGAACACTGTGAGCAGGACGCACTGTACTAAATGTAAATAGTCTAGCTGCCTGACCGTGGTACTAATAGGATCAAAAGAACACCAGTAATTTTCTTTAGGTAGCTGTTAATACTGTAACAAGACAAGCCTGCCTGTCAGTAGGAAGATAACAGGAACGGATCTAGCTGAACACTGTGAGCAGGACGCACTGCACTAAATGTAAATAGTCTAGAAGATAACAGGAACGGATCTAGCTAAACTGAATACAGTGTATATATATATATATATGCAACACCTGGGATGCATATATATACACAATACACTGTAAGTGCAGCTAACTGACTGACTGTTCTGCCTAATCTATATAACTCAAATCAAATGACACTGTCTCTCTGTCTATCTCTTTCAACGCCGGAAGACACACTACACAGGGCCGCCGTGCAGGCGGCCTTATATAGTGTGGGGCGTGTACTAAATCCCCTGAGCCATAATTGGCCAAAGCCTCCTTGGCTTTGGCCAATTACGGCTCTCTGTTCAGGCGGCGCTGTGATTGGCCAAGCATGCGGGTCATAGTGCATGCTTGGCCAATCATCAGCAAGCAATGCACTGCGATGCCGCAGTGAATTATGGGCCGTGACGCGCCACACGAATTTGGCGCGAACGGCTCATATCGTTCGCAATTCGGCGAACGACCGAACAGCCGATGTTCGAGTCGAACATGGGTTCGACTCGAACACGAAGCTCATCCCTAATCAAGACCTACTGCTCGTTTTGAAACTTGTTTTTCACTGAGGGTCACCTTCACTTATTATATTATCCACCATATGTTCAGTTTGATTTGAGCCTTTGTAGAACTCACCATTGAAGAATTGCCCTTTCCACTAATGAGGGCAGTTTAGAACCAAGCAGTCTATACCAATGGACATTTGGTATCCTGCCAATTATGGCTTCTGTGGTTGACAGTCTGCACAATATTTCCATCCATTCCAAAGCAAACAATCTTCTCTGCAATAAAGATTTAAAAAAAAACTGAAAAAAAAAACAAATTTGTATGTAAAAAGTCACTTTAACTCAAAAACAATGGCAATCCGATTGCCCAGCAGGTCCGTCATCAGATATCCGTGTCATGTTTACAAAACTCATTTCGAGCTCTCCGTTCGTGCGGCGGATGTTTGCGTTTGCCGTACAACCCCCTCTGAGTGCTGAAAACATCCAGCAAGCAGCAACCGAGCCGCTGATGACTGCGACTCCTCACATTCATCTACTGTCAGAGCGTCCTCTGACCCTGAGCAAACGGAATGCCGGACGATTGTGTTACATTGGCCCAGAGTGAGAATTGGACATCCGCCCGAGTACAGGAAGCCACAGGCTGATGTGATGTGGCAGAATTCACACTAATAAAGCAGAATAAAATCATTCTCAGCAGCAGGTCAGCGTTAATCTGAGAGCTGACAACAGAAAGACATCTCCTTTGGGTGAATCAATCTGCTTCCCCGCGTTCTGCTTCTTCGCTAATTATATCAATTGGCAAAGATTGCGGAACATAGATGCAGGTATGGAGGAGGCTGCGGACGTCTAGGGGATTAATCCATATATCTGGAACGCTTTATCTTGAGCAGCTAATGAGATATTTCGGGAACAGATGATGATAAAATGAGGCATGTTCTAGCCATATAGTTCCATGGTTGTCTAGTAAATACAGATGCTTTTATAATAGCACTCAATAATTCCCTCTGTGCCAACAAAAAGTATATCTAGGGAGAAAACTTTTAAAAAAATGTTGGATGGAGTGGAGCTTTATTGAAACCACTATCAGGTTTTAATTGCTGTCTGCGTCCAGGGTTGCCAACCGTCAGTAAATTTACTTACAGTTTGTAAAAATCTGTGACGTTTATACCTGTCCGTAAATATCAGGGGCTGATAATTTGTCATGCTGTGTTGACTTTTGTAAGTGTAAACCCTGCAAAATACTTGTTATTAGGGATGGGAGAACGGTTCAGCCTGAGCATCAGGTCAGTCTGAACATTTGCCTGTTTGCCTTTCGCTGAACATTCAAATTTGAGCTCTGCACAGTGCATTCTGCGCCCCGATTGGGCAAAGCTTTGCCCAATCAGGGCACAGTGTAAGCTGGTTGTTAAGGAGTTGGCCCGGGAAGCCAGCCACTGCATCCTTAATAACCGATGAGTCATCAGCTGTCAATGAGTTTCCCCACTGACAGCGGGACAATAAAAAAAAAAAGTGATGGTTAAAAATTAAATTAAAAAAAGGCGTGGGATCCCCCCCCCCCAGTCCATATCAGGCCCTTCGGGTCTGGTATGGATTTTAAGGGGAACCCCATGCCAAAATTTAAAAAATGGCGTGGCCCCCCCCCCCAAAATCTGTACCAGACCCTTATGCGGGCATGCAGCCTGGCAGGTCAGGAAAGAGGAGAATAGCGAGCATCCCCCCTCCTGAACCATACCAGGCCACATGCCCACAACAAGGGGGTGGGTGCTTTGGGGTGGGGGGACTGCAGGTGGGGGGCTTATCAAAATCTGGAAGCCCCCTTTAACAAGATTCCCCAGATTCCGCCCCCCCCTATGTTAATAAGTATTGGGTACCAAAAAGTGTCAAAAAGTAATAAATACAGGAGACAAGTTTTTGACAATCCTTTGTTAAAAAATGAAAAATAGTGTCCCTCGATGCAAGTCCATCGTCAATCACGTCGCCCGCCAAAACCAAAAAATAAAAAAAAATAAAAAATGCTCCCGTTTCCTGGGAGGCCGCTGAGTGCCTGCTCTGCCATTTGACATTTCTTATATTGGTAAGGTCAAAAAAAGAGGGGAAAGGGGTTTGGGACTTTGAATGAAGCACATAGGTATAAAGAATTCAGTTTATTGTATAAATTAACATACAAACACATAATCATGAGTAAGTGTATATCCAATACAATTATAATAACTGGTACAATTCATAAAAATGTGTATCTATATATACAAGGTAGAGGGGTTGCCACATGATTATAAACAATTAATATCAAAAACTATATATAATGACAGATATCAACTGAATCACAGGGACACGGCATATAATAGCTCTATGCATTTTGTGGATTGATCCACTCTTCAGGAGCATGCACATGAGTTCAATAAAATATAATAGGAGTTGCTGTATGGTCTATTCTATTCTATTCAACCTCTAATTTTTAGTCCTTCGATCCCCCTGTTCTTTACCGAGCACAGGACACCTTGCACGTGTCATATTACTATATAAAAAATATATACATATGAATAAATATGAATGGTGAATGTGTAGGGGTACATTTTTATGAATTGTACCAGTTATTATAATTGTATTGGATATACACTTACTCATGATTATGCGTTTGTATGTTAATTTATACAATAAACTGAATTCTTTATACCTACGTGCTTCGTTCAAAGTCCCAAACCCCTTTACCCTCTTTTTTTGACATATAGATAGGAATGGAGGCAATTGACCTTACCGTCACCGTCTCATATAAAGTACCAACTGTTCTCCATTATTTTATATAGGTAAGGGTAGGGGCCACCTGGCTACGTCACCCGGTGGCAACGCCCCCTTCTGATGTCACGGACTGGTGCATGCTGGGCATGCGACGTCACATGGGAGTGGGGCCACCGGGTGATGTGGCTAGGTGGCCCCGCCCCTTACCTATATAAGTGATGTCAAAGCGCAGAGCAGGCATTCGGCAGGAGAAATTTTTTTTCGGGTCCGGCAGGCGGCGTGATTGACGATGGATTTAAATCTGGGGACACTATTTTTTAAAATAAAGAAATTGTCAAAAACTTGTCTCTTTATTACTTTTTGACACTTTTTTGGTGAATGGGTAGGGGTACTATGTACCCAATACTCATTCACATAGGGGGGGCAGGATCTGGGGGCTTCCAGATTCCGATAAGCCCCCCGCCCGCACACCCCCACAACCACCGGCCACGGTTGTGGGGATGAGGCCCTTGTATCCATCAACATGGGGACGAGGTGCTTTGGGGTGGGGGGGAGAACACCTGCGCCAAAGCACCCACCCCCCTATTTTGAGGTTATGTGGCCTGGTATGGTTTAGGAGATGGGGGTGCTCGCTCGTCTCCTCCCCGCTTATCTGACTTGCCAGGCTGCATGCCCGGATAAGGGTCTGGTAGGGATTTTGTGGGGGACCACAGACCGTCTTTCTTTTTAATTTTGGCGTGGAGTTTCCCTCCAAATCCATACTAGATCTGAAGGTCCTGCTATGGACTGGGGGGGGGGGGGGACCACACGCAGTTTTTTCTTGATTTTTTGTAATTTTTGCTGCACCATGTTTTATGCATGCTACAGATGCACCACTTTACAGGCACATTAAGGGGACCCCCCAGGCACTTTATTTACAGGGAATTTTCATTTTTATTGTTGCACTTTAAGTATAATTTAAATGTATTGTATTGATACATGTGCCCCAGGGCAGTACTCAGACCCCCATACCCCTTTTATGGCCAATTACTTACATATAAGCCTTCAAAATGGGCACTTTAGATTTTTCCTGTTCGGCTCCCATAAACTTCAATGGAGTTCACCATTCGTGTTAGAACATTTACCCTGTTCGGCTAAATATATATAATTGTCCATACTCTATGCCCCAATCTTTTGTAGATGTTGCTGTTCCCATGCTCTTTGCCATGTAATGTTAAAAATTGTTAAATAAAGCTTTTTAAAAAAAAAAAATCATAAACAGAGAAAAGGGATGGGCAGCACAAAAAAAGTATGAAATAAATAGAGGGTACTCTGGGTGCAACAAAAATGTCAAAGGGCACTAGGGCTCTATACAGAATAGAACACTTTTCTTCCAACATGAACTGACCATTGGACGCGATTATATAACAATTTTATTGTCTGTCTGGACTATTTTATTGCACTGTATATGGATACCCCTCCTCAACTAATGTGACCTGCCCTCATATCTAATGAGATAAACCAATAGTACTTAGATTTAGTAAGGCTCCAATTGAGACTGTGCTGAAATGTGACAAAATGGGTTGACCCAACTGTCCTTCAGCAGTGTATAGTCTGAAGGGGGTTGGTCACTCTCTTGGTTTTGTCCAAAGTCCCTCATCCAGCCATTAGCATATAACCAATAAATGCATTTTATGCTAAATACAACATATTTCATTGGTACAAAAAAAATTTCATTGGTATAAAAAAAAACACTGAAAAAGTACAAGTTAATCCTACATATGTAATACATAATGCATGAGTGAAATGAGCCTGAACTTTGAATGATTTCTCCAATCCTGGAAATAATAAGCTTGTTATTTTTTATATAATGACAATTACAGAAATGATACACCAAAACGGAAATCATAAATCAGAGTTTTCCAGTACAGAAATACTATCCAAGTATTCATTAAGGTTATATTGTGCAGTACTGAAATAGCTCGTTCAGATGTTAACTCCTTGAGCACAGCTAACAAGCAGTTACATTAACCTGAACATGGCAACTAGATTTGATGTTTTCTTAGCAGTGTGTAATGGGAGATCCCCAGCACAATCTGAGTTCTGAACATCATCATACAACAATTCTATTGCACTGCATACATTAGAACCAGTGGACTTGATCACAGTACAAATCTATTACACTCTATACAGATAAAGAACACTACTCCGCAAACATGACTGACCAATGGACATGACCATAATATAGTTCTATTATACTCTATAGAGTATATAAAGAACACTACACCTCCAATGTGACTGATAACTGGACATGATCATAATACAATTGTCAGGATCTGGGTCTGAAAATTAGACCTCTGCTTTGTCTGGCGATGTCTCTTCTTGCTGAGCCACGAGATGCTGGATGGTGCCCTGTCTGATCTTTTGGACAATCCTGCCTTGTGCCTTTTTGTTTGCCAGTTTATTTTGCTCTCTACTGGCCAATTGCTTGTTACTCCTGCTGCCGTCTGTATCTCCTCTACCACTCGTTACCGACTTATGGCTTATGCCTCGACTACGGTTCTGCTTAACACCAACCTGCGACTTGTTACCAACATTTGGCTTGTTTACTGACTACGCTTCTGCTTGATTCATACCTGGTGTCACGTACCTCATGTTAGAGCCTGACAGTAGAAGGAGACCTCTCTTGTAGCCCTGGCTCGGGGACCACTGGAGATGCAACAGTGGCCACGAGAGCGCAGCGAGGTAGGAGTGCCTGTGAGATCAGCTGCAGATGGCACATATGAGTAGTGCTGGTTCACCGGAACGGCTGGACTGTAAGTAGCAGCTGGAGGCGGTGGTTGCAGATGTGGGTCAGCGACCCCAGGCACTGGCAGGTACAGGATCAGGAGCAGGCTGGAGCTGGGTGAGACAAGCTGGGTCAACACGGGTAATCAGGTATATAATACAGCAGGACAGGCAGAGGTTAGCAGCAAGAAGTCAGGCAGGTACTGGTTCAGCAGAGTCAAGGCAAGCCGGGGTCGGATAGAAGAAGACAGAGGTGGTCAAACAGGGCCGGGTCAACATAGGTATCAGAGGCAAGTACAGGATCAGGACTCAGGTACAGCTGAAGATCAGACAGCACTGCACTAGCGCATCTGCTGTCCTTTTACAGGGTCATTGGAGCCAAGCAGAGTTAACGCGCGCCTGCCACGTGTTCCCGCACACGCGCCGCTGTCCGGCCCGGCGGACACTCATAGGAACTCTACCTTACTACAGGGTGTCCCTGATACCTGGTTTATCTGCAACTGGGCCCCAAGCTTGCTCACCTCTTGGTGGAGTGATCCTGAGGAACGCAACTTGGTGCTAACACCCAGTAAGACCCATCTCCACCATCAGGAGCTCTGGTCAGTGGCGCCCCGTCCATAGGGGGCGCCTGGGCGCCGCCCCCCCCCCCCCCTCCAGGCAGCAAAAAAAAAAAAGTAAAAAAAAAAAAAAAAAAAATTTTTTTTACTACTGGCCCTTTAAAAAAAAAAAAGAAAAGAAAAAAAAAGGTCCTTAAGTGTACTGTGTTCGGACGCCGGGTACAGTGCGACGCCGGACACAGTGCACTCATAGGAAGCGCCACGTCTATGCAATCACGAGATTGCAGACGTGGCGCTGCATTTGCGGGCGTTTAGCCCGCCTTGGGGCGTTTTCTGAAGCGCCAAGTAGCTTCCGCCTGGCCATAGTAATACATACTACAGGCGCCGGGCGGAAGCTACTTGACACTTCAGATTTGATTGACATCTGCCCTGAGTCAGATGTCACTTCCTGCCTCTCTCTTTCATTGCGCCCGAGAGAGGAAACAGGAAGAATGCTGCTGCCAGTGTGAGGAGGACACCGCAGGAGACTGAAGGTAAGTACCGCTGTGTGGAGAATATGGGGGACACATGCTGTGGGGGGCTCTGATGGGGGACACCTGCTGTGGGGGGCTCTGATGGGGGACACCTGCTGTGGGGGGCTCTGATGGGGGACACATGCTGTGGGGGGCTCTGATGGGGGACACATGCTGTGGGGGGCTCTGATGGGGGACACATGCTGTGGGGGGCTGTGATGGGGGACACATGCTGTGGGGGGCTGTGATGGGGGACACCTGCTATGGGGGCCCTGATGGGGGACACATGCTGTGGGGGGCTCTGATGGGGGACACATGCTGTGGGGGGCTCTGATGGGGGACACATGCTGTGGGATGCTCTGATGGGGGACACATGCTGTGGGGGGCTCTGATGGGGGACACATGCTGTGGGGGGCTCTGATGGGGGACACATGCTGTGGGGGGCTCTGATGGGGGACACATGCTGTGGGGGGCTCTGATGGGGGACACCTGCTGTGGGGGGCTTTGATGGGGGACACCTGCTGTGGGGGGCTCTGATGGGGGACACATGCTGTGGGGGGGCTCTGATGGGGGACACCTGCTGTGGGGGTTCTGATGGGGGACACCTGCTGTGGGGGGCTCTGATGGGGACACCTGCTGTGGGGGGCTCTGATGGGGACACCTGCTGTGGGGGGCTCTGATGGGGACACCTGCTGTGGGGGGCCCTGATGGGGGACACATGCTGTGGGGGGCTCTGATGGGGGACACCTGCTGTGGGGGGCTCTGATGGGGGACACCTGCTGTGGGGGGCTCTGATGGGGACACCTGCTGTGGGGGGCCCTGATGGGGGACACCTGCTGTGGGGGGCTCTGATGGGGGACACATGCTGTGGGGGGCTCTGATGGGGACACCTGCTGTGGGGGGCTCTGATGGGGACACCTGCTGTGGGGGGCTCTGATGGGGGACACCTGCTGTGGGGGGCCCTGAGGGGGGACACCTGCTGTGGGGGGCCCTGATGGGGGACACATGCTGTGGGGGGCCCTGATGGGGGACACATGCTGTGGGGGGCTCTGATGGGGGACACATGCTGTGGGGGGCTCTGATGGGGGACACATGCTGTGGGGGGCTCTGATGGGGGACACATGCTGTGGGGGGCCCTGATGGGGGACACATGCTGTGGGGGGCTCTGATGGGGGACACCTGCTGTGGGGGGCTCTGATGGGGGACACATGCTGTGGGGGGCTCTGATGGGGGACACATGCTGTGGGGGGCTCTGATGGGGGACACATGCTGTGGGGGGCTCTGATAGGGGGCACATGCTGTGGGGGGCTCTGATGGGGGACACATGCTGTGGGGGGCCCTGATGGGGGACACATTCTGTGGGGGGCTCTGATGGGGGACACCTGCTGTGGGGGGCTCTGATGGGGGACACCTGCTGTGGGGGGCTCTGATGGGGGACACATGCTGTGGGGGAGTCTGATGGGGGACACCTGCTGTGGGGGGCCCTGATGGGGGACACCTGCTGTGGGGGGCTCTGATGGGGGACACCTGCTGTGGGGGGCTCTGATGGGGACACCTGCTGTGGGGGGCTCTGATGGGGGACACCTGCTGTGGGGGGCCCTGAGGGGGGACACCTGCTGTGGGGGGCCCTGATGGGGGACACATGCTGTGGGGGGCTCTGATGGGGGACACATGCTGTGGGGGGCTCTGATGGGGGACACATGCTGTGGGGGGCTCTGATGGGGGACACATGCTGTGGGGGGCCCTGATGGGGGACACATGCTGTGGGGGGCTCTGATGGGGGACACCTGCTGTGGGGGGCTCTGATGGGGGACACCTGCTGTGGGGGGCTCTGATGGGGGACACATGCTGTGGGGGGCTCTGATGGGGGACACATGCTGTGGGGGGCTCTGATAGGGGGCACATGCTGTGGGGGGCTCTGATGGGGGACACATGCTGTGGGGGGCCCTGATGGGGGACACATTCTGTGGGGGGCTCTGATGGGGGACACCTGCTGTGGGGGGCTCTGATGGGGGACACCTGCTGTGGGGGGCTCTGATGGGGGACACATGCTGTGGGGGAGTCTGATGGGGGACACATGCTGTGGGGGGCTCTGATGGGGGACACCTGCTGTGGGGGGGCTCTGATGGGGACACCTGCTGTCGGGGGGCTCTGATGGGGGACACCTGCTGTGGGGGGCTCTGATGGGGGACACATGCTGTGGGGGGGTCTGATGGGGGACACATGCTGTGGGGGGCTCTGATGGGGGACACCTGCTGTGGGGGGCTCTGATGGGGACACCTGCTGTGGGGGGCTCTGATGGGGGACACCTGCTGTGGGGGGCTCTGATGGGGGACACCTGCTGTGGGGGGCTCTGATGGGGACACCTGCTGTGGGGGGCCCTGATGGGGGACACCTGCTGTGGGGGGCCCTGATGGGGGACACCTGCTGTGGGGGGCTCTGATGGGGGACACCTGCTGTGGGGGGCTCTGATGGGGACACCTGCTGTGGGGGGCTCTGATGGGGGACACCTGCTGTGGGGGGCCCTGAGGGGGGACACCTGCTGTGGGGGGCCCTGATGGGGGACACATGCTGTGGGGGGCCCTGATGGGGGACACATGCTGTGGGGGGCTCTGATGGGGGACACATGCTGTGGGGGGCTCTGATGGGGGACACATGCTGTGGGGGGCTCTGATGGGGGACACATGCTGTGGGGGGCCCTGATGGGGGACACATGCTGTGGGGGGCTCTGATGGGGGACACCTGCTGTGGGGGGCTCTGATGGGGGACACATGCTGTGGGGGGCTCTGATGGGGGACACATGCTGTGGGGGGCTCTGATGGGGGACACATGCTGTGGGGGGCTCTGATAGGGGGCACATGCTGTGGGGGGCTCTGATGGGGGACACATGCTGTGGGGGGCCCTGATGGGGGACACATTCTGTGGGGGGCTCTGATGGGGGACACCTGCTGTGGGGGGCTCTGATGGGGGACACCTGCTGTGGGGGGCTCTGATGGGGGACACATGCTGTGGGGGAGTCTGATGGGGGACACATGCTGTGGGGGGCTCTGATGGGGGACACCTGCTGTGGGGGGGCTCTGATGGGGACACCTGCTGTCGGGGGGCTCTGATGGGGGACACCTGCTGTGGGGGGCTCTGATGGGGGACACCTGCTGTGGGGGGCTCTGATGGGGACACCTGCTGTGGGGGGCCCTGATGGGGGACACCTGCTGTGGGGGGCCCTGATGGGGGACACCTGCCTTAGGGGGCTCTGATGGGGGACACCTGCCGTGGGGGGACTCTGGTGGGGGACACCTGCCGTGGGGGGACTCTGATGGGGGACACCTGCTGTGGGGGGCTCTGATGGGGGACACCTGCTGTGGGGGGACTTTGATAGGGGACACCTGCTGTGGGGGGCTCTGGTGGGGGGCTCTGATGGGGACACCTGCTGTGGGGGGCCCTGATGGGGGACACCTGCTGTGGGGGGCCCTGATGGGGGACACCTGCTGTGGGGGGCTCTGATGGGGGACACCTGCTGTGGGGGGCTCTGATGGGGACACCTGCTGTGGGGGGCTCTGATGGGGGACACCTGCTGTGGGGGGCCCTGATGGGGGACACCTGCTGTGGGGGGCCCTGATGGGGGACACATGCTGTGGGGGGCCCTGATGGGGGACACATGCTGTGGGGGGCTCTGATGGGGGACACATGCTGTGGGGGGCTCTGATGGGGGACACATGCTGTGGGGGGCTCTGATGGGGGACACATGCTGTGGGGGGCCCTGATGGGGGACACATGCTGTGGGGGGCTCTGATGGGGGACACCTGCTGTGGGGGCTCTGATGGGGGACACATGCTGTGGGGGGCTCTGATGGGGGACACATGCTGTGGGGGGCTCTGATGGGGGACACATGCTGTGGGGGGCTCTGATGGGGGACACATGCTGTGGGGGGCTCTGATGGGGGACACATGCTGTGGGGGGCCCTGATGGGGGACACATTCTGTGGGGGGCTCTGATGGGGGACACCTGCTGTGGGGGTTCTGATGGGGGACACCTGCTGTGGTGGGCTCTGATGGGGGACACATGCTGTGGGGGAGTCTGATGGGGGACACATGCTGTGGGGGGCTCTGATGGGGGACACCTGCTGTGGGGGGGCTCTGATGGGGACACCTGCTGTCGGGGGGCTCTGATGGGGGACACCTGCTGTGGGGGGCTCTGATGGGGGACACCTGCTGTGGGGGGCTCTGATGGGGACACCTGCTGTGGGGGGCCCTGATGGGGGACACCTGCTGTGGGGGGCCCTGATGGGGGACACCTGCCTTGGGGGGCTCTGATGGGGGACACCTGCCGTGGGGGGACTCTGGTGGGGGACACCTGCCGTGGGGGGACTCTGATGGGGGACACCTGCTGTGGGGGGCTCTGATGGGGGACACCTGCTGTGGGGGGACTTTGATAGGGGACACCTGCTGTGGGGGGCTCTGGTGGGGGGCTCTGATAGGGGACTCTGATGGGGGACACCTGCTGTGGGGGGCTTTGATAGGGGACACCTGCTGTGGGGGGCTCTGGTGGGGGGCTCTGATAGGGGACTCTGATGGGGGACACCTGCTGTGGGGGGACTCTGATGGGGGACACCTGCTGTGGGGGGACTCTGATGGGGACACCCGCTGTGGGGGGACTCTGATGGGGACACCTGCTGTGGGGGGACTCCTGTTTTGGGGGGACTCTGATGGGGGACACCTGCTGTGGGGGGACTCTGATGGGGGACACCTGCTGTGGGGGGACTCTGATGGGGGACACCTGCTGTGGGGGGACTCTGATGGGGGACACCTGCTGTGGGGGGACTCTGATGGGGGACACCTGCTGTGGGGGGACTCTGATGGGGGACACCTGCTGTGGGGGGACTCTGATGGGGGACACTTGCTGTGGGGGGCTCTGATGGGGGACACCTGCTGTGGGGGGACTTTGATGGGGACACCTGCTGTGGGGGGACTGTGATGGGGACACCTGCTGTGGGGGGACTCTGATGGAGACACCCTGCTGTGGGGGACACCTGCTGTTGGGGGCTCTGATGGGGGACACCTGCTGTGGGGGACACATGCTGTGTGGGGACACTGATGGCAACTCTGATGTAAGGGGACAGAGGCTGTATTTGGGGGGGGGGCAGAGGCTGTATTTTATGTGACAGAGGCTGTATTTGGGGGGGACAGAGGCTGCATTTGGGGGGACAGAGGCTGCATTTGGGGGGACAGAGGCTGCATTTTATGTGACAGAGGCTGCATTTTATGTGACAGAGGCTGCATTTTATGTGACAGAGGCTGCATTTGATGTGACAGAGGCTGCATGTAAGGACGGACTGCTGGGGACACCTGATGGCATCTGGTTGTAGGCGACGTGGCTAGTGACACACTCGGGGCTCCCACTGATTCTGCATTATGGTGAGTTGAATGATTTCATTTTATATTACAATGTAACAATAGAAACAATGCGCTTCAATCATCCTGACACCATAACAACCATGGTGCCGGGATGATTGAAGCGCTAACACCAGGTGTTTGGAGTATCTTTATCTGATGATTGTTAAACTTTGTAGAATACACATTTCTATTGTTGTGTAGGATCTAGGCCTGCTGTCCCTCTCTCCCTCTCCCTCCATCCCTCGTTCATCTCAGACGCTAACCACACCACCTTAGAGCCACGCCCACTATTTGGCTGAAACCACGCCCATTTTTACCAAGTGGGAGGGGCCAAAAAGGAAGGGCGGGGTCTGGCGCCCCCCCATCCTAAAACTTCACCAGCCGCCACTGGCTCTGGTGAATACCGCAAATATAGACTCTGCAGCTCTGGTGAGCCCTTGTCATTCACCAGGGTGACCTGCTGCTGCACTTATCCAGCTGGTCAGTGGGGGCCTCTTTACCGCTATAGCTACTGGCTTCCGAGCCTAACTTCTAACTGAAACAGCAATTCTATTACATTCTATACATAGAACATTACACCTCCAAAATGACCGACTACTGGACATGATAATAATACAATTCTATTACACAATATACATAGAACACCAACAACGTTGGTGAATTATAACTTTATGAGCTCTATAGAAATAAATCCCTGAAGTGAGGAGGGAGGTGAGAAGTAGTCCTGTATCACTGTGAAGCAATCCGGTTGATCTTCTGCTACCTCTTGAAAACAATTTTAGGCAGGGAATTTCTGAATGGCAGAGCAAATCAACCTAAATCCATTGATTGTGAAACAGACAAGCAAATCTTCCTGTGTTGAACAAACTGCTGCTGGAATCACAGGGATCACTAACTTAAAGATGTTGTCCTCTGTAGAACTACAAGTAAAAGTGGGCTGATAGAAGGTAGAGATGTCTGTATATAGTGTCTATAAGGTTTGGCCTAGGTTTTTGGCACTACGGATGATAGATGATGCAGGATACAATGGTGTCTATATACAGTGTCTATAAGATTGGGCTTTTGCCCACTCACCACACTAGAACAAGAGATGATGAAGATGATGATGATGTCTGTGTCTCAGGAATGTGCTCAGGGGATAGTATCCGGCCTCCACCGTACCATGCTATGGCTCACCTAGATCTGATATCACTGCAGGATAGAGGGAACAGGAGCGACCTTCAGGTCACCGCCAAACAGCCAAGGGGTGCTGCCCTCAGGTGTCCCTCCAAATATCCGCTGGATGGTTCTGCTGGTGCAGGCCACGACTCAGCTGCAGCTCACATTGTTACAGAATCCCTGCACTCAGATCCCCGCCGGGGTCCCGAGAGGTCACGCTAGGCCTCAGTCAGTTCCTTTTATAGCCACTCCCAGCAGTCTGTTCTTCCCCATCAGCCATCTGGTAATTGTAGTTCCTGATGATTCAGCAAATCCCATCCATTGAGACTACATGTCCCAAGATGCCTTGCTCTGCCTTGTCTCTGTATCAAGAAGGTAACAGGTCAGCGTCAAACTCAGCACTAGAGGGAACCGGCTTCCCCGCAGCAAAGCCACACAGTGTCTCCTGACTGCAGGAATATATATATACATCCAGCTCCTGGCTACATATAGTTACCAGAAATAGGTGACTATTCTTTTTCTTACCTATTGTTTCTTCAAGATTATCGACTACCTGACCATTTGCTTGCCGTTTCTCCTCTACGAAGACAGTAATACCAATGCCTTTTTGTAATGTGCCTACAAAAAACTTTCTAATAAAAACTGACCTAATTGGGAGGCGCATGCACGGCGCGATGCGGGAAGGACGTGAGTAACTCTAGCTCCGTCGGTCCTGGACATCACAGGCTTAATCACCAGGGCTAAATCGCTCACACCCGGGCGAAAGTGGCCTCATCGCCTAAAGAACTACTCGGTCCATGCCTGGAAGGGAGTCCGGACACTTTAAACGCTCCCAGCACCATTTAACAAACTTTCTGCTGGACGCTGCAGACAGAAGGAGCAGAAAGATGTCCCAAGATGGCGCCGGCGCCAGCACACAGACAGCCTCAGGAAAATCTGCATCCAATCCATCCGACCTCTCATCTAACGCTTGGATCAGTGAGTACCCATCTCCCCTTTCTAAAGCAGACTTAGACAATAGCCTAACCACCATTTTTGAAAAATAAGTGGACAAAATTGAAAGCGAAGTTCATAAGTCCACTACAGCCCTATCACAAGAGATTGCCAGCATTGGCACTCGCACAGACATATTGGAAACTAAACATGATGAACTTTCACTAGCCCATAATGACTTATGCCGCGTACACACGGTCGGACTTTTCAGCTACAAAAGTCCGACAGCCTGTCCGACAGACTTTCGACGGACTTTTGGCGGACTTTCGACGGACTTGCGGCGGACTTTCTAACGAACAGACTTGCCTACACACGATCACACAAAAGTCCGTCGAATTCTTACGTGATGACGTACACCGGACTAAAGTAAGGAAGTTCATAGCCAGTAGCCAATAGCTGCCCTAGCGTGGGTTTTTGTCCGTCGGACTAGCATACAGACGAGCGGATTTTTCGACCAGACTCGAGATTTCAAATCTAAAGTACGTCGGATTTGAGGCTAAAAAAGTCAGTTGAAAGTCCGGAGAAGCCCACACACGATCGGATTACCAGCCAGCTTTAGTCCGTCAGCGTCCGTTGGACTTTTGTAGACGAAAAGTCCGACCGTGTGTACGCGGCATAAAGGAAAGATTATGAATCACTTGCTGACAGCTTTGCTTTTATGCAAGCTCAGGTTGAGGATCTTGACAACCGAAACAGACGCCATAACATCAGATTACGTGGCGTCCCAGAATCAGTCACAGACCTCATGCCCACAGTTTCCAAGATTTTTCATAATCTCTTACCAGATAAACCTCCATCAGCATTTACTTGTGACAGAATCCACAGGGCTCTACGTCATAAACCTACCCCTGACAAACCACCCAGGGATATTATCATGTGCATGAAAGATTTCCTGGTTAAAGAGGACATCATGCGTGCAGCGAGGAACTCCCCTAATATCTCCCTGGATGGTAAAAAGCTGCAGATTTACCCAGATATCTCCCCTGCTACACTAGATAGAAGACGCAGGATGAAAGAAGTTACCAACATCTTACAAGCAGCGAGAATAAAATATAGATGGGGCTTTCCATTTAAACTCACTATCCCATACAATGGATCCACATATACCGTCTACAATATAATTGAGGGCAAAGAACTGCTTGTGAAACTGGGCCTGCTGGAACCGGAACCACCCAACCGCTTTTCCTTAGATCCTAGATCTTCTCCAATCGGGTCCACCC
This sequence comes from Lithobates septentrionalis, assembly GCA_037952835.1. Taxonomy (NCBI): domain Eukaryota; kingdom Metazoa; phylum Chordata; class Amphibia; order Anura; family Ranidae; genus Lithobates; species Lithobates septentrionalis. The sequence goes on from JBBDGP010003377.1 coordinate 269,361, forward strand.
CATCCTCCAGGTGAAACACAAACAACCAAAGAAGATGGCGTCAACCATTTCAAGATAACGCCTCATGACCACATACAGTATTTTTCTAACCCGCTGTGAAATCAGTGCATGTTTTCCTTTGAAAGGAAGACAAGGGGAACGTTTTTTTGTTCTTTTTTTGCTTGTTACTAATTTTCATTTTGGATGATTGAATATTTGATCCTCACAGCAAGATCCTTTGGACTGGCTCTTTTTCTTTTTTTTTTGCCTACGTCCATTCAACACCTGTAATCGTCCTTCTGCCAAGATGGAAGTTCAGGACATTTTTTCTCTCCTCAGTGGAGAAGGGGAAGAAAAAGGAAAAGAAAAAGATTCTTCTTCCCAACTGAAGCTGAAGAGTATCCTGTAACTAGGATCCTCACAATGCACTTTATTTTGGTTTTTTGAGGTTCTCATTTTCTAGATTTTTTGTCTAAAACAGACTTCCATTTTTTTAGATCCTCCCTCGGTTAGAGTTACAACTTAATAGTTGTCCTTTTGCCATATCAATGTAACGGGAAGTGGCAATATTCCCTTCCACCCTATACCCTACTAACCTGCTCCCTCCTCCCTTCCCACCCCCCCCCCCCTCCAACCCTCCCTCCCTTTCCCACAAATTTCTCAAATCTCCCCCCTGGTTACTTTATATGGTTTTTTGAAACCTTAAGATATCGTAAAATAAGGCCTGTGACATCCGCCGCCGCTGGATTGTCCCCCATCCTGCCTGTGCCGTTGACTGCGACACTCCCATCTTTGGGGTTGTCGCACCTGACCGCACTTGCAGGACTAGGACTGTTTTGTCCTCTTGAATTTAATTTACTTGTTAGTGACAAGATGTTTCTTGTCCCTTTGGTACTACTTTACTTTATTGTTTTACACATGTTTGTCGCCCTTAGGGCAATTGTTATAACTTATTTTAAGAATGGAAGTTTTCATGACATCTCTCAACCACAATGGTTTGGATATTGGTTTAATTGCTTTCATTATGGTATGTTACTCTCTTGGTACATTGTACAATACACAAAAAGGGGGATAATGGTCTGGAGAAACCACTCTAACACCTCCATCCCTAAATGCAACAAGAAAAAGGAAGGCAGCCCTGGGACTTTAAATGAGGTGGGAGAGATTGGGACACTTCCACAATGGGTGCAATAAAAAGTTTTATTGATCACAGAATGCTATGTAGAACATATGGGAACAGCAATGAGTGTGCGTTACCCGGCATAGTGGCCTAGTTCCAAGCATACGTAAAAAACAACTACAATTCATAACACTTGATATATACATCCATAAAAAACACTATACACCCCCCCCTCCCCCCCCCCCCCCGCCCTACCCTCCTCCTCCTCTTGACTTCGTTTTCTTCCTACTACTTGCTCTACTTTCTCTTTACTTCATGCTATGGTTGTCGCCACCTGATTGAACCAAACAGCCTACAAGTATAGGACATGATACACAAATAGATTTCTAGATGGGTGTTTTATACATGTATTCTCGAGACGGAAGTTATATGACAATAATACAACATGATATGCACATCTCAGAGATATCGGAAAGCTAACAGACTCTGTATAACAAATCTCTCGAACTGTCTTATACATTGTCCAGATGTATTCTGGGAGGCTGCGACCCCCCCCCCCTTTTTTTTTTTTTTCTTCTTCTTTTCTTTTGAATGTTTTTCTTTACTTTCTGGGGCTCTGCCCTTCTTGTGAAAACTAATAAAAATTATATTTGCAAAAAAAAAAAAAACACTATACATAAGTGCACATACATGATATAAATTGGTAAAATGCATAATACATAATACACAAGCATGAAATGAAGCAGTATATGATCAGCTTCAGGTACCCAACAATATGGGCATACACGTAGCATCGATGGTACCCTACGCGTTTCGCGAGTCTTTTCTCGCTCATCAGGGGCCGATGCATGATTCATGTGTCTATAATAAAAATATTGAAAATAATAAAGATATATAAGTGACTGAATAAATCGGGGTAAGGGTGAGTTGGCAAGGGAGGTCAATAAAACAACGACCTCATACTTACCACTGGGCTGGAGCGGGCCACCAAAACACTGGGTGTCACAAATGGCGGCATTAGACAATGCCGGTACGGGGGCTGAGGGGACGTGGCAACCAGAAACCGCAGCAGGAGAACTCAGGACGTACAGCACGGACTGCAGGAGGCATGTGGTTGGTGGTCAGAGTGTATCCATAACCATGTCTAGAAAAAAATATATATATAAGGATGCATGAGTCTCAGCAGACATACTGAAACCAGACTAAGCATCAAAAAAAATAATATATATAAAAAAAATAATATATAGATATCGTAAAATAAGGCCTGTGACATCCGCCGCCGCTGGATTGTCCCCCATCCTGCCTGTGCCGTTGACTGCGACACTCCCATCTTTGGGGTTGTCGCACCTGGCCGCACTTGCAGGACTAGGACTGTTTTGTCCTCTTGAATTTAATTTACTTGTTAGTGACAAGATGTTTCTTGTCCTTTTGGTACTACTTTACATTATTGTTTTACACATGTTTGTCGCCCTTAGGGCAATTGTTATAACTTATTTTAAGAATGGAAGTTTTCATGACATCTCTCAACCACAATGGTTTGGATATTGGTTTAATTGCTTTCATTATGGTATGTTACTCTCATGGTACATTATACAATACACAGTGTTCCTTATATACTTTCTGTATAACTCCTCCCTCCTCTCTGAAAATGTTACTACTAAACATACTAACCACACACAAAAAATAACCGTACCTATAGCTCACCCCACATACATGATGGATTCTATTCACAAACTTATTATCTTACCCACATCTAATGGTCTTTAGAGTTATATCACATAATGTTCAGGGATTTAATTCACCTCATAAACAGAAAAAAGGCTTTCAACATTATAAAAGGCTGGGAGCAGATGTTATTCTCATGCAGGCTTCTACTAACCATCCCAATTATTTTGATAAGACATATAACCAATTTTATTATACTACCTTTCATAACAAAACCCGTGGTGTTGCCATTTTTATACGCAACACCATTATTCTAGATATACAAAACATATATAAGGATGCACATAGCAGATATATTATCATCAAGGGACTTATCAACAATAAAGCGATAACAATAGCATCAATTTACACCCCCGAACGAATCTTAATCTATCTTTTTCACAAATTTCTTTGACAAGCTTGACCAATACAGCTCTCCTCATATTATTTTAGGGGGAGACTTTAACTTAACCGCACACTCATCCCTTGACAGAAGTAAAACATCCCCCTCATCTAAAGCGTTCTCCAAATCCATGAACCGTTATTTAAACAACTTTCAACTTATAGACTCATGGAGATCTCACAACATAGGAATTAGGGCCTATACACATTATTCGTATCCCCACAACATCTATGCCAGACTAGACTATATTTTTTGCACCCCCATTATGCTGGCTAACTCTTCCGATGCTCATATCCATCCTTGTCCTTGGTCCGATCACGACATTACCTACTTCGAAACATCACACATAGGACTCTCTCCTTCCCCTTACAATTGGCGACTAAATGATTCACTTCTAACTGACCCCTCATTTACTCAAACTATCTCATCACACATTGAAAACTACTTCACTGAAAATGCTATTGACGATATCTCCCCCACTATTCTCTGGACAGCACATAAAGCAGTCCTACACGGACATTTAATTAGCATAGCTGCTAAAAGAAATAGAGAAAAACTCACAAACATTAAAAATCTTACTAAAGACTTAAATCTGCTATACAATAAGCTACAACATAATCCCACCCAAGAAATCACAAAACAAATTCAAGATAAACGTAAAGCTCTAGATCTTATATTATCAGCGAATACCGAAAAATCCTTGAGATTTTCAAAAGCTACATTTTTTTTACACAGCAACTCCCCCTCAGCTATGTTCGCCAATAACCATGATCATAAACCCCCTCATACATATAAACTTAAAAAATTTTCTCTTCCTTTTATAAGGACCTACTTTGTAGTCCTCAAATCCTTCCTGATCAACCCTCCAAATCATGGTTAGACGATATCCAACTACCTACTCTGAATGCTACCCAAATAGAATCCCTCAATGCTCCATGCACAAATGCAGAAATAAACAAAATTATTAAATCCCTCAAAACATCTACAGCTCCTGGCCCAGATGGCTTCTCTTCATCATACTATAAAAAATATGCTTCTCTCTTAACCCCATATCTAACCAAACTTTTCAATCACATTCTCAATGGTAATCACTTCCCAGATGAAATGCTTCTAGCTAACCATTCCCTTATCCCCAAACCACTTAAAGATCACTCCCTCCCTCAAAACTATCGACCTATATCGGTCCTTAACAACGACCTCAAAATTTTTAGTAGGTTACTTTCAGATAGACTAGCAGCAGTAATCACAAATTTAATACATATAGACCAAACTGGTTTCATTCCAGGCCGACAGATAGTCGATAATGTTAGACTAGTCACTAATATCATTCAAGATGCCAACATAACCTCCCACCAATTATGCCTACTCAGTTTGGATATTCATAAGACGTTTGACCGCGTTAGCTGGTCATATCTAAACCATTTACTACCCAAATACGGAATCTCAGATAAATTTCTACAGGGTTTCAACGCTCTTTACCACAACCCTCAAACTAGAATTAAAATCCCTGGACACAACTCTGACTTTTTTCCCCTCAGTAGAGGCACTAGACAGGGCTGCCCGCTATCACCATTACTGTTTGCTCTAGCAATTGAACCCTTAGCCCAAAAGATTAGGAATAGTATTGACATAAAAGGATACACAAAAGGGGACAAAGAATTTAAACTCAGCTTATAATAGGCAGATGATGCTCTTCTGTTTTTCACAAATCCCCTCACCTCTATCCCATCCCTTTTAAGGGCACTGAAATCTTTCCAAAATATTTCAGGCCTCCAAATCAACACCAATAAATGTTCCGCTCTACCAATTAACTACACCCAGAATATCCAAACCTTACTATTCCAAAATGTCCCATTTGTATGGTGTTCTAAATCATTTAAATACTTAGGCGTCACAATATCCTCAACTCACAATCTTCTATATAAATCTAACTATATCCCATTATTCTCACATATCACATTTCTTTTAAAGTCATGGTCCTCCTTTCATATCTCCTTCTTAGGTAGAATATGTGCTGTCAAAATGACAATTCTCCCTAAACTCCTATACTATTTCCGAGCCTTACCCATCAATGTTCCCAAATCCAAACTGTCCTCCCTTCAAAGAGAGATAAACAAATTTATATGGGCTGAGAAAAAACCGAGATGCAGTTACGCCCTTATGCATAGACCACAAGCTACAGGTGGCTTAGGCCTTCCAAATATATGGCTTTATTATCTGGCCTCAAGACTCACACAACTTACCCAATGGTTCACTCCCTCAATTAACACCCCATGGAAATTGTTTGAATCCATCTTAATTCTCCCGCTTCATTTACAGGGAATTCTTTGGTCCAACACTACCACCTATAGCAAACTTATGAAACATAATAGCATTATAGCTCAATTTTATCAATTATGGACTAAATATAAAGATATATACAAACTCTCATCAGACACACCACCTTTAGCCTCCTTTTTAGGAGATCATAGATTTATTTATGCTTATAATAACAGACAATCTTTTTCCATTTGGATTGACAAAAATTTAATTACACTGAGATCCCTCAACAAAAGTAGGAATTTATCCCATTCTCAGCTCTACAAGCCACACACAATTTACATACAAATGAACTTCAACATTACCAACAAATTAAAGCCTTCTACGCTAAATATTTTGCACTCAACACTCATCCAACATACACAACATTTGAACATATATCTATTTTATCCTCTAGAGATAGAGGCCTTATATCCAGGTTGTATAGTTATATTAATAATGTTGGTGTTCCGGATAAATCTACACAAATGCTTCAATGGGAAGTGGATATGGATGTCTTGATCAGTGTTGAAGAGTGGTGTTCCATGTCAGAAAATCTCCGTAAAAGTAACAGAGCTATCACCTTTAGAGAGACCCCAATTAAGATATTCTCTAGGTGGTATCTCACCCCTTCGAAGCTCCACGCTTATTACCCATCCATCTCTCCTGATTGTTTTAGAGGATGTCCAGACCCTGGTACCCTCTTACACATTTTTTGGAGCTGCAATCATATTAATCATATACGGCACAAGGCAATCAGATTAATAGAACTAGCTTCTAAACAAAAAATTACTCCCTCTCCTCTGATTTGCTTGCTGTATGCTAATATACCGGGCATACCTTCCCCATGTATGAGACTATTCCACTCCCTGTGTAGTTCAATACACTGGATGACAGCATATATCTGGAAATCTACTAATCTATCATGGCAACAAGTAATAAATAGAATGGAACTCCTCAAACTTTCTGAATGGATTTATCACACCCTTAACGACATTATCCATGTTCACCAAAAGAAATGGGCCTTTTGGAACCCAACCTAAGTATATTAATATAACATTATCATATCTACCTATTACCTAATGTTGATACAGTGATCTGCCTTATATTATGTATGTATAATCCTATTCTCATCACCACTATCACTCTTGTAACACAAGGTTATATAACTTTTCTTTTTTTTTTCTTTATATACATTTTTTGTACCGATGTAATACATTAATGATAACTATACCTAATGTCTATTACCTAAACTTCCAAATAAATGCTTTTGTAAACAAACAAAAAAAACTGACCTAATTAAAGTTGTGGCTGCTGACTGCAAAATCTAAAGGTCATTACTCCATTCTCACCTTTCGTGATCAGCCTTTGCCTTTACACAACTGACCACTCTTCACTAATTTAAATCTTCTCTTGTTTCAACCCTGCTTCCACCTTCTTGTCCTTTTTCTGTTGGTGTACCATAAGGTTCTTGGGCCCCTCCTCTTTTTCAAATAAACCCATTGTACTAGGCAGCCTTTGACACTATTTGCCTTTCAATGCCACTTCTATTTAGATGATAGCAAAATCTATCATTCGACTCCTGCTGGTACCTTCCTAATGTCTCAAGTTCCTGACTATCTACTGTAGTCTCTGCTTTTATGCTCCTCCTGTTCATCTTCTCTCACATCCTTTAATTGTTACAAAGACAAATCAAAGCTTGTAATTTGCTCATAATCTTGCTCTAACTCCTGGAAATATTTATTGTGGACTACACTCTAAAGCCGCATACACACGGTCGGATTTTCCTACGGAAATGTTCGGTGTGAGCTTGTTGTCGGAAAGTCCGACCATGTGTATGCTCCATCGAACATTTTCTGTCAGAATTTCCGCCAGCAAATGTTTGATAGCAGGTTCTCAAATTTTCCACCAACAAAACCTGTTGTCGGAAAGTCCGATTGTGTGTACACAAGTCAGTCGCACAAAAGTTCACGCATGCTCTGAATCAAGCAGCTTGTCGTACGTGTTGAACGTCACCACGTTCTCAGGTTCAGAATTTTTGGCCAACATTTGTGTGACCGTGTGTATGCAAGACAAGTTTGAGCCAACATCCTTCGGAAAAAAATCCACGGTTTTGTTGTCGGAAAATCCGATCGTGTGTACTTGGCATTATAACCTCAGTTCTCTAAGCTCTTGCCTAAGATCAATAGCTGATCCACTGTATGATTTCTTTTGAACTTATTATCAGATTTTTATTTAAAACAGGTATTTATATAGCACCAACAAAATATGTAGTGCTTTACATCTTGTACATTCGCATCACTCCCTGCTCTCAAGGAGCTTACAATCTAAGACAAATGTAGAAAGGAGCTAATTTACCTACCAGCATGTCTTTGGTGTATGGGAGGAAAACAGAGTACACGGAGAAGCTCCTGTCCTCCTGACCTCCTGTCCTCTGTGCCTTAACAACATATCACACTGTCATTCCTTTTTCACTAAAATGCTAATACATACCCTTATCATATCCTTATATTGCAACACTCTCCTCTGTGGTCCACTACGGGATAGACATGTGCTATCCTTGGCTGCTTAACTCACCCATCAATCTTCTCACTCCTACAGTATTTGCTTTCTTCTAGGCCAAACTTACACTCCCCATGTGACTAGAGGTGCGCATCTTCACTGGTCTCACGATTCAATTTGATTACGATTATCTGGTCAACGATTCGATTCCGCGATGCATCACGATTACCGATGAGCTCCCACTTCCGCTTGGGCTGCCTAGGCGGCCCTTCCTCCCTGCAATCTTCTGGGACATGTTACAGGTCCCAAAAGCTTGCCCAGCTATGCAGGACAGTGCAATGAGACATGCGCACCCGGCTGTGAAGCTGCAAGCTGTCACAGCCAGATGCCCACAGTAGTATTGTCAGCGCCGTGGACAGGCGGGGAGAGAAGGAAGGGTTTGGGTGGCCACATCGCTGGCTTTTGGGACATGTGAGTGTCTTTATTAAAAGTCAGAAGATACACTTTTTTTTTGTAGCTGCTGACTTTTAATAAACAAAAAATTGACTGGAACTCCGCTTTGAATTAAAAATAACCTCACTCCCTTAATACGGTGCACTACAGGGTACAGACATTCACACAAACTGCTGCTGGGAGGTCAGGAGGGATTACAATCCACAGCTGATAAACAGCCATGTGAAGTTCCCTGTCTCTGTGCTGACCAGTGGCAGCTGGTGCTCAAAATTTTTGGGGGGTTGCAAACAAAATGAAAAATACTGAACCTCCGCCATTAATTGCAGCCTCGCTGTGCCCATCAAAAGCAGCCACTTGTGCCCGTCAAATGCAGCCACTTGTGCCCATCAAATGCAGCCACTTGTGCCCATTATATGCAGCCACTTGTGCCCATCATACCCAGCCACTGTGCCCATCAAACGCAGCCACTGTGCCCATCAAATGCAGCCACTGTGCCCATCATATGCAGCCACTGTGCCCATCATATGCAGCCACTTGTGCCCATCATATGCAGCCACTTGTGCCCACTATGCAGCCACTTGTCCCCAGTAAATGCAGCCACTTGTGCCAATCAAATGCAGCTATCACTTCACTAACCCCCCCACAATGCACGGGCCGCCACTGGTGCTGACAGACAGTTCCCTGGCATTCCTGTTTGCACCTTCCAGCACACTAGGAGTTAATACAGCGGAATGTGTAAAGGGGAAGCCAGGGAACTGTCAGCACAGAGCGTGTACTAGGTGTAAGTAGAGTACAAACACATTTGTACTCTACTTACTGTTGTTAAAATTACTGTGTTTTAAAAAATCCTGTGTTACAATGAATAAAGTGCCCCACTGTATGTGCTTTTTAATAAAAATATGGAACTTCATACCAAATTTCACAGTACAATACATGCCGCTCATGTGACTGCTCTGCTCGGCCTGGCCCGCCTCTCTCCTCTCACGTCTCATGTCTCTCCTGAGTCCTGACGTCAGCGGGGAATTCTCAGCCCCCCCCCCGCTAACTGTAGCTATCAGATCAGAAGAGAGGCGGGGCTGAGAATTCTCCGCTGACATCAGGACTCAGGAGAGACATAAGACGTGAGAGGAGAGAGGAGAGAGGCGGGCCAGGCAGGGCAGTCACATGAGCGGCATGTATTGTACTGTGAAATTCGGAATGAAGTTCCATATTTTTTTAAAAATCACGTACAGCGGGGCACTTAATTCATTGTAACATGGGATTTATTAAAACACAGTAATTTTACCAATACACTCAGAGCGCTCTCTCGGGAGGGACGGGGAAAGTTGGGATGACGTCACCCGGCAATCGATTTTCTGGTCGTATGCATCGATGCCGCTTTGGAGACACCCGAATCGTGATGCATCGATGCAGAGATTAATTTCAGCACCCCTACATGTGATAGCACTCGATGACCGATGAGGCACAGACCATTGCACTGTGGGAGGGCAGGGGATCATGCACATGTGCCCCATACCTGGACATACCTGGATTTTAAAAGGGGTTGCAAGGCTTATAGTATACATCAGGGATAGGTTTGGGGTCAAGAGAATAACTGTGGGGAAAGCATATTTTTCTTATTTTACAATAATGAATATTACCATCGGCAAAATCTAATGTGCCGTGTACACAGGGGTCAGAGTCACAAGCAAGCAGAGCACACCTATGAGAATACACATTTTTAAAAATGTTTTGGAAATATAGATGATAGATGGTATAGATGATGTTTCAATTGTACATGCTTTGTATGTGACATTAAATTGCATATGCGATGCATTTGATGAGTAACTGTTCCTTATAAATAAAGTTTGACTTTTACAACTTGTGGTATAAGCCCGCCAAGCAGTAAAATAAATCTATACAGTGTGCTTGCCAAGTTTTTACACTTTAGGTTCATTACAAGGAAGAAATGCAAATGAGAAGGATAAGCTGAATGTGGAAAGATATAGCGTAACAACATGCTAATGTAATTCCACCGGCCTACACTACCCTGCAAGATTCAAATCTAATTTTACCAAATGTGCTCAAAATCCTTATACAACACCTTCCAAAGTCATCTGAAATGCAGATTCCAACTGTCCATGTCTACAAGGTCAAAGACCCAAGATCATACAGTATAGTGGGGCCCTATTTACCAAAGTCAGTGAATGGAGGGCTGCAACTCCATAGCACCCAGCTCCCTGTCATTCTCACTGCACAGAAAATATAAGCTGACTGGTTACTTTGAACAACAAGAGCCCTTGTATCCAGGAAAGATTTATTTTACTTATTTATTTTCGGTATTTATACAGTACTAAAAATGTATGCAGTGCTTAACATACTGTACATTCACATCAGACTCTACCCTCAAGCAGTTTACAGTCTAGGGTCCCTATCATATGCATACACACATGTTGTGACAGTGTAAAGCCGTGCCATAGTACGAGTTTAGCAAATTGGTATAAAAAGGACACAAGATTCTCAAAGGTGCAGTTTGGGAAGCTCTGGAATGTTTGTTGTGAACGGAGAAAGCTATGCTCTATGTTTTCTCCATATTCAGTAGTTCGGGGCCAGGAGTTTGAAGGTTCCGAATGCCTTGGGTGGGAAGGAACCTTTAGTCCTGTGTCCAGGCTTTGCTAGTTGCCGGCAGCCTGTGTGAGTGCACAGGTGGACAGGATCAGTATAAGCTAGATCTGAGAATAGCTCAGGCCAGTTACTGCGGTTTGGAGACAGACCCATGCCAGGAGACCTGGTCGCTCCTTTCAGAGACTGCGTCCCTTGTGTGGGAGACTTCTGCCCAAAGGACTGGGAAGGTCGGGCCTGGGAGTACAAGTGGGGGTCTGGGAGGACGCGAAAGCTGAGGCGGCTAGTGGGTCCAGGGGGGCTGGAGGTAGTCTGGAAGTTTCTGAAAGAGCAAGTAAAATCCAGGGGGCTTAAAAACCTTATTTGCAGGTTAGGAGCAGGCCCAAGCAGCGAGGTACTGCAACTCAGGCTGGAGCCAGGTGGATCAGTATGTTTCGTTGGTTGTGATTGCCAGAGAAGAATCCTTGTGTGGGCAATCCATCTGTGTTTGAATTTTACTTTGCTTTTAATCCAATACAAGTCCCTGTCTGACGCTGACACGTTTTGCAAAGGCATCTACCACAAGAGCTAAACATCCCGCATATTACAATGTGCACATACCAACGATAATAAGTACAGGGGATAATTACCCTACCATCTTTGGAGTGTGGGAGGAAGTTGGTGTACTCGGAGGAAACCCGCACAAGCACTGATAAAACATGCAAACTCCATGCAGATATGTTCCTGACCGGAATGGGGACCCCAGTGTTGCAAGGCAGAAGCCCTTGTGTTAGCAGGCGATGTGAAAAGCAACACAGCACTCAACAGGCAGTAATCCTATTGCAGCCAATCCTAACATTGAAGAAATTAATTCTGGTTGTTTCTGGTTACTGTCGTGGAAATTCAACTATACAATGAGCGTAATCCATGTCTCCTGCGCTAATAGAGCGCCCTTTCAGCTTCTTGGTATAATACCTCTTAGTAAACCCCTGTTTCCTGTATAAGTAAACAGACATGACCACCATCCTTACATCCTTAGCTCCGCAGCTTGACTGTCCCTCTAGCGCAGTGGTTTTCAACCTGGGGGTCGGGACCCCCTCAGGGGTCAAATGATTTGCCAGGGGTCACCGAATCCTGGGCTGTTCCTAAAGCCCGCACCGCTCTCCTAGCCTTTTTGTGGCCACCCACTCAGCCTCTTTGCAGTCGCCCATTCAGTTCACGGCATGGCTGGGGGGCAGAGACTAGAGGTCAGCTGACTGGTGAGGAATGTGAAGTGGGAGAGGCTGGAGGAGACCCCCTCTCCTGATTTCGGCATAGGTGTCACTGCTATGAGACACCACAAAGTCGGAGACACAGTGAAGCTGGAGACACAGTGAGTAACACTACCTGTGATTATAGTTGCCATTAAAAGTCCCCACTGCAGTCCTCAGATCAGCAGATGACCTTGTTCAAAGGCTGAAGTTGGCTGATCGGAACTCCCTGCCAGCACTGCCAATTATCCCAACTCCCCGCCAGCACTGCCACTCATCCCATTCCCCCCACCCCCCCACCAAGGAGTAAGAGAATACATGGAAGGGAGAGGAAAAGAGGGGGAGGAACAAAGATAAAGGGAGAGAAAGAATAAGAGAAAGAACAAGAAAGATGGCTAGAGAGAGGGATGGGGAAAAAAAACGAAATTAGGATAGAGAGAGATAAAAGGGAAAGAAAGGAGAACAAAGAGAAAGAGTGGTACATCCTAAAATGTACCATAAGGGGTTTTAATACTGTACAAGTGGAAGGGACTCGGAGCGCTAAATATCCATGGGTTAGGGGCGCAAATTACTTGTCTTGCCTTGGGTGCTGACAACCCACACTACGAGAATAATTTTACTGTTTGGGGCCTCCACAACTTGGGAAATTTTATCGAGGGGTCATGGCACTAGGGGGGTTGAGAACCACTGCTCTAGCACCTGTGTTCTGTTTATTTAGCGTACTTAACAATAGAGCTTGATGGTTTCACAATCAGCCAATCAAGCACAGGCATTCCTTCAAACAGGAGGAGTTATATAAATCTCAACCAATAAACAATGACTAGGGGAGTCTATGGGCGTGTCTGGGAAGGGGCAGTGTATATGAATTTCCACCCCCTGTACCTGTAAGCCATCATCTTCAGCTAGACAAAGGAAGCAGCATGGCTGGCCTTGAAATCATGGATGCTGTCCCCGACCATAACAATTCAAAGACTGCCATTTTCACCGTTGGCGTGAATCCTTATTCTGCATTGTTCAGAGAACGAGCGCACATCCCCCATAACCGATAATGTCTTTGCAGAGTGAACACATCCCCTCCAGACAATCGTCTGTGCATTGCACAGGGGCCCCTCGCTGGCGGACATATCCCCACTCTGCAAACACTTCTCTGCATCCTCAAGAAGCTTTCCACTACCAAACGGGTCTCAACCAGCGTCAGTCTGCCCCAATCGGCTCTTTAGACCGGGCTGCAGGAGAACTAACACTGGGAGACACTGTGACAATACATAATAAATATATCTTAATAACATTTCCACAACATTACTACCCATTGAAGTAGCCAAAAATCAGGACAGGTGATGGGTCACCCATGCTGAGACAGTCATAGGTGAGGTGTATAATTTTAAAGCGGTTGTCTACCCGCTGAAATTTTTTTTTTTTTTTACCTCTGTAAAGCAAAAGGCATAATGAGCTAGTATGCACCGTATACTAGCTCATTATGAAATACTTACCTTAGAACGAGGCGTCGGTATCTTACCGGGTCCACACCGAGGGAGCTGTCATGTTGCCTCGGCGTGTCTTCCGGGTATCGCGGTTCCAGCGCTGTGAGTGGCTGGAGCCATGATGTCATCACTCCCGCGCATGCGCGCGGGAGATTTCTTATCCGGCAAGGCTTGGCAGTTGCCGGGCCTTCAGCCGAGAATTCCCTGTGCGCATGCGCCGCTGCAGTCAGCGGCGCATAGCAAGGGGAATATCTCCTAAAGGTTTAGGAGATATTTTTTTTACCTACAGGTAAGCCTTATTATAGGCTTACCTGTAAGTAAAAGATTAAAAAAAACACTATACAACCACTTTAAGCTCACAAAAAATGACTGCCCAAGCTGTATTTCTATGACAGGTATTTTTGGATGACAAACAAGCTGCTTAACATTTCAGCAATTTAATCTCATTAAAAAAAATCTTTTTTTTAAGACTTTTGGTTTTATTCTTGATGTGGCAAACATCCTGATATAAATTATATGCAAGAATAAAAAATAGCAAGGAATACATTTAATAAATTATGCCTGACAAATGCGGTTTGACTTGTAGATAAATTGGTCTGCATCTCCTTTCTTCTCTAATTACCTCAATAGATTCTGGAATGGCTAGAGCTGTATGAACTGGTATATTTGGCAGAAGAGAGAGAAAGAGCAATGTATAAAGGGCAGCCAATCAAAATGTATTTTTTGCTGACTGGATTATGGTAAACTGAAAAGTGGTTCCTGCTCTTTACTGTTGTATGGAAAAGCCTCACTTTTTCTTGTATGGCCTTAATAAGAGAACTGGTTTCACTCCTAAAGCTATCAACTTAGGAGCAAAAGAAGCACAAACCTTTAAATTTGTCTACTTAGACCCCTGAAACAAAATTCTCTTTTTCTGCAATTCTGAAATTCCGTTTAACTTAGCTCTAGCCTGCCCTACAAATCCCACCATGTGATGGACACCCTCCTATGGGCCACTGAACCGCTGGGAGTTTGCTCAGTGGCAGTGACAGTAGTGGTCCTTGGTGATTGCCCAGTGCTGTCTCATGGGTACATAAAGACTGTCCTAAGCCCTAAGGTTTCAAATAAAGTGACTCAAGGGTTCCCCTTTCATTCCTGGTAGCTGAACAAAGCAGCAAAGGAGCAAAAGCAAGAAGTTACAGTAATCGTAGGAGTCCTGCTGGGTCAAGGAATCCTTGCAGGATCCCTGTTGGGATTTCCATGATTCCTAGTAACACTCTACATCCAGGACTTCCAGAATTCCCAGTAATGATTCTGTGCAAATCTTCTGACCAAAAGGGTATTTAAGCTCCAGCCTTTGAAGTGGATAGTGCTGTGTCTTATCACCAGCTATCTGAAAGCTAAAGAGCTATAACATTTACCTGCCTGTTGCCTATGTAGCGTCACATATGGTGACCCATCACATTTGGCTACTCACGTTCCAACACTGTGGCGATCTGCGCTTGCGCAGAATTTTGTGGCCACACCCCTGAGTCCAGGTTCAAGCCCCACCAGCCAAGTAGACATAGAGTAATGCCCTGTACACACGGTCGGATAATTGATCAGACATTCCGACAACAAAATCCATGGATTTTTTCCGACAGATGTTGGCTCAAACTTGTCTTTCATACACACGGTCACACAAAGTTCGATCGTTCTGAACGCAGTGACATAAAAAACGTACGTCGCCCCTATAAATGGGGCACTAGCCAATAGATTTTGTCTCTTAATTTATTCTGAACATGCGTGGCACTTAGTGCGTCAGATTTGTGTACACACGATCGGAATTTCTGACAACGGATTTTGTTGTCGGAAAATTTTATAGCCTGCTCTCAAACTTTGTGTGTCGGAAATTCCTATGGAAAATGTGTGATGGAGCCTACACACGGTCGGAATTTCCGACAACAAGGTCCTATCACACATTTTCCATCGGAAAATCCTATCGTGTGTACAGGGCATTAGAGTATAATTATGCCAAGTGAAGCGTGGCCGTGCCCAAAGCGTGGCGAGCGAGGCAAACCCGCGAGGGGCCCTCTGGCAAAGTGGCCTTACAACAGTGTTGGAACGCAAAATGTGATGGGTAGCCGAATGTGACATGACACCTATTTGTTGCTGACCCCAGTTTGACCTGACTACTTACTTGTCTGCTGCCTGCCTCCATTAGTTTCTTCCCCACCCATAATTGTAAAAAAGGTGTATGCTTTTTTTAAAGAGACCCTGTCAGTTACATAAAAATGTTCTCTGCAACAAAAACTGTATCATACTCACCTCTCCAGTGTGCCTTTCCCCCTGATGTGCACAGTGGCTCCATCTTTGCCACTGCTGTAACACAAAGGGGTTTATTTACTAAAGCTGGAAAGTGCAAAATTAGACTCACTTCTGCATAGAAACTAGGGTTGTCCCGATACCGATACTAGTATCGGTATCGGCACCGATACCAAGCATTTGCCCAAGTACTTGTACTCGGGCAAATGCTCCCGATGCCTGTAGAGTCAGCGGTGATCGGCGCGTGGGGGAGTTACAAGCTTCTCCCCCCGCGGCTTTCAGCTGCTTTAGTGACATACAGCGGTGATCGGTGCTTGTAACTCCCCCACACACGATCACCGCTGACTGTCACCTCATCCTCCTTAGTCCCCCTCCATTCCTCTGTCCCCCCCCCGCTGTCCTGCTCCATTGCATTGTCCCCCCCGCTGTCCTCCTTCTTTGCTCTGTCCCCCTCTGCTGTCCCCATCCGTTCCTCTGTCCCCCTCCGCTGTCCTCCTCCGTTGCATTGTCCCCCTCCGCTGTCCTCCTCCGTTGCATTGTCCCCCTCCGCTGTCCTCCTTCTTTGCTGTGTCCCCCCCCCCGCTGTCCTCCTTCTTTGCTCTGTCCCCCTCCGCTGTCCCCATCCGTTCCTCTGTCCCCCTCCGCTGTACTTCTTCTTTGCTGTGTCCCCCTCCGCTGTCCCCATCCGTTCCGGCTTTCCGTTGTCCCCCTCTCTCTTCCTCTGTCCCCTCCGTTCTGCTGTCTCTCTCCGCTGTGTGAATGGACAGAGTCAGCTGACTCTTTCCATTCACATAACTGAAACATTGTAATCTCCTGTGATTACAATGTGTCAGTTTATGAATGGAGAGGAGCCGCTGTCTTCTCTCCATTCATTCTCAGTACAGCTGAGGCTGCAGAGAAAGGGACTGGGGAATCTCTATCCTCTGTCTCTTTCTCTGTCTCAAGGGGGAGATATCAGAGGTCTGTTAAGACCCCTGATATCTCACCAAAGCCCCCCAACAGGGCTGATTAAAAAAAAAACCACACACATAGTGCAATAAATAATAAAAAAAAAAAAATTGTAAAAAATAATAAATGTAAATGAAAAAAAAACAAAACAAAACAACACACACACAGACACCGTTCACTATACCCCCACCCCACCCCAACCCCCCCCCCCCTCAAAAAAAAAAAAAAAAACTGTCACGTGACATTAAAAAAGAGTATCGGTAATCGGTATCGGCGAGTACTTGAAAAAAAGTATCGGTACTTGTACTCGGTCCTAAAAAAGTGGTATCGGGACAACCCTAATAGAAACCAATCAGCTTTCAGGTTTAATTGCCAAAGCTTAATTGAACAAGCTGAGGTTAAAAGCTAATTGGCTTCTCTTCAGAACTGAGACTGATTTTGCACTCTCCAGTTTTAGTAAATAAACCCAATAGTGATATACAGGGGGGGGGGGGGGCACAGAATTTGGGGTGGAGGGTCGGGCAAAGGCCTTCAATGTTCCCAAGAGTGCTGAATATTGAAGCAGAAGCTGTAGAGCTAGAACAGAAGGGGGTCAGAAATAAAGGCTCCCACAGAGACAGGGGCTTGACAATTATGTTTATCTGGGGAACTGACAGGTTTTCTTTAATTAAGCCTGAAGTCTACTTAGCGGCTAACAATAAGCTATAATAAAAATGGATCCAAAATAAACAGACCTGACACTTCCCTGCATTGTGTCTGACACCCTACTGTGTTTACATGACATAAGACCCTGCGAGACTCATAAACTGTCTTTTTAAAGCTAATTATTCCAATTAGCCATGCAATATTAATATTTATGGTGGACAGACCCTCTGCTTCCTGGCTTCATTAGGGGCTAATAGAAGCTAATAAAAGTCAGGCCCTCTGAATAATTGATCGGTGTCCTTCTGACTCTCAGGATTCCTGACGTTTATGCTAAGAAGAGATAAATACACTTTGATTAGGAACAACCACTTTAATTAGACAGCCGGAACTGTCAATGTTGCTGTGAACGAAATAAAATTAGAAGTTTCACACACAAAAAATATTGACCAGCAACCTGCAGCTTATTACAAAATCCATTGTCGAAAAGTCCGCTCGTCTGTATGCTAGTTCGATGGACAAAAAGCCACGCTAGGGCAGCTATTGGCTACTGGCTATGAACTTCCTTATTTTAGTCCGGTCGTACGTCATCACGTACGAATTCGACGGATTTTGGTTGATTGTGTGTAGGCAAGTCTGTTCATTCAGAAAGTCCGTAGTAAAGTCCGTCGAAAAGTCCGCCAGGCAAAGTCTGACGCAAAGTCCGCTCGTGTGTACGCGGCATTAGAGTGACTAAGGCCTGTGATTAGTTAATGCGAAAGGTTGGGTGCTCCCTCCTTTGGGTGCTTCCTATAACAAGTTGGGTGCTAAGGAGGTACTCATGCATGTGCGCCCTAAGCCAGGCTGTGTGTGTCCATAAGTGCAGGTGGGGATGTCCTTCGCGCTATTTGTGAGTAATAGTAAAGATGTGACAAAGGGGAAAAAATTAAAAGGGGTGGTGGTAATAATAAACGTAGTGTGGTGATGTCTTATGAACCTAATATGTGTGTGTCCATAGACACGCACAGTGCTGGTAAACTTCCAAAATGTCCTGGAAGCTGCACATCAAGACAGATCCGCTGTGCAGTGGTTAAAGGCAGTCTCAGCCTGGACCCCCCTCGTAGAGGTCCAGACTGAGGCTGCCACTCTCTACTACACAGCAGGTCTGTCTTGATGTGCAGCTTCCGGGACACTTTGGATGTTTACTACAATTGTTTGGAGCATAGACGGGCTCCCTTCCCCGCTGACATTCACAGCGCTGAGCACAGGATCAGTATTCCTGCACAGCCTGAGTGGCTCACATTCACATTTTGTGGTTCACAGTGCTGGTAAGCCACACCCCTGCTCCCTCCTCACAAGAGTTTGTGTCATGGTCAGGGGTCAGGCTCAGAGACCATTAGCTATAGCAGTAGAGAGGCTCCCAATGATCAGCTGGATAAGTGCAGCAGCAGGCCACTCTGGTGAATGATAAAGGCTCACCCGAGGTGCGGAGTCTAATTGTTAACCAAGTTTCACTAGAACTCCTGATGGTGGAGGTGGGTTTAGCTGAGTGGTAGTACCAGGTCACAGTCCTCAAAACTGCCCCACTAGGAGGTGAGCAACTCGGGATTCAGTAGCAGATATAGCAGGTTGGGATCAAGCATAGTCAGTAAACAAGTCAAAGGTCGGTAACAAGTGGTCACAGGTTGGGATTAAGGGGAAGCGTAATCAAGGAACAAGCCAAAAGTTGGTAACAAGTGGTAACGGAGGTACAGACAGCAGCAGGAGTGATAAGAGTGGGATATTGGCTGGAGAAAGCACAATAATCTGGCAAACGGGAAGTGCAAAGGCGTGGCTTAAATAGGAAGTTTATGGGAGGAGCGAAGAGTTCAAGGTTCACCAGAAACAAGACACAAGGAAGGATTGTCCAATGGATCAGACAGGGTGCTGTCCAGCATCTCAGGTGGCTCAGCAAAAGGAGAAATCGCCAGACACAGCAGAGGTTGCCGTTTCAGACCCAGATTCTGACAGTATAGCCTCGTACACACGATCAGACTTCAAACAAACTTTTCCGTGGATTTCTGTCCAAAGGGCGTTGGCCGTGAACTTGGTATGCATGCACACGGCAGGACTTTTTCAGCCAACTTTCACCAAATTACGTGGTTTTTCAGCTCTTTACCGCCACCCTTTGGTCAACTTCTGTATTGTTGTCTGACCTTTTGCATTGGTTCTGAGCATGCGTCTTAGTACTTTGGACTATAGTCCGATGGATTTGTGTACACACGATCGGACTAGCCGACGTAGGACTTTTGTTGCAGGAAAGTTTTTCTGTTCGCACAGCCAACATTTGTCCGATGAAAACCGAAAAAGTTTGTCCGATGGAGCGTACACACGGTCGGATGTTGCCTTAAAACAGGTAATTTGCATGTTTGTTGTCAAAAAGTCAGATCGTGTGTATGGTCCTGCCCTCAGTTTCTCCTGTGGAAGGAGGGGAGCGGTGCTGGTCCTAGAGACTGTACTGGAATGGTGACACGGAGTCAGGGAAGTGTTTAGAGACTTTACAACCACTCTAATGCCCCGTACACACGGTCGGACATTGATCAGACATTCCGACAACAAAATCCTAGGATTTTTTCCGACGGATGTTGGCTCAAACTTGTCTTGCATACACACGGTCACACAAAGTTGTCGGAAAATCCGATCATTCTGAACGCGGTGACGTAAAACACGTACGTCGGGACTATAAACGGGGCAGTAGCCATTAGCTTTCATCTCTTTATTCATTCTGAGCATGGGTGGCACTTTGTGCGTCGGATTTGTGTACACACGATCGGAAATTCCGACAACGGATTTTGTTGTTGGAAAATTTTATAGCCTGCTCTCAAACTTTGTGTGTCGGAAAATCCGATGGAAAATGTGTGATGGAGCCTACACACGGTCGGAATTTCCGACAACAAGGTCCTATCACACATTTTCCGTCGGAAAATCCGACCGTGTGTACGGGGCATAAGTTTTTTCAGTCCTGCTATTCCTATGTTTGGAAAGAACGGATATTCTTCAAAGGTAAGAAGGCACCAAAATAGACATATAATAGCCCGGAGTTCAGCTTTAAATAATATTATCATGATGGTCCTTTATCAGGCACTTCCCTTTATTAGGTGGTGGTCTTGGCACCCTGACATGTGTGTCCCTTACTGAAACTACAAACCACCATGCTGACAAGCATTGCTTAGGCATGGCCCACTGTTGTCATAATCACAACCACGGCAATGAGGTTCTGCTGATGCTGGAGCAAGTGCGTGCAGATAGAAAGTGGTTGAAGAAAAGAAATAATTATGACAGTTTAATTAAAGTTTAGGAAATGGAATGTCACCCAGTTAAGGTTTACATCTAGTTATGTCTTTTAAAGAATCTAAGAACTTGGCATAAATCCAAGCAAATACGTAGAGTGTGTTCCAGAGACAATGCAGACAGCACTCCTGGAGGAAATTGAACACAGGTCCCCAGTGTACCCAGGGCCCCAACACTCTGCCCACCCACAGCAAGGTGTCGCTGTTGGTCTTGGCAGACAACAGGTAAATACATGAAGCAGCTGATAAGATAAGCACAAGCAGAGCATAGAGAGATTAGCGATGTTGGCTGAGGAATACAATTTAATTATATTCCTAATGGCCTGTATTAAAAAGCACGTCATTATAACCCAGCCAAGGGATCCAGCTGATAAATTGTATCCCTTTAATTTACAATCTGAAAAGTACATTCGGTTGCTGCTGCTGCCACCTCTGTTTCTCCATTGAGGGGAAAAAAACAAACATAAGCGGCCCTGGCACAAGTACAGATGGGCCCCGTTCTCCTGATCCCTGCATTATGGTAAACAGTGGGTGAGGAGGGGGTTTTATATTGCTGATTTATTGTTTTTTTTCCCCTTTTGTCGCTTAATTATCTTGGTTTTTAGTTGAAGAGAAATGAACGTTTTGTTCAGAGGAAGTGGGAATGGTGTACTTATGCCTCCGCTGCAAACAATAACTGTTTTTTTTTTTTTTGGTTGCAAAGGCACAAAATCCAGACATAAACATATAATATAGGATAGTTTCTTTACCTGTGCCTGGCTGCCCCTATCCAATACTGCTCAGAAGATAATCTGTAAGGGTTTCGGCCTGGAGTGGTAGACAACAGCAAGACTGGGGCAGCGACCTTCCCGACAACAGGGGAGCCGTTAGCCACCATGCACTTTGCACATAAAACAGTGATCATCCTCTCGCATTCCTCCTCCTTTGATCAGAGGATGTCGCTTACACCTGTTGTGAAGGTAATTGCAGTTAGTTATTGTACTTGCACTACGAAACAAAACCTAATATTATATTAGTATACCGATATGTTTAAAGCCTAAGTTTAGTTTTTTTTTTTTTTTTAATTAGCTCAAGGGATGGTACTCACATTTAATGAGAAGTGTCCCATGTGCTGTTGGCAGCTGTCCTAGCTGAAATCCAAAGTCCTCTGCACCCCATATCCGGTGCTGCAGGGGTTAATACCAGCACTGGACCAGAACAGGCACTTGTTAAGGATGCCGACTATGCTCACCCTTTCTGCCACCCTCCTCCATCCAAAAAAGCTGTACTATAGCTTAGTGAATTAAAAGCACTCTACGAATGGAGGAGGCTAGTTTAGGCAGGTGCAGTTCATTTTCTCCACTGCAGATGGCGCTCAACCGCAGCTGAAGAGGTTGTCAGGAGGAACCCGGTTCCTCTATGGTTTCCATGGTCACTGGGGAAGCGATCTGGTTGGATGCTGTTGCTCTTATGACTCTGGGAACCATCTTGGGTCCAGCATTGCCTATTTAGGCAGGTGCAGTTTATTTTCTTCACTGCAGATGGCACTGAACTGCAGGGTCTCTGCAGCTGAAGAGGAAGTCAGGAGGAACCTGGTTCCTCTATGGTTTCCTGGGCCACTGGGGAAGCGATCTGGTTGGATGCTGTTGCCCCTTATGACTCTGGGAGCCATCTTGGGTCAGGCAGAGCCTATTTAGGCAGGTGCAATTTATTTTCTTCACTGCAGATGGCACTGAACCGCAGGGGCTCTGTAGCTGACTAGGAAGTCAGGGGGAACCAGTTCCACTATGGTTTCCTGGGCCACTGGGGAAGCGATCTGGTTGGATGCTGTTGCCCCTTATGACTCTGGGAGCCATCTTGGGTCAGGCACAGTCTATTTAAAGAGGAGCTCCCGTCTAGGGACACATACCTGTCCAGGGATCCAGCAATGTCAGTACTCAAGCTGATTCTTCAGTCAGCTTCAGATGCAGGCGGGGACATTGTAAGTAAGGTAAACCAGTAGTGAAGCCATCCAGCTTTATAGTCTGCTTCCTACTGTGCATGCACAAGTCGTGCTGTGCTTTGTGAATAATCCCACAGTCATCTGGGACCTGTGTGAGGAAGGCTGCAGGGGGGAAGAAGGAGGGGCCGAACATGCACATAGATCACCGTGGTGATTTAAGCTGGAAGTGGGAGCGGGTAGCTGTCAAAACCAGGTAGCCACTTCCCCCTCAAAAAGTGCCAAATGTGACAGTGGAGAGGGGGGGGGGGGCGTGCAAACAAGAGGAGCTTCCCCTTTTGGGTGGAGCTCCACTTTAAGGCC
This sequence comes from Lithobates septentrionalis, assembly GCA_037952835.1. Taxonomy (NCBI): domain Eukaryota; kingdom Metazoa; phylum Chordata; class Amphibia; order Anura; family Ranidae; genus Lithobates; species Lithobates septentrionalis. Next base: position 292,593 of record JBBDGP010003377.1, read on the forward strand.
CTGACTCCTGGGTTTTGCTGTGCTTCATGCGAGTGGGTAGTGCAGTGAAAGGTTCCCCGTCTTTTAGGGACAGTACTAGCGGTAGAAAAAGGTTCCTGACGTGGAAAGAAAGCGTAGGGTTGCATCCCTTCTGGACATCTTCCCGATTGGGCACGAGATGGCCAGGCCGCATTCTGCCCCTCTCTACAGACGCTGTCACTCTGGCTGGAACCCGCTCTGCTCACGTTGCTGTAACCTTGAGTGCACCTGGTTGGGCAGTCTTCCCACCGGGATTGTTGTGAACTGGTGCTGCATTGCTTCAATACAAGTTTATTTATGCACCTGACTGTGTGAATTATTGTCACCGCACCACGTTGCACCCCACCTACAGGTGGACTTTTCATTCATCCATCCTCCATTCATAGATCGCTTTTCATTCATGAAGCTATAGTAAAGCTTCTTTGAACGGAGGAGGCTGGCGGAAAGGACAGGCATTGTAGGAACTCTTGATGAGTGATTGCGCAGGTACAGTGCTTGTAATGATTAAAAAAAAAAAAAAACATAAATGTAGGCTTTAGCAATTACTACCTATAAAGTCTTTTCTCTTTCCATTAAGTAAGTCCTTGACCTTCTTAGTGTTCTCCATGTTATGCACAATATTTTAAGTCAGTTTTCTGATCCAGCAATCATTTTCCTTCCAAAGGAGCAATGGGGTTTGGTTTATTAAAACTGGAGAGTGCAAAATGCAAAATCTGGTGCAGCTCTGCATAGAAACCAATCAGCTTCCAGGTTTTTTGTCTAAACTTTAATTGAACAAGCAGAAGTTAGAAGCAGATTGGCTGCCATGTACAACTGCACCAGATTTCGCATTCTCCACAGTTTTAGTAAATCAACCCCAATGGGTGACACTTTAACTGACCATCATGCCCACCAGCCCATGCATGAGTTCACTGAGCTACAGGACCTGCTTCAATCACCCCTCTAACTCAGCTGTGTAGAACTTTATATCTACATTTTCAACAAGGAAGTATAGCTCTGTTTTTTTTAACTTTTACCAGGCTATTCCTGCTTTGCTGGAAATTGCAGGCTATAGGGGTTGATTTACTACCCTGTTTCCCCGAAAATAAGACCTAGCGTGATTGTCGGTGATGGCTGCAATATAAGCCCTACCCCCCCAAATAAGCCCTAATTAAAGTCCTTGTAGGTCTTATTTTCAGGGTAGGGCTTATTTTCGGGGGAAACAAGGTAGGGCTTATTTGGGGGGTAGGGCTTATATTGAAGCCATCACTGACAATCACGCTAGGTCCTATTTTCGGGGAAACAGGGGAAAGGCAAATACACTGTTGACTTTGCAAGGTAATCTGCATTCTACAAGGTAATTTTCCCCAGAGCTTAGTGAATGTGGTGAAACCTCACTTTGCAAAGAATACCCAATCAGGTTCAAAGAAAATAGAAAAAACAGCACTTTTTCTTGCACATGATTGGGTAATTGAAATCAGCAACTCTGGGAAAATTTCCTGCACTTGCAAAATGAACAGTTTACTTTCCTTTAGTAAATAAAACCCATATGCTCCTCTCCATCCCTACCTGCTCTGTTCATACAGAGCTTCTCAAGTAGTGAGAGACAGTCTGAAAACAAACAGCTCCATCTTTAAAAACAAAAAAATATATAGTGCTCTGTGACTACAATGCACCCTGCATCAATCACGTATTTGCAAACAGAAGACTGTATATAAATAACTGAATACATATAAAACTTACGTACTATAAAAAAGTGACCTCAAACCATCCTAAATCAGGAAGCACCCACTATGTAAACAGGTGTACCCTGTATCAAAAGTCTATTTTGGCATCAGTGACTTAGAGGTTAGTTTGTCTGTCTTGCAGCACTGGCGTCCTCGGTTCATAACTGGGTCAGGACACTATCTACATAGAATTTGCATGTTCTCTGGGTTCTTGCATGGGTTTCCTCCAGGTACTCTGGTTTCCTCCAATACTCCAAAGACATGCTGGTAGGTTGGCAGCTGTCTAAACTGGCCCTCATACACAGTGTGTGAGCGTGTATGTTTGCATGTAAGTTTAGATGGTAAGCTTCTTGGGGGCAGGGACTTGTGCATATTTTAAAAGATTATTATATATTTGTTTATTACAGGTATGTGAAGCTGTTGGCACTAAAAAAAAATACCTGTAATAAACAAATATATAATAATCTTTTAAAATATATATAAAAATTCAGCTTAAAAATAAAATGTTTAAATGAAATAAAAAATAACCCAAAAGCATCCCAGTTGGGCTGGAGTAATTCACCAAACACTTTTGAATCCAGCAACAGACAGAACCCCATCCATACCCTTTCACTGCAAATCCCAGACCAACTGTGGCAAAAATGAAAGTGGTAATAAACCCAAAACCAAAACCAAAAATGTAATATATAATGCAGCTTACCAATCATTAGGCTGCTTTCACACTGGGGCGGTAGGGGGCGTCGGCGGTAAAACAGCGCTATTTTTTAGCACTGTTTTACCGCGGTATTCGGCCGCTAGCGGTGCGGTTTTAACCCCCCGCTGGCGGCCGAAAAAGGGTTAAAACCCCTCGTATAGCGCGGCTATAGCCGCGGTATTGCCGCGGTATAGCCGCGCTGTCCCATTGATTTCAATGGGCAGGAGCGGTTTAGGAGCGGTGAATACACCGCTCCTTCACCGCTCCAAAAATGCGGCTTGCAGGAAATTTTTTCTTCTCCTGCCAGCGCACCACTTCAGTGTGAAAGCCCTCGGGCTTTCACACTGAACAAACAGCGGAGGCTGTTTTGGGGCGGTTTGCAGGCGGTATTTTTAGCGCAATAACGCCTGCAAACGGCCCCAGTGTGAAAGGGGTCTTAGATGTGGTGGCTGCATTAGTTTTTTTTTTTTTACATTTATTTCCTTCTGTTTCCGTCTAATGATCTGGCCAGTAACACACCTTCTGTATCAGTGAGACACAGCTCTGGAGGAATGAGCATGGAGGCACAGAAGACAGCAGAGTTAAATGTATTAGCAGATCTAGATACACTAATAAATTGATGCCAAACTCCAGCTCACACAGTTGCAGCAAACCAGTTTTTTTCCTTTTGGAGTAAAGGTTTTACATGAATAAATAAAAGCTGATAATTTTAAGCACCCCTGACAGTTTTAAGTGGTTTGTCTCATCTATGTAAACTGATACATTCTGCTGGACAGCTTGAGAAACGCAACAGACTTGCTGGTTGGATCACCACATACAAATAGAAGAAAGAAAGCCTAAAAAAGAAAACGAATGCAGCAATTACATTTTAGGATTGGTAAAATGCAATATAATAAATGTTTGCTTTTGGGTTTAATACCGCTTTAATTTTAAAAATAATTTTGAACTCAGCACGTAGACTTCTGCAGCTTACAGTTGCAGGAAAGGTGTATAACTATCTTCTATAATAAAAGCTTCCTAATCATTTAAATCCCCACTGGAATTCCTTTTGATTATTGCCTGGAGCCCTGACTGCTAGCGCAAACAGCAGAGCACAGCGTGATCCAGCCAAGTCCTCTCAGAATGGTAGTATAACATAGGCAATAATAAAGACAGCAATGCATCTTCCCTGTAGCAGCCTTGTGACAGGTGGAGTACACAGACAGCTCTGGATGAAAAATGAGGCTGTAAACAGGAGCTGCTGGTACATTCAGCACCCAGTAAACAGCAAAGTAATGCACAGACCTTCTTGTGAATCTACTCCTGAAATACAAAAACATACATTTGCAGAATATAATACAGAGGTCTCAACAGCTATGAAAAAAGCCAGCATAGAGAATAAGGACGAAGAGTAATCCTATACCTGATTGTGTTTGGTTATATTCGTGGACTTTTAGAAGACCTCTGTTGTGGCAGTGTGAGCCCCTGCCACTGTGTAAAAGTAGGAAAAAGTAACAAAAAATGTGCACAATTACAGAGTGTGGGACCTGGGAGCGGACAAAATCAATTATGAGCGGAGAAAAAGGAAAATTTATTATCAGATACTTACCGTAATTTTCCTTTCCTGATGGACTCCATGGCAGCCTACGTGTGAGTTAACCCCGCCTCCTCTCCAATGCTATAGGACCCCATTCCCATAAATGAGTACTCACCACTAGCTACTGCGTTCCGTAACTAGCCTACTCTTTGACCAATGGGTGGGAACTCCGTCTGCCATGGAGTCCATCAGGAAAAGAAAATTACGGTAAGTATCTTATAATAAGTTTTCCTTTTTCCTGACAGACTCCATGGCAGCCTACGTGTGGGAAATAACTAGCCAACCACACGGGTGGGTATGCTGAACAAAACATAATATTAATTTGCCCTATCAGTCGATAGGATTTGCAATCAAAAGTTTACAGAGGACAGTGAGGCAGGCTCTATACAATAATGTGACATGAAGGTATTAATAGAAGCCCATGAGGCTGCTTTGCAGATGGTGTCTGGAGCCACATGTCGAGCCGCCGCCCACGAAGCTGCCATTCCCCTGGTGGAATGGGCTGTCACCGCCTTTGGAGGAGCCAAGCCCTTAGCCCTGTATGCTTGCTGTATGGTCTGTACGATCCAGGCCGCGAGAGTCCTGATTGAGGCTTTCTTCCCTATATTGCTGCCCGAGTGAAGTACGAAGCGATGATTAGAGCGTCTAAAGGGAGAAGTAACTTTGAGATATTCCTTTATAGCTTCGCCTACATCTAGAGGGTGATTTTCAGAGGACCCTGGGGTCCTGAGTGTAGGTAAAACGATCTCCTGATTGACGTGGAATACTGAAGACACTTTCGGGTTGGAACCCAGCATAGGGATGAGGACTACTACAAGGGTTCTTCATGACCCACTGATCCAATCTCAGAGACCCTTTTGGCTGAGGTAATGGCCACTAAGAAGGCCACCTTAGCTGAAAAGTCCTTGATAGAGAGCGGGGAGGGCCCCGTAGTACTGAGTCCAGAGATCGAGTCAAGGACAAGTGGAAGGTCCCATTTGGGGAACCTAGACTTTCTTTGGGGCTTGAGCCTCGATGCACCTCGAAAAAATTGTCTAACCAAAGGATGAACTGCCCACGAAGTGCCGGAGAAGGCCGATAGTGCAGAAACTTGGACTCTCAGAGAGCTGACAGATAAAGGTAAATCTAGGCCCGTTTGAAGGAAGCTGAGAACATCCTGGATTTTTGGATGTCTAAAAGACCTGCCATGAGGAGAGCAAAATTCCACGAATTTGGACCAGATTCTCCCATAGACCTTATTTGTACTAGATCTTCTCGAACTCATGAGAGTGGATATTACTTCTGAGGCACAGCCTAGGGACTCTAGCCTCTCCCTCTCAAGAACCAGACCATCAGTCCCAGCACTGCTGGACAAGGGTGCAGGACTGACCCCTGAGAAAGAAGGTCCGGCCTGAGGGGGAGAGGCACCGGGTCCCGACAGCTGAGCTGGACCAGTAGAGGGAACCAAGGCCTGTTCGGCCAGTAGGGAGCTATTATCCCCACCTCCACTGGTTCCGCTCGGAGCCTCTGCAGGAATCTCAGCATAACTGGCAGTGGCAGAAAGGCATATGCCTGCTTGAACCTCCACTGATCCGTCAGGGCGTCAGTCCCGATGGCTTGACTGCAGAGACCCCTGGTGTAGAACTTCTTCAGCTTGCAATTGCAGGGAAGCAAACAGATCTACTTCGGGATCGGTCTTCAGTGACAAGATCCACCTGAACGTCTCTACGTGAAGAGACCACTCGTCGTTGTCCAACTCGGTCCGTGATAGGAAGTCCGCTTGAGTGTTTTGGACACCTGGGACAAAGACAGCCGAGATGTTGGCAAGGTATTTTTGCGCCCACGATAGGATGGGCTCGACTTCCCGAAGGAGAGTGGGACTCCGAGTACCCCCTTGCCTCTTCACATACGACACCGCTGTGGTGTTGTCCATTCTTAACAGCACTGACTCCCCTATCAGGAGATGAGAGAAGGACTGTAGGGCACACCAGGCCGCTCGAAGTTCCAAGACGTTCGACCCTGGGTTGGGGAGACATGCGTCCCACTTGCCCTGAGCCAGGTTCGACCCGCAAAGGGCTCCCCAACCGGTACCGCTGGCATCGGTCGTGACCGTCACCCAAGAGATGGGAGCGATGGAGTGGCAGGTCAGGAGGTTCTTGCGCTGAAGCCACCAGAAGAGGCTGTTTCTCATTGTAGATGTTATGCGGATGACCTGATTCTTGTCCCCTAACTTCCATTGTTGTAAGAGACCTGACTGGAAGGGACGCAATCTCCATAAGGCCCATTTGACCGTGGGAGTCGTGGAAACCATCGTGCCGACGACTTTCAGGCACTGAGAGGCTTTCATTTGCCGGGCATGTAGGGCCCGAGAGACTCTGTCTCGAACCGTAGGAATTTTCTGTAGTGGAAGGGAGATAGTGTTTGCCACTGTATCGAACTGGGCTCCTAGATATATTAGACGCTGAGTTGGGCCCAGTTGACTCTTTTCTAAGTTTAGGAGCAACCCGAAGTTGGACAGAGTGGAGATTACTTGTTCCCGGTGGACCAGCAACTGCTCCCTGCTCTGGGACAACACCAGCAGGTCGTCGAGGTAGTGGTAAAGACGTACCCCTTTTGATCTTATGAGTGCCACCGTAGCTAGGAGGACCTTTGAAAAGACCCGGGGGACGTTGTCAGCCCGAAGGGAAGGCAGATAAATTGAAGATGATCTGACCCAACTTGGAAATGGAGGTATTTGTGAAATTCTTTTTCCACTTGGACGTGGAAATAAGCGTCCTTCAGGTCGATTGATATCATCCAGTCGCCTGGCTGTATGGCTCTCTGAATGGTCACCAAGGTTTCCATCTTGAATCTTCCGTTCTCTATAAATTTGTTGAGATATATGAGGTCTATGACTGGGCGCCAAGAGCCCCTTTTTTTTGAACTAGGAAGAGAGGGGAGTATATCCCCTGGAACCATTCGTCCTTTGGGACATGTACCACTGCTCTTTGAGTTTTCAGAAGGTCCACATAGGACAGCAATATCTGTTTCTGATCCTCTGCACAAGGAAGAAGAGTGTAGACGAATCTGGGGCGAGACTCCTCTCCCTCTGTCCCCCTCTCCATCTCTCCTCTCACACTCTTCCCCTCTCCCTCTCTCCCCCTCTCCATCTCTCCTCTCCCTCTGTCCCCCTCTCCATCTATCCCCATCTTTCCTCTCACTCTCCCCATCTCCGTCTCTCCGCTCCTTTTCTCCCTCTCTTCTCCTCTCACCCTCTCCCCTCCCTCTCTCCCCCTCTTCTCTCCCTCTCTTCCCCTCTCACCCTCTCCCCTCCCTCTCCATCTCTCCTCTACCTCTCTCCCCCTCTCTATTTGCTCCCTATTCTCCCTCACCCTGTCTTCCCTCCCTGTCTCTCCTCTCCCTCTTCCCCGCTCTCCTCTCCCTCTCTCCATCTCTCCTCCTCTCCATTTCCATCTCTCCTCTCCCTCTCTCCTCCTCTCCATTTCCATCTCTCCTCTCCCTCTCTTCCCCTCTCCATCTCTCCTCTCACACTCTTCCCCTCTCCCTCTCTCCCCCTCTCCATCTCTCCTCTCCCTCTGTCCCCCTCTCCATCTCTCCCCATCTTTCCTCTCACTCTCCATCTCTCCTCTCCCTCTGTCCCCCTCTCCATCTCTCCCCATCTTTCCTCTCACTCTCCATCTCTCCTCTCCCTCTGTCCCCCTCTCCATCTCTCCCCATCTTTCCTCTCACTCTCCCCCTCTCCATCTCTCCTCTCCCTCTGCCCCCCTCTCCATCTCTCCTCTCCCTCTGCCCACCTCTCCATCTCTCCTCTCCCTCTCTTCCCCTCTCCATCTCTCCTCTCACACTCTTCCCCTCTCCCTCTCTCCCCCTCTCCATCTCTCCTCTCCCTCTGTCCCCCTCTCCATCTCTCCTCTCCCTCTCTTCCCCTCTCCATCTCTCCTCTCACACTCTTCCCCTCTCCCTCTCTCCCCCTCTCCATCTCTCCTCTCCCTCTGTCCCCCTCTCCATCTATCCCCATCTTTCCTCTCACTCTCCCCATCTCCATCTCTACTCTCCCTCTGCCCCCCTCTCCATCTCTCCTCTCCCTCTCTGTTTCTCTCTTCACCCCCCCCCCCCCAATTTCTTCCCCCCATCTCTCCTCTAATTCTTTCCTCCTCTCAGTCTCTCCTCTCTCTCTTTTTGCGATTCAATTTAAATTCCAAACTTTTCCTTTCCTGTCTTCTTTTCTGCATGGTCCCCATCCTATATGTGAGATTTCACCCCCTCCCCACTCTGTATAAACATACAAAAAAGTTTTGGATGGAGTTCTACTTTAAAACTAAGTATCCAAAGAGACTTGCCACTTTCATCTTCATAAATGCATTTTAATTTTACTTAGAGGGAAATTAGCGAATATCATCTACCCTTGTTTGTTACACATGGAGTGAACGAAATCTTCTGCTATGGAGGATTTGCATATTTCGGTGAATTGTGAGCCATCCATTAGGTCATAGTCACTAAGTTTCTTAATTGGCTTTAAGGAGAAGTGATTCATAATCATCTCCTACCGAATCAAAGCTGAACTTCAGGCAGGTATAAAAGACACAATTTAATGCAGCTCTGTATTCATTAACACATTAGTAAATGTGTTTTTTGGAGTGCAAGCAACGTAAGTACCTGAATGTGGCTTGGTATCAGCTTTTTGCAGTCCCTGTAAAGCATAGCTCAGACTGGGAAAAGGAGGGGTGGTTAGTGCTGGTACATACACTCACCAGCCACTTTATTAGGTACACCTGTTGAATTGCTTGTAACGCAAATTGTTAATCAGCCAATCACATGGCAGCAACTCAATGCATTTAAGCATCTAGACGCGGTGAAGACGACTTGCTTCAAACTGTGCATTAGAATGGGGAAGAAAGGGTATTTAAGTGACTTTGAACATGGCATGGTTGTTGGTGCCAGGCGGGCTGGTCTGAGCATTTCAAAAACTGCTGATCTACTGAGATTTTTCACGCACAACCATCTCTCGAGTTTACAGAGAATGGTGGGAAAAGGAGAAAATATCCAGTGAGCGGCAGTTGTGTGGAGGAAAATGCCTTGTTGATGTCAGAGGTCAGAGGAGAATGGGCAGATGATAGAAAGGCAACAGTAACTCAAATAACCACTCGTTACATCCAAGGTATGAAGAATACCATCTCTGAACGCACAACACATCGACCCTTGAAGCAGATGGGCTACAGCAGCAGAAGACCCCACCAGGTGTCACTCCTGTCAGCTAAGAACAGGAAACTGAGGTTACAATTCACACAGGCTCACCAAAATAGAAGATTGGAAAAACTTGCCTGGTCTGATGAGTCTCGATTCCAACTGCGACATTCAGATGGTGGGGTCAGAATTTGGTGTAAACAACATGAAATCATGGATCCATCCCGCCTTGTATCAATGGTTCAGGCTGGTGGTGGTGGTGTAATGGTGGGGGGGATTTTTTCTTGCCACACTTTGGGCCCCTTAGTACCAGTTGAGCCATCCTTTAACCACCTCAATACCAGGCCAATTCTGACACTTTGCTCCTACATGTAAAAATCATCATTTTTTTGCTAGAAAATTACATAGAACCCCCAAACATTATATATGTTTTTTTAGCAAAGACCCTAGAGAATACAATGGCAGTTGTTGTAACTTTTTATCTCACACAGTATTTGCGCAGGAATTTTTCGAACGCGTTTTTTTGGGGAAAAAAAAATGTTTTGTGTTTAAAAAAAAAAACAAAAAACAGTAAAGTTAGCCCACTGTTTTTGCATTTTGTGAAAGATGAAGTTACGCCGAGTAAATAGATACCTAACATGTCACGCTTCAAAATTGCACACGCTCGTGGAATGGCGCCAATGTTCGGTACTTAAAAATCCCCATAGGCGACGCTTTAAATTTTTTTACTGGTTACATGTTTTGAGTTACAGAGGAGGTCTAGGGCCAAAATTATTGCTCTCGCTCCAACGTTCGCGGCGATACCTCACATGTGTGGTTTGAACACCGTTTTCATATGTGGGCGGGACTTACGTATGTGTTCGCTTCTGCGTGCGAGCACACGGGGACAGCGGCGCTTTAAAAAATTTTTATTTTTTTTTTATTGTTAATTATATATTTTTTTTTTTATTTTGACACTTTTTTGAAAAAAAAAAAAAATTGATCACTTTTATTCCTATTAAAAGGAATGTAAACATCCCTTGTAATAGCAATATGACATGTCAGGTGCTCTTAATAGTGAAATATGGGGTCAATAAGACCCCATATCTCACCACTAGGCTGGGAAGCCTGAAATAACAAAAAAAATAAAACGATCGCCGCTTCCAAGCCAAAGCGGCGCCGTTTTTTTGAATGGAGAGGCCGGGCGTGACGTCATAACATCGCGCCCGGCCTCCGACAATCATAGAGACTCCGGTGACCATCTGGTCCACCGGAAATCTCTATGATCTACATCCGGCGCCGGCGGATCCGCTATCCGACTCACCGATCGATGAGGTGAGTCGGTAGAAGCACCGGAGGGCGGCGGGAGGGGGGGGCGTCCCCTCTCGCCTCCCATAGGAACGATCAAGCGGCTGAACGGCCTATGGTGTAGAGATTCGCCGGCTGAAACCGGCAATATCTGAATGATGTCTGTAACTACAGGCATCATTCAGATATACCCGCCCAAAGCCCAGGACGTCATATGACGGTGGGCGGTGGGCTTGTGGTTAAACGCCACAACCTACCTGAGTATTGTTGCTGACCACGTCCATCCCTTTATGACTACAGTGTACACATCTTCTGATGGCTCCTTCCAGCAGGATAATGCACCATGTCACAAAGATCAAATCATCTCACCACCGGACAATGAGGTCCCTGTACTCCAATGGCCTCCACAGTCTCAATCTAATAGAGCACCTTTGGGATGTGGTGGACAAATCTGTGTAATGCTATTATGTCACTATGGACTAAAATCTCAGAGAAATGTTTCCAACACCTTGTTGAATTGATGCCACAAAGAATGATGGCTTTACCGCTACTAGGTCAATTGTTGTATCAGGTGAATGAAAAGTGTTTCTGAGTAGTATAAAAGTTAACAACTCTTTATTGATACAAATTGTGTAAAACATTACAATACATCTAAAAAATTATGAAAATTTTTCTTGATGCTGTACTCACGATAGTACAAGGAATGGAAAATGCTGAACACTTGGGTGTACAGCAATTTCCATTCAGCAATTTCCATTCCTTCTTCCTTGTTCTTTTGTGATTCCAACTTGAGTTCAAAAACATTTTTTCATCATTTTTTAGATGCATTGTAATGTTTTACACAATTTGTATCAATAAAGATCAATAAAGAGTTGTTAACTTTTATACTACTCAGAAACCCTTTTCATTCACCTGATACAACAATTGACCTAGTACCGTTAGTGCCGGTTCACGCAGGGGTGGCTTTAAAGTCATCCAACTCTGAAGCCGCCCCGTACAGCGCGACTACAGCATGGCTTGCCAAATGACTTCTGTATAGAAGCCAATACAAGCTGCTCCGAAGTCGCCCCAAAGTAGTACAGGAACCTTTTTCTAAGTTGGAGCGACTTGAGTCACTCCGATTAGAACGGTTCCATTGCAATGCCAGGAGTGTGAGGCCCCTGTGTGAACTGGCACTTAAAGTCCCATTTTGAGGGTTTCTTCCTTATGCATGTAGTTCAGGGATGTTGGTACTTCATTAGCTACTATCCTTATTTTGAAGAATGAAGGCAGTTCTGAAGGCAAAAAGGGGTCCAGCCCGGTACTAGCAAGATGTACCTAATAAAATGGCTGGTGAGTGTATATTCAGTCCTGCTGAAAACCTTGCATACCCTGGCAGAAATTGTGAAATTTTGGCATTAAAGTGGAGTTCCACCCAAAAATGGAACTTCCACTTTAAGGGAAGGTGACCCCCTGACATGCCACATTTGGCATGTCTTTTTTTTTGTGTGTGGGGGGGGGGGAGCGGAAACTCTCATTTTAGAGCGTTCCAGCTCCCACTTCCTCCCGGCACACCGCGGTGCTGGAAGCAAGTTAACCTCTCCCCCCTTCCTCTCGGCAATCATCTGGGACACGTCACAAGTCCCAGATGATTGCCCAGCCAGTCACAGCACGCAGCGCGGCTCACGCATGCGCAGTGCGTGCCCGGCTGTGGAGCCACAGCTGGGCGCCCACAGTGACAATGCTGGCGCCACAGAGCGGAGGGGGTGAGGAGCGGGGCTTTGTTCCCCTGCATCGCTGGACCATGGGACAGGTGAGTGTCCGATTATTAAAGGTCAGCAGCTGCAGCATTTGTAGCTGCTGACTTTTAATTTTTTTTTTTTTTTAAGCGGAACTCCACTTTAATGTTGAAAATATGACTAATCATGACAAAAAATTGTCATTTTTTTTTTAAGGATAGCAATCACATGAAGCCATTTATTAGCGCATAATTTCTTGGATCCTCTTCTGAAGCATAATGATAACAGAAATCTCCCAAATGGCCCTGATAAAAAGTTTACATACCCTGGAATGTTTGCAGTGGCGTCTCCAGCTTTCATATTTAGGGGGGGGGGGCACATGGGGGGACAGGGACAAAAGTAGGGGGGCAACTATAAAATGCATATATATATATATATATATATATATATATATATATATATATATATATATAGATAGATATAGATATATAGATATATAAATATATACTGGGGCCCTTTACTACGACCCCACAACGGCCCTTTCACATGTTCTGCAATGAGCTCCCTTCCTACTGTATTGGGCCCCCCCCCCCCCAGGGTTGCAGAAAACAAGAGATATATGTCACCAGCATACCAAGAAAATATAAGGGTCCAAAGCAGTGGGAGAACTATCAGGGTTGCAAAGGTTGTCTTGCCACTGGTCCCTAAGGACGGAAGAAATCAGTCTGTTTTACAGTAACTGAGAGTCCTGGTGGAGTCCTTCCTGCAACCCGCTCTTCTCCCTGCTAATGAGGATGCAGGGGAAGGAGCAGATCGGGCGGCCATGGTTGTGTGAGCGCTCGCATTATGCAGTGTCAACAAGCAGAGGGAGGGGGGAGGAATCACCCGCAGGAGCTGACTGGGGACTCTCTCCCTCTTAGACAATGATTTTTTGTAAAAAAAAAATAAATAAAAATTTATTGGGGGGGGGGCACATGGTGGGGCACAGCATAATGTTGGGGGGTCAGGGCCCCCTCTGGCCCCCCCTAGGGACGCCATTGAATGTTTGGCCTTAGTACAGACACAGAAAGTGGCACACAGGTTAAAATGGCAATCAAAGGTTCATTTCCCATATTTGTGGCTTTTTAAATCACAATTAGTGTCTGCGTATAAATAGTCAATGAGTTTGTTAGCTCTCACATGGATGCACTAAGCAGGCTAGACACTGAACCATGAGGAGGTAGAAAAGAACAGTCAAAAGACCAAGGTAATGAAACTACAAAGATGGAAAAGGATATAAAAAGATATCCAAAGCCTTGACTATGCCAGTCAGTACTGTTTAATCACTTATAAAGAAGTGGAAAATGAGGGTCTCTTTTGATACCAAGCCAAGGTCAGGTAGACCAGGAAAGATTGCAGCCACAACTGACAGAAAGATAATGAAGAAACTCCTGCGCTGTCAGAAATACCTATGCTAAGGGGCACTGCTGCAACACCTAAATGGCTGATCCAAACAGACAAAAGTGGTGTGAATAAAGTAAGTGGTGATTGCGCTGTGATAAGAGGGGAAGGAAGGAGGAGGAAGGGGAAGGGGCTAGCTCAAATGTATAGAGAGGTGAATGAAAAATGAAAAAATGATACAAAATATAAAGGTATAATGAGCATGAGGGCTAGTATCATACTAGCACATAAAAAATATAATGTAAATACTGAAACAGAAGAAAAGAAAAATCTCAGTGCAAAAGGGCTAGTACCATACTAGCACATATGTAGTAACTCAGAAAATACTTAATGGTGACTCCAAGTAAATAAATAAATGGTGAACAGTCCCACCGCCTTGTAGTACAAAGTGCTCAAACAACGAGTCATCAATTCCAAAAGGCAAAATGGAAAAATTATACAAAAAATAAAAGTGTGATGAAATGTAATAAAGTGCAGTCTAATGAGCACTAAATCCGAATAAACTGAAGAAACAAAATAGCCTAAAACGTATAAAAAGCTATGAAATGAGTGACAAATACAGTGTTGTCTTGCAGCAGTAAGGTGAGCTGCTTGCGAGCACAGAGGTGTCTTCCCTGTGGCTTGTGGACTTGCCTTTTTGGAACTGATGACTCGTTGTTTGAGCACTTTGTACTACAAGGCAGTGGGACTGTTCACCATTTATTTATTTTTCTTGGAGTCACCAATAAGTATTTGCTGAGTTACCACATATGTGCTAGTATGATACTAGCCCTTTTGCACTGAGATTTTTTTCTTTTCTTTTGTGTCAGTATTTACAATATTTTTATGTGCTAGTATAAAACTAGCCCTCATGCACATGGACTTTGTTTGATTTATATATTTTATTTTGTTCAATTTTTTTGTACCCACACTGTATTTGTCACTCATTTCATAGTTTTTTATACGTTTTAGGCTATTTTGTTTCTTCAGTTTATTCGGATTTAGTGCTCATTAGACTGCACTTTATTACATTTCATCACACTTTTATTTTTTGTATAATTTTTCCATTTTGCCTTTTGGAACTGATGACTCATTGTTTGAGCACTTTGTACTACAAGGCGGTGTTTATTAATGGTGTCACCATTTATTTATTTACTTGGAGTCACCATTAAGTATTTGCTGAGTATGGTACTAGCCCTTTTGCACTGAGATTTTTCTTTTCTTCTGTTTCAGTATTTACATTATATTTTTATGTGCTACGATGATACTAGCCCTCATGCTCATTATACCTTTATATTTTGTATAATTTTTTCATTTTTCATTCACCTCTCTATACATTTGAGCTAGCCCCTTCCCTTACCCCCTCCTTCCTTCCTCTCTTATCACAGCGCAATCACCACTTACTTTATTCACACAACTGGCGGAAGAATTGCTCAGGATACAAAGAAAAACCCCACAGGTAATCTCAGGAGAAATACAGGCTGCTCTCCAAAAAGACGGTGTGGTTGTTTTTAAGAAAACACAATTCAACGATACTTGAACAAAAAAGAGCTGCATGGTTGAGCTGCCAGAAGGAAGCCTTTACTGCGCCAATGCCCCAAAAAAGCCAACGAGGCATGCCAAGTGTTGTTGGACATATTGTAACCAGGCTTTTTTGTGGAACTTGTACAGTAAAGGCTTCTTTCTGACAACTTGATCATGCAGCTCTTTTTTGTTCAAGTATCATCATATTGTGCTCCTTAAAAACAACCACACTATCTTTTTCCAGAGCAGCTTGTATTTCTCCTGAGGTTACCTGCGGGTTTTTTCTTTGTATCTCGAACAGTTCCTGTGGCAGTTGTGGCTGAAATCTTTCTTGATCCACCTGACCTTGGCTTGGTATCAAGAGATCCCCAAATTTTCCACTTCTTATTAAGTGATTGGACAGTACTGGCATAGTCAAGGCTTTAAATATCTTTTTATATCCTTTTCCATCTTTGTAAAGTTTCATTACCTTGTTATGCAGGTCTTTTGACTGTTCTTTTCTACCTCCTCATGGCTCAGTGTCTAGCCTGCTTAGTGCATCCATGCGAGAACTATCAAAAGAGCCCCTAATTTTCCACTTCTTAATAAGTGATTAAACAGTACTGACTGGCATATTCAAGGCTTTGGATATCTTTTTATATCCTTTTCCATCTTTGTGGTTTCATTACCTTGTTACGCAGGTCTTTTGACTGTTCTTTTCTACCTCCTCACGGCTCAGTTTCTAGCCTGCTTAGTGCATCCATGTGAGAGCTAACAAACTCATTGACTATTTATACACAGGCACTAATTGTGATTTAAAAAGCCACAAATGTGGGAAATTAACATTTAATTGCCAGTTTAACCTGTGTGTGCCACCTTCTGTGTTTGTACCAAGGCCAAACATTCCCGGGTATGTCAACTTTTTATCAGGGCCATTTGGGTGATTTCCGCTGTCATTATGATTTAAAACAGATCCAAAAAACAATGTGATAATAAATGGCTTCATGTTATTGCTACCCTTAAATAAAAGACAGTTTTTTGGCATGATCAGTCATATTTTCAATATCAATGCCAAGATTTCTCAATTTCTGCCAGGGTATGCAAACCTTTGAGCACAACTGTATCTAGATTATGAAGACCAGGGGGTGTTTATCCGCTTGCCGACCGCCTCACATACATTTATGTCAGCAAAAGGGCTCGTACAGGCAAAATCAAGTTCCTGTACGTTCCCCTTTAAGAGGCGGCCAGCGGGTGCGCGCCCGCGGCAAGCTCCGTGAGTCGGGTTGCGGGTCCCGCGGACTCGATCGTGGCGGGCATACCCGCGATCGCCTCACGGAGAGGACGAACGGGGAGATGCCGTTGTAAACAGCATCTCCCCGTTCTGCCTAGTGACAGTGTCACTCAATCTCTGCTCCCTGTCATCGGAGCAGAGATCAGTGACGTCACACTTACAGCCCATCCCCCTGACAGTTAGTAATCACTCCCTAGTACTAATTTAACCCCTCCCCGCCCCCTAGTGGTTAACCCTTTCACTGCCAGTGTCATTTATACAGGAATCAATGCATTTTTATAGCACTGATTGCTGTATAAATGACAATGGTCCCAAAAATGTGTCAAAAATGTCCGATGTATCCGCCATAATGTTGCAGTCACGATAAAAATCGCTGATCGCTGCCATTTAAAAAAAAAAAAAAATTTTTTAATAAAAATGGCAAAAAACTATCCCCTATTTTGTAAACGCTATAACTTTTGCGCAAACCGATCAATAATCGCTTATTGCGATTTTTTTTACCAAAAATATGTAGAAGAATACGTATCGGCCTAAACTGAGGTAAAAAATTGTTTTTTTATATATTTTTGGGGGATATTTATTATAGCAAAAAGTAAAAAATAATGCGTTTTTTTCAAAATTGTCGCTCTATTTTTGTTTATAGCGCAAAAAATAAAAACCACAGAGGTGATCGAATACCACCAAAAGAAAGCTCTATTTGTGGGAAAAAAAGGACGTCAATTTTGTTTGGGTGCAACGTCGCACGACCGCGCAATTGTCAGTTAAATCGACGCAGTGCCGAATCGCAAAAAGTGCTCTGCTCGGGAAGGGGGTCATTTCTTCCGGGGCTGAAGTGGTTAAATTACCAGCAGCTCTAAAATAGGGGGGGAGGATACTGTCATATATATTTTTCTAGTGCAGGGTTTATGATTG
Source organism: Lithobates septentrionalis (assembly GCA_037952835.1). NCBI lineage: Eukaryota > Metazoa > Chordata > Amphibia > Anura > Ranidae > Lithobates > Lithobates septentrionalis. Next base: position 309,880 of record JBBDGP010003377.1, read on the forward strand.
TTAGTTTAGTGCAGCAGAGCGGTGTAAATCTCAGGACGGGATGGACAGAACTACAAATCCTGGATGGGGTTATTAGGCAGCCTTCTATGGGGATTCTTACAAAGGGGTTTGTATGACGTATCGTGTGAGATTACAAACCCTTATCCAACGCCTATTCACGATCGGACAGTTCCACCAAATGCCATTGCGTGCAATTGCGCACGTATGGGAGAATCCACAGAAACAAGGATCCCATATTAAATTCATACATCAGACTGCAGCACAACACGGGTAAAACCGGTGAGGCCAGTAACAAGCATATACTTTCAGATCTGTACAATCTGCACTAAGCCTGGTTACAGGCAGAAGGCTGATGAATCACTCATCCATAATAATACAGATATATATCATCTATTCCATAATATCCTGCACTGTGCTGTATGTCCCTGGTGACAAAGCAACAGCAGATTCAACTGATTAAGGTCAAAAGTGCAATTACCCGGACTGGAAAACTGCGAAAATTGTAAAGCAATTTTTTCACAAAAGATGAAATCTGTGTCCAAAGTTATATTGCTGAGGGCAGCCTTGTTTAACTAGGTCACCCAACCTCTGGCCTTCTACCATAAAGTCTTGTTTTATTGATATATTTTTTAATAAGTCTGTGGCTATCGCCGCAATTGCCCATAACACATGTAATCTGTGTCTACGAACACTAAAAACTGATTTTCAGCAAAAGTGGTGTGACTACCACAAAGAAAACCCCTATAGCAGGGGGTCTTCAAACTGCGGCCCTCCAGTTGTTTGGGAACTACAATTCCCATCATGCCTAGTCCTGTCTGTGAATGTTGAGTTTTACAAAGCCTCATGGGACGTGTAGTTCCGCAACAGCTGGAGGGCCGTAGTTTGAAGATCCCTGCCCAGCAGTGGCGTCGCTAGGGGGTGGCTTTTGGGGCTATAGCCCCAAATCTCAGGTCCTTAGTCCCGAGTCTCTGCAGGGGTCCCTAAGGGGAGGGGAGGCTCTCTGGGGATCCTGATGTAATTGGGGGGCTCTCTGGGGACCCTGATGCAAGGGGGAGGCTCTCTGGGGACCCTGATTTAAGGGGGGCTCTCTAGAGACCCTGATTTAAGGGGGGCTCTCTGGGGACCCTGATGCAAGGGGGAGGCTCTCTGGGGACTCTGATGTAAGGAGGAGGCTCTCTGGGGATCCTGATGTAAGTGGGGGGCTCTCTGGGGATATATACACACACACGTATATTACTGTATATACATGTGTATGCCCGCCCAAGCGTATGACTTTCTTTACTACGCTACTATGGGCTCTAGCCCCAGATCTTTTGTAGACCTAGCAACGCCCCTGGAGTTCAGGATAGCCAACCTGGCTTTTATAATAAAGCCACAAGCAAATCAGACCGTGCATTCGAATCTCATAGCAAAGGATATACACCATTCCAACGGTTTACCATGCACTGAACCTGGTCGTAGTAATTGCTTAGCAAGGATACTAATTGCATAGGCTGACAATACACAAGGGCTCCCTCTAGTGGCTGGAGATGTATAATTTTGTATCATCATAAACATCACACACGAAAGAAACGTGATTGATATGTAAAATCGTCAAAAGAAAAGTTTAGAATATTAACTCGACAAAAAAAAATAAAAAAGCCACTTAGAAGTGACTTTTCAATTTTCAACTGAATGCAGCGAATATTTATTCTCTGAGTATTTGGTAGATGTGAAGGATGGGAGGATGTATGTTGAATCTTAAATTGCACAAAGTTATGAATAAATAGTTGCAACACTACAAGTCTCAGCACCATCTGTAGCTGGCCACAACTGCATACTCCCTATCACCTCTGCCATCACCTCTGAGGATTTTAGAGGGCCTTTTTATGGAAATAAATTCAATGAAAGGACAAATTATTTTTTTTGTTATAACAAATAAAATATTTTAAATAAACCCACTCATTCGCGCTGTTTTTGCAAGAGAAGCCATGTGAATAAACCCTTATTTTTTTTGTTATTATTTTTTTACATTTGTAATAATTGTTTTTTTTAATAATTGTTTACATTTTTTATTATTTGTTGCCATTTTTTTTTTTTACATTTTTTTTCACAATGCTTTTGGGGGGGAGGGGGCAGTGAATGGTGTCAGTAGGGCAGTGGACGGTGTTAGTATTTTTTTAATTATTACTATTTTAAAAAAAAAAATACAATTTTATTTTTTGATTACTTTTTACAATTTTTTCCATTTTTTTCCACAACGCTTTTTGTTTTCGGGGGGAGGGGGGCAGTGGATGGTGTCAGTAGGGTAGTAGATAGTGTCAGTATTTTTTTTATTATAACTATTTAAAAAAATATTTTTTACAATTGTATTTTTTGATTACTTTTTACAAGTGGCTGGTGTCAGTAGGGCAGTGAACGGTGTCAGTAGAGCACTGGATGGTGTCAGTAGTTTTTTCAGTTTTATTATTTTATTTTGTATTATTTTTTACAACTTAATTTTTTATCTATTTAAAAATGGAAGCATAGCAAGCAATGTTTACTATGCTTTGGGTATGAATGAACAGAGTCAGAGATTGGTACAAATCACTGACTCTGTTTATTCATACAAAGAAGGGGCTGGTAAATTACATATTTACCAGCCCCTTCCCTGCTCTCCATCCTGACACTTCCCCCCCAGCAGCCGTTGGGAGTGGGGAGGGGGGAAGCCGGCCACGCTGCGGGGGGGGGGAGGGGGAGCACGCAGAGGGCCCAGAATGCAGGGGGTGAACAGTGTGGAGGGAGGGGGTGGGGCACTTACAAGCACCGATCCCTCTATGGCTCTCCATGAAGCAGCTGAAAGCTGCGGGAGGGAGGGAGAGAAGAAGAAGTGGTTTTCAGCTGCTTCTTGGAGAGCCATAGAGGGAGATTGAACCCTCAGGCAATATTTGTGTGCCCGAATGGTCAGTCCGCCCCTACTGGGCCTATATTAGGGTAGGGACCTGGAGCTGCAGCTCCAATAGCCCCTACATTAATAATTCCCTGTGAGGCAGAGTTCTGGGCAAGCAGCTTAACGACAAGAGAGATACAGATGTAGCACCCTTCTAGATAGGTAGCTAGTTAGGTTAGGTAAAGTAATTGCTGGTGGTGCCCCAGTGCTGTCCATTATTTCTGGGCTATTGCTAGAAGGACTGTCCTAGGCAGTAGTGATAAAGTAGAGATTGTCCTATGATTGCTGTTCTGCGTTCCTGGTGTATCACACAGCTCCCTGCACCCTACCCAAGTTATTCAGCAATAAATTTGAAAAAAGGCAACCCCTAGACTATTCATTGAGCCAGAAGAATTGATGTTGCTGTGTGCCTGGCTGCCGTTACACTGTGCACATATTTGGGAAAAAAACCTGAGGCAAACCAGCGGCCCCTGTGGGGGGTGAGGACTGCACATTTATGCAATCTGTTCCACTTACCATAGGGTTTGCAAATCGGTTAAGCCAATACTGTGAATTAGGTACCCCTGCCTGGTCTGCAACTTCCACTGCACTGGAAGCACAGCATGGTCAAAAGGATATCTCCCTCTGCCTGCTGAATAGACAATGAAGGAGCAGCAACACAACATAGAGCCCTCATTCTACGCTGTGCTGTCGTCGCCCCCCCCCTAATCCATGCGTCTGGCCCCCTTATCTACATACAGGGAGCCGGACCATGGATTCCAATAGGGGGGGATTTGAAGCACGTGATTAGAGCCAGAGGCTCTAATAGTCTTCAAAAAAGGGTGGGTTTGGGGCGCAGAGCACTGCGCTCCGAGACTATCCAGTTGTGTGAGAATAGCGAATGAATATTCACTATTCTCACACTGATTCTCCACCCAGCCAATCAGGAAGCGGGTCATGAGACCCCTTTCCCGAAAGGGGGAGGAGGAGGGAGGAGGTGCACGGCCTGAGGAGACACACGGCCGGGGGAGAAGCAGGGGAAGGCCGACCGACCCACCAGCCGCTTACCATCCAGCATCCGGCACAGCCATCCAGCACTCCTCGGCTCAGACAAGGGAGGGAGGAGGAGTGGAGATCCTTACCTAAGGTAAGGAGGCTGTCCATCTCCCACGGCAGTGGGGGGGGGGTGTTCCCCTCATTCATGTCCATCTCCCACCGAGGGGGGGTGGGGGTTGGTGGCATTGGTTTGCCCCCCCCCCCCTCCTCCTGGAATTATCGAACACCAGCCGCCACTGCGTATGACTGTGCCCCATTACTCAAAGCCAGCTCCATAAAGACATGATATGATGAATTTGGTGTGGAGATACACAAGTGTCCTTCACAGAGCCCTGACCTCATCCCTATTGAACATCTCTGGGATGAACTGGAATGCCAATTGGAAAGCAAGTCTTCTCATCCAACATTACTACCTGACCTTACAAATGCTGTTTTTGCTAAATGGGTACAAGCAGACAATAGGCCCAATCCAAAATCTTGTGGAAAGCCTCCCTGGAAGAGTGAAGGATGTTAAAGCTACAAGGGAGGAGATGGGGGTAACTACTGTACATACGGTATGTCTATGGTTTTCGGAATGTCCAACAAGCTTATATAGGTGCAATGGTCAGGTGTTTATAAAATGATGCCCGTATAATGTAGTTCTGTAATGCAACTGCATCAGAAATTTTGTACTTTTTGTTTAAATCAGGAATGGAATCTATATTGATTTTACAGACTACATAGACAGGAAATTGATCGGTTTAATGTATATTCAAATGTTAATTGATCCGATGTAAACACATTTACCTTTCCATCTCTTTGAGTGCAAAACCAGCTCTGAAGAAAACCTCCCATTGGTGTCCTACACTGAACTGCCTGCATTTCAGATCCCCTCAATTTTCTCAGAAATCCAGGGGCTGTTGGACGTAAACAGCGTGAGTCAGAATCACGATCCATGTCATTCAGTTCACTTGTCCCTGCTCATTGCTGAGCGGTGGGTTGTAGGTTTATTACAGAACCACACAAAAGAAAAACCGCCTATTGCTCTGCACTAATTTTTGCTCTTAGTGAAATTACCTGCAGCTACCAGACTAATAAAGCTAATTAATTTACAACTTTTAAATTTAGTTTTTGCATCATCTAGAAATAAGTTCCAGGCGCCGTGATAATTGCCTTTACTTTACCAAGCGCACTTCTGCAATTTAGCGGGGAGAGGTCCAAGTCAATTGAACCAGCTTTGGTGTGTGCAGGTTATTTAAGCTTAAAATCTCCGGGCAAAAAGACTACAGTATGCAGGAATGGTTTATGTAATGGCAACCTTAAAGAGTATGTAAACCCAACATTTCCTATTCCTGATTTGTGCCTGCTGTACTATGTAGTGGTATGGAAAAGTATCCTGTTCTCTTTGTATTGCTTCCTTTGTGTAAAATCCCTGGTATTCCTGCCAGTCCCTCTGCTTTCCTATTAAAAACTGACCATACTAGGCATGACGAGTGCTCTCAGATTTCTGGCTGTGCTGGAACTCAGTATTCTCTCCTCCAATGGTCAGACATGTGCAGCCCCCCCACAGTCATTTTCTGGGAAGTTTAGTGTGCTGCTGTTTCTCCTTGTTTCTCTAAGCTCTTTATGCAGCTAAGAACAGACATTATTGCCTCCTTTCCACCGAGCGGATCGGTTCGGGTCTGATCGGTTTGGAAGGCCTAGAATGGTCCGGCCTATTCAGGCGAGCGTTTCCACTGCAAGTCGGACCGACACGGGCCATACGTGGGTTTAGAAAAAATGCCGTCATGGCGTCACGCGTCCACAATTAGTGTAATGTATTGTAGCTCCGCCCTAACCGAACCGTTCCATTTTCTATGGCCCCACATCTGCAGCAGGACCCTGAATGGAACGGTTCGGTTGTATGGGCCGCTTTCATAATGGAAACACCAAAAATAGCGTACCGTACCGAACCGATCCGCTCAGTGGAAACGAGGCATATGTGATCACCTATAAAAAAAGGGGAAAAAGGTATTTATAATGATTTTATATGTATATACAAATGTTTTGCCTTTCATTTCTATTTTAAGCTGAATGAATTGTTTTATATATACATTAAATTCATAACATGTTACCCATGTTAACCCTAAAGAAGTCTCACCCGACGTTTGTCTTCTTTGTACTTGTCCCCAGGGAACAAAGTGTTCTTTGTCCCCTCTTTCTAGGGGGTGCTGAAGCTAAGCACCCTGGTTGGACAGTGTCGGACCACCACCACCACCGTTGCTGTCTGACCACGCTGTCTAGCAAGGAGGGTGGGGGAAGCCACCCTCGCTGGGAGAAGACTATAGCAGCCGCTAGTGATAATCGCAACAGAATCTGGCAGGCTTGTTGTACCCAAGTTGATCGATCAATCAACTTGGTACATTCAGCCTGCCCATTAATGGTTCGAATCTGGGCCAGTGCCTGCTGAACCGGCCAAGATTTGAGCCGTGTATGGCCAGCCTTACTGCTATGAGTCTTTTTACAGGTAATTGAGCACAGGCACGAGAAGACCAATTTCCAATGTCAGAGTGGACAACCATATTTTTTCTACAGCATCTGGGAAACCCTTCTATAGTGCCTTTCTCAACCAGTGGTCCATGGAACCCTAGGGTTCCTCCAAATGGTAGCAGATGTTCCTTAAGCAATGAGCACTTTCTGCCTCTCCAATAAGTAACCACTGAGACCATTAATCTTTTTAGCTATCTGTAAGGGAAGCATTATTTCCAATGACCACAAATGTAAGGAGCATTCTTCTCACTGACCACCACATTAACATAGTGTGAGCTTTAGCTATTGTAAAATATTAAGTATGAGCTCAGGAATGTTCAGATACGAGTCCAAACCCGCCTGGAAGCTGTCACTGTGGACGGCCAATCATAGGCGGCTCCCACATCACACACAAGGGGCAAATCGGAAGACAAAAGGTGAAATCGCAGCACACTGGAACCCAGCCACTATATAGAGAGGTAAAGATACAGCTTCAGCCTGAACTCCTCCTGCCTATGCTCCTCTGATATGTTTCACCCTGCCTACGAGGCCAAATCATAGAGATTGAGAGAACGATGAGCTGGTTTGAACGCCGGCACCCGATCTGTGCTTTGGACTGCAGGGGGAAGTTTTGAAGTGCTTTGAGTGGTGCTCCAAGTTTTTGTATAAGGTATCCAAGGGGCAAGGCTACAAGACAGGGAATGCCTCGGCCGCTAATGGCAGCCCGTCCGCAGTTACAGCTTCTTGGCGGGATAGCTCAGGCAGGTTCAGGCTGGTATCTAAACACAATTAGCAAGGGTTCCCTAAGACCAGGAAGTTATTTTGAAGGTTCGGCCATGTTAAAAAGGTTAAAAAACGCTGTTCTACCGTCTATAGTCACTACTGCTGGAGATATACAAGCAGTGGGAGCTATCTCCTCCCTGCCCCTGCCTTCATAGCAAAAGAGACAGTGCTCGGACCACCTGAGTGTGTATGTTTATGCACTTACGGATCTACATGTGTGTCTGACACTCATATGACTATCGAGCTGCAGTTTTCCCCCTCCTTCCTTGTAATGCCCCGTACACACGGTCGGATTTTCCGATGGAAAATGTGTGATAGGACCTTGTTGTCGGAAATTCCGACCGTGTGTGGGCTCCATCACACATTTTCCATCGGATTTTCCGACACACAAAGTTTGAGAGCAGGCTATAAAATTTGCCCACAACAAAATCCGTTGTCGGAATTTCCGATCGTGTGTACACAAATCCGACGCACAAAGTGCCACGCATGCTCAGAATAAATAAAGAGATGAAAGCTATTGGCCACTGCCCCGTTTAAAGTCCCGTCGTACGTGTTTTACGTCACCGCGTTCAGAATGATCGGATTTTCCGACAACTTTGTGTGACCGTGTGTATGCAAGACAAGTTTGAGCCAACATTCGTCGGAAATAATCCATGGATTTTGTTGTCGGAATGTCCGATCAATGTCCGACCGTGTGTACGGGGCATTAGGCTCTATGCACACTGGACGTTAAAAATAACGTTATAAAAAACGCCAGTAGCTTTGCAGTGAGTCTTTCAACGTTTTTTAACGTCTTTGCAATAGTGTTTATTAGCAAATTTTTAGCATTAGCGTTTTTTGTTTTTTTTTGTAAGAAATGTTTTTTTTTTCAATGGATCAAAAACGTTACAAAACGCTGGTGAGTGCATAAACGTAGCGTTATCAGTGGATGCCGTGTACAGAGGCTTTTGTTTAACCGACACCCTTGAAGTATTTTTGACCCAGTAGGAGATGATCAGACAAACTGGTCCTTCCAATAGAAGTTTAAATAGGCACAGACATACAGCTTGTAATTTCAAACGAGGAATATGATAATGTAAGCAACTTAGGGATTAGAATTAGAATCCTGCATTGAATAATGCTGTTGCAGTAAGACCGTCACTAACGTCTGTTCAAGCTGTATTTCGGGGGTCCGTGAAGTACATCAACCACACTGGCAAGGCCTGCATCCCAACTCCCAAAGATGGCCGTTTATGAGCTTCAGTGTGCATGGAGCCTAAATGATCACCAAGCATCACAGCCAAATGCATATATTGAACCGAACAGCTCAATGCACATTATCACTTACTGAAGAGTTTGCTGCTCTGCATGTAGTGTCTTGCTGAAACGTGACCTAAACAGTATCTGGTAAGGTGCGATACTGTGATGCTACTTCATTTCATGGGCTTTCACCCCTCCTCCCACCCAGCACTATAATAGGCTTTTGAGGATGCTGAAGAGAAAGCTAGCATAGAAAATATGAATGTACAGATCATTTCGGTGCACTCAGTGGTGTATTTTGGTTTTGTGCTGCCCTAGGCAAAACTAAAATCGTCCCCCCCAGCACCCCCATCCAAATTTGTCCCACTCCAGCCGCAGTATACTGTTCTTGTCTCAGGGTCTGATGAGGAAGCTGCAGCCGTTCTTAGTTCACATCGGCAAAATATGTGGTCAGTGGGGCAGAGGTTGGGGTCAGCAGGACAGAGGAAGGACTGGTGGGTCATGATGAAGAGGCACTGATTACGTTGCACTGATATGTAGCACTGATAGGTGGCACTGATGGGTACTGAGAGGTGGCACTTATGGGCACTAACAAGCAGCACTGATGGGCACTGATAGGCAGGACTGATAGGCAGCACTAATAGGCAAAACTGATGGGCTGTGATAGGCGGCACTGATAGGCAGCGATGATGCAGCGATGATGAGGAGGCACTGATTGACAGCAATGATGGGCACTGATTGGCAATATTGATTGGCACTGGTTGGCAGCACTGATGGGCACTGATAGGTAGCACTGATTGGCACTGATAGGCAGCACTGATGGGCACTGTTGGGGCTGCACTGATGATTAGGACACTGATGATCAGTGCCCTGATTATCAGTGTAGATGTCCCTTTTCACACTGGCCAGTTACCTGTCTCCTCTCCTCATGTTGTGATAGCATGAAGTGATTGGCTCGATACCACAATCTGTGATCAGCTGTAATCAGCTGTGTCTGGCAGCAGGTGCGCGGGGGGGGCACAGTTCTGGGAGGACGTCAATAGATTCCCCCCCAGAACTGGATGACCGTGCTGTAGCCATCATTGCCTGGGGGGACAATGACACCCATGGCAAATGCCTTGTTTGCCTCATGATAAATACACCCCTGGGTGCAACCAGTGCTCATATATATACACAAGATTTTATGTTAGACATTAGACAGTGGTTAGATTATGTCTTGGCTTCTAAAACCGGTCACGCATGCAACAATTTGAACGCATAATCTCCATTAGGACATATGCATTTGGAAGCACTGGGCGGCCTTGCCTGACACAGTCTCAACACATAGACAAGGCAATTTGTCTTGTGTCCTAGCTAAAATAAAGTTGGTCTTTCACTTGTGCTGCAAGAGAAGGAATGCCGCGTACACACGCAAACTTTTCGACCCGACTGGTCCGACGGATTATCCAACTGACTTTCGGCGGATTTCCAAGGGACTTTCCCAAAGAATGGACTTGCCTACACACGATCACACCAAAGTCCGACGGATTCGTACGTGATGACGTACGACCGAACTAAAATAAGGAAGTTGATAGCCAGTAGCCAATAGCTGCCCTAGCGTCGGTTTTCGTCCGTTGGACTAGAATACAGACGAGCGGACTTTTCGAAAGGAACTGGGTCCTTTGTACTGAGTTCTGAAGTAAAGATTTGAAGCATGTTCCAAATCTAAAGTCAGTCAGATTTTCGACCGAAAAAGTCCGCTGCAGGTCCGATGAAGCCCGCACACGGTCGAATTGTCCGCCGGACCAGTCCGGTCGAAAAGTCTGCTCGTGTGTACGCAGCATTAAACAGAAGTATCTCGACAATGGAATCCAAGGGAGACATTAAAAGCCAGGGGATCATTAAGCCCATCAGCATCCACTAATAGCCAATATATCAATTCTAGCTGGGCTGACCCTTAAAACCCAGTCAAAGTAGAAAAGCCTGTCCCCTGCCAGCATGCTACAGAGAAAAACCCTTGCTCTCTATGTGGAATCAGTGGTCTCTCTGCAAAAGTCTGACATGCCCCCTGCTGAGTCAGAGCTAGAGCTCCCCAATCAGCAACAATCCCAGCTGTTCTCTGCTGATTCCTTATCTGCAGTATGCTGGCAGGTGACAGACTTTTCTACCCAAGATGTGGCTGCTTTAACCCCTTCCCCCAAAAGGACGTACCCGTATGTTCTCTGTTTGAAAGGGTTATACCGGGGGCCATGACTGCAGCTACAGTCATGACCTCAGTATCAATTTTTTCAGCTGGGGATGCTGAAAAATGTACAAGCTACTGGATTGCTTTTACATACAGTTCTCCCCCAACCCCCCACCCACGCCATCTTCCTGGGTTCTCCCGTCCAACCGGGGAGTCCGGGACTGAGGCCGGTGGTTCCGCTGGCTTACCATAGAGAAACTGGAAGTGGCAAGTATTTTTTCACTTCCGGTTTCGGTCTAATGTGAACAGGTTTTTTACTGGCCTGTGAGAGCATCTGATCAAACCGATCTCCATTTGATCGGATGCTTTTGAGCGCAGGGGAGAGATCTGGGGTCTAAAAGAACCCAGATGTCTCAGCAAAGAGTACCTGTCACTGCCCATGCTATCACAAGGGATGTTGTTCATCCCTTGTCCTAGTAACAAAGTTGATAAAAAAAAAAGAGAGTGTAAATATCAAAAATAAACATAAAAAAAAAAAAAAAAAAAGAAAGTAAAACGCCCCCTGTGCTTGATCGCAAAGGCGAATGCATATATAGGTCGCACACGCAAATGTAAACGGTGTTCGCACCACACATGTTAGGTATCGCTGCAAACGTTATAGCGAGAGCAATAATTCCAGCACCAGACCTCCCATGTAACTCTAATGACGTGTACACACGAGTGGAATGTCCAACAGAAAAAGTCCGAAAACGCTTTTCTTTTCAATTTTCTTTATTAAAGGTTTTGTAAATTATACAAAATGGCATGAACAATCAGTCAGCAAACATATTTTCTGTTAAATGACACAAAAGTGTTGTACAGAACACGAAGAAAAAAAAAGAAAAGGGGGGGGGGGAAAGGGGGGGTAACATGTGAGTATTAGTACGCTCTGTGGACATAAGGACACTAATGTAGACCTATCCTTAAAGGGTCTAGAATAACATATCATATAAGTTCCATATAGCATTAGTGTTTATCAAAAAAATAAAAAATAAAAATAAAAATAAACCTAAAAAAAATAAATAAATAAAAAAAAATAGAAAAGATAAAGAAGTATCTGTTCCGACCGATCAAAAACGACGCATGCTCTGAAGCAAGTACGAGACGGAAGCTATTGGCTACTGGCTATTGAACTTTCTAAACTGGCAAACTGTAAAGGCTTATAAAGCGTCACCCTATGGAGATTTTTAAGCACCATAGTTTGGTGCCATTGCACAAGCGTGCACAATTTTAAAGCATGACACGTTTGGTATCTATTTACCTGGAGTAACTTCATCTTTTATATTTTACCAAACAATTGGGTATTATATTTAGTTTTTTGTGCATTGCAATTCACTAAAGTGTAATTTTTCTCCCCCCAAAAAAATGTGTTTGAAAAAACGCTGGGCAAATACCGTGGGACATAAAAAAATTGCAACAAACACCATTTTATTCTCTAGGGCCTTTGCTAAAAAAAAATATACATATATTTTTTGGAGGTTCTAAGATATTTTCTTTCAGAAAATATTTGTTTTTTTTTATTTTTTACATGTAGAAGAGAAGTGTCAGAGTTCCCGGCATTGAAGACTTTGCCCACTCTCTGATGCTCCTGGATTGTTGCTGATTTAAATAGAAAGCGCAATTAGGCTTCAAGGACCTGTAGGCTAGGCAACTGGTTTTGCTGGAAATAAAATACAGCAAACAAAAATGGAAAAAAATGACTTCTTGGAACCCAAAGATGACATTACTCCTTAATCCTATACCACTGCTCACGATAACATGTCGGTCATGTATCCTGCTACCTATCTTTCTTCTTTGGTAATGGAGCCAACATCCCCACCTCCCCAGGGATGCAAGGCACAGCTCTCCCTCGTCAGTTGCGGCAGCGTACGAGTTAAGAGAACTCGGCGATTCTCTCACTAATTCCCTGGAATACATTAATTAATGAATTCCGCTACAAGAGCTTTCAAACCTCTCTAGCACCACTCTCAGCTTCATAATTTTATTATGTGAGCACGTAGTCTCCCGGCTCTGCCAATATTCCTCTGCCGCTTTTACGTTTTGTTGATCATAGCAGAACACGCGTCTGCAAATGTTTGTTTCTGGTACTTTATTGCACAAATAAAAAAAAATGTAAAAAAAAAACCACACACAGGAAGCTCGCTCAACGATTACTAGAGCGGCACCAATCATTATTACATGGCTGTAATAACGTCGCCGAACCCATCAACAAGATGGAAGTGCCTGGAGAGGCAGCAGGTCACTAATTAGAAGGAGTAATGTGCTATCAATGGCTCCATCAATGTCTGAATTCATCTTACAATGTAATCAGAAGTTTAGTATTGACGTGGCTGTAATAGATAATTATCTGCATGGCTTGGAAAAGAGGTACATCCATGTCCTGCTGATGTCTTATCACATGACTAATGCCGAGGACTGGGTCACATGACATGGCCTTATATAATAATAAGTAGGGTTGTCCCTATACCACTTTTTTAGGACCGAGTACAAGTACCGATACTTTTTTTCAAGTACTCGCCGATACCGATTACCGATACTTTTTTTTTTTAATGTCACGTGACAGTTTTTTTTTGTTTTTTTTTTAAACAATGCTTTTTCGGGGGGGTGGGGGGGGGGTGAACGGTGTCTGTGTGTTGTTTTTTTTTATTTACGATTTTTATTTTTTACAATAATATTTTTTTTATTCATTTTTGCAATATTTTTATTTATTTTTCTTTTTTTTAATCAGCCCTGTTGGGGGGCTTTGGTGAGATATCAGGGGTCTTAACAGACCCCTGATATCTCCCCCTTGAGACAGAGAAAGAGACCGAGGATAGAGATTCCCCAGTCCCTTTCTCTGCAGCCTCCGCTGCACTGAGAATGAATGGAGAGAAAACAGCGGCTCCTCTCCATTCATAAACTGACACATCGTAATCACAGGAGATTACAATGTTTCAGTTATGTGAATAGACAGAGTCAGCTGACTCTATCTATACACAAAGGAAGGAGGAGGGGGACGGCGGAACGGAGGGGGAGAACGGAGAGGCACAGCAGAACAGAGGTGGACAGAGAAGCAGAGGGGGACAGAGGAACGGAGGGGGACAGATAAGGAGAGGGGGACAGAGGAACGGATTGGGCAAGGAGGAGGATGCAGTGACAGTCAGCGGTGATCGCGTGGGGAAGTTACAAGCACCGATCACCGCTGTATGTCACTGAAAGCCGCTGAAAGCCGCGGGGGGGAAGCTTGTAACTCCCCCACAGGCCGATCACCGCTGACTGTCATAGTATCGGCGGAAGCATCGGGAGCATTTGCCTGAGTACAAGTACTTGGGCAAATGCTCGGTATCGGTGCCGATACCGATACTAGTATCGGTATCGGGACAACCCTAATAATAAGGCTAATTTGTAACAACTTGCCTATTGGGCACTTTCACCCCCTTCCTGCCCAAGCCAATTTTCAGCTTTCAGTGCTGTCGCACTTTGAATGACAATTGCGCGGTCATACAACGCCGTACCCAAATGAGATTTTTATCATTTTTTTCGCACAAACTGAGCTTTCTTTTGGTGGCCCTGCCTGTGTTAAATTGTTTGTCTCATCCAGGTAACCTGATACACTCTGCTGGAGAGCTTGTGCTTTTGAAAAACAGCAGATGTGCTGGCTGGATTACCAGATGAAAATGGAAGAAAGCCTAAAAAAAAAAAAAAAAACATAAATGCAGTCACCACATCTAAAAGTTGGTAAGCTGTAATATAATAAATGTTTGATTTTGGGTGTAATACCAATTTATGTGGACAAGACTTTTTTTTCCTGATATTGTCTTGTTTTTTTCAATGCGATTGTTATACAAAAAAAAAATCAAAAACACACTTTTTTTCTTTTCGTCCAAAATGAATTTAAAATGGTGTTACCGCAGAAAAAAAAAAGCCTAAACATTTTTGTTACCTTAATGCATTCCTTACATTAAGGTAAAAAATGTTTAGGCATCAGCATCCCCCCTCACCTCTTTTACTTACCTGATCCCTCATTCAATCCAGCGCTGTGCACATCTACAGCTCTCCCCTCACTTCCGGGTCTCACTGTCTTTGCTTTGGCACCGAAAGCCATTGGCTCCCACTGCTGTCAATCAAAGCCAGTAACGAGGGAGCGGGGGCGGGGCTGAGTTCCTCTGTCTGTGTTACTGGACGCAGCAGCAGGCCTCGGGAGCGAGCCCGCGCGAGGGCCCCCATGGGAAGCTGCCAGCGAGGGACCCCAGAAGAGGAGGTTCGTGGCCTCCCTGTGCAATTCCATTGCACAGAGCAGGTAAGTATAGACATGTTTGCTATTTTTCTTTTTTTTAAAACACCTTTACAATCACTTTAAAATTACACCAAAATGATTGTAAATTGTTTTAAAGATGAAATATAATTTTTTTCAACTTTGCCCTTTTTTATGTGACATTAAAAAGGATTAATTAACAAAAAGGAAAAAAAAAAGTTTAAGACTTAAAGGTTAATAAAACAGAAATATTTATCAAAAAAAAAGAAATAAACATTTAGCAGGAAAATAATAGTTGAAAGGAGAAGAAGTAAATTAGGACTGATTAGGATAAACTAGGGGTTAAAGGGTTGAAATAGAGAATTTTTAATACTTTTTTTTTTTTGCTAGTCTGCTTGCTTTAACTTACATCAATTGCAGATCAAAGCCCATCCCTTTGATCTGCAGATGAATGAAACAGAGCAGATATAAAAGTAACATTGTTACTTTGTATCTCTCTATTTCACATCTGGACAGGGTTGATAAGCCCAGTGTCAGATTGACTTTTTTTTTTTTTTACAGCTAGAGCTGCTTATTTATACAGCAACTCCCAGGTTTCGTTTTAAGAGCCATTAATTGATGTGATGGTGTGACAGCAATTTGCTACACATGTCCGCTGTACTTTGATGAGGCTTTTTGGGTGTGTGCAGAATGCCCAGTGCTCTCAATTAGTTAAAG
This sequence comes from Lithobates septentrionalis, assembly GCA_037952835.1. Taxonomy (NCBI): domain Eukaryota; kingdom Metazoa; phylum Chordata; class Amphibia; order Anura; family Ranidae; genus Lithobates; species Lithobates septentrionalis. The sequence goes on from JBBDGP010003377.1 coordinate 325,486, forward strand.
CAGATGAGCAACAGATATATATTTTTCATGCTATGTGCATACATGCTAAATACTGTGTAAAGGTGGCCATACATGGATCGAATATCCGCTGATGCAGCAGGAAGCGGCCAAATCTTTATCCATGTATGGCGGTTCCTGTTCATTAGAAGACAATCTATTGATCGACTTTTCATGAACGGCTTGTTGGAAAATGTCTGCTTGATGAATGCTAATGGACTGCAGCGCTGATCAGTGTATTCTGATGGCAGGAGAGTCCCGCTGTCAGAATAAAAAGACACAGTGGATTTCCCAAACCACCTCAATATGGATATCTGCTCAGTTTTTTTCGTTTAGCCAGCTGGCTAAAAAACCTGAGTAATGTATGGCCAGGTTTAGTGTGACTATCATGTATATACCTTGAGATCACAGCACTAACCCTGACAATGTCTCCATTTGCTTTTTTCTCCGGAGGGACTGAGCTAACTATTCAGGCATCATCATCCAGAGTCTCCATCTACCTCCTGGGCTGAGATTCCTGCTTAGGGACAATACAATAATGTAAATCCTGGTGTCTGTTAGGGTTGCCACATCATCCCTTTAAACCCGAACACATATTAATTACTGTATTTTTCGCACCACAAGACGCACTTTTTTCCTCCCCAAAAATGGGGAGAAATGCCTGTGCGTCTTATGGAGCGAATACTGAACAGCCCCCCCGCCCGTCGTCGCCGCCGCCATGTCACAATACGGGGCGCCCGTCTCCCACGAGCGCCGGGCGATCTCCTGTCACTCAGAGAAGACAGAAAACAGAGCAGCCCCAGCGACCAAATGGAGTACTTCCGTTCAGGCTGCTCTGTCTTCTGAGTGACAGGTGGACAGGCGACTGTGATGACATCCTCGCCAGTCGCCAGGCACAGAACAGGCTGCATTTAATGGACACAGGTAAGGCTGCAAGTCAGGCTGCATTTAATGGGCCCAAGTCAGGCTGTATTTTATGGGACTGGTAAGGCTGCATTTATTTGGCACAGATCAGGCTGCATTTCATGGGCACTGAAATATTTTGGTACACCATTTGGTTTCAGAATATTTTTCTTTCTTGTTTTCCTCCTCTAAAACCTAGGTGCGTCTTATGGTCAGGTGCATCTTATGGAGTGAAAAATACGGTACACGGGTTCTGTGGCTCATTAAGGTGGTAATTAAACTCACTTAGTGCCTTATCTGCATTTAATTAGCCTCAGAACCTGTGTAATTCATATGTGTTCGGGTTTAAATGAGGTGGCAACTCTAGTGTCTGTGCTGCTCATGGCCACATTCACTAATATGACGCAGATCACCTTGGGAAGGGAGGTTGAGAAAATGCTTCCTACTGCCTGCAGCAGACTGATGACATAATTTCAGTCTAGGAGCTCAAGGGCCAGGGCCGATCCTGGACGGGGTGCACGGGGTGCAGTGCACTCAGGCGCCACAGAGGTGGGGGCGCTGAAGCGCCAGAGTGCTCCCCTCCCTTCTCCTCCTCTTCCTTGTCCATAGGCGGCTCTCTGCTGGTCGCCGCCTCGACCTGCCGAGTGCCGAAGCCCACCCCCCCTCCCTCCTCCTGTCAGAGGAGGAGAGCGAAATTAGATCGGAGCGGCTGTCTCTGTGAGAGACCAGCCGCGCAGTGACGTCACTGGGGGGCGGCCCGTGCCCGTGCCCATGCCCAACCTGTTCCAGACAGTTCTCCTCCTCCGACCTCCTGTGTCTCACTGACGCATGCTGCCCAACCCTGACACATTCCACCCGGGCGGCACGGCTGCACACTGTCCTCTCCTCTCCAGCTGCCGCCCGGGTGTTTTATATTAACCTAATGTAGGGGGGGTGGTTTGTCCTGGGGGAGTCTATACTAATGTAGGGGGGTGGTTTGTCCTGGGGGGATCTATACTAATGTAGGGGGAGGGGTTTGTCCTGGGGGGTCTATACTAATGTAGGTGGGGTGGTTTCATCCTGGGGGGGGTCTATACTAATGTAGGGGGGTGGTTTGTCCTGGGGGGGTCTATACTAATGTAGGGGGGTGGTTTGTCCTGGGGGGGTCTATACTAATGTAGGGGGGGTGGTTTCATCCTGGGGGGGTCTATACTAATGTAGGGGGGGGTGGTTTTGTCCTGGGGTCTATACTAATGTAGGGGGGGTGGTTTGTCCTGGGGGAGTCTATACTAATGTAGAGGGGGTGGTTTGTCCTGTGGGATCTATACTAATGTAGAGGGAGGGGTATGTACTGGGGGGTCTATACTAATGTAGGTGGGGTGGTTTCATCCTGGGGGGGTCTATACTAATGTAGGGGGGTGGTTTCATCCTGGGGGTCTATACTAATGTAGGGGGATGGTTTGTCCTGGGGGGGTCTATACTAATGTAGGGGGGTGGTTTCATCCTGGGGGGTCTATACTAATGTAGGGGGGTGGTTTTGTCCTGGGGGGGTCTATACTAATGTAGGGGGTGGTTTGTCCTGGGGGGTCTATACTAATGTAGGGGGGTGGTTTGTCATGGGGGGTCTATAGTAATGTAGGGGGGGTGGTTTCATCCTGGGGGGGTCTATACTAATGTAGGGGGGGTGGTTTTGTCCTGGGGGGTCTATACTAATGTAGGGGGGTGGTTTCGTCCTGGGGGTCTATACTAATGTAGGGGGGTGGTTTGTCCTGGGGGGGTCTATAGTAATGTAGGGGGGGGTGGTTTCGTCCTGGGGGTCTATACTAATGTAGGGGGGGTTGTTTGTTCTGGGGGGTCTATACTAATGTAGGGGGGGTGGTTTGTCTTGGGGGGCTATAGTAATGTAGGGGGGTGGTTTGTCCTGGGGGGTCTATACTAATGTAGGGGGGGTGGTTTGTCCTGGGGGGGCTATAGTAATGTAGGGGGGGTGGTTTGTCCTGGGGGGGTCTATACTAATGTGGGGGGGTGGTTTGTCCTGGGGGGTCTATAGTAATGTAGGGGGGGTGGTTTGTCTTGGGGGGTCTATACTAATGTAGGGAGGGGTGGTTTTGTCCTGGGGGGTCTATACTAATGGAGGGGAGGTAGTTTGGCTGGGGGATCTGTACTAATAGAGGGGGGGTGGTTTGTTCTGGAGGGTCTGTACTAATGGAGGGGGGTGGTTTATTTTGGGTGGTCTGTACTAATGGAGGGGGGTGGTTTGTTCTGGGGGTCTGTACTAATGGAGGGGGGGTGGTTTGTTCTGGGGGGTCTGTACTAATGTGTCTCACTGACGCATGCTGCCCAAGCCTGACACACTCCACCCGGGCGGCGCGGCTGCACACTGTCCTCTCCTCTCCAGCTGCCGCCCGGGTGTTTTAAATTAACCTAATGTAGGGGGGTGGTTTGTCCTGGGGGAGTCTATACTAATGTAGGTGGGGTGGTTTGTCCTGGAGGGGTCTATACTAATGTAGGGGGAGGGGTTTGTCCTGGGGGTCTATACTAATGTAGGTGGGGTGGTTTCATCCTGGGGGGTCTATACTAATGTAGGGGGGTGGTTTCATCCTGGGGGGGTCTATACTAATGTGGGGGGGTGGTTTTGTCCTGGGGGGGTCTATACTAATGTAGGGGGGTGGTTTGTCCTGAGGGGGTCTATAGTAATGTAGGGGGGTGGTTTCGTCCTGGGGGGGATCTATACTAATGTAGGGGGGTGGTTTGTCCTGGGGGGGTCTATACTAATGTAGGGGGGGGGGGTGGTTTCATCCTGGGGGGTCTATACTAATGTAGGGCGGGTGGTTTCGTCCTGGGGGGGTCTATACTAATGTAGGGGGGTGGTTTGTCCTGGGGGGTCTATACTAATGTAGGGGGGTGGTTTGTCCTGGGGGGGTCTATATTAATGTAGGGGGGGTGGTTTCGTCCTGGGGGGGTCTATAGTAATGTAGGGGGGTGGTTTCGTCCTGGGGGGTCTATACTAATGTAGGGGGGGTGGTTTGTTCTGGGGGTCTATACTAATGTAGGGGGGTGGTTTGTCTTGGGGGGGGCTATAGTAATGTAGGGGGGGTGGTTTGTCCTGGGGGGTCTATACTAATGTAGGGGGGTGGTTTGTCCTGGGGGCTATAGTAATGTAGGGGGGGTGGTTTGTCCTGGGGGGTCTATACTAATGTAGGGGGGGTGGTTTGTCCTGGGGGGTCTATAGTAATGTAGGGGGGGTGGTTTGTCTTTGGGGGTCTATACTAATGTAGGGAGGGGTGGTTTTGTCCTGGGGGGGTCTATACTAATGGAGGGGGGTGGTTTGTCCTGGGGGGTCTGTACTAATGTAGGGGAGGTAGTTTGGCTGGGGGGATCTGTAGTAATAGAGGGGGGGTGGTTTGTTCTGGAGGGTCTGTACTAATGGAGGGGGGTGGTTTGTTTTGGGTGGTCTGTACTAATGGAGGGGGGTGGTTTGTTCTGGGGGGTCTGTACTAATGGAGGGGATGGTTTGTTCTGGGGGTTTTGTACTAATGGAGGGGGGTGGTTTGTTCTGGGGGGTCTGTACTAATGGAGGGGGGGGTGGTTTGTTCTGGGGGTCTGTACTAATGGAGGGGGGTGGTTTGTCCTGAGGGGGGTCTATACTGATGGCAGGTCTGTACTGAGAGAGGGGTTTATACTTAGTGGGGGGTCTGCACTTGGTGGAGGGGGGTCTGTACTGAGGGGCGACTATAGTTGGTGGAGGGGTTGATACCATGTTTTACCGCACCGGGTGACACCAACCCTAGTGACGCCACTGCAGCCACGGGCTCTTATTTCCCCTCTCCCTCTCCTCCTTCCGCGCGCTGCTGTACTAGTGAGTGGCGCACTATGTTTCTTCCCCTGCCTTCATATCGGCCAGGGAAGAAAAAAAAGGAGCAAAGAAGAGGATTGTGGGACATGTAGTCTCGAGGACTGGCAGCCCCACTGTAACACAGAAACTGCAACCCACACAGCATGCTCAGCTGAATGGGAGAGAGAAAGCCAGGAGCCCGGGAAAGCTTTCAGGGAAGTACACCCAGGACTCCAGAGGGAGAGGACAGTGCTGAGGAAACACCATCAGAGAGAGAACCCCGCTGTCCTGCGCCACCAGAGGGAAAGCCACACAGCCTGGCGCCATCCCTGGTGGAGAAAGGAAAGGAGTCATTGCCAGAATACAGATCTGGGCTCTACCCAACGGAGTCGCCACGGGCAATTCAGAGTGAGCTGACTCCTGATCAGAGGAACCGTTGTTGCAGTATCGCTGGGTCAGGTGAGAGGGCCAATCAGCCATTATCTACTAACATTCATAAGAACTGCAGTCTCTGACCATCTCTTGTATTATGTCTGCAGTCTCTGACCATCTCCTGTACTATGTCTGCAGTCTCTGACCATCTCTTGTGTTATGTCTGCAGTCTCTGACCATCTCTTGTATTATGTCTGCAGTCTCTGATCATCTCCTGTATCATGTCTGCAGTCTGACCATATCTTGTAACATGTCTGCAGTCTCTGACCATCTCATCTATTATGTCTCTGACCGTCTCCTGTAGTATGTCTGCAGTCTCTGACCATCTCCTGTACTATGTCTGCAGTCTCTGACCATCTCTTGTAACATGTCTGCAGTCTCTGATCATCTCTTGTATCATGTCTGCAGTCTCTGATCATCTCCTGTACTATGATTGCAGTCTCTGACCATCTCCTGTAATATGTCTGGGGGCTCTCTCTAACAGACTCTCTAACAGAAGCCCTCTCTGTGTGCATCAGAGAGACTCCCCTCCAGGTCTCATTAGTGTAAGCTCTTCCTGTATTCGCTTTATTGTTAAGAGATCATGGGAGGATCCCAGGGTAACGAAGACTTTTTAGGGGAGCATCTCTGTGTTTGAGTCATTGCCATATAAACATTTGTAAAGGGGAGGAGTTGGTAAGATGACCACGCCCATGTGGGGGCGCCAGAAATATTTCTGCACCCAGGTGTCTGTGACCCTAGGATTGGCCCTGTCAAGGGCTTCTCTTGAATGAGAACATGTAAGAAAGAAAATACAAATTCTACATATTTTGACTTGCCAGAAATGTATTCATGCTGATCTGTACAGACAATAAAAAGGTCCAACTTAAAAGAGAAGTGTGGCGTTTGGCTTTTTTTCTGAATCATATTTACCTAGGCAGCATTGGTGCAATGTCCCCCACCGTCTCTAAGAACTGAGCGATCTTACACTGCTGATCCAGCTCTCTGCTCAGCCCTGCCCCCTGCGCTCACTGGAACACTGGGCTGTGAAAGGGGTAGGAGTGGCCGGCTCAGGCTCTCAGTGGCTTGCTAAGAGGCTGAGCCAGGTGCCGGTCCAGGCATCCCGACCATTTTGTCATGATCTTGCATAGAAGCCTCCCAAGAAAGTCAGTGCCATCCACTGATAGATTATTCTTTTTCTTGGGAGGCTTCTATGCCTGTGGACGGTGTGTTCCTTGCAGGCACTATAAAGTAAACATCAAAAAACGAAAAAAGTTCCTAGCATCTGCCACCAATAGAGAATATGACATTAAGCAACTTATTACTTGCGGCACGGTGAGGGTTGTCTATATGTTGGAGTGCGATTGTGGGCTCCAATATATTGGCAGAGCCTCCAGACCCCTACACGTTCGGCTGGCGGAACATGTCAACAATATCAAAAGGGGTCTGAAGACCCATAACGTGTCCAAACATTTTAAATTATTTCACCAGCAGAACCCCAAAAGCTTAAAATTTTGGGTTATTGAGAGGGTTACTAAACATTGGAGAGGGGGCAATTTTTATACGACAGTTGAGTAAAAGGGAATCTTATTGGATACATGAAAACCATGTTCTTTGCCCTGATGGATTAAATGTCGATTTTGACATTAATTGTTTTATTACTGATCGTTAATTAGAGTTTGTAGTTGATGCAGTAGATGGTCGCAGATGACTTTTTATAATTTTTAATTTTACTCACTTTTTAATAATTAATACACATAGATATATTTTTTATATTTTCTTATGCAACATATTGCCCAATATGATGGCCTGGGTTTTAATATCTCCTGATATTTGCTTGCCAGTATATTTTATTGCATCACGGAGGTCGCCTCACGTTGTGCAGGCTGTGAACTCACATTATCACACAGCTACTTGTTTCCGTTTGCTTATTTCTAATCAGCGGGGACACTTCCGGGATTTTGTCCCTGCATAGCGATCCCCACCCCTCTCGTCACGCTGCTTGATGCAGTGTTTTGTTGCTAACGTAACTAATTTTGTATATAACGCGAGTGTCCACGCTCCTTCCGTATCCGCTGATGAAGTCCCCGCCCACCAGGACGCAACGCGTTCGGAAAGAAGGAAGCGACGTCACCCGCGGCCATCTCGCATCCCTTTCTTACATACACGCTTTAGCATCTGGCACTGGATGAGTGCCTCGTTTGTAAGTTCAATACCTGATATTTTATGTTAATAAAGTTTATATTGCGGAGAGCACTATGTTGTACTCTTTTCTATTTACATGAATCACATGCTGGGGGAGTTGCTTCTGGTGCTTAGTGCTCGTCCTTTTCCTGCTACCTGACCGATCCGGATCTGCTGTGAACCATCTTTACATGACCCGTAAGGGAAAGTGCATTTGACCCTCTATAACGAAGGGGGTGAGGTGAGAGGCCATCCTTTACATTGGTGGAGGGATCAAACATATCCACTGAGATTCCAGCATGATGTCACATCACTTATGATCGTTTGGATTTATTGTCTCACGGACTTCACATTGTTTTAATTTAGCGCTGCACCATCTGCCTTTTATTGTTTTCTAGGGATTTGATTTTTGACCCTGGTGTTCAGCTGCTATTTGTTTATTTCTTTTACATATTTGCGCTGATTTGTTTTTTCTTTCATTTATCTTTTACACTCCTCAGACCACTGTCCAGAGCACTGTGCAGCATTACAGGCCTCTCATAGTCTCATACCACCACCCAGAAGACTCTGCAGGATTACAGGCCTCCTCAAACCACCGTCCAGAGCACTGTGTAGCATTACAGACCTCTCAGACCATCGTCCAGAGCACTGTGAAGCATTACAGTCCTCCTCAGACCACCGTCCAGAACACTGTGTAGCACTTCAGCCACCGTCCAAAGTACTGTGCAACATTACAGGCCTCCTCAGACCAATGTCCAGAGCACTGTGTGCATTACAGGCCTCCTCAGACCACTGTCTAGAGCACTGTGTGCAATGTATTACAGGCCTCCTCTTCAGTCTATCCATGTGCAGAGCACTGTGTGCATTACAGGCCCCCTCAGACCACTGTCTAGAGCACTGTGCAGTATTACAGGCCTCCTCAGACCGTCCAGAGTGGCTAAATCTGTATCTGTGAGTTTGTTCAAACCTTAATATCATAAATCAGTGTCCTCAAGGCGCCCCAACAGGTCATGTTTTTAGGATTTCCCTCAGATGAGACGGCTGTGGTAATTACTAAGGCAGTGAAACTGATCAAATCACCTGTGCAAAATAATGGAAAGCCTGAAAGCATGACCTGTTGGGGCGCCTTGAGGACTTGAGTTGAGATACAACGCCTTAAATGCTAACATGATTAGGAGAATATAATGAGTTTGGAAATTCTTCAGAAATACTTAAATAATGCATTACAATTATTTTATTTGACTAAAATGTACTGGAGATTTTAGTCGACTAAAACTTAAACAATTGCAGATGACTAAAATGGGACTAAAACTAAAATGGTATTTCTTTCTCGTACATTACGGGACACAGAGCAGCCATATACATTACTACCTGGGTTAAACGCACGTGGCGCTGACAGCCGAGGGAAGCTTTTTTAAAACTACATTGCAAGTTTGTTGCTGGCTGGCGGAGGGGACACAGAGCAGCCTATCCTGGGTGACACGTGAGTCCTATGGGTGATAGCAGGTACAGCCTAATTTTGTTGCATTAGCTGGCAGAACAGGTCATTGTATAAGATTCTTCTAAGGGGGAATTATGGTACTGAGGAAATTGTGTATTGTGTCACAAAGCCATTTACCACTGCTTCAGTAAGTGATGTCTTCCAAGAAGCGTTCTGGAGAGAGTTCTGCAGCAAAGGGCACAAAGGGACCGGATGACACAGGGCAATCTGAGCCGCTGCGTCTATCCGGCGTTGTAGCTATTACCAGTGCTGCCCCCTCAGAGTTTATTACTAAAGAGGATCTGGTATCAGCTTTGGCTGCTATAGAGAGCAAGATTGCTGGAATGATCGCTTCTGTCACATAAAGTGTCAGGAAGCGTGGCAGATCCCCTTCCCCTGTTCAGCCTGTCTTGGAGCAGGACTGGGTTGATGAGGTAGAAGAGATATTGGCCGATCAGACTGGGAGCACCCAGACATGATGTTTGTGCCTCCAAAGAGATTTTCTCTGTTATATCCTATGGAGGAAAAGCTTAAATAAGAGGTGGAGCATACCTGTTGTAGATGCAGCGGTTTCCTCCCTGGGCAAGACCTTAACTTGTCCAGTGGATAATGCACAGGTCTTTAAAGTGGTTGTACACCCTGTACAACCACTTTTACCTACATGTAAGCCTATATTAAGGCTTACCTGTAGGTGCTGGAAATATCTCCTAAACCTCCACGGTTTAGGAGATATTTACGAAAAAGCCGAGCGCCGATGTCATCGGCGCGTGCACACTTTGGAAAAGGACACATCGTGCCGTTTCTAATAGGGGTCATGCCGTGACTGGCGGCTCCCACGCGCATGCGTGGGAGTGATGTCACGCGATTCGGCCGGTCACAGAGCCGGAGTTCGCGGCCCCGGAAGAGGGGCGAAGATGGACGCTCCCTGCTAGTGGGGACAACGGTGACATTGCAGGCTTCGGTTTCAGGTAAGTGCAATGCATAGTAGCCCATTATGCTTTACCTTCGCAGGGAAATAAAGAGGAAGTAAAACCCACCAGGGTTTACTTCCTCTTTAAGGAGCCTGCAGAAAAGAAGCTGGAAGCCTTGTTAAAGGCATCCTTTGCCCTGGCAGGTTCCACTATTCAGCCCACAGTAGCGGCAATTGGGGTCTGTCAAGCCCTGAAGGATCAGGTTAGACACCCCAATAGAACTGAGGATTCTGTTCAGGACAGAGCAGATCTGCCTCAGGCTCTTTGCTATAGATGCCCTCAAAGACTCCATGCAGCAGATTTCCTGCATGGCTCTTCTGTCTGTTCACATGTACAGAATGTTATGGCTAAAAAGCTGGTCAGCAAAGCTCCCTTGTAAAAGGTTGCTAGCTGGTTTTCCTTTTCATGGAGAACGTTTGTTTGGGGATGATAAACACATCCAGAAGATATCTGGAGGAAAGAGTTCCCTTCTTCCTGTGAAAAAGGTAGCTACACCTCCTTTAAGGTGCCACGCGCTAATTCATCAGGTTTTTTAGGCCCTAGGCAGTTTCAATGACACCAGGGATCTGCTGCCAAAGGTAAACAACAAGGCCAGGGCCAAAAGAGGCTGTGGGTCCAAAAGTTCACTAATACTGGCAGCAAGACTTGTGAAGGGATGCCCCCACTCCTGCTGGTGGGAGGAAGGTTGCTGCAGGACTGTGGGGAATGTTGGTTCAGGACAAGTGGGTGATCTACACAGTGTCTCAGGGCTACAAGCTGGACTTACACTCCTACCCTCCTTAAAGATTTGTGAGGTCCAGAGTTCCCATGGACCTTTCAAGAAAGGGCTTATTACTCCAAGCACTAGACCTATTAAGACAGCAGGGGGTGATTATGAAGGTCCCAGTTCCCATAAGGGGTACAGGGTTTTATTCGAACCTGTTCACGGTTCCAAAGCCAAATGGCGACATAAGGCCAATTCTGGATCTAAGAGCACTGAACCGTAATCTCTCAGTGCGGCCCTTTCGGATGTAATCCGTCCGCTCTGTAGTGGCTTCTCTCCAAGAAGGAGATTTTCTGGCATCCATAGATATCAGGGATGAATACCTGCACATGCCAATTTTTCAACCTCTTTAAAGGCTTTTGCGCTTTGTCATAGAGGAGCAACACTTTCAGTTTGTGGCTCTGCCCTTTGGGCTCGCAACCGCCCCCCCCCTCCGAGTTTTCATAAAGGTCCTGGCGCCAGTGCTGGGTATTCTAGTATTCCAAGCTACTTAGACAAACTCCTACTCAGGGATCAATCGCTGCAGGTTTTGATGAGGAACGTGGCCTTTACGGTCCAATTCCTGGAACATCTCGGACGGATCATAAATTCACAGAAATCAGCCTTAAAACTGGTTCAAAGCATGGAATACTTAGGCCATGTTATTGACACAGTCCAGGCAAGAGTGTTCTTGCCTCCAAGAAGGGTCCAGGCTCTAAAGGATCAAGTTCGGGACTTGGGAAGGATGGTTTCCTCATCCGAGGCAATTCTCTATGCCCAATTCCATTCCAGGGAATTGCAGTAGAACATTGTGTCTGCATGGAGCAGGAAGATGTGTCCAGCTGCACCTCCCCCCCCCCTTAGCAGACCAGCTCAGGGTGAGCAGCTCGACTACTATATCAACATATAAGTTATAGCTCTGTTCAGCAGTACCCCCCCTCCAACTCTGGGAGGCTCAGGTGGACGAACACCATACCAACCCCCACCCCCCACTTATCACTGCCGCTCACCTTAGGTTTGGGAAGCAGAGGACACCCCCATCGCAATCCACCACCCCCCTGCCCGTTACTGCACCAGCTCAGGGCTAGGGCGGGCGGCTCAGTCCCGGGCGGCAGCTGGAGAGGACACAGTTTGCAGCGTTGAATAGATATGTCTCAGCAGTGCAGTATCAGGAGGAAAGCACAGCAGGCCAGGCGCCGGAGGTGTTCCAGCTAAAAAAAGAAAAAACTGCCACAGGGAGCCAGGGCCACCCTCGGGATGATGTCACCCTGGTGCAAACCCACCCCTCTAGCAAAGCCACTGCAGACAGTATCGCAGTGAGGTCCAATTTCTGGTCCATTACTAAAGGGGACTGTCTTAAAGTGATTGTAATCACTGTGACCACTGTGCTGCTCGTTTTGCACAGAGTGGCCCCGAACCTAGTCTTTTGTGGTCCCCCGGCGGCTCTCGTGGCTCCTCCCCACATCAGATAACCCCCTATTCAAAGCGCTGTCATGAGGGGGTTACCTTGCAGGCACGCTCCCGAGTCCAGCATATATACACTCACAAGTCTGGTGCCTTTAGACCGGCACTGAGTCTTTCCAGCAGTGTGTCTTTGGCCCTAGCTAGCGCCGTTCTGTCTCCCGGGATCAGCGTGTGGTCCAAGCCTCGATCTTGTACGGGTTGGGGCAGGAAGTGATGTTGGCGCTTACCCAGAAGCCTCTACTTGTTTCGCATCCAATCATTCATAATCAGGAAGCCTTTCTGATGAGGCATGATTAGACCTCTATGCGTTTCGCATCCAAAGGCACCAGACTTGTGAGTGTATATACTATATTTTTACTCTATTGATTTAATACATTTTAAAAATATGTTGCGCAATGATGGATGTCTGCTTTTTATGAGATACCTTGACTAATGTGGAAGTGTAAGGCGCAATCAGTGGCAACCAATTTGGGAAATCTCAAATATACCTATGGAGTGGAGTGGTTAACCCAGCATAAACCAAAGGCGCAATTTTTCCCTGGTTCTGGTGAGTGTCCGTTTTGGAAGGTGGTGGTGCTTCACGAATTGGTGAAAAGTTTTTCAAGTCACGGATGTGAATTTGTGCACATTGGATTTGGTTAAGCAGTTTGTGAAGAGGATTATTGCGACTATTGTTAACACATCATTTTTCATTTTATAAATTTTTTCATATTTTTTATTATTCTGAGTTTTGATGAATGAATTTATTAGTAATTTTTTCATGAATCACAGATCAAACATTTTTCACGTGGTGAGGTATACATATCACTTTAAGGTCAGCGCAGCTACACTCTTTATCACTACTACCTACCCCATAGTATTGGTGGGGGATTTATAACTGCAGCAGATCTGATGTTTAAAGATAAAGTCACGTATTATATATATATATATATTTTTTTTTTTTTTGCGCCGGTGACACACTTTCAATTCACAGTATTAAAATTATGTAATTAATTTATACTTAAATTTCTTCATCTTTCATTGGAAATTATCTCACGTTTAGAAGAGAAAAAAGACAAACTAAGCTAATCATCTCTAAATCCCCTGTGTTTAACTCCCGATGTAAGTGATTCTATTTTACATAAATACAAGTCTTCCATTCAGTGGTGGGAGAGAGTGGCGGGTGGATTAATGCAGGTGATCATTGTATTTTATCTACATGCTATCCTGTAATGCCTCATTACCTGCAGCTGTGTGTGCTTATAAAAGACAGATCCAGTCCGTCAGTGTGGACCAGGGGAGATAAGCCTGGGATATGGACTGCGCTCATATCTAGCAGATTAGCATTAATGTACTGACCCGAATCTGGGGATGCTATTTATTACTGGGAGGCCTTCATCATCCAGCTCTACAAATTACAGGTTATGGAAAATTAACAAGGAATTAAGTCTAAAGCTTGAAGGGGATTTACAGGGAACGCATAAAAATGACAGTACAAAATGACATAAACCAGCAAAGAGTTAGAGTTCTCTTTTTTTTTTAATGGGCTGCGCCAGAAGCATGAAGGCTTGGGAAAGAAGACAGCAAAACAAATATAATGGAGAAAACAAAGAATGCACCATACATATAAACTTGGACAAAGACTTACATATTCTTAAAGCGGAGTTCCACCCAATTTTAGAACTTTTTCTTAAAGGAAAGACCATCCCTCCACCCCTCGTTTTTGGATGGTTTATTTTATTTCCACCTACCTTAGTAGTTTAATGGTGAACTCCCGTCCCAGCCACCTCGCCACGGCAAGGTACATCATGTCCTCTTCTGGCTCTGAACCTCCTCTTTCCCCTCGCTGCCTTCTAGGACCTTGGTGTGTCCCAGAAGATGACAGGGCCATTCAGAAAGCGCTGCACAACACGCGCATGCGCAGTAGGTAACCAGCTGTGAAGCCTGAAGACTCCACTGCCGGTTTCCCTGCACGTCGCCTGCACCCGATCGCCTCGGGGGGCTGACATCGCTGGAACCCTGGACAGGTAAGTGACAGTGTTTTTAGCTGCTGACTTAAAAAAAAAAACTTTTTTCAGGGTGGAACTCTGGTTTAAGAAGCAATTAAAGGGGGGGCGTGGTCAAGCTGGCGACCTGAGCGGACCTGTCTGAGCAAGGCTCTGCTTCTACCTGCTCCTTTTATCCAGTTTTCATGAGATCTACCTCTATTTCACCCTTGCTAATTGCAGCCCGGATGAGAAGAGGAAAATTTGACTCGAGAAGGAAAGGTGGATCCACTCCTAAGGCATCCCTGCAGCAAAAGAAGCAGACCCCTGTAGGCTGCGCGCACATGGCGCCTCAAACTGCGCCGGCAGACGATGGTGGAGAAGGATTGCTTCCAGGCCCTTATGCAGGCCATCTCCAGCTGCCAAACCACCCTGACAGCCAAGATTGACCTCCTGCAGATGGACTTTGGGCTGATGCGGAGGGATATGGATAAACTCCGCGACCGGCTGGGTGAGGCTGAGCAGCGTGTGGGAGACTCGGAGGACTCCACCTGGGATCATCGTGCCTCTATCCACACCCTACAGGTAAAAATGAAGGCCCTTGAATCATGTGTGGAGGACAGTGAAAATAGAAGCTGCAGAAATAATCTGAGGGTGGCGGGATTGCCGGAGGGATCTGAGGGCCAAGACCCTACAGCCTTTACAGAGACCCTTCTCCGGGCATTGTTTTCCCAGCATTTCGCCGTGGAGAGGGCCCACAGAATGACACCTATATGAGGCCAACCGGGGCCCCCCCCGCGCACCTTCATTTTCAGGCTACTGAACTTCCGGGACCTGACACTTCGTGAAGCACGGAAGGTGGACGAGCTTCGGTTCGAGAATACAAAGATTATGCTGTTCCCGGATTACTCTGTTGACACCCAGAGGCTCCGCCGACCCATCGACCACGTGAAAGCTCAACTTCGTACCAGAGGCCTCAAGCACAGCATGCTGTTCCTGGCTCGCTTTCGGGTTGTGGATGCAGAATCCACCTGCTATTTCACCTCGCCCGATGATGCCTCTCAGTGGTTGGATACCCTGCCCAGGGCCCGGTAACTGTATATGTTTCTCCTGTTTTTGACCAGGTACTACCCCCTATGACTCCCTTTCTTCCCCAGGGCTGTGCCTGACCGGGACTGCCATTCACAATGCCGTTGATCCCTGCACATTTGGCACGGAACACAGACGGTACTCCGCTATTCTTTTATTGAACTGCAGCACTGGTTCTATCCTGGGACACTGGCCAACAATCCTGGAGCTGGCTAACACCCTACCTACCTCGCCTCTTGAAGCTGCCCTTGCGGCACTTGGGAATGTTGTGCCTGGTCCTTGGCCCCCCTGGCCACTCAAAATTTCTCCTCTGCTGCTGCTGATACATTTTTGGGGTACTCCCCCTCATGGAAACCTGGAGTGTAGGCCGGGAGACCCTTGCCCAGGGAGTTTATAGTTCCAACTGTTCTATACCGTTGAATTGACTAAGTGTTCCCCTAGCTAGCACTAGCTTTTTTTTTTATGTTACACATATTCGTAGATCCCTATTACCTTTTTCTTTTATATAGGTTTTACAGGTGGTTGCCTTCGGACTGAACTGAACCTATAGACCACCTGACTGTTCGGTGGTTGCTCACTTCACCATTTGCCCCCATAGGAGACTTTCCTAGTGTGTGATGGGTTTAGTTCTGGGCTTAAGCACTCCAAGTTCCCCAACAGATGTGTGGGGTGGGTGGCGATGGGTTTTGTATGTTATGGATGTTCTTTTTAGTTTATTGTTACTGTATGTAGTGGCCTGCCTTGGATACTTTCACCAGCCCTTGCCATAAGGCCAAAGGCTGGGTGTCCAATGCTTCCGAAATAGATGGTTCTGTATTGTATGATGCTTGCCTCACTCCAGGTCAATCTTGGAGCTACTCCCCCGGTGGTCATACTCTGCTATTACCGACATGACTCCCATAAGATTCCTCTTCTGGAATGTCCGGGGACTCAATGATCAAGAGATCTCTAGTCATGGCCTATCTCAAGAAGACTCATCTAGTGGGAAGTTAAGTTCTTAGCTTGAAAAAAACGTGGGTGGGACACTACCACTATGCTACGTACTCCAGGTACACCTGGGGGGTTAGCATTCTATTCCACAAGACCTTATCTTACAATTTACTCAATGTTAGGATTGATCCAGAGGGTAGGTACGTGTTGCTACATACACGCTGTGGTGGACACTATTGAGATGTTGATCCTTGGTTTATATATTCCACCACCAGCTATGGTGTCCCTCTTAAAATTTTTGACTCCTATCCTGTCTAGGTAACCTACTGACATGCAAAGAGATATACAAATTTGAATGCAAAGAGATTTATTGTCTCTTGAACAAGAACTGTGGGAGAGAGGGTTAGGGCCAGGACACCCTTAAGTAGATGCAATGACAATTGGCAGACTCCGAGACTTCTATAGGTAGACAGCTATAAAGTGGAAGGCCTCCAGCCAGACACCACTTCTGTATAGGTAGGACCGCTGTCTCCTATTGCTGTCTCGAACGGTGGTTGTATTTAACTATTGGTAACAGAAAAAGTTCTCCTCGCACGCTACAGTCTCTCACTGTAGATCTTCACTCACAGAGCTTTCAGTCTCACACTAGACTCTCAGACTCAATCGCCACTGGATCCCTTAAGCTCTTCCACTTCCAAAACTCAGTATCTTCCTCGAGCGTTACCCCCGCTTCCCTGCTGGGTCCCTGGCTTAGCACTCACAGATACTCCTCAACCGTCACCCCTGCTGACTCGCTAGGTCCCTGGCTTGGCACTCACTGATGCTCCTCAAGCTTTACCTCTACTGTCCTGGCTTGGCATTTGCTGAAGTTTTCCCACTTCTTCACCATCCCCGGCTAGTGAGAAGACTGCTCTGGTACTGGCTCCAGCTTACTCATTGTAGTTTCCGGTAACGAGGTGCATGGTCCCTTAGTCACGACAACTTCCCCTCTACCTCCGATCACAACTTGTTCCCTGTCTGGCTGAACTGTAATGCCGCGTACACATGAGCGGACTTTACGGCGGATTTCGACGGACAATTCGATCGTGTGTGGGCTCCAGCGGACTTTTGTTTGCTCAAAAGTTGGACGGACTTAGATTTGAAACTTGTTTAAAATGTATCCGTTGAAATCAAGTCCGGTCGAAAAGTCTGCCGTCTGTATGCTAGTTCGACGGACAAAAAGCCACGCTAGGGCAGCTATTGGCTACTGGCTATGAACTTCCTTGTTTTAGTCCGGTCGTACGTCATCACGTAGGAATTCGACGGACTTTGGTGGATTGTGTGTAGGCAAGTCCGTTCATTCAGAAAGTCCGTCGTAAAGTACGTCGAAAAATCCGCCGGGCAAAGTCCGTCGTAAAGTCCGCTCGTGTGTACGCGGCATTACTCTCGGTTGGACTCCAATCCTGCAGCCCCAACCCTACGCTGCTTCTCCGGCTTCTGGGTAGGTGCTCAGACAGCCTAGCAGCCAGATGTCCCTGGGATAGGCCTCAGGTTTCCGGCCGAGCAGCCCAGGGCAGCATAACACACGTCCACCCAGACAGCCGTCCAAGTGGCACAGAACCCCGATCACCTGACTCCACCCAAATAAGTAGGCTCTACCAGCAGGCAAGGGACTAAAGAAACCCCCACCAATTGGCTGAGACACCCCACCCATTCATAACCTGACCTTGCTAAGCCCTTGTCTATCTAATGTCACCAGTATAATGCCACCTAGCGACAGAAGAGAGAAGGTGCAGAAAGTCCAGAACTAGATAGGAATCAGTGGATCTACTAACAATTAAAGAGGACTTGCAGTCTGCTCACATAAACATCTCTGCCATTCTGAAGCTTCCCTCCAACCACTTTGCATATTATTTTATATATACTGTGATTCTGTACTTGCCAAATATGCTGCAGAAATCTCCCTCCACTAAGTCTGGCTGCATCCATTTTAACTGTGGGCTGAAGCTGCTGCCTATTCACTTCCTGGATTTACACAGACACACAGAGGCACACCTACAGCTCTGCAGCTCTCATTGGCCCTTTTATGACACATCCCCCCTCCCTTCCTGCAAACTCTCAGGAGAGTGAGAGTGAGAGAGAGAGAGAGCTGTGCATAATGTCATACGCCTAGGCATTTTACCAGACAAGAAACAGGAAGTGGGCTGTATAAGGTATGTACTGGCAGAAAAATAATTTTTTACTATCCAAAGTTAAAACAACAAGGGCCTCAGATTTCTTTAACCAGGGCAACTACCGCCTGGCAAACTAAATTTACTAGCAACCCTGCCTAAATGCCAGGGTGCTACATATGTGTTAATGCGTATATGGTATTTCACTGCAACAGACCACAAAGGCCTGAAGGGTGCCATAAAGTGACCATAGACTTACGTTACACAACATATATTTTTCGAATGCCTTCTATGCCTTTGTATACTAAGATGTGGTTCATGTTTTTTAGTTTTCTATTTTCATAAATGAGCTACTGTATATCTACTGTATTTTCCTTCATTTCTGCACACTGAGCAGCTCTCAGTCTCATACTGATGACAGTCGCTGCATAAACAATGCTGATTACTTCTTATATAATGCGAGCACCTCTTCGGAGATAGTGACTGGAGAAAAACACGCATCCTCCTGCCAGAGTAATGGACTTTTTCTCCTAATTAAGTGTGCATTAAAAGATCACCGCACACAGCTTGGAGAAGGCTTGGTTGCCGTATGTTGGCACAATTGAGTTTAATTGCTGTGAGGGGACTAAGGCAGAGCCATTTATTGCACTGTTTTTATATTGCATTCCTCAGTGGGCTGCAGACTAACAAAACGGAACTTACCCCTTTATAGAGTAATCACTGATATATTGGTAATGGATTGGTGACAAGATTAGGACAGTCAGGATGCAGAAGGAAGGAAAAGAACCCATGGGCATGAGGTCAGGAGCTTATTAAAGTTAATCTTTACCAATGACAAAATAGGTAATGTAAGAGTAGTACTATAGTCCAACCCCCCCCCCATAAGTAGTACTATAGTCCACCCCCCCCCATAAAAAAATAATAATAAAGCAATTGTTCCAGGAAATGGGGCATATAATACCCCCTTCCCTCCTCCCACAATGAGGAGCTCAATGCTTGTGCAGACAGTCTCCAGTTCTCAACAATGTCACATGGGTGGACGTACATATAAAGGAATTGCGCAATCCTAAATCACATAAAACTTGCGAAACAAGTGAAATGTGTTATAAATCAAACAAACCAGTGGAGAAAAAACAAAACTTAACAAAATAATGAAAAATTAAAGATTAATAATAAAAATAAAAAATTCAAAGTTGTTCCAAAGTCCCCAAAAACGCAACATCAATGTGCGTTGAGGGCATACGGCCTGGTAAAGGCTTAGGAGGAGGGGCGCTCGCTCGTCCCCACCCCCTTTTCGGATAAGGGTCTGGTATGGACTTTGGGGGGACCCCCACGCCGTTTTTTGGCGTAGGGGGGTCCCCTTAAAATCCATACCAGACCGAAGGGCTTGGTATTCCCCCAGAGGGGAATTCCCTCTCGCGCCCGCCGCAGTAGGAAAATGTGTTTTTCCTATTGCAGCTAGCGCGAGATGTACAGTACCCTGCCGCCGAGAACCAGTGCGATCCGATCGCGCTAGAAACATTCTCGCAGCTGCGTACTGTAGTTTGTACAAAAGTCCGATGGCTTTGTGTACACACGATCGGACTTTACTCCATCGGACTTTTGTTGCCGGAAAGTTTGTCCGTTCGCACAGCCAACAAAAGTCCCATGGAAACTGAAAAAGTCTGTCCGATGGAGCGTACACACGGTCGGATGTTGCTCCAAAACATCTCATTTGCATGTTTGTTGTCAAAAAGTCCGATCCTGTGTACGGCCCTTAAGACTTTTTTTGGATTTTCTTGGATTTTATTTTTTAGATTTTTCACACACCGTTGTTGGAATCTTGCTTGAACTTATATATTTACGCATCTTGTGAGACTTTTGCATGTCACATATATATTTTTTGATCTATTTATTTACCAGATGTCGCACAGAGTATATTTGTATTTATAATTATTTATTAGCATGCTATGATGTATTACGCCTCTTTCACATGGACGATCCGTATGTCCGTTTTTCATCCTTCTGTTTTCGGATGAAAAACGGACATACATTCATCCCTATGGAGCGTCGGATGTCAGCGGTGACATGTCCGCTGACATCCGACCCGCTCCGATCCGAAAAGTGTAACGGAGGAAAAACCTACTTTTCCATCCGTTTTCGGATCGGATGACGACGGACGCTACGGACCGTCATCATCCGATCCCCCATAGGGGAGAGCGGCGCTCTGACAGGTCCATCGCTGCACAGTGTGCAGCGATGCACCTGTCATCTTCCTGCTCAGCGGGGATCGGCGGAGTGATCCCCGCTGAGCAAGCGGATGTTCACAGGGCGGATCATCACTGATCTGCCCCGTGTGAAAGAGCCCTTACACTCATGAATATTGCACTTTTATTATGCACGTTGCACTTTTATATATGTTATAGTGTTCAAATATTTTCCCTGTGCTCTGTTGGAGCATTTATTTATAATAATTATTTTTGAGGAACTTTATCCCCCTTTTTTTTCACCTGATTTTTCCCTCCTGGATTAAAACACATTTTTTAGCTTTGTGCAAAAACTCCATTTGTAACCCACCAGGGAGTGGGTGGGCTATATTCATTTCTTTGATGTAACAATGGCTCATTATAACCTTTAGTTACACATTACTATGGAAGATCAATATTAAACAATTATTATTTGGATTTTCTGATATGAATCTCCTGAATAATTTGATTGCTTTACAATCCTAGTTGATTTATTTGGTTTTAGAAAGCGCTGCTTTACCTTATTAGTCATATGATGATGTTGTACTGTTTTGTGAAAAAAACATTTTTTTTATTTCTTCATTTTCCAAAAAATTGTGACAAAAAATTACAACAAAATGCACCATGCTGCTTACTAAATACCTTGGACAGTCTACTTTCCAAAAAGGGTTAATTTGGGGGATATCTGTACTGTCCTGGCATTTTCAGGCTTCAAGAAATGAGTCCATCGGTACATCAGGCTTAATCAATTTTTAGATATACACTATATTACCAAAAGTACTGGGACGCCTGCCTTTACACACACATGAACTTTAATGGCATCCCAGTCTTAGTCTGTAGGGTTCAATATTGAGTTGGCTATAACAGCTTCAACTCTTCTGGGAAGGCTGTCCACAAGGTTTAGGAGTGTGTCTATGGGAATGTTTGACCATTCTTCCAGAAGTGCATTTGTGAGGTCAGGCACTGATGTTGGACACGCCTGGCTCACAGTCTCAGCTCTAATTCCTCCCAAAGGTGTTCTATCTGGTGAGGTCAGGACTCTGTGCAGGCCAGTCAAGATCCTCCACCCTAGACTTGCTCATCCATGTCTTTATGGACCTTGCTTTGTGCTCTGGTGCGCAGTCATGTTGGTACAGGAAGGGGCCATTCCCAAAGTTGGGAGCATGAAATTGTCCAAAAAGTCTTGGTATGCTGACGCCTTAAGAGTTTGCCTACTGGAACTAAGGGGCCAAGCCCAACCCCTGAAGACAACCCCACACCATAATCCCCCCTCCACCAATTGATTTGGACCAGTGCATAAAGCAAGGTCCATAAAGACATGGATGAGCAAGTTTGGGGTGGAGCAACTTGACTGGCCTGCACAAAATCCTGACCTCAACCCGATAGCAGGGCTGTGTTTTGGCCTAGGCCAACAAGACCTAGGCCTAGGGCGGCACTTTGCGGGGGGCGGCAAAAAGGGCTGCCCCCCCCGCATGAGAGAAAGCCCCCCCACCCGTCTTGCCGATTCTCGGCTCCCGCTGCCGCCTCCCGCACACTTGCAGCCCACGGCGGCCGGCTTTCTGTAGCGGCGCCACTGTGTATGGGCGTGCTTAGCAGAGGTTGGAGGCGTGTATCTCACGCCCCCCTACTCTCTGACAAGCACGCCCATACACCCGGCGCCGCTACAGAAAGTCGGCCGCCGTGGGCTGCAAGTGTGCGGGAGGCGGCAGCCGGGAATCGGCAAGACGGGTGGGGGGGGCTTTATCTCATGGGGGGGCGGCGTGTGTCACTCGCACCCCCATAAGAAGCAGGTGACAGGTGGAGCCTTAAGCTCCGCCTACCCTCCCCTGCACTGCTTTCCTGCAGTGAATCTTCTCCTCGGCCCTGGGGCGGGATCTAGCTGTGACGTCAGGAGGAGAGAGAGGAGCACGAGGGAAACCCCCAGGACAGCAGGTACAATGATTGAATAAAGTATATCAGTGTTATGGGCACTGGCAGCATTTGATGGGCACTGGCAGAATTTGATGGGCACAGTGGCAGCATTTGATGGGCACAGTGGGAGCATTTGATGGCACAGTGGCTGCATTTGATGGCACAGTGGCTGCATTTGATGGGCACAGTGGCTGCATTTGATGGGCACAGTGGCTGCGTTTAATGGCACAGTGGCTGCGTTTGATGGGCACAGTGGCAGCGTTTGATGGGCACAGTGGCTGCAATTGATGGGCACAGTGGCTGCAATTGATGGGCACAGTGACTGCGTTTGAGGGCACAATGGCTACGTTTGATGGCACAATGGCTACGTTTGATGGCACAGTGGCTGCGTTTGATGGGGCAAAGTGGCTGCGTTTGATGGGGCACAGTGGCTGCAATTAATGGGCACAGTGGCTGCAATTGATGGGCACAGTGGCAGCGTTTGATGGGAACAGTGGCTGCGTTTGAGGGCACAGTGGCTGCGTTTGATGGGCACAGTGGCTGCATTTGATGGGCACAGTGACTGCGTTTGATAGCACAGTGGCAGCATTTGATGGGCACAGTGGCTGCGTTTGAGGGCACAGTGGCAGCATTTGATGGGTACAGTGGCTGCGTTTGAGGGCACAGTGGCTGCATTTGAAGGGCACAGTGGCTGCATTTGATGGGCACAGTGACTGCGTTTGATGGGGCACAGTGAGGCTGCAATTGATGGGCACAGTGAGACCCCCCCCCCCCCTGTGATAGCATTAAAACTCAGCAGCTAAAAATACTGTAGCTGCTGACTTTTAATATTAGGACACTTACCTGTCCAGGGATCCAGCGATGTCGACACCTCAGCCGATTTTCGGATTGGCTCTCGGGTTTTGCCACTATCATTCATGGTAAGGGAAACCGACCGGTTCCCTACTGCACATGTGCGAAGCGTGTTGCACTTTCTGAATGGCCCAGTGGAGGAAGGAGGAGGGGGGGCAAACTTCAGAGGGGACAGCGCAGTCTCCCGGAAGTGGGGAAGGGTACTTGTCAGAAACAGGTACCCGTTCCCCCCTGAAAGGTGCCAAATAAGCCTAAAGAGGAAGGGGTGTTCTTTACAGATGATAGGGTGGGTCTTAAACAGGAAGGGGTGTGGCCTCGGCAGGATGGGGTGGGTTGTATTTAAATTAGGGGGGTGCATGCGTTTAGTCAGGCCTAGGGCAGCACAAAACCTAAATACACCACTGCCCGATAGAACACATTTGCAATGAATTAGAGCGGAGACTGTGAGCCAGGCCTTCTCGTCCACATCAGTGCCTGACCTCACAAATGCTCTTCTGGAAGAATGGTCAAACTTTCCCATAGACACACTCCTAAACTTTGTGGACGGCCTTCCCAGAAGAGTTGAAGCTGTTATAGCTGCAAAGGGTGGGCCAACTCAATATTGAACCCTACGGACTAATGCCCCTTACACACGGTCGGACATTGATCGGACATTCCGACAAAAAAAATCCATGGATTTTTTCCAACGACTGTTGGCTCAAACTTGTCTTGCATACACACGGTCAAGCAAAGTTGTCGGAAAATCCGATCATTCTGAACGCAATGATGTAAAACACGTACGTCAGGACTAGAAACGGGGCAGTAGCCAATAGCTTTAATCTCTTAATTCATTCTGAGCATGCGTGGCACTTTGTGCGTCGGATTTGTGTACACACGATCGGAAAATCCGACAACAGATCTTGTTGTCGGAAAATTTTATAGCCTGCTCTCAAACTTTGTGTGTCGGAAAATCCGATGGAAAATGTGTGATGGAGCCCACACACGGTCAGAATTTCCGACAACAAGGTCCTATCACACATTTTCCGTCGGAAAATCCGACCGTTTGTACGGGGCATCAGACTGGGATGTCATTAAAGGTCATGTGCAGGTACAGGCAGGTGTCCCAATACTTTTGGTAATATAGTGTATAAACCATAGTTTGTGGACTATAATTTTCCTACAGACTAAAAAATATATATGATTTGGGTTAGTTTCACCAAAGAAATGTAGCAGAATACATTTTGGCCTAAATATATGAAGAAAGATAATTTATTTACAACGTTATAACAGAAACAAAGAAAAAAGTCATATTTTTTTCAAAATGTACGGTCTTTTTTAGTTTCTTTAGCGAAAAATAAAAAAACCCAGCAGTGATTAAATACCACCATAAGAAAGCTATATTTGTGTGAAAAAAAAGATAACAAATACATATGGGTACAGTGTTGTATGACTGCACAATTGTCATTCATAATGTAACAGCCCTGAAAGCTGAAAATTGCACTGGGCAGGAACAGGGTGAAAGTGTCCGGACCGGTTTTGAAGTGGATAATCAATTTGTGTGCAGGTATTGCTTTTTTCATATTTGTTTAACCACTTGCCGACCAGCCGCCATCATTATATTGCGGCAGCCGGTCGGCTTGTTCGCGCAAATCGCCGTAGCTGTACATCGGCCCTTTAAACAGTTATAGCAGGGGGACGCCGGCCACACGCGATCATGGGCACGAGAGCCAGAACGGGGATATGTGTGTGTAAACACACAAATCCCTGTTCTGACAGGAGAGGAGAGACAGATCGTCTGTCTCTACTCTAATCAGGAACAGCAATATGTCTCCTCCTCTAGGTAGTCACATCCCCCCACAGTTAGAAACACACATTAGGTAACACTTAACCCCTTGATCGCCCCTTAGTGTTAGCCCCTTCCCTACCAGTGACATTTAGACAGTAATCGGTGCATTTTTATAGCACTGATCGCTGTATAAATGTCAATGGTCCCAAAAATGTGTCAAAAGTGTCCGATCTGTCCGCTGCAATGTCGCAGTCCCGCTAAAAATTGCAGATCTCCGCCATTACAAAGTAAAAAAAAAAAATAATAATAATAATAAAAATGCCATAAATCTATTCCCTAATTTGTAGATGTGATAAACTTTTGCGCAAACCAATCAATATACGCTTATTGCAATTTTTTTTTTACCAAAAATAAGTAGAAGAATATATATTGGGCTAAACTGATGAAGAAATTTCTTTTTGTACATTTTGTTTTGGTTATTTATTCTAGCAAAATGTATAAAATATTGTTTTTTTTTCCAAAATTGTCGCTCTTTTTTTCTTTATAGCGCAAAAAATAAAAAACTGCAGAGGTGTTCAAATACCAACAAAAGAAAGCTCTATTTGTGCGAAAAAAAAGAACATCAATTTTGTTTGGGCACAGTGTCTTGTTTGGGCACAGTGTCTTATTTGGGCACAGTGTCGCAGGACCACGCAATTGTCAGTTAAAGCGACGCAGCACCATATCGCAAAAAAAAAAAATGGCCTGGACATTAGGGGGGAAAATCTTCCAGTCCTTAAAGTGGAGTTCCACCCACTTTTACAACTCTTCAGCATCCCTCACTAAACTGTGCACTGTAAACAAATTGGATATTTTTTTATTTTTTTTCCCAGCACCTACTGTATATCTGCTGTATTCATTTTTCACTTCCTCCTCCCTGGCCGCGGCCCATCGCATCATTTCCTGTTTGCAATGCCTTCTGGGAAGGGGCGGCAACTTCCTCTGAAACTGCCGTTGCTATGGAAACCTGATCTGAAACCTATTACACTGCTTGTGCTGCACTGAGCATGTGCGAGATCTGCAAGGATGAGATCCAGGAAGAA
Source organism: Lithobates septentrionalis (assembly GCA_037952835.1). Classification (NCBI taxonomy): domain Eukaryota; kingdom Metazoa; phylum Chordata; class Amphibia; order Anura; family Ranidae; genus Lithobates; species Lithobates septentrionalis. Next base: position 351,420 of record JBBDGP010003377.1, read on the forward strand.
ATACAGTCTGGCTTCAGATGCCCACACTTAAGATGGCCACGGCCTGCTGTAAGTTTATAAAATAACAAACTACTGCTATAAACTAACAAAACAGACCTTAGTTGACAGACTAACTTTACTAGAATACATGAGGCTTTCGTATTATAGGGGTATTTAGATTAATTGGATCCTGTCTAAATTGGCCCTAGTATAGGTATGAATGTGAGTTAGGGACCTTAGATTGTAAGCTCCTTGAGGGTATAGGGACTGATGTGAATGTATAATATATATGTAAAGCGCTGCGTAAAATTGACGGCGCTATATAAGTACCTGAAATAAATAAAAATAAAATTTAAAAAGTATAATTTCGGCCGGAACACCACTTTAAGTGGTTAATCAGTGACAATCAATTTAAATAAAAAGACAGACAGAGGTTAAAGAAGACACACATTTTAGCTCTCCAGCTTCTCTTTCATCTCAGAGAGCCTGATTTGAAATACAGAATAATGTAAAAAATGCATTAAAATGTATTGAATGTGAGTTTACAAACTGATTTTTTTTTTGTATATTATATATACTTAACTGCTTTAATTATGTATGTAGCTGCATTTAGTTCCAATAACAAATTTAAATGCAACAGTTATGTGTTTTAATAAATGATGAGTTATTAAACGGCACAAATCATGTAGTCCATCACCCGCGATTTACTTAGCTCCCTCTGGAATGACCTCACAGCGGGGTTGGTGTAAACCAATCACAACAAGGCCTGTGTGCTGATGAATAATTTAGGTAAGATTACATGTGTCATTGATGAGGGTGTAGGGAAAGCAGCACACATAAAAATGGTTACAATTGTGTACTGATTTAAAGTGGCAGCATTTCAAGCAGCCCCATGTCAAACGTGAGGCCCCTACGAGTGACGCTTATTTGTGAACAGTGCCTGAAGGCTTGTGGCTGGGGGGCAAATATTGATTTGGTTTTGGTACTTTTTTCCTGTAGAGAGAGAACCATAACCCCAGACAATATAACCTAAGGTAATATCAACCATGAAGACCGGGCTGTCAGCATTCACGCTGGGGGGGGGATCAGAAGACAACACTACGATGGGACATGCCGCTGCTGTAGTTGAAGTCAGTTGTATTAGCCCCATTAAAATTCACCTCCTAATTAATAGGGCAAAAATCACATTATTATTTCGGTTTAAAGAAACCCATTTCAATGCGCTATGAATAAAAGATTTCCGATCGCTTCAGCAAAAAGATGACATGAACTGCGGGAAGCAGCACTGTGGGTGTTTCCCATCATAAGAGACTGCAGCGAGAGTTGCTTTCAGTCAGACGGACACTGTGCTTTTGCTCTCTCTGTGAAGTGGAGGGCGGTCTATGGGCGAGCGGTCTAAGTTACATTCCCTGTGTTCATGCCTAGCTTTTCAAACAAAAGCTTTTTAAAGATCATGTCATCGGAGTTCAACCGCCCTTATGTATGACTGTCTTTTTTTCATGTTCTTTTTGATACGTTTTCTATTTGATGCAATTTAGTATATTTTTTTTACAATTTATAAATTTGCATTCTATTATACACATCATTTTGATCCTTCTGCATTTCTAAGAGCCAACTGAAGTTGCGGAGACAATGTTGTAGTTATTATTTGATGTTTTAGAATTTGTGGTGTATAGTCAGATGAATGCATCTTTCATCCTTACGGCCGTTTTATGTTTATCCTTGTAGCGCCAATGAAGGGAGAGTGGCGTTGCGCCCTAAAAAGCGTTGGCTGTTTTTATTACCTATTTACTAACGATTAATGTTATCTTGCACTCCTTCATCTGTTTTTAAGCACTCCTTTCTGTATTTCTAATGCCTTGTACACACGATCAGATTTTCTGACATCAAAACCGTGGATTTTTGTTCGAAGGGTGTTGGCTCCAACTTGTCTTGCATACACACGGTCACACAAATGTTGGCCAACAATTACGAACGTGGTGACGTACGGCGAGCCGATGTGATATCTCCATTACGAACGCTAGTTTTACAAGACCGAGCGCTTCCGGCTCGTCCTTGATTCCGGGCATGCGTGTTTGTACTTCTGACCTTTGTCCGACGGACTTGTGTACACACGATCGGAAAATCCGATAACACACATTTGTTGGCGGAAAATTCGAGAGCATGCTAGGCAACATTTGTTGGCGGAAAGTCTGACAACAAATGTCTGATGGGGCATACACACAGGTCGGATTTTCCGCCAACAAGCTCACATCCAACATTTCCCGTTGGAAAATCCAATCATGTGTGCGGGGCAAAAGACGATCCCTGAAATCTCTCCTCTTCAGAGAAGCCTATCCTACCCACATCTAACAACTGTATTTTCATTTTCTCCATCTCCATTACCTTTTGTTTCACTTGACCCTCCCTTCTATAATGTAAGCTCTAATGAGCAGGGCCCTCTGATCCCTCCTGTATTGATTTATATTGTAACTGTACTGTCTGCCCTCATGTTGTAAAGCGCTGCGCAAACTGTTGGCGCTATATAAATCCTGTATAATAATAATAATAAGCTGCTGTTGGGTGCCCATTGAGGAGGAGCTGTCTCACCAGAGCGACAGGGCTTGTATTGGGATGGGTTCACACATGTCCGGCTGCGGTTTGCAGTCCAGAGTCCAGTGCATTTCTGTTCACCGTTTCAAGTGCAATTCAGGTGCAAATTTTTGCCTGAATTTGCACCTGAACCGCACCCAAAAACGCACAGGACCCTTTTCAAAACCACACCGTGGCCACCTTGGACATGTGTGAACCGGCTCCATTGAGAGCCGGTCACATTCACATGTTATGCGAATTGGATGTCGTTAAAAACACATCCAGTTCGCATATATGTAAACCCAGCCTTACACACACAGCACCCAGGAATGCATGTAAATCTGACAAGCCAAGCATTGGCTGCTAGATGGAAGCGATCTGGTGGTTGTACACTCTCTGTACCCCTGGTACATCCATCTGGCACTCTTCGCAGGTGGGAGAGCAGAACCTGGGAACCCCAACATGGCTGTTGCTGGGTAGGGTAGAATAGGAGACCAGTGAACGTTCATTTTCTGATCTTCCTTACCTACCCAGATAGCAAGGATAACTTGCCACAAATTTATTAACTTGCTAAAAATTTGAACTGACAAGTTGTACACATGCAGAGCACTTGAAGCACATGTTCTAGTTGACATTTGTAGCAAATTTGCATGGCAAGTCTCTAGCAAGAGCAAAGTTGCAGTGGTGAGTCTATACAGCAAGAGCTCTGCAAGTCTACACCATGAAAATTCAGCCACAGTGACCCCTGTGGTGTAATGACTATTGGACAAAATAACTAAACCAGAACTTGCAGAATGTTTGCAAAGAAGTTGATCTGGAGTCATGCAATGAAGACTTGGTGCAACAACCTTGTGAAGTCTGACAAGTGTAGCAATAGCTTAGCAAGTCATTTTCAAACTTGCAGCACAATTGCTTGCTATCTGGGAGCGTGACAGCAGTAATTCTAGGCCCATTATTCACTGTTAAAAGAGAAGTATGGGAATCCGGCTTTTCCCAGGATCATACTTACCTAGGTGGATGTAGCATCGGTCCGATGCCGCATCTGTCCCCTGGCGCCTCTACACTGAGAACCAAGCCATCGAACACCGCCGATGGCTCGGTTCTCACAGCTCCGTGAGCAGAGAGCTGCTGACTGTCAATAAGCAGCTCTCCGCTTCGCCTCCTCCTCGCTCACTGGAGTGGCTGTCTCAGCCTCTCAGTGGCTCGCTGAGAGGCTGAGACCAGTGTCAGTCTAGGCACCTGGTGGTTGCCGACTTCCATTATCGGGATGACGCGGTGCCTGGACTGATTCCTGTCTGCTGAAAACGGGTCACAGGAGTGCAATCAGAATTGCACTCCTGTGACCCATAGGAGAAGTCCAGCCAAACGAGCTTAGGCTGGACTCCTCCTTTAAAAAGGAGCTGCAATTGTTTCTAAAAAAAAAAAAAAATTAAAAGCAGCTATAAATTTTGTAGCTGCTGACTTTTAATAAACACACACTTGCCAGTCCAGGGATCCAGAGCTGTCTTCACTCGGGTCGGTTATTTACCAGTCTTCAGGTCGCTAGTTTCACCATCTTACTTGTAGGAAACCAGCTGTGACTTCCTGCAGCCTCACAACCGGCTTCCAACTGCACTTGATGGGTGTCCCAGGTGGATGTGGGCAGTGGGGGGGGGGGGGGGACTTTCGCTCGGATCGCCTAGTGGGAGCAGGTATGTGTTAAAACTAGGTACTCTCTCCTAGGGAAAAAAAAGTTCCCAAAAGTGGTAGAGGAGGAGGTAAAGTGGAGCTTCTCTTTTTAGGTGAAGTTCTGCTTTAACACTAAACCTGTAGGGGCTTTTAATGCTGCAAATATGAAATATTTAGAGCACAGACACTTGTTGCTGTTTCATACACATAATTTTAAGGCTTGACATATTGGGTATCTGTTTACTCAGTGTTCCCTCAATTTTTAAATTTTACCCAGAATTTGTGATCAAATTCAAAAGTTGATCAAAAGTTTACATACCCTGGTGATTTTGGCCTGGTAACATGGACACAAGTTGACACAAAGGGGTTTGAATGGCTATTAAAGGTAACCATCCTCACTTGTGATCTGTTTGCTTGTAATTAGTGTATGTGTATAAAAGGTCAGTGGGTTTCTGGACTCCTGACAGACCCTTGCATCTTTCATCCAGTGCTGCACTGACGTTTCTGGATTCTGAGTCATGGGGAAAAGGTTGTTGAACTGTATAAAACAGGAAAGGGATATAAAAAGATATCCAAGGAATTGAGAATGCCAATCAGCAGTGTTCAAACTCTAATAGAGAAGTCAAAAATAAGGGTGTTCTATTGAAACCAAACCACGGTCAGGTAGACTTTTAAAATTTAGGGGTATGTAAACTTATGAGCACAACTGTATACAGTATACTGTTTGAGGTTTTAACTAATCTTCAGTCCAAAAATGTTTTTTTAAACGTGTGAAAAAAAACGCAAAAGGTGGCTCAGGCAGTAAAATGGTTAAATATGTTGTTCTAAAGACTGATGGGGCATACACACGGTCGGACTTTTCGGCTACAAAAGTCCGACGGATGCCGACGGACGAAATCCGGCGGACAATCCGATCGTGTGTGGGCTTCCCCGGACTTTCAGCGGACTTTTCCAGTCGCAAATCTGACAGACTTTAGATTTGGATCATGCTTCAAATCTTTACGTCGTAACTCCGCCGGACCCAGAAATCCGCTCGTCTGTGTGCTAGTCCGACGGACAAAAACCCACGCTAGGGCAGCTATTGGCTATTGGCTATCAACTTCCTTATTTTAGTCCGGTGTACGTCATCACGTACGAATCCGTTGGACTTTTGTGTGATCGTATGTAGGCAAGTCCGTTCGTTAGAAAGTCTGCCGCAAGTCCGCCAAAAGTCCGTCAAAAGTTTGTCGGACGGGCTGTCGGACTTTTGTAGCCGAAAAGTCCGACCGTGTGTACGCGGCATGACACTACTTGGCAGTAGGAAACATGGATGAGGGAGATACAATCATTGCGCAACAATACTAAGCAGGAAGATCGTAACAGGCAAATATGGCTGCTCCCAAACACAATTGAACCACATTGCAATCCCATTCATTTTGATGGCACTTCAACAAACTATTGGAGTATTTGTCGATGCACCCCTAATGCAGCACATTGCCATGCACATGCTGTGACTTGTGGTGCACTGTGTAAAAAACGTCTTTTTTTTTTTTTTTTTTAATTTTCTTTTGTTTATTCAATTTTCAATAATTAAAAAAAAAAAAATTTATCCAGCAGAGTTCATTATTATACCAATCCCTCCCTTATCCACCCCCTCCCATTACCCTCCCCCTCTTCTCTCTATTTCATTCTTATTTCCGCAATCTTTCTTTTATTCCATCAACCTCGTTTTGTCATTTCCCATCATTTCAACGCATTTTTTTGTTCTTTTAAATTCAGTCCAACTTCCCCAGACTTCCCCCAGTTTTTCACTCTCCTCACAATAACTGCTTCTCACATGTCTTTATTTTCATTGCTGCCAACCTATTCAAAGCATTGTGTGAATGGACTCTTACTGTTAACATTATTAACATTAAGCATGTCTTTTTAATATGTTTTAAAACAAAAACAAAAAAAAAAACATTTAAAAGGACTACAATTTTTTTTTTTTTTTTTAATGTTAACCTGCGGATTAGTAAAAACTATAAAACAAACAATGTCTGGAGCGAGCTGACATTATAAACTATCAGCCCACACCTCTTGTTACTGTATTGGTGGAGTCAAATACTGCCTGTTGTTCTTTCAGTTCCTCATAGTAGAGATTAGGCATACCCCGCAGATTCCTTACCACAATGCAATGCATGTGGGCGGCAGGAGGAATGCATTTTCACATGCAAATAACAGATTGGAGAAAGGTGCTATCTTTATAACCAGGCGACATTGGACTGCTGGGATCAGATGTTCATTTGATGTTGCTTCACACTTTTCAATTATGTACAGGTTGACTTTAAAGGACACTAACCTTAGTATTTTATCTTTTCTTTCTCTTATCTGGGACACTATCATCAAAAAATATAATCAATTTTAATATATTAATACAGTTGTGTTCTCAGCTTTACATGTGTAATGGCTTGGTGTAACATTCATTGTACTGGTCCTACAACCCAACTGTCACTTCCAGGGCAAGTAAAATCAGAAATTAAAGTATGATAAATTTACAAAATTCGGGCTTGTTGGATCCACCAAATTATGGCCGACTAAAACATACCTTAGGACCTCTCAGGGAATTAATACACCACTCTTTTTTTTATTAATGTAAATTAACAATATTATTGGTGCACCCACACATGGAATACCCTTACTGGAGCTTTCCTTCTCCAGTTTGTGGGCAGGAGTAGGTTGACCTCCCTACACAGGTGGCGCTGTCCGCTACCACCATGCAAGGAGAGGGGAGGACAGGAGGAACTCACGTTTCTCTTAGGTCTCCATACATGTCATTGGGTGGGGGGCGCTGTCCATTTGGATGCTGCTGCCCCGGATGACCTTTGCGCCATCTTTGATGAGCCAGTACTTATAAGAAGCACTGGCTCACTGCAGTTGGCACGCATTAGTGCATGTGGTTAGGTCAGGGACAGGAACCTCCTGGATAGGGAGACTGTGCCTAGCGTAAGGCAAAGGTTCTAGTGGAGGTTCTAGTGGAGGAGGGTCAGCATGGGTATTGTTTGTTAGTGCTGCTGTGTGGAACCTTTCACCACTAGTGTCTCCTTGCATACTGCCTACCAGCCGCCACCTGTGCCGGGTGCTGTCGGTCTCCAAGCATTGCTCTCCACAAGTACTGCATAATCATTTGTGAGTGTTTCTGTTAGTTTGAAGCCTCTGCATAAACTTTGTTACAGTGTGGTTGGAACGTTCTTGACAAGATACTTCATTAAAACTTTGGATCCTGTGTGTGTCATGTCTTCCCTCTTTGGTGCATACTACCCGGCTTCACTCACTCCTAAAAGTTGACATTCCGACTAGACCTCAGCTTATGATTACTATAGAAATTTAGACTCGGGTTATGCAGAAGTCTGTTTGTTTCCCATTTTTTACTCACCCTGTCCCCTTTGTAGCCACCTTGGTAGCACACCCTCCTTATTCTCCTACACTCTCTTCCATTCTTGGCCATTTTTCTGGATAGTTTGGACTCACAATCTGATGGACAATTACAATGAGTGATACATATTATAGCAGAGAATTTACTGTTATCTGTATATGTAACTCCACTTGGGAGTTATTTTACACTGTATTACGAAATGTATGCAACCTCAGAATAGTCTATCTTATTGTCAACTACTGTGTCCACCACAACCCTGCAGTTCAAGCTGGTGAGGTGGCAAGCACAAGTAGTGTCCCGCTGCCACCAAAAAGACAAACACAGGCCCGTCGTGCCCATAGTGCCCTTCCTGCTGCATTCGCCAATCCTAATTGGGAACCCACCGCTTCTGCAGCGCCCGTACTTCCCCCATTCACATCCCCAACCAAATGCAGTCGGCTGCATGAGAAGCATTTTCTTTATGTCCTCCCGAGTACCCCTACCCAGCGAACCCCCCCAAAAAAGATGTCGTGTCTGCAGCAAGCACGGATATAGGCGTGACACCCGCTATTATTGTCCCTCCTGTCCTGACAATCCTGGTCTTTGCATTGGTGAATGTTTTGAACGCTACCATTCACTAGTTGAGTATTAGCGTAGGGTACAGCATTCCACAGACTAGGACACACTTTCACAGGGTCTCCCAAGATGCCATCGCATTTTGAGAGACCCGAACCTGGAACCGGTTACTCTATTGTTCTGCTCTTTTTTACTGTATTCTATTCTGCAATGTTTTATTGTTATTATGTTTTATCATGTTTGCTTTTCAGGTATGCAATTTTTTATACTTTACCGTTTACTGTGCTTTATTGTTAACCATTTTTTTGTCTTCAGGTACGCCATTCACGACTTTGAGTGGTTATACCAGAATGATGCCTGCAGGTTTAGGTATCATCTTGGTATCATTCTTTTTAGCCAGCGGTCGGCTTTCATGTAAAAGCAATCCTAGCGGCTAATTAGCCTCTAGACTGCTTTTACAAGCAGTGGGAGGGAATGCCCCCCCCCCACCGTCTTCCGTGTTTTTCTCTGGCTCTCCTGTCTCAACAGGGAACCTGAGAATGCAGCCGGTGATTCAGCCAGCTGACCATAGAGCTGATCAGAGACCAGAGTGGCTCCAAACATCTCTATGGCCTAAGAAACCGGAAGCTACGAGCATTTTATGACTTAGATTTCGCCGGATGTAAACAGCGCCATTGGGAAATTGGGGAAGCATTTTATCACACCGATCTTGGTGTGGTCAGATGCTTTGAGGGCAGAGGAGAGATCTAGGGTCTAATAGACCCCAATTTTTTCAAAAAAGAGTACCTGTCACTACCTATTGCTATCATAGGGGATATTTACATTCCCTGAGATAACAATAAAAATGATTTAAAAAAAAAAAAAATGAAAGGAACAGTTTAAAAATAAGATAAAAAAGCAAAAAAATAATAAAGAAAAAAATAAATAAATAAAAAGCACCCCTGTCCCCCCTGCTCTCGCGCTAAGGCGAACGCAAGCGGCAGTCTGGCGTCAAATGTAAACAGCAATTGCACCATGCATGTGAGGTATCACCGCGAAGGTCAGATCGAGGGCAGTAATTTTAGCAGTAGACCTCCTCTGTAAATCTAAAGTGGTAACCTGTAAAGGCTTTTAAACGCTTTTAAAAATGTATTAATTTTGTTGCCACTGCACGTTTGTGCGCAATTTTAAAGCATGTCATGTTTGGTATCCATGTACTCGGCCTAAGATCATCTTTTTTATTTCATCAAACATTTGGGCAATATAGTGTGTTTTAGTGCATTAAAATTTAAAAAAGTGTGTTTTTTCCCCAAAAAATGCGTTTGAAAATCGCTGCGCAAATACTGTGTGAAAAAAAAAAAATGAAACACCCACCATTTTAATCTGTAGGGCATTTGCTTTAAAATAATATATAATGTTTGGGGGTTCAAAGTAATTTTCTTGCAAAAAAAAATAATTTTTTCATGTAATCAAAAAGTGTCAGAAAGGGCTTTGTCTTCAAGTGGTTAGAAGAGTGGGTGATGTGTGACATAAGCTTCTAAATGTTGTGCATAAAATGCCAGGACAGTTCAAACCCCCCCCAAATGACCCCATTTTGGAAAGTAGACACCCCAAGCTATTTGCTGAGAGGCATGTCGAGTCCATGGAATATTTTATATTGTGACACAAGTAGCGGGAAAGAGACAAATTTTTTTTTTTTTTTTTTTTTTTTTGCACAAAGTTGTCACTAAATGTTATATTGCTCAAACATGCCATGGGAATATGTGAAATTACACCCCAAAATAAATTCTGTTGCTTCTCCTGAGTACGGGGATACCACATGTGTGGGACTTTTTGGGAGCCTAGCCGCGCATGGGACCCCGAAAACCAAGTACCGCCTTCAGGCTTTCTAAGGCCGTAAATTTTTGATTTCACTCTTCACTGCCTATCACAGTTTCGGAGGCCATGGAATGCCCAGGTGGCACAAACCCCCCCCCCCCCAAATGACCCCATTTTGGAAAGTATACACCCCAAGCTATTTGCTGAGAGGTATAGTGAGTATTTTGCAGACCTCACTTTTTGTCACAAAGTTTTGAAAATTGAAAAAAGAAAAAAAAAATTTTTTTTCTGGTCTTTCTTCATTTTCAAAAACAAATGAGAGCTGCAAAATACTCACCATGCCTCTCAGCAAATAGCTTGGGGTGTCTACTTTCCAAAATGGGGTCATTTGGGGGGGTTTTGTGCCATCTTGGCATTTTATGGCCTTCAAAACTGTGATAGGTAGTGAGGAGTAAAATCAAAAATGTATGCCCTTAGAAATCCTGAAGGTGGTGCTGGGTTTTCGGGGCCCCGTACGCGGCTAGGCTCCCAAAAAGTGCCACACATGTGGTATCCCCGTACTCAGGAGAAGCAGCTGAATGTATTTTGGGGTGCAATTCCACATATGCCCATGGCCTGTGGGAGCAATATATCATTTAGTGACAACTTTTTGTAAATTTTTTTTTTTTTTGTCATTATTCAATCACTTGGGACAAAAAAAATAAATATTCAATGGGCTCAACATGCCTCTCAGCAATTTCCTTGGGGTGTCTACTTTCCAAAATGGGGTCATTTGGGGGGGGTTTTGTACTGCCCTGCCATTTTAGCACCTCAAGAAATGACATAGGCAGTCATAAACTAAAAGCTGTGTAAATTCCAGAAAATGTACCCTAGTTTGTAGACGCTATAACTTTTGCGCAAACCAATAAATATACGCTTATTGACATTTTTTTTACCAAAGACATGTGGCCGAATACATTTTGGCCTAAATGTATGACTAAAATTTAGTTTATTGGATTTTTTTTATAACAAAAAGTAGAAAATATCATTTTTTTTCAAAATTTTCTGTCTTTTTCCGTTTATAGCGCAAAAAATAAAAACGGCAGAGGTGATCAAATACCATCAAAAGAAAGCTCTATTTGTGGGAAGAAAAGGACGCAAATTTCGTTTGGGTAGAGCATTGCATGACCGCGCAATTAGCAGTTAAAGCGACGCAGTGCCGAATTGTAAAAAGTGCTCTGGTCAGGAAGGGGGTAAATCCTTCCGGGGCTGAAGTGGTTAAACGTCGCCTATGGAGATTTTTAAGGGTAAAAGTTTGACGCTATTCCACGATTCCACGGCGCAATTTTGAAGCGTGACATGTTGGGTATCAATTTACTTGGCGTAACATTATATTTCACAATATGAAAAAAAATTGGGCTAACTTTACTGTCTTATTTTTTTATTCAAAAAAGTGAATTTTTTCCAAAAAAAGTGCGCTTATAAGACCGCTGCGCAAATACGGTGCAAAAAAAAGTATTGCAATGACCGCCATTTTATTCTCTAGGGTGTTAGAAAAAAAAACCATATATAATGTTTGGGGGTTCTAAGTAATTTTCTAGCAAAAAAACTGTTTTAAACATGTAAACACCTAAAATCCAAAACAAGGCTGGTCCTTAAGTGGTTAATAGTAATCTGATTAATAAAAATGTGATTTTATTCATTGTAATCCAACGGGGATTGGTCCCAAGGGAAATGATGATTGTTGTTTAAATCTTCATTATGCTTTCTTGTAAAAAAAAAAAATCTTCATTATGCTATTCAAAATAAAACATTTGAAATTCTGAACCATTTCATTTCATTGTGGCCCACGACTGGTTACCAAATCACTTAAGTGGTCCTCGCTCTTCAAAAGGTTGAGCACCCCTGAGCTAAGGTAATCACCTTGACTCAAAGATTACTCATAGTCTGGTACAGCGTAGGAAGGTCTCCCCCAGAACAACAAATAAGGAGATATTCCCTGTCCTCTTACCATTCTCATCTTTGCAAAAGTTGCAAGTTCCAGAAAATCAGGACCCTCCAAAACTGAGATATACATTTCCTCCACAAGTCTCAGCAAGTAGTGTCTGGGTCTCCTGAGGCTGGACTAGCAGGTCCTGGGACACTACTTGCCGAGACCTGTGGCACCTCTGTTTACTCTCTATCTCTAGTTGACCTGACAACTTTTGGAAGAATCATCTTTTGAGTCCTATATTTAGGTGAACTTACCTTTAGAACCTTTTTGGTTCACATACATCATTGGAAGATATCTGAGGCCCGCTGTCGGTGTTTAAATAGCCATCTCCACCCAGCAGACACCATACCTGATGTTTGGTCATGGATTTCGCCTGATATCAGCAAATTGAAGTATTGGTTGTAGTCTCCCCTTAGCTCGAACACACCTGATGCACCTCTTATGCCCCGTACACACAATCGGATTTTCCGCCAGCAAATGTTGGATGTGAGCTTGTTGGCTGAAAGTCCGACCGTGTGTATGCTCCATCAAACATTTGTTGTCTGACTTTCCGCCAACAAATGTTGGCTAGCAGGTTCTCAAATTTTCCGCGAAACTTTGTTGTCGGAATTTCCGATCGTGTGTACACAAGTCCGTCGGACAAAAGTTCATGCATGCTCGGAATCAAGCAGAAGGAGCCGCACTGGCTATTGAACTTCCTTTTTCTCGTCGTACGTCTTGTACGTCACTACTTTCGTAAATTGTTGGCCAACATTTGTGTGACCGTGTGTATACAAGACAAGTTGGAGCCAACATCCTTCGAACAAAAATCCACGGTTTTGTTGTCGGAATGTCCGATCGCGTGTACAGGGCATTAGAGGCGTTTTGAACAGACACGGATAACGAAGCCCTGAAGAAGCGGCCTATGCCCGAAACATGCAGGCAAACTCACTGTGGCACATACCATGCCATGTCTGGCGGTTTTAAACATTTGTGTGTATTTTTTATATACATGTGGGATTTTGTCTGCCCTTATCTTTAGATATGATCTTTTGTATGTATTAAAAAAAAAAAAATTTGTACCATGTAATATTTGGATCTATGTGATATGTGTTGACACACCCAGGAAACTACCGTTTAAAAGCCCACTCTCCAAACTATTTTCTTCTTCTATACTATGCTTATTTACAATTTGATTGGCCATTAAGACCCTCAAAGACTATAATAACTGGTCAGACTCCTACAGGTGCTAGAGTCCTGTAAAGACAAAATAGTCCTTTCTGTTCCTTTTCAGAAGCTATATTTATGTGCTACTTGGCAAACTACAATACACAATTTTGTCTGGAGTTCTTCTTAAACCTGATTATTGTAATAACAATGTAGAAAATGCATTTGGAATAATAAGGGTTTTCAACCAAGTAAAAATCCCCTGTGTTTCTATAGGTGTTCCTGTAGATTCTGTGCTTTGTCTGAGCGTGAAGTTTGCTCAGTAATCAGTCCTGGAATGGAGCATTTGCCACTTTCGACAGCTGCAAAAACCCCCAGCTCAACGAACGAATGAATATTGATAAGCAGCGCTGAAATGACTGTAGCCATTAAAGGAGTTCAACAAGCAACGCACACACATACATTAAGATCAAAGAGGCAGCAGGGGATCAAAAACCTGAAATGAGTTTGAAAGAGCATCGGGGAGGTTTGAGGCCTTGGTATTTTTCCACAATGCATAAAGATTGCTCGTCATTGTGATTGCTTTGTTGATTCCTCCCGCATAAGGGGTAATGGGCAGGCAATTGTTCTAACACAGCCAGGCAGAGCACTCGAATCACATCAGAAGTAGTTCTGTCTGATCCTCTGTACTATTATCTGACTTCTAAGCAGTGACTGCACAGGGAGATGTTAAATTAGCATTAACCTCTTTCTTGCAGGATGGCTTTATGACAAAGCAATGGAGAATAATGAAACGACCCATCCTGGAGGTATTTACTAAAGTTAGACTGGTTATTAATGGTTCAAGAAAACCAACTCATGCTACCAGTTTTTGAGAACCGTTTGCAATTATTGGGCACTTTTTAATATCCTAGATCCTAATGGGAAATAATAAGTTCTTTGAAAATAGGAGATCTTGCATCCAGTTGAAATGTCTCCCAATTAGTAGGCCCAATACTTTTCTCTGCTACGGAGAAAAAGGAAAGGATCAAAATACTGCCTGTAGGCAGCCTGTCATTAACAGCAGAGTTTAGCTCTAGGTCCTGGTGCTGAACTTAAGTGTGGGAGCCCGGGCACATATCTGCTCGAGGGCGTGGCCTGGTTGGAGCCCAGGCTGACGTTGCCACTCTCACACTGATCATAGGACCATATGGATGTGCAGCTACAGGCAAAACCCCCTTTCCTTCATTGAGTCATAGCAGGAGCTGAGATGAGCTCCATCCCATGCTGGCACTCCTAGCAGAGGATGCAAAGGATCTATACACACCCCACAGTGATAGAGCCCAAGTGGCACACCAAGGTGTAATAGGTCGCACATATCTGATTGCTTGTCCTTCTTGGGGTGTCACGTCCATCCATGTCACCTGACTCAAACCATTTTTGTGGGCTGTATGTCAACTGATACTCTATATAGCCAAAAAGTTTGTCAACTTTGCCATAGAGTTGGCCACCTTTGTGTCTATAATAGCCCTAAGGCAGGCCATAGATTATGTGATATGGCTTGATTCCCCCATCAACACTGTCAGTGTTGGGGGAATCCCTCCCGCTGAGCTATTGTGTTCTCTCGGTGGGGAAGGGGGAGATGTGCAGGGATCCGTCTCTGCCGAACACAGTGATTATTGCTAGTGGCAATCAGTCTGCTCATAGATGGATCAAATCTCTGCCAGTCCCTGCTGAACCGGCCAAAATTCTAACAAACTATAGTCCGTTTGACTTATCTTGGAAGGCTTTCCACAAGATTTTGGCGTCTGTGGGCATGTGCGCCTATTTAGCAAAATACATTTTGTGAGGTCAGCTACTGATGTTGTACAAGAAGATCTGACTTATAGTCAGTATTCTAATTCATCCCAAATGTGTTAATATGGTTGCGGTAAGGACTTTGTGCAAGCCATATGAGTTCCTGCCTACCAAACCATGTCCTTATGTACCTAGATTTGTGCGCCTTAACTCAAAAATCTGTAGAGGTGTCCCTATGCTTTTGGCCATGTAGTGTATCTCTGGTTGGTCTTTCGTCTGGGCAAGTCCAGACTTGGCGAAAGTGAGAGCCTCAGAGAGCAAAGTTGTTTTGTTGGGGGGTGGGCTGGTTAGTCTATTTTTGAAATTATTCTTTACATGTCTTTTTTATATAAGTCTGGGTAAAACTGATTGTCTGTATTACAAAATTATTTACGCTATTACGCTAAATTATTTTTTTTATATTGTAATAGTCTTTCTACTTTAATAGCATACAAATACTATTATTTAAAACATATGTAACTGTTCTGCCACAAGCCTCTGTAGTTATACCGTATGTAAGGGCAATAAAAGCTAATAGTCCCCTTGGGGTTCATTATTAACAGATGCACCAGAAAACGTACGTATTAGTGTACATAAACACTTGCTGTCACGCATTCCAGAGGCGTTTTGGGAAGATCCCATTTAATTGTTTTAGGTGGGAAATGTACCAAAAATGCTCAAGATATTTCCCAGTGCATTTGAATGAAACCAAGTGGTATAATCAAGTTATACTGACAGCAATTCATATTTCTCATGTCTAGGAATGTTGCTTGCATTTAAAGATGCAGCACAATACATGAGCATAATTGCAGTAACATTGAGCCCTAAGCAGCAGAGTTTGCCTGTTGCATACCAATGTGAGCGTGCATATTTATGCATGTAAGTAAATACAACAAAATATACATCGGGAATGGGTTCTATATGAGAAATCCAGCGACCGACCGTGTCTGCGCATTATTTATGATGGGACCATTCTCATTGTCCTTGGCCTTAACCCGGAGCTTGGTAGGAGATACATATATACAGATTAAACAGAATACGGTAATCCTATACGTTTTCAAATCTTGCCTTGAGTGTTAATTTCTTTGAGCAGCCTGTTCTCTAAGCCTGTGGGCACCTTGTAGGTAACTATAATTATTAGACAGCATGAGCCACTATCCAATAACTGTTTTATTAAAGCTTAACTCAGCTATTTTTATGTATTTAGTTAAGAGGAAATAACATTTCTGTCAGTCTTTATTGCTGTCCTTGTGAAGCTTTCACTTTCTGTCCCTATGATGCACACACAAGAAATGAGTGGTGCAGTTGTCACCAGGACAGGAAAGTATAGACAACAAAAAGGGTCTACCCCTCATAGTAAGTGTTCTGTCTATGCTTCCCATCTTTTTCTGTACTAACAGTACATGAGAGGAAATCCCAGTATTGTGGCAGCAATGCTGTTTGTAGCACATAAGATAAGAGGAAAAAGCAGTAAAAGCATACCTGATCCACAGCACAGCTCCAAACCCCTACATCTTAACATGTATGGACCATCTGGATTCTGGTGCATGAAGACCTGATGTCAGGACCTGGATCACCTGCTGGTGGCACTGTGCTTCCCAGAGCAGAAGGTCGTAGTTTCAGTGTCCACCACCAAGTGTTTCCCAGCAGCCAGCAGATTCCAGTAATTAGTTTTCACCTGATGCTGGCTCCTGGGAGGGTATTTAGGTCCTCCCCTACTAGTGCCTCTCGCTCCAGTGCTTTGCTGCTGCCAGATTCTGTTTGCCATTCATCCTGATCTTGCTCCTGCCCTGTACCTGATTTTCTGTGTTCCCCTGTTTTTGTATATATTCTATATAGTTAGTTATTAGTTAGGCTTTTTGTTTGTTTGGTTAATGAGGTATTCTGTCCCTGGGATTTTGGTTCACTTATATCTTTATGTTTGCTGTGTGCTGGTGCTTGGGTGTATTTTCTTGCGCTGTAAATAAATCTTGATTTAAGCATATACAGTCTGGTCCCTGTGTCCAGAGTGTAGCCATGCAGATCTAGCCATTCCTGCTGCTGAGTTCTGACACCAGATGGGCTTGATTACAAGGATATAATAGTGAACAAGCCCATCAGAATGAAACATGTTTAGGAAGTGTGGTCTTTCGGGTGCAGACTACATCTATGCAGTTGCTTTATTACTAACAGAATAACCTACTAAGATGAGCTAATCGAAGAGAGCGACTCCCAATTTATTATACACTCAGTATTGAAAAGCAGCAGCACAATTGGGAGCATAGGCGTGCGCACAGGGTGTGCCAGGTGTGCCTGGGCACACCCTAATTGCCTTGTGTGGTGCATATTTCCCCCTGTTTAGACCACTGATATTTCATCCCCCAAAAAAAAGTTACAAAACCTCAACATTTTTTGGAAAAGAAAATTAACAAATTTACACTGTCCACTGCCCTACTGACACCATCAGTACATATACACATGCATATGTATTTGAGCTTTGGGGTGCACACCCTAATGCAAGAGGGTGCGCACACCTATGATTGGGAGACAGTTGTCACCGTATATCAGGAAGGACCTTTATGGCAGGATTACCAGGTATTCTTTTAGGAAAAGCTGCAGAATTGAAAATATTGAAAACAACTTTGGAAATAATAACACTTCATTAAGATTTTATGACATTTGAGTTATTTGGTTTACCCTAAAGTGGCATTAAACCCAAAACCTTAGATGCGGTGGCTGCATTAATTTCCTTTTTTTTTAGACTGTTTTCCCCTCTGTTTGCACCTTGGGATCTGGCCAGTAACATACTTCCTGTATTAGAGTGTCCCCACTCTGGATGAAAGAGCACAGGGGGTGCCTTTGAACAGCAGCATTGTTAATCTTGGGGAGGGGAGTGTTAAATGTACTAGCAGATTTAGATACACTAATTGAAGCCAAACTGCAGCTCACACTGCAATTACACAAGCAGTTACAGCAACAGTTATTTCCTTTTGGGATAAAGGTTTTACATTATTAAATAAAAGCTGATCAATGTAAGCACCCCTGTTATTGGTAAATGGTTTGCCTCAACACTCAAAACATTTGCAGAAGAGCTTGTTTTGATGAAAAACAACAGACCTACTGGTCAGATCACCAGGTGAAAATTACAGAAAGAAGACCTAGAGAAGAAAACAAACACAGCCATCACATGTAAGTGCTGGTAAGCTGTAATATGATAAATATTTGCCTTTGGGGTTACAAAAACATTTGCTTGCTGGAACTGGGACCTTCTGGATTTTACTGGCCGCTGATTCTCTGAAATCTCGGGTTTTCCACCAAGGACTGGTTTTAGGGGCATTGATTGGCTCTACTAGACTATAAGAATCACTATTGGTGGCAGTGGGTTCGGTGTCATCTTCTGTAGGCAGAGGTATTTATTCATCGCTAGAAAGGCAGCCCTCACCTTCTGGAATGTGATCAGCATTTACGGTATATACAAAAGTAAGTACAGAAATCCTCCACTCCCGACCACTTGAATTTCTGAGAAACTAAACTCTGATACTCTCACTGGCAATAAACAAAAGACATTTTGTACCTCTCTAGCTTATATATGTCTATATAAAAATGAGAAAAGAAGAGACAGTAAAGAAGAGGATGTGATATTCCTAATTTATAGTTACTGAACCTTTTGTCTCTGTTCTGTCTATATCTAGACTGACATAAGGGAGGTGAGTTGTAAGCACAGAGATTGGAGGAAGCAGAGAACACTCTGCCACGGGGGACACAAACCGCTGATATTTCATTATCTTCTAAGAGCTCTGACGTCATTAAAAGACATCCCACAAAACTAACAATACTCCTGCTAATCAAAAGAGGATTGGAACAATGGGAACAATGTAATCAGTAATTGCAATGCTTTATGCAATAGTCCTCGATCTTAATTACTGAAAGAAAAGATTATAGAGAACTAATTGAAGAAAGCGGAAGGAAGGAAGGCAGGGCAGAGATGAGGGAAGGAAGGGAAAGATGGAGAAAGGATTGAAGAAATGAGGAAAGAAAGTGAGGAAGTAAGAAGGAAATGAAGAAGGGAAAGACCTAATTTAAGAAAGCGGAAGAAAGGAAAGAAAGAAGGAGGGCAGAGATGGTAAAGAAGGAAGGAACGGAAAGGAAAGGAAAGGAAAGGAAAGGAAAGGAAAGGAAAGAAGAAAGGAGGGAAGGAAAGAAAAGGTGGAAAAAAAATGAAAGAATGAGAAAAGAAAGAGAGGAAGTAAAAATGGAAATGAAGAAGGGAAGGACGGAAGCAATGGAAAGATGGAGGAAGGATTGAAAGAATGAGGGAAGAAAGAGAGGAAGTAAGAAAGGAAATGGAGAAGGCAAAAAAGGAAGATAGAGAAAGGTTAAAGGAGGAAGGCATAAAGGAAACGATATAAGCAAGCTTGGAAGGATGAATGGAGAAAAAAAAGAGGAGAAGGATGAAGGGAGGAAGGAAAGAATTAAGGACCGAGAAAGGAGGCGGGATGAAGGAAAGTAGGAAGGAACAGGGGAGGAAGAATGGAAGGTAGAACAGGAGTGATGATTGAAAGGTAAAGAAGGAAATGAGGAAGGCAGAGAGGGAAGTATGGATGGAGAAAAGAAGAAAGGCAGAGGAGGACAAAGAAAAAAAGAAGGAAATGAGGAAGGCAGAGTAGGAATAAAGGATAGAGAAAGTAAGGAAGGCAGAGAGGGACGAGGCAGAAAGGAAGAAGATGAGGAAGATAGTGAAGGAAGTAGAGATGGAGAAACAGAGCAGGAGTGATGAATGAAGCACGCGTTGGGGCGCGTCGGCGCACGCGCACGTGCCGGCGTTCGGGCGCATGCGTGGGCGCGCGTCGGCGTGCATGCGCGCACGCCGCTTGCCGCCAATCTGCCTATTTAGGCTGTCAGCACATTTGGCTCAGTGCTGTCCGATCTGCAGCTCCCTGTATCCTTGCACCTGCTTACCTGTTTGAACGTCTGATCTCCTGACTACCCGGCTTGCCCTTTCGATTACCCTTGTCTTCTGCCTGCAACTGACCCCGGACTGTCCTGACTATGAATCTGCCTGCTCCTCTGTACCACGCTGCCCGCCCGTTGCCAACCCTGCCTGTGACCCGACCTGCCTGCTCCACTCCTGCTCTGCACCTTCTGCCTGTGCTTCAGTTGTCTGGTGATCTCCAAAACCACCTTCTCCGGGATCCTCCTGCTGCTGACCCGCCAGGCCCTCATACCATGCTGTGCTCCCGTGCCTCCTGTCCATACTACCAGGGGCCAGGAACCAGATACGTAAGGGAGGCCTTCCCCTGCTACATCGGGCTCATCGGTCAGGTACGTGGAAGTCTGACAGTATCGGACAGCCATGTCCGAGCCCGAGCAGGGAACCTCCCCCATGGAGGAACTGTGTAGACACCTGGTGGGTCTCACACAAGCTGTGAAGAGCCTTTAGGAAGGCTATACAAGGTTGGAAGAACGAGTCCAAATCCTGTCTGCTCCAACCAACCCTCAAGTTGCTTCGTCCGCCGGAGTGTCATCTGTATCCTCAGTAGTAATGCTACCTCCTGAGCCCAGGGTACCTATACCCGAAAGATTTTCTGGGGACTGCAGTAAATACCGGGCTTTTCGCAATGCCTGCGAACTATACTTCGCCCTGCAGCCACGCACCTTTTCTTTGGAGGCAGCCAAGGTGGGCTTCGTAATCTCCCTCTTATCCAGTGAACCACAGACCTGGGCTCACCGCCTCCTGGAGCAAAAGTCTGGAGTCCTAGATAACATTGATGCCTTTTTTGTCACTATGTACTAGTTGTATGAGGACCCCCAAGTTACAGAGACTGCCGAAGCCGCTTTGCACGCTCTTCAACAGGGGCGTACAGCCGCAGAGGACTATGTGGTGGAATTTAGGCGGTGGTTGTAATGACGCGGCCTTGCGTTACCAATTCCGCATGGGGTTGCCTGATCCATTGAAGGATGAGCTGGCACAGGTCGGAATACCCCAAACTTTGGATGAGCTCATCAATCTGTCTGTCCAGCTCGATCGACGACTCAGGGAGCGTCGCTCCGAGAGATCCACCAATCAATTTCGCCCTACCTGGATGCTCCCCAAGGTTCCGAGTTCTCCCAGCTCTCTCGGACAGTCTTTTCCTGCACCAACCACCCCAGTTCTTGATACCTCCGAATGCAGCTCGGTCTGCTCCGTCCTTCTCTCAACCCAGAAGAACGCCAGCGCCGAAGAGTCAACAATCTCTGCATGTATTGCGGACACTACGTGAGGTCTTGCCCTAACAAGACACATAAGTCTCTTCCAATTTCTTTAATATGTGCATCTGCCTTGCCTAATCCTGCTACTCACCTTGCTCTCTCCATCATCTTACAGCTACCAGGAAGGAATATTCCAGTCATGGTCATAATTGACTCAGGAGCTTGCAGCTGTTTTATTGACCTGACCTTCGCTGCCAACCATCACATTCCTCTTCAGTCTAAAGATCGGGGACTCGCTGTACATCTCGCTGATGGCTCCTCCCTTTTCTCCGGACCTGTCACGCAGGAGACCGTCCCTTTGCTGCCCACCATGGGCTCCAACCACCAAGAACTTCTGCGTTTGGATGCCATCTCTTCTCCTCTCTTTCCCATCATCCTGGGGATGCCGTGGTTGCAGGCCCATAACCCCAGCATTGACTGGACCAGTGGGGAAGTCAAGTTTCTCTCCAAAATATTGCCAGCAGCACTGTCTACACACGAGTCCTGTTAAATCTACCCACCTACTCTGCCTGGACACTGACACCGAGTTACAGCAGGTGATCCCTGCGCCCTATCAGGACTTTATTGATGTATTTAGTAAGAAGGGAGCAGAGACTCTTCCTCCTCACAGGCCTTACGATTGCCCGATAGAGCTTTTACCTGGAACGGAAGTTCCCTTTGGGAGGATTTTTCCATTAACAGAGCAGGAGTTGGATACCTTTAAAATCTACATCGATGAGAACCTGAAGAAAGGTTTTATCCACCCATCCACCTCTCCGGCTGGTGCTGGCATATTTTTTGTAGAGAAGAAGGATCATTCTTTACGTCCTTGTATTGATTACCGGGAACTAAACAAGATAACTATCAAAAACCGTTATCCTCTACCCCTAGTGCCCGAACTCTTCCAAAGGCTGGGATCCGCAGTATTTTCACCAAATTAGATCTCCGTGGTGCCTACTATTTAATTCATATTCGGGAAGGAGATGAGTGGAAAACGGCTGTCCGTACCAGATTCGGGCATTTTGAATACCTTGTTATTCCCTTCGGCCTGTGCAACGCACCAGCAACGTTTTAACATTTTGTTAATGACATTTTCCGTGACTTCCTAAACTTATACGTTATTGTTTATCTAGACGATATCCTGATCTTATATATGCGTGTCACTGGCGCAAAACTTATCCTTTCAAATAATGATATCTATAGCTGCTGCATCCAAAAAAATTCCCAAAAGAAAAAAATGATTCCTGATGACGCACATTGGAATGCGAAACGCGTAGAGGCTGCTGGGAGTTTTGGGTACCCACGTGATCGGGAACGAGCGTGGTTGGTGAGGACGCGAACGGATACGAGGGGTGGAACGCAAGCGGCACACGGAGGCTACACAGCACACACTAGACGCACCAGGCTGCAGCGCCCACCCGTCCCTAACTGCTGGAAAAGCTCTGTGCCGGCTCGAGGGCACTTGGAAATGTGAGTGCATTGTTTTTAAGTTTTACAAAATAAAGGTTTTAAATGGTATTGTGCGATGATCGTTTTCATCCATATTCTATGAGGAATACTGAGGTCCATATATAACCATTGGAGAAGTTCCCTTTTGAGTGGAGTGGTTATCCCATATGAATGAACCAAAGGTGCAATTTTAAAGAAACATCTGGTGAGTGGCCCGTCTCACAGGTGGTGGTGGAGCACTAAGTCACTTTATACTGAATTAACACAAGAGCACGCCAATCACGGCAATCAAACAGAAGAGTTGCAAGCATGTAATAGGGGACTGTTTTCACTATATGTCAAGAGCACGCCAATTACGGCAATTTTAACGGAAGAGTTGCAAGCATATGTTTGGGGACTTTATTACATGTCACCGGATTTATATATATTTATTTGTACAATTGGTTACAAGGTTTTGGCTCAATGTGATGAATTTTTATAGGTGGATGTCATATATACAAAATACGCACACACATGTGGGAAGGATTATATTGATGGGAGCAGCGCATCCACACACATAGCACTTATGATATCCTGATCTTCTCCTCCTCAGTTTCCGATCATCGCAGGCACGTCCGAAATGTCTTGGCTCGACTCAGGCAGCATGGACTTCACGCTAAACCGGAAAAATGGCAATTTGAACTTCAATGCATCCAGTTTCTAGGCTTAATCATCTCTGTCGAAGGTATTAAAATGGACCCCCAAAAGGTATCTGCCATTCTGGAGTGTCCCGCTCTCTCCGATAAGAAAGGAGTTCAAAGGTTCATTGGCTTCTCCAACTTCTTTAGAAAGTTCATAAGGGGCTTCTCTGCAATAATTGCCCCCATCACCGAATTAACTAAGCAAGGGAACCGTTTCCATTGGTCTCCAAAGGCGCAATCCGCCTTCGAAAAACTCAAAGAGCTATTCACCTCTGCTTCTATATTGAAACACCCGGATCCTGCTTTACCATTCGTTCTCGAAGTGGATGCCTCAGAGATTGCAGTAGGAGCTGTGCTGTCCCAGCGGCAAGGCGCCAAGGCCCTTCTCTACCCAGTGGACTTTTTCTCTCGCAACCTCTACACAGCGGAGAGAAATTATGATGTTGGAGATCGGGAGCTTCTGGCCATCAAGGCCGCTCTGGAAGAGTGGCGTAACTTACTGGAGGGTGCTGCACATCCCATTTTGGTCTACACGGACCACAAGAACCTGGAGTACCTTAGAACAGCCAAGAGATTGAAACCACGGCAGGCAAGGTGGGCTCTATTTTTCTCAAGATTTCAGTTCCATATCACGTACAGACCAGGTTCCAAAAATATCAAACCCGATGCACTATCCCGTATGTTCCTTGATTCCGGCAAATCTTTGCACTATTCTTCCTCCCGGAAATTTTCTTCTACTCCAAGGAGACCTTTTATCCCGAATAAAACAAGCCTCCTTGAATTGGACCCTGCTTTCCGGAGATGAGGTGAGGGCCCAAGATGGCTTATTCTGGCACAAGGGCAAAATTGTGGTCCCTGAGGATCTGAGGGTGGCAGTGTTAGAGCCCTGCCATGATCATAAGATAGCCAGACATTTCGGTGTGCTAAAAACGGCAGAGTTGATACAGCGCACATTCTGGTGGCCTCAGTTGGCAAATGACTGTAAAAGCTATGTAGAATCTTGTACTACCTGTGCACGGAGCAAGAATAGCCGGACAAGAGCCTGGGGATTGCTAAGACCGTTACCCGTCCCAGAAAGACCTTGTAAAATGATTTCGATGGATTTCATCGTGGAGCTTCCCCAGGCAGAAGGCTTTTCCACCATCTTCGTCGTCGTAGACAGGCTAAATGGCTCATTTTCTGCCTATGAAAGGCACGCCCTCGGCTATGGAGACAGCAAGGGTTTTTATCAAGGAAATTGTTAGGCTGCATGGAGTCCCATCAAGTATAGTATCTGACCGTGGTGTTCAGTTCACCTCCAGGTTTTGGAAGGCTCTCTGTGGTTCTCTGGAAATTGAGTTGGCACTCTCTTCTGCTTACCATCCCCAGACTAATGGGCAGACGGAGAGAACGAATCAGACTTTGGAGCAGTATTTCCGCTGTTTTTCTACATTCTCACAGGACGACTGGGTCTCTCTTCTGCCTATTGCTGAGTTTTCTTACAATAACTCTTTACATTCTGCCATTAAGCAAACGCCATTCTTTGCCAATTATGGCTTCCATCCGTTTTTCCTGCCCAGGTCATTACCCGAGTGTGCTATCCCTGCGGTCTCTGAAACCATGGACTTCTTCTTTACCAACAACAAACTCTTGCAGGAAACCATGGCTAAGACCCAAGAGTATAATAAGAAGATGTTTGACAAGAAGAAGCGGGGAGAGCTTATCCTGGAACCCGGCAACCAGGTTTGGTTGTCCACAACCAATCTAAGAATGGCTTGCCCTTCAAGGAAGCTGGGCCCTAAATTTATGGGTCCGTTCTCAGTTAAAAAGAAAATTAACAACGTAACTTATGAACTCAACTTACCTGGTACCCTGAAGATCCATCCGGTCTTTCATATATCGCTGTTGAAGCCTGTTATACCTAACACCTTTACTGGCCGAAATACTGATCCACCGGAGCCCATAATTATTAATAACGAGGAAGAGTTTGAAGTAGAGGCTATTCTGGACTGCAGGAAAAGGCACAATCAGATGCAATACCTAATCAAGTGGAGGGGGTATGGACCGGAAGATAATTCCTGGGAGCCAGAAAGCAATCTACATGCCGAAGAGCTTCTGAGGACCTTCAGGAGTACCCACGCCACCAGATTGGCTCAGTTCAACATCCGGAGGCTGCCCTGGAGGGGGGGGGGCACTGTCAGAGAGTCCCCCAGAGCAGACGCGGTGCTGGTGTGCGTTGGGGCGCGCACTGCTGCGGGTGCCGGCGTGCGGGCGCGTGCGTGGGCGCGCACCGGCGCTTGGCGCCAATCTGCCTATTTAGGCTGTCAGCACATTTGGCTTGGTGCTGTCCGATCTGCAGCTCCCTGTATCCTTGCACCTGCTTACCTGTTTGAATGTCTGATCTCCTGACTACCCGGCTTGCCCTTTTGATTACCCTTGTCTTCTGCCTGCAACTGACCCCGGACTGTCCTGACTACGAATCTGCCTGCTCCTCTGTACCACGCTGCCCGCTCGTTGCCAACCCTGCCTGTGACCCGACCTGCCTGCTCCACTCCTGCTCTGCACCTGCTGCCTGTGCTTCTGTTGTCTGGTGATGTCCAAAACCACCTTCTCCGGGATCCTCCTGCTGCTGACCCGCCAGACCCTCATACCATTCTGTGCTCCTGTGCCTCCTGTCCATACTACCAGGGGCCAGGAACCAGATACGTAAGGGAGGCCTTCCCCTGCTACATCGGGCTCATCAGGTCAGGTACGTGGAAGTCTGACAGAAATCAGGAAGGCAGAGAAGGAAGTATGGATAGAGGAAATGAGAAATGCAAAGGCAGGGATGGGGAAAGAAATAAAAAAAGGCAGAGAAGGACAAAAAAAGAAGGGAATAAAGAAGGCAGAACAAGAAGGAAGGATGGAGAAAGTAAGCAAGGCAGAGATGGATGAGGCAGAAAGGAAGGAGGAAATCAGGAAGGCAGAGAATGGAGTATGGATGGAGAAAGGAAGAAAGGCAGAGAAGGATAAAGAAAAAAGAAGGAAATGAGGAAGGCATATCAGGAAGAAAGGATGGAGAAAGAAAGGAAGGCAGAGAGGGACAGAGGCAGTAAGGAAGAAAGGAAGGAAGGCAGAGAGGGACAGAGGCAGTAAGGAAGAAAGGAAGGAAGGCAGAGAGGGACAGAGGCAGTAAGGAAGAAAGGAAGGAAGGCAGAGAGGGACAGAGGCAGTAAGGAAGAAAGGAAGGAAGGCAGACAAGGAAGGAGGGATGGAGAAAAGAAGAAAGAGAGGAAGTCGGAAATTATTATAAAACAATATTGTAAATCATCCGAAGTAATTCACCAGTCCAATCTCTGATAAGCTCCTCCGGTTATTCCAGTAAAACTGCAGAGTTGCAGGTCACTGTACAGTTCACGACGTGTATCTAATACATACAGCAGATAAATCTCACTGCTCTCTCCTGGTTATTTTCTATCCAGAGTTTACTTACAGTTTATTACATTCACTTGCAGCTTGTGGAAGCAATAACTCATTTCCTCCGGCTCTGAACAAGTGTTCTCTATGAAAAGAGCTTGTCCATGGTAGTCTTCCTAAGCTCATTTTTTATGTTGTCTGCCCAGAGATATCATAAGACAGAAAAAAGGATTCAATTTTCTCTCTGGTCTGATACAGCCACTATTCGCAGAATTTATTCAATTTGTTTCCAGGTTCTGCCTGCAGAGCTGGCACTTCTTCCATCTATGAGAATGAGATAAAACCCTCAAACTGGCCTAATTTACAAAGCAAAATTAAAATAAATTGGAACCCATAGCCACTAATCCAAGAAAGCTTCAGCATTTGTAAGGCAAGTGAGCAAAGAGTTTATTTGTTTTTAGAAAGTGGTTGGGAGTATATATCCCGTGGGACTTTAAATGAAAGCATGACCTGATGTGGTCATGCGTTTCCATCCCTGTACTAGTCTAAGAGAAAAAGGGTGGGACTTTAAATGAATAGCGTGAATGCTCAGAAACAAAAATCGATGAACAACTAGGAAAATTTTATTCAATTCATAACAATATAACATGCATAAATATATATCAATCATAAATGGAAAGAAATATTGGCAATAATAGCAGCAATTATACATGATTGTATGAATACAGAGATTCTCCATGGTACACCAATTAGAAATTATTACACATCCAAATATTCAAGAGTATACACCCAAAGCCTCCATTTTGATGAATGGACTATATAAACTCTGTTGCTTTGCTGCGATACCTCTCTGTACCTGTTCCGGATTTCTTTGTAGGTTTTGCCTCGGGGGGACCATGCCTGCCCTGGATGGCGCCCTGTGGGCTGCCCCCGTCGATCCATCCGCCTCAGCTCCCGGGGGGCGGCGTCTCCGATGGCCGGGCGGTATATGGCTCTCTGCCACCACCCTACAAACCAGAATGCATAAGATACGCGCTTGCTCCTGACGAGTGGCATAACAGCCACGAAACGCGTAGAGCTACCATTGTCACGTTTTTTACCAACGTCATGCATTTCTAATTTTTATTTGGAACCTTTGGAGGCTTTGGGTGTATACTCTTGAATATTTGGATGTGTAATAATTTCTAATTGGTGTACCATGGAGAATCTCTGTATTCATACAATCATGTATAATTGCTGCTATTATTGCCAATATTTCTTTCCATTTATGATTGATATATATTTATGCATGTTATATTGTTATGAATTGAATAAAATTTTCCTAGTTGTTCATCGATTTTTGTTTCTGAGCATTCACGCTATTCATTTAAAGTCCCACCCTTTTTCTCTTAGAGTTTATTTGTTTTACATATTTTGTAGTGTTCAGATGTACCAAATTATATAAATGTATTCTTTGGGGTTGGTTTAATAAAATTGGAGAGTGCAAATCTGGTGCAGCTGTGCTTGGTAGCCAATCAGCTTCCAACTTCAGCTTGTTCAATTAGGCTTTGACAAAAAAAAACCCCTGAAAGCCGATTAGTTTCTTTGCAGAGCTGCACCAGATTTTGCACCGCCCAATTTTAGTAAATCAACCCCTATGTGTAGTAATGTAAGGGTGGGCAGGAGGAACCACAGCAACCATCGAGGGACACAAGATTCAACACACACACAGAAATGTCAAATAGCAGCAGCACTCAGAGCCCTTTAGGAAAGCAAAGAAGGAATTCTACCTGCCTGATAAGTGAGTAGAAAACCTACTTTTCACAGGGGGATTTGCTTTCATATTCATATTTTTCAGTGGTGACAGGGTCACTTTAATGACAATTACTTTGCAGCAATAATAAGGCCTTATGTACATGGGTTCCTGGCGCAATACAGCATAAACTATTTCTCTATCCAAGGGCCACAGGTACTGAGGTACTAAGTACAGTTGCCCATAAAAATGAATGGCTGTACATGGGTATACACCAGCACTTGTGTAGCACTGTACATATACACTATATTGTCAAAAGTATTGGGATGCCTGCCTTTACACTCACATTAATGGCATCCCAGTCTTAGTCCAAAGGGTTCAATATTGAGTTGGCCCACCCTTTGCAGCTATAAACTCTTCTGGGAAAACTGTCCACAAGGTTTAGGAGTGTGTCTATGGGAATGTTTGACCATTCTTCCAGAAGCGCATTTGTGAGGTCAGGCACTGATGTGGACGAGTTTGGCTCACAGTCTCCGCTCTAATTCATCCCTAAGGAGTTCTATGGGGTTGAGGTTGGGACTCTGTGCAGGCCAGTCAAGTTCCTCCACCCCAAACGCGCTCATCCATGTCTTTATGGACCTTGCTTTGTGCACTGGTCCAAATCATTTGGTGTGTGTGTGTGTGGGGGGGGGGGGGGGGGCGATTATGCTGTGGGGTTGTTTTTCAGGGGTTGGGCTTGGCCCCTTAGTTCCAGTGAAGGGAACTCTTAAGGAGTCAGCATACCAAGACATTTTGGACAATTTTATGTTCCCAACTTTGTGGGAACAGTTTTGGGATGGCCTCTTCCTGTTCCAACATGACTACACACCAGTGCACAAAGCAAGGTCCATAAAGACATGGATGAGCACGTTTGGGGTGGAGGAACTTGACTGGCCTGCACGGAGTCCTGACCTCAACCCGACCCAACACCTTTGGGATGAAATAGAGTGGAGACTGCGAGCCAGGCCCTCTCGTCCAACATCAGTGCCTGACCTCACAAATGCGCTTCTGGAAGAATGGTCAAACATTCTCATAGACACACTCCTAAACCTTATCGACAGCCTTCCCAGAAGAGTTGAAGCTGTATAGCTGCAAAGGGTGGGTTCAATACTAAGACTGGGATGCAATTAAAGTTCATGTGCGTGTAAAGGCAGGCGTCCCAATACTTTTGGTAATATAGTGTAGAAGGATGTAGGAACCTGGATGCAGGTTCAGGGTACGCATGCACATCTTCATACAAGTATAGGCATATATCCACATTGCGTACAGGCATTGATTTGTATGAGGGGCTGTATATAGCACCTGTGGCTCTCAGATGGGCAAATATTCAAAAATGTTTTGTTGAACGGCCCCAGGCGGCCATGTGAATGAGGCTTTAGCATGTGACTACAGTAAACAGTATACGTTAATGCAAAGGTGGAAATACCCTTTCGAAGAAACACTGGGCAATCTTCGTCCCATTTTATTTTAACTGAAAATAAAATAAAAAACAGGCAGTTTCAGTCTAAGTTTTAATGGTAGCATCAAATGAATGCTATCAATATATCTGGTCCACCACTCCTCCTCCTTGGGAAATCTACTGGACACCTGACATCCTATCTGTCATAACAGGGCACCCGGGATCTTCCTGAACGTAGCAGCAACTCGGCTAATTAGTGCCAAGTGAGTTCTGCATATTTTATAAAGCTGCTAGGAAGACCCCCAGCTCCCTTTGATAGAAAGAGACGACAGTTAGTCAGGAGGACGGCAGGCATTTTGTGACCTGCCATCAACAGGGAGGATACTAGGCAGTGAAAGACTTCAGGGATAACAACTGATGTGCCCAAATCAATACAAATTGCAAAGCCATGTATCTGCTTTAATGAAGGAGTAAAAGATATTTTCTGTAAGTACAGACCTAACTACAGCCAAAGCAGCCCGTCTAAATGTAATTTTGTGCTGCAGCACAGCAGAACAAAGGAAAGTACTGTAGACCATGGCTTCCTCTTGTTTCATTACAGCAAAAGCACTTAGGAAATAAGTCTAAAGCCTCGTACACATGATCAGATTGTTGGCCAACAAAGCGTCAGACTTTTGTCCGAAGGGCATGTGCCAGGATCTTGTCTTGCATACAAACGGTATACACTTGTCGGCCAACAAACACGAATGTAGTGACGTACTACAAGGAATTTCAGCTCTTGAGCGCCACCCTTTGGGCACCTTCTGCTAATTTCGTGTTTGGTGAGCATTGATTCCGTGTTTGTACTTTTAACTTTTGTGTGACGGACTTGTGTACAGACGATAGGAAAATCTGACAACAGACCGTTGTCTGCCGAAAATTTACTAGCCTGCCATCCAAAATTTGTTGGCGGAAAGTTGGACAACAATTGTCTGATGGAGTGTACTAACGGTCGGATTTTAGGCCAACAGTCTGTCGTCACACAATTCCCTGCCGAAAATCCGATCGTGTGTACGAGGCTTTAGACTAGTTAAACATATGCAAAGGAACTGAAAATACTAAAGCTAAGATATGTGGGATTACCCCTTTTCACGGGTCTGATTTACCCGATTCCAGAAGGCTGCATAGAATTTATCCAGAGGTTTCTTCCTGATGCTGGAGGTGTGCAAGTGATTCTGCTGATTTTGGACATATCTTCTGGACTTGCCAGAAAATTCATGTTTTTTGGTCTAAGGTTACACAATTTATTGCCCACTTGACTACTATAGTAGTTCCACTGCGAATAGACTTTTGTCTACTTGTATTATTGGTTCCCCTGGCCTTTCGTTGTGCGCTTAGGACCCTTGTAATATTATTGATATTCTATATCAATGAACGACCCCTATTCCTGTAAATCTTTGAATACTACGGTTGTGCCCCCTTTACAAGGCCATCTACCTGTCTTGTAGGCGCCCCCAAAAATGTAACAAAGTATGGGACCTATGGCTTGACTCCCCATCCACTAATTCATAGTAAATCTCTGGTTTCTTAGATATTTTTTGGTAGCTGAGTACTTTTGGTGCAAGGTTGTGACTATTTATTTGTCTCGTTTATCTGTTGCTGAGGTGGGTGCTAGGAGTGCCTTTTTCTATCTGTTATGTTCTCTCCTGACGAGTACCATGGAGATGTTTTACTTGAGTTCTGATACTGTCATATATCCTCCTGTACACTGTGCTGAACAGACAAAGATTAAAGCAGGCCATAGATGAGTCGAAAACTCTTGGTCGTTCTTCATGCCACAATCGAAAGTGCCTGATCCAACATCCTGGATATTAGTCAGAAAAACGAAACAAATTATGGCACAATCGTATGCGCCATTTTCATTTTGCGATCGACAGAACGTTCGGCTTTTGACTCGTCTATGGCCGGCCTTAGCGTGTTTAGCATTCTATTTGCTGTTGTGTTTTCGAGCTGGGGTATGCCCCAAGGCTCTGTTTTGTGTCACCTACTATTTCTATGAAAACTCAATAAAAATTATTTTTAAAAAACAAAGCAAAAAACAAAATACTAAACCTATCCATGGTTAAAAAAAACATGTCTAGGTTTGGGTTAACATGAGATCCATATGTGTAACATATTATAGAGCAATTTCAGGTATCTAGAGAAACCAGTGAGCTTTTGAGTTGCCTTAAAAGAGAAGTATGTTTTTTTTTTGTTTTAGTTAATTCATACTTACCTCGATAGATGGAGCATCAGACCAATGCCCCGCCATCTCTGCACTGAGAACCGAGCCACCGAACATTGCAGATGGCTCGGTTCTCACAGATCCCGAGAGGAAAGCTGCTGACTGTCAGTCAGCGTCTCTCCTCTCTGCTCCTCCACGCTCACTGCGAGCGCTGAGCTGTGGAGGGGCGGGGAGAGGCTGTCTCGCTGAGACTGCCATTAATCAAGGCAGCTGGCGGATCTAGACTTGGAAGTCGGGATGACGCGCTGCCTCGACTGATGGCAGTGACGTCAGCGGAGAGCGGACTTCAGACCGCTCTCCACTGAAAACGGGCCACAGGAGTGCAAAATGAATTGCACTCCTGTGACCCATAGGAGAAGCCCAGCCTAAAAAGCTCAGGCTGGGCTTCTCCTATGGGTCAGTGGAGGCAGCGCGTCATCCCAACTTTCAAGTCTGGATCCGCCAGCTGCCTTGATTAATGGCAGTCTCAGCGAGCCGCTGAGACAGCCTCTCCCCGCCCCTCCACAGCTCAGCGCTCCAGTGAGCGTGGAGGAGCAGAGAGACAAGGACTTCTCCTTTAAACAGAGATATCTGGTTTCCAAGAACAACTCTCACAACTCTCTCATTTTGGATAGAGTAAGCGAGGGTTTTGGAAGTGGGTTAAAGCGGGGGTCCACCTATCTATCGTTTTTTTTTTTATAGTTCATTCACAAACTTTTCTTCTCAGCATTACATACTCACATATTGTGTGTAATATGTCCGCCTGTGTCAGATTTCGTCGGAAAGAATAACTTATATTATTCACTGCAGGCGGTTTCCATCTTCATTGTGGGCATTTGAAGCCCACAAGCATTTATTTCCTGGATGTGGTGAATGCTGTGCTCCCAGCATTCACCGCTCGTTCCCGCACATGCTCAGTGGCATCCTGGGAAGCCTGAGACTAGCACCCAGGAAACACGCCTACTCCCATGGGAGGAGAACCAGGAAGTGCAAAGAAGAATAGAAAAATAAAAGGTAATTACGGCGATTTAAATTTTTTTAAAAGGCATGTCAGCATCTAGGCAAGGAAGAGAATACATACAGATATTGTTCAAAATTTGGGTGGAACCCCGCTTTAAGGATTAAGGAAGTGAGAGGAAATCCCTGGAAATGAGGGAATCTCTTGGAGCCCCCCAGGTCACCAGAATTAGTGTCCCAATTGGAAGATTTTCCCTCTATCACTTTTCTGGGGACAACCCAAAACTTGGGATTTTCTTTTACTTTCACTTTTAATGATAATGGTAAACAGGACAAAGTCCTGTTAGTAAAGGGTAAGTCAAAAAGCCCTTTGTAATACTTTTCCAATATGCTGGCTTCTGTGGCTTACTTACAACTAAGGCATCACAGGGATCTGTCCTGCTGCCAAGGTCCCAGTCCTGCGTTTCCATCCTTCACCATAGCATCTTTAGATAAGCCAAACCCACACCTGAAAGCTTCATCGCCCATGTTCAGTTTTCCGTGGACCAAAAAAATGTCAATCTTCATATCAAGGCTTTATTTTCGAATTTGGAGTGTCGTTTTAATGTTTTTTATTTTATAGGAATGTAACTTTATATTATTTATGCACAGCATGTAAAAAGGTTTTGATGCATGTACGTGTTTTAATAAAAAAACTTGTTTCAATGTATAGTTTATAGCTATGAATGTACAGCACATGGAGGTATTTGGTTGTTATGCTGATATGCTTGGAAGTACTGCAAAATAGTTGTACAGTTGCCCATTGCCAAAATCCCGGAAATGATATTTTTCATCCTTTGAACACTAGTATTTTCTGCCACTTAAACATGGAGAGTTTCATGAGACACAGTTAAACTTACTGAAAACCTGTAATCTGATGGAAAATTGATTGCTATGAGGGAGAAGTAGAAAGACGTGAAAGGTGTCTGAGATGTCTTTAATGAAGGACACTGTGGTCGGCATGTTACATACTCCTAGCAACCCCTAGCCAACTTACAATTTATTATACATTACAAGCTGACTGCAATGACATGTCCAGCTTTCACTGATCAATGCTGCTGTCCAACACTCCCCTGAGAAACCCATCATGTACCGATCACTGTCATCACTGACATAAACCCAGTTCAGTTCACTGGCATAAAGATAGCCTTGAGTCACACTTGGCAGATCAAAATACTTAAAGTGTTACTAAACTCAACAGTAAAATCAATCTGTATATGCAGTAAAGCATGCTTGTTATACTCACTGTGGAACCTAAGGGGTTAATCCTGTGCATTGTGTAAAAAGGCTGTTTGATCCTGTCTTCTCTGATCATCTCCTTCTTCCATTGTCCCTCAAAAAAAAATCACCTGATATATACAGAGCAAGGGGGCGAGCTGCAGATGCTCAGTTTGGTGTGTCTTGCTAGGGAGGTTTTTTTTTTCTTGGGAGAGTGCATGTGATCAGCACAGGGCCAATCAGTACTGTCCAGACAGAGGGTCAGAGGTCCTGCATTCTCAGTGGGAACTTATCTGAGAGGCAGAAATTGCTCGTTCCTCAAGGAACCCCTAGAAACCTCTGGAGGAACCCTGGTTGAGAAGCCCTGATGTAACTAATGACTGATATATATCTATGTTTTAGAAGTCTCAATACCCACTGCTACCCCTGAGGAAGGACTACAAGTACGAAACATGTCGGGTTTCGTCAAATCAATTCATTAGGGCTGAACCTGGTCATAAGCATCGGTAACCCTTTGATGTATCTGATGGTGCAAAGGGGTATTTTGAGCATTATTCCATAATGATGTCAACACATGTATGATGTTTTGCTGTAATGTCATTTTATCAGGACTTGGGTCCATTTTAATTTGATGTTTCTACAATAAAAATCAACTTTTTAATGACAGTTTTACATGTGGTTCTGCCTCCACAGTCCATGAGGGTTTTTTGGTGCATCATGTGCACACATCGTTTGCTCTATTGATATATAGCAGGGATCTTCAAACTACGGATCTCCAGCTGTTGAAAAACTACACATCCCATGAGGCATTGTAAAACTCTGACATTCACAGACATGACTAGGCATGATGGGAATTGTAGTTCCTGAACAACTGGAGGGTCATAGTTTGAAGACCCCTGATATATACGATGCTGGCAGACTGTAGATTTTTGCACACTACACTCTATCCCTAAAACAATGTTTTCTATTCAGAAGCAGCCATGAAAACACTGCAATAACAAATTGTAGCTCTTCCTCAGTTTTCCAAAATGTGTTTTTTAATTGTTTTTTCCCCATTGGATATCTTTCCCATGACTTCCTGTCCTGGCAGGAAGTGAGGGGAAGACTCCCCAATGGTAACAGAGCGAGCAACATACACCTGGCAGCGGCTCTCATCCTCCCCCCCGCTCTATTCAAAATACAATCTTTTGACTGGAATTGTGCTTGAATCGAAATATGAAATATGAATCAGATAAAAATTGTAAAGCAAAACTGCGATTAAACAAATAAAACTACCAATATTTCTAAGAGGTCTCATTTTCTTTATTTGAGAGAGTTACCATGAATCAAATAAGTTCCCAAAAGATGCATGAATGGAGTTCCTTTCATTTAGATTGCCGTTTCACAATTATTTGCCAGGCATAGGCGAACCGTGACATAGTACTGATCTCTTGACTACCCTGTTTCCCCGAAAATAAGACCTAGCGTGATTGTCGGTGATGGCTGCAATATAAGCCCTACCCCCCAAATAAACCCTACCCTGTTTCCCCGAAAATAAGCCCTACCCTGAAAATAAGACCTACAAGGGCTTTAACTAGGGCTTATTTGGGGGGTAGGGCTTATATTGCAGCCATCACCAACAATCACGCTAGGTCTTATTTTCAGGGAAACAGGGTAAATAAAGATCACATTTTTTGTAACTGAACTGATTTTTGCCCTCTTGATGTGCTTAAAGCAAAGGATGAAACAATAATAAAGAAAGGCCTATAACTATCATTGTTCCATGCCAGTTGAACAGCCAGACGGACTACACTCCTTTTTTCCTATGACCCAATAGCCTTATATATGAAAGCATTGTCCTCTGTGCATTTACAATATTCAACTTATTTGATGAGTCTGTACCTTTCATTTCAGAATTTTCATCACACATCCACTTGACATGGTGACACATAAGTGTATCTGACACTCAAGCCAAGATACACAGGTGATGGAAAATTAATTGAACCCCCCTTCCTACGGAGAACGCGCTCTAACCAAGTGTTCACCTAAATGTCAGTTTCAGATGGTTATGTGTCATGATTATGTTTTGCCTTGAGGCCATCAAATATGACAGCACACACTGGCTTTCATTATCAAAGTGTCTGAAGATAAGAGTAAGGGGCTTCTGTATGGAAATGTCTAAAGGATGGAATTTTGTGGTCTGTGAAGGCAGATATTTCCCCTACAGCCCTGCCTACTACACAGGTAAGTTTAGAGAGACAGAAGGTATCAAGTTTGGGTGGAAGACAGCACTGGGCTGTTGCCTCTGGAGGCTGCCTAGCGGCAGATTACTGTGTGGAGGGCATAGAGCAGCCATTCTCAACCAAGGTTCCGTGGAACCCTGGGGTTCCTCCAGAGTTTGCTATGGGTTCCTTGAACTGTGGCTGATGAACCAGCTATTTGATGATGCCTACAGAGTTCAAGGTTCAGCACCACTTAGCAAAGCCAACAGCATGACACCAAATATCTTTTTAGCTGTCTTTAAGGGTGGCATTCTGAACACCACTTTAAGGGGGACATTCTTCCTATTGACCACCAATATAAGGAGCATTGTTCCTATTGAGTCCTGATGATTTGGTTTTAGTAAGGGTTCCTCCAGACATGAAAATTATTTTTGGAGTTCCTCTAGGGTTAAAAGGTTGAGAAAGCCTGGTATAGAGGGAATCACTTCCACTGGGTTACATCCAGGGCCGATCCTAGGCGGGTGCACGGGGTGCAGTTCACCCAGGCGCCACAGAGGTGGGGGCGCTCAAGCGCCAGAGTTCTCCCCTCCCTCCTCCTCCTCTCCTTGTTGGTGTCCACAGGCTGCTCTCTCCGCCGCCGCTGTGTTTCCTGCCCAAGTCCGTCCCCGCCCGCTCCATCCTCCTGTCAGAGGAGATCGGAGCGGCTGTCTCTGTTCAGAGAGAGACCCGCGCAGTGACTTCGTTGGGGGGCGGGGCGGTCCGTGCCGCGCGGCGTACAGTGTCTGTCATTTATTTTTCTCCTCTCGGTCAAGATCTTCTCCACTCGGGTGGTGCGGCTGCACGCCCGGGTGGGGTTTGTCCTGAGGGGGGGTCTGTGGAGGGGACTCGGGGAGTCTGTACTAATAGAGGAGGGGGGGTTTGTGGAGGGGGTCTGTACTAATAGAGGAGGGGGGGTTTGTGGAGGGGGTTTGTACTAATAGAGGAGGGGGGGTTTGTGGGGGGGTTCTGTACTAATAGAGGAGGGGGGTTTGTGGGGGGGAGTCTGTACCAATAGAGGAGGGGGGGTTTGTGGGGGGGAGTCTGTACTAATGGAGGGGGGGTAGTTTGTCCTGAAGGGGGTCTGTACTAATGGGGGGGGTTCGTTTATCGGGGGGTCTGTACTAATGGAGGGGGGGTTTGTCCTGAGGGGGGGTCTGTACTTATGGAGGGGGGTCTGTGGGGGGGAGTCTGTACTAATGGAGGGGGGATCTGTACTAATGGAGGGGGTGGTTTGTGGGGGGGTCTACTCTGTACTAATGGAGGGGGGGTGGTTGGTGGGGGAGGTCTGTACTAATGGAGGGGGGGGTGATTTGTCCTGAGGGGGGTCTGTACTAATGGGGGGGTGGTTTGTCGGGAGGTCTGTACTAATGGAGGGGGGAGGTTTGTCCTGAGGAGGGGTCTGTACTAATGGGGGGGTGGTTTATGGGGGGTCTGTACTAATGGAGGGGGGTGGTTTGTGTGGGGGGGGTCTGTACTAATGGAGGGGGGGTGGTTTGTGGGGGGGTCTGTACTAATGGAGGGGGGTAGTTTGTCCTGAGGGGGGTCTGTACTAATGGAGGGGGGAGGTTTGTCCTGAGGGGGGGTCTGTACTAATGGAGGGCGTCTGTACTAATGGAGGGGGGTGGTTTGTGTGGGGAGGCCTGTACTAATGGAGGGGTGTGGTTTGTGGGGGGGTTGTACTAATGGAGGGGGGTGGTTTGTGTGGGGGGTCTGTACTAATGGAAGGGGGTGGTTTGTGGGGGGTCTGTACTAATGGAAGGGGGTAGTTTGTCCTAAGGGGGGTCTTTACTAATGGGGGGTGGTCTGTACTAAGGGAGGGGGGGGGTGGTTTATGGGGGAGTCTGTACTAATGGAGGGGTGTGGTTTGTGGGGGGGGTCTGTACTAATGGAGGGGGGTCTGTACTAATGGAGGGCGTCTGTACTAATGGAGGGGGGTGGTTTGTGTGGGGAGGCCTGTACTAATGGAGGGGTGTGGTTTGTGGGGGGGTTTGTACTAATGGAGGGGGGGTGGTTTGTGTGGGGGGTCTGTACTAATGGAGGGGGGGTGGTTTGTGGGGGGTCTGTACTAATGGAGGGGGGTAG
Organism: Lithobates septentrionalis; assembly: GCA_037952835.1. Lineage (NCBI taxonomy): Eukaryota > Metazoa > Chordata > Amphibia > Anura > Ranidae > Lithobates > Lithobates septentrionalis. The sequence continues at coordinate 389,976 of JBBDGP010003377.1, forward strand.
TTTGTCCTGAAGGGGGTCTTTACTAATGGGGGGTGGTCTGTACTAAGGGAGGGGGGGTGGTTTATGGGGGGAGTCTGTACTAATGGTGGGGTGTGGTTTGTGGGGGGGGTCTGTACTAATGGAGGGGGGGTCTGTACTAATGGAGGGGGGGTAGTTTGCCCTGAGGGGGGTCTGTACCAATGGGGGTGGTTTATGGGGGGGTCTGTACTAATGGAGGGGGGTTGTTTGTCGGGGGGTCTGTACTAATGAAGGGGGTGTCTGCACTGACGGAGGGGGTCTATACTTAATGGAGGGAGTCTGTACTGAGGGGCGACTATAGTTGGTGGAGAGGGGGGTGACCGTGACACCATGTTTTACCGCACTGGGTGACACCAACCATAGTGACATCACTGCAGCCGTGGGCTCTTCTTTCCCCCCTCCCTCTCCTGCTGTACTAGTGAGCAGCGCTTGCCAGCACAGCTGCCCCACTAGGTTTCTTCCCCCGCCTTCATATCGGCCAGGGAAGAAATGGAATAAAAATATAATCAGAGAAGAGGATTGTGGGACATGTAGTCCCGAGGACTGGCAGCCCCACTGTAACACGGAAACTGCAGCCCAGACAGCATGCCCAGCTGAATGGGATAGAGAGAGAGCCAGGAGCCCGGGAAAGCTTTCAGGGAAGTACACCCAGGACTCCAGAGGGAGAGGACAGTGCTGAGGGAACACCATCAGAGAGAGAACCCCGCTGCCCTGTGGAGAAAGGAATGGAGTCATTGCCAGAATGCAGATCTGGGCTCTACCCAGCGGAGTCGCCACGGGCAATTCAGAGTGAGCTGACTCCTGATCAGAGGAATGGTTGTTGCTGGGTCAGGTGAGAGGGCCGATAGGCCATTATCTCCTGTACTATGTCTGCAGTCTTTTGACCATCTCCTGTATTATATCTGCACTCTCTGACCACCTCCTGTGCCATGTCTGCAGTCTCTGATCATCTCCTGTAATATGTCTGCAGTCTCTGACCATCTCCTATACTATGTCTGCAGTCTCTGATCATCTCCTGTACTATGTCTGCAGTCTCTGATCATCTCCTGTATCATGTCTGCAGTCTCTGATCATCTCCTGTACTATGTCTGCAGTCTCTGACCATCTCCTGTACTATGTCTGCAGTCTCTGATCATCTCCTGTACTATGTCTGCAGTCTCTGATTATCTCCTGTACTATGTCTGCAGGCTCTGATCATCTCCTGTACTATGTCTGCAGTCTCTGATCATCTCCAGTACTATATCTGCAGTCTCTGATCATCTCCTGTACTATGTCTGCAGTCTCTGACCATCTCCTGTACTATGTCTGCCGTCTCTGATCATCTCCTGTATTATGTCTGCAGTCTCTGACCATCTCCTGTACTATGTCTGCAGTCTCTGACCATCTCCTATACTATGTCTGCAGTCTCTGACCATCTCCTGTACTATGTCTGCAGTCTCTGACCATCTCCTGTACTATGTCTGCAGTCTCTGATCATCTCCTGTACTATGTCTGCAGTCTCTGACCATCTCCTGTACTATGTCTGCAGTCTCTGACCATCTCCTATACTATGTCTGCAGTCTCTGACCATCTCCTATACTATGTCTGCAGTCTCTGACCATCTCCTGTACTATGTCTGCAGTCTCTGACCGTCTCCTGTACTATGTCTGGGGGCTCTTTCTAACAGAAGCCTTCTCTGTGTGCATCAGAGAGACTCATTAGTGTACGCTCGTCCTGTATTTTTTTTTTATTGTTAGAAGATCATGGGAGGATCCTAGAAGACTTCTTAGGGGAGTATCTCTGTGTTTGAGTCGTTGCCATAGAAACATGTGTAAAGGGGAGGAGTTTGTAACATGACCACGCCCATGTGGGGCGCCAGAAATATTTCTGCACCCAGGCGTCTGTGACCCTAGGATCGGCCCTGGTTACATCCCAATTGTAGGTGGTAGGTGAAAGACTCTGTTGGGGTTTGGGGCTGCTACCTTCCTGATAACGACAATGAGGGTGTTACGGCAGGGAATACTTGGGTGATTGGAGAGGAGCGCCCGATGTCCAGAAAAATATCTCACTAAAGCCAGCCATAGGTGGAGTGATTTTCTTTCCTGTAGCCATGGGTTGCAGGAAAGAAAATCGCTTGATTCCCCCAGCAACACAGTCAGTGTTGCTGGGGGAATCCCTCCTGTGGAGCTATTGTGTTAATTTGGATTCCTCTGCCTGGAGAACACAATGATTATTGCTAGCGGCTATAACAGCCGCTAGCAATAATTGCATGTAAAGTCCAGCAGGCTGGTTGTAGCCAAGTTTATTGATCGATCAACTTGGATACATTCAGCCTGCCCATTCGGCCAGTTCCTGCTAAATTGGGCGAGATTCGAAGCATCTATGCCTGGCTTTAATAATTTTTATAATTGTTTATTGAAAATAAAAGTGGAGCCAATGCGTTTCGGGGGGAATTGCCTCCCTCTTCTTCAGGGGTGGACTTCTTGGGGAATCTGTTTGAAGCCTGGATCCCATTGAAAGTCGACACAGGGATCACTGAAAGACTTACATGTCTTGGACTTTACTGGCTGGTGGGCCTGCTCTGTTGTATCTCGAACCTGTGCTGAAGCTAAGCACTTATCCACCTCCCAGTGTTTAAAGACTTCCCACCTGTAGGCTGTCATATGATGTCCTGTGATTGAAGGCTTTATACTGGGATGATGCCTGTAGCTACAGGCATCACACCTTTTCAAAATGTTCAGGAAGAGATTCTCTTTCATGTAGAAGTAATTTGAGTGGCTATACAGCCACTCAAACACTTCTACAGGCGGCAGAAGGGGGCCCCCCTCCCACCACTGCCACCTTTAACAATCGGGGAGCCCGGTAACAATGCAAACCACTGTATATTGCTCTGATATGAAGCCGTTACACATTTGTATGTATTGAAGCCAAAAGGAAAAGCTTGTTTTTTGTTCTGGCTGACCAATAAAGCAGATTTTAGGTTTATAAACTGTGCCTGCTTCCCCTCTGATCCTGACAACCAATAAGACTTTCTTTTGTATGTTTCCAGCTCCATATAGGGAATGAGAGGGAGTATCTGATTGGTTGTTTCTGTGGCAGGATCTGTTCATTCAGTACAGGCCTGAGTCCTTTTATGCAGCCTGTGCCAACAAATCAAACTTTATTTTAAAATCTATATTGCAAAATTGACATTTTTAGTTGCTTTGAGTAACATACTGTTTATTCAGTGGCTTTCACAGTAAAGATCTGTTTTGACTTCATACAAAATTGTGCTGTCTTATAATTGACAGTCTCAAGGAAAACATAAAAAAATGATGATGTCGTGGGATCGCTGGACCCAAAGGTAAATATAATCATGGATGGTCTCCAGTTTAAGAGGCAGCTCTATGGGTCTCTGGAGCAGTCCAAAGGAAATGTAAAGTATGAGAGTGCCACAAGTTTGTAACAAGTCCAGTATAGATTTATTTATTTTGATAAAGATCAGATCTTTGCATTCATTGTCTAGTATCTTCATTATTTCTCTTTGTATCTTTGGAAACAGTTAGCTGTTCATGAAGTAGTAGACAATGTCCCACAAATTACATTGAAGACATCTATCTGCATGACTCCCCGTGGGAATACTTGGGGATTATGCTGTTAACCTGTATATGACAGTTGCAGTATGAGCAAATTTAACATACACTATATAGCTTCAACTCTTCCTGGAAGGATGTCCACAAGTATTAGGAGCGTGTCTATGAGAATATTTGACCATTCTTCCAGAAGCGCATTTGTAAAGATCATGCACTGATGTTGAATGAGCAGGCCTGGCTCACAGTCTCCCCTTTAATTCATCCCAAAGGTGTTCTATTGGGTTGAGGTCAGGACTCTGTGCAGGCCAGTCAAGTTCCTCCACCCCAAACTCGCTCATCCATGTCTTTATGGACCTTGCTTTGTGCACTGGTCCAAATCATTTGGTGGAAGGGGGATTATGGTGTGGGGTTGTTTTTCAGGGGTTGAGCTTGGCCCTTTAGTTCCAGTGAAGGAAACTCTTAAGGCGTCAGCATACCAAGACATTTTGGACATGCTCCCAACTTTGTGGGAACAGTTTGGGGATGGCCCCTTCCTGTTCCAACATGACTGCGTACCAGAGCACAAAGCAAGGTCCATAAAGACATGGATGAGCGAGTTTGGGGTGGAGGAACTTGACTGGCCTGCACAGAGGCCACTGACCTCAACCCAATAGAACACCCTTGGGATGAATTAGAGGGGAGACTGTGAGCCAGGTTTGTCCAACATCAGTGCCTGACCTCACAAATGTGCTTCTGGGAGAATGGCCAAACATTCCCATAGACACACTCCAAAACCTTGTGGACAGCCCCAGAAGAGTTTAAGCTGTTATAGCTGCAAAGGGTGGGCCAACTCATTATTGAACCCTATAGACTAAGACTGGGATGCCATTAAAGTTTATGTGCATGTAAAGGCAGGTGTCTCAATACATTTGACAATATAGTGTATATCTCAAGTGTAATCTAATTTTTTGCTCTGTTTTTTTTTTTTTTTATCCAAAGAAAATTTTTATTGAGAAAAACATGTAAAAACATACACATACCGACTTTACAATTGTAATCAGTAATACATTCTACCATGAGGTATATCACATTTGTATACACTGCGGACTGTATTATTTAACCAACATTTCCTAAGTCACCGACCTAACCAAACATTGTCAGACTGTTTATTTCACGGACATATTATAATCCATTTGTAGACCCCAGCATCAGCATAAACAAAGGGAATAAGTAAACCAAGTAAGGAACTATACCGAACAGAAGAGGCTCTATCTGCCTGACATTTAGTACCTCATACCCCCAAACCCAGCAATCTGCCCACGACCAAATCCACCGGGGCGAGCCCAGGAACATTCAGCCATGGTCCCCAGAGTTTCTCGAACTTCTGCGGGCAGCCTCTATGTTGGTAAATTACTTTATCCTTTCGTAACATTTCCCCCACAGCATTAATCCATTCTTTAAGAGCAGGAGGCTTTTGCTCTGTTTTTAATAAAATATTTTATATATTTATGTATAAAGAAAAGCTAAGTTTTATTTCATATTTATGGTGTGGTACCTTTAAAATCCTATATAGTTTGCATCTTTGGTAGGGTTTTTTTGTCTTGTATTTACATGTTGTACCAAGATGTGGTACCAGTAAATCCTTTGAACAAGGTGATGGTTAACCAGCCTTCTCCCTCCCATGATTTGCCTTTTTCGCATATAGCTTTATTAATTTTGGTAAAGATCAGAAGGTTGGGTGCCCACTTTCAGTTCTTGACTGTTTGCATTCCTTGTCCAGTATCTTCTCCTATCACCGCCAGCATCCAAGCCCTGATGAAGAAGGACTTGTGAATCTGCGAAACACATTGGCTTTTACCTCCTAAACCTTTACCAAGATGAAAAAAAACTACACTGGCCCCAGGACTGGGAAAAAGGGTGGGCGGACGGGTGGCTGCCCTGGGTGCAATGGTATGGATGGGGGCGCCTTCCTTCTGTTACAAGGCTGACAGGAGTAGTGACAGCAGCATCACTTCTTCTGTCAGCCCAGCGCTGGGAAAGATGAGGAGAGAAGGAGAGAGCAGGAGGCGGGGTGGGCTGTGTTCTCACTGCCTTCCTTCTTCCTGCCAGTGCAGTGCTCCTGTATTCAGAAGACGGCAGTGGAGCAGTGTTGCCAACCTAACAGATTGAAATTTGCTGACACAACACCCAAAATTTACTGGCACCGCCACGTTTTTACTGGCAATGTTACAAAACTACAGTTTTAAGTACAAATTTCACTATTTAGGCTACAAACAAGTACAATATGTAATTAGCAATGTGATTTAAGGTAGATAATAAGGCAAAAAACATATTTCTTATTTTATTTTCGATATAGTAAGTAGGTAGCTCAGGGACAGGGACAGGACTCAGGAGGGCAAGAAATTAAAATGGGCAGCACACACATGAAATTGACTCTCACGGTGATACTGATAGCAGTGTGCAGCAGTACAGATTACCGACACGACATGTCCCCTCCAGAGTCACAGTGACAGTCTCTCTCCAAGCCAGGTGGTCCCTCCAGTCCAAACAGCACTGATGGTCCTGCTCTCGGCCTGCCTTGCTCCCATCCCGCAGACCCGCACACAAGGCTCTGGCCGCTCTGCTTGGGTCCTTTGCACCATGACATCACAGGACATGCTCAGGCACCACCTCCACCAGAGCCGCCCGAACACACTGTAGCAGGCACTCGTATGGTTTCGGCTGGCTCCGGGCCAAGCGTCACAGCCATATCTTTTACTGGCAACCTTTGCTTTTTACTGGCAGGAGAAAAATGCCTGTTTTTTTACTGGCTGCCAGTAAAAATACTGACGGTTGGCAACACTGCAGTGGAGTACATAGACACACAGGAGTGCTGCACTGGCAGAAGGGAGGAGGGGGAGAGAGAACACAATTTGCCATCTTTGCCCTGGGCTTGATGACCTTGTCCTGGCACTGACTGGACCTATTAAAAAAGTATGGTGCTCTCATCCTTTACGTTTACGAAGAAAAACATTGGCTGTAATACTTAATTAGGCAGAGGTTGTTTTACAGTCTGCACCAGCAAAAGTTCAGCTCTGACTGGTTGCTACATGAAGTTTTCTCTTCTCCAGTTTGTCAGAATACTTTATTAGGCTTGTGATTTGCATTAGATGAAGTGGCATGGTGTGCAGAAAGTTAGCCTAGCAGAGGAAAGGAATATTACATTTTTTCCAGAGAAATAATGAATTCTTTGAGGGATCATCTACCCATCAACTTTGGAAGAACTCACAGAGATCGCTGCCTTTCTGTTGCATAAGACATTTTATGCAAGTCTGCAGGGAGTCCTTCAACCATCCTGAATCCATCATTCCTCACAGCAAACCATGGTAGATTGTCATATAAAAAAAAAGTTATAGAAAAAAAATATATATTTCTGTGTTTTCATATATTAACAAACTTTACCTTGTCAACGTGAAATTTGTGAATGGAATAAGAGAAGTAATAGTTTAGAATCTTGAATATGTTCTAGAGAGCTGTCTTTTTCTGCAGCAGCGTACAAGCCACACTGAAGCTGGCTATCTCAGATCTTTCATATCATCAGTTGTAGGTTGGTCATAGATAGGCCATTATAGCAATAACAAGTGGGGAGATATCTACTAATCTTTGCAGATCCTCAAATGGCACGTGCACTACTTTGGATATCAAGGGCATTGCAAGTGGCCCTATAAACCTCCTGAAATGTTAAAAGTTGTATCCCAAATTGAGCAAAATGGACACCGGAGGGTGCTTCTAAGTATAGCAAGTTAGTGTTTATTATTGAAAACAGTAAAAAAAATGCACTCACATTTAGTAAGATGAAAGAAGTCATCTCAGGGACCCAGGACGAACTGCAGCAATGCAGAGGGATTCCAGGGGGCAGCAATCCAGCCTACAGCATATAGAGCTACAACAACACCAGATCCAGCTGGACAGCATGGGACTCATCCAGGATGACATCAGATGATGAGGGTGTGGCTACATGTTTCAAGGCGGTAATGCCTCTTTCTCAAGCCTACCCATCTACGGCTAACTCCCTTCCTAACGAGTGCACTACCTGGCCAGTTAATTGCTGCGGTTCGGCCTGGGTCCCTGAGATGACTTCCCTTGGTTTTAAGATATGCCTTCTTTCCTCTTAGTAAATGTGTTTGAATTTTGTTACTGTTTGTAATAATAAATACTAACTTGCTACACCTAGAAGTGCCTTCAGGTGTCCATTTTACTCCATTGCATATAACCTTCAATCCGCTGAGGAGCTGCTCTGGGGCCAAGCAAGCTGTCTTTATATGGGCTTATGAACTGTTTAGCTCTTATCACTTTTGCGGTGACTGGTGGTGTTTGCGCCATAATTGTATCCTATTCTACTATATTTCAATTAGAGCTTTCCTGCTTCGGGGGGGGGGGGGGGGGGGCTGTGCATTCCTTTTTATCCACTTTACAAGTTCATTAAATAGGACTTTTGTCTGGATCAAAGCAACCCAATCTGGCTCACAAACAAGACTGTTCATCTTAAAGAATGAGTTCATCCCATTCTACCATTCTGGATTAGGATTCCAAAAACATAATTGGCTTTTTATCCTTTACTACTTGTATGAGAGAGGGGGGATGTTGTCATTTTAAATAGTTGAAGCAAAGCTCCACCCAAAGGGGAAGCTCTGCTTGTTTTCACCCTCCCTCCACTGTCACATTTGGCACTTTTTTGGGGGGAGGGGAGACTAGGTACCTGGTTTTGACAGGTACTCGCTCCCACTTCTGGCTTAGATCGCCACGGCGATCTGAGGGCGGACATTCGCCCACCCCACCTCTCCTTCCCCCACAATCTTCTGAGACACATCAAAAGTCCCAGAAGATTATGGAACCATTCACAAGGTGCAGCGTGGCTCAGGCATGTACAGTAGGGAACAGGCTGTGAAGCCGGAAATATCCTGTTTCCCTTACAAGAGATGCCAGTGGCTGCACCCAAAATCAATTGAAGAATCAGTTTGGGTGAGGACATCGCTGTATTCCTAGACAGGCAAGTGCCCTAATATTAAAAGTCAGCAGCTGCTGAACTCCTCTTTAAAGTGTATGCCTGGATATCAGTACATCTCTGCAATACACGCAGAGATGTCCCATGTTCTGACTAATCCCACCACTCAGCTTCATACGTTTTTTAATAAGCTGTCTCTGCTGTGCTAAAATCCTAAGCAGTGTTGTCTGACCTGATGGACTACAGAAATCTTATCTCTCTACCCATCTCTGTAATTTAGGGAGAAGGCGTTGTGTAGTCCATCAAAGGAGAATGGGGAAGCGCTGACAACACACTGCTTGGAATTTCAATGGAGCAGAGGCAGGGTTTTCAACTCACTACAGAAAGTTAAGCGCACACTGGATTTCTGGCAGGCTCATAAGGTATTCTTCTGTACTTGCAGGCTTTTTAAAGAGACAAAACAAAGCACAAGGGAATGTGCGTGTATTGCAAAGATATACAATTTGTTATAAATTTTTTGCCCAGATATACAGTACACTTTAAGACTAGAAACAGGATGGAATCGCTCCTCCAGGATGACTCTTCAGAGAAATCTCCCTCATCTTTATATAAGGTCTTACAACCGACGGTACATCATGGCTTAGATAAATTGAGGACCTCCTGGTTGGCGGAGCTGGACGGCGAAGAATGGGAAGACATGTGGGAGTATCCCTTTACTCAACTTACATCTTTCAGAGATCGGTTGATCCAGTACAAAATTCTACACCTGTTTTTTCTGACCCCCCTCACAGATTACACAAGATCTATTCGAACTGTCCTCCACATTGCTGGCATTGCCAGGCAGAGCCGGCTGATTATTTCCACATGATCTGGTCCTGTCTACCCCTTAAAACTTTCTGGTCGAGGGTCATCCAGTTTATTACACAGTTAATTACCATCCCTATCCCATAACAGGCGGATTTTTGCCTCCTTTGGCTAGTGGAGTCCTTGGCCCCCACCACAGCTATTCATACATTGTTGGGGCTATTATTGTTCTATGCTAGCAAAGCTACTGTTATTCAATGGAAGTCAGGATCTGCTACTACCCTGGGGTTTTGGAAGGTGTTAATGAATTCTGCTATACTCCTTTACAAGGAGACATATATGTCCTGAGGCTGCCCCAAAAAATTTCACAAAGTGTGGGACATCTTGTTGGAATCAGATGCCACTATTGTAGACCAACATGACTCTGAGGCTACTACCAATCTCCCTCAAAGACCAGCCCATATGTGGTCCTTTATCTAAATAGCCCTCTGCCTCTTATGGATCAATTGATCATTGTATGGTCCCATGACTCATAGATTTTCACTATCTTAGCCCATAGGGTAGTGGAGAGGGGATACATTCCTCAGGATACATTATTCTCTCATTATACTGCCCCTAGTAGTCTGGGGGGTTTTCTTGAGTACTATGAGTAGCAAGGCTGGGGTTTTTCTTTTTCGTTTTTTTACTTTAGGTTCACCTGTTATTGTTTTTAGTTTATGTGTGTTATTGTACTACCTTGAGCTGGGGTATACCCAGAGGCTCTGTTTTTTACCTTTACCTTATTTTCGAAAACAATAAGAAGTTTAAAAAAAAAAAAAAAAGACTAGAGACAGGTAGCATGTTGGTGAAGTGGCTAGACGGTGCTCGTGTCTTATGCCCTGTACACATGAGCGGACTTTTCCACCGGACTGGTCCGATGGACCGAATCCGGCGGACAATCTGACCGTGTGTGGGCTTCATCGTACCTTCAGCGGACTGTTTCTGTCGAAAATCTGACGGACTTTAGATTTAGAACATGTTTCAAATCTTTACGTCGGAACTCCGCCGGACCCAGTTCCTATCGAAAAATCCGTTCGTCTGTATGCTAGTCCGATGGACGAAAACCGACTCTAGGGCAGCTATTGGCTACTGGTTATGAACTTCCTTATTTTAGTCCGGTGGACGTCATCACGTACGAATCCGTCGGACTTTGGTGTGATCGTGTGTAGGCAAGTCCGTTCGTTCAAAAGTCTGTCGGAAGTCCGTCGAAAGTCCGTCAGAAAGACTGTCGGACCTTTGTTGCCGAAAAGTCCGCCCGTGTGTACAGGGCATTAGGTTCATTCTTGTATTGTCTATGTATATTTTCCTCAAATCTGTGTGAGTTTCCTCTGGGTAATACTGTTTCCTTTTCCAGCCCAAACATATACTGTATATGTAAAACAATGCTTGAACACAGCCGTATTCATTTTCCAGAGCACCCCCAGAGCCTTCACATCTGGAGTTCCATATATGCAAATAATGACTTGCAGTCTGGATGTTGGAGCTCTACCATAAACAACAGCTATGCGCATCTCTCTAATGGTCAGAAGGCAGCAGTGGGAACTCAGAGCTGTTACCTGTAAACTGCAGGTTTCTGTTCACAGAAATAAAAAATAAAAAATTGTAAGTACTTTAGTGAACCCCAGCCTCCCCTTCAATTTAAACAACTGTACAGGCTCCCCTTCTATAATGAAATTTCTTACTCTGATTTCACTGGACACTGTGAATGTCCCACACTGTGCATTAAAAGCTGAATAAGGCCAGACAGCATACCTTCCAACTTTTTGAGATGGGAACGAGGGACACCTATTAACAAAAGTATGGACACGCCCCCTGTCACGCCCCAGTTATAGGAGGGTTATACAAGAAAAAAAAAAAAGATTGGTTAAACCCACAAGTGCTTTTTTACCACTACTATTCCTTTATACTGACTTTACAAATGCAGCCATTTAGAAATTGGATAAAAGATTTAGCACTGGGAAACACTTTTTGAAAGATAAAAAGTGCATTTTTATATACTGTATAACTACACTGTATATAGATCAGACCAAAGTGAGGGACAAATGAGGAGGAAAGAGGGACAGAGGGACTTTGTTCCAAATCAGGGACAGTCCCTTGAAATCAGGGACAGTTGGGAGCTATGCAGATAGTGCCTCTTCATTTAATGGCTAAAGGACTTCCAGCATCATCTAACCAGACCAGGGGTCTCCAAACTTCCTAAACAAAGGGCCTGTTTAGTGTCCTTCAGACTTTAGGGGTGCTGGACTGTGGCCAATGGGAGCAGAAAATGCCCCAGCATCAGTGGCAGTAGGAGACACCTCAGGCTTAGTGGCATAGACATGTGCAGGGAGTGTGCCAAGGGTGCCTGGGCACACCCCAATCACTCTGTGCAGTGCCGATTCCCTCCACTGCCTGGGCTTCCCCTCCGTGTTGTGCCCCCCCAATGCAGTGTTGCTGTTTTCCCTCCTTCCCTCTCCTCTCCCCCTGGCTGCTGCAGGGGATGTTTCAGGATGGAGAGCGGGGGGAAGGGGCTTATCAATGTCTTTTAACAACCCCTTCCTTTTCTAAACAAACACAGTGAACACACTCACTGTGGTAAAACATAACTGATGCATAGTAAACTGTGTTTACTATGTTTCAGTTTGTGAATGAACAGGAAGCGGCTCAGCACAGAGCACTTTCAGCACCCATTCATTCACTGTCCAGTGCAGCTGAGACTGCAGAGAAAGGCACTAGTTTGAGCTTTGGGGTGCACACCCAAGTGGCATAGGCTGCGCACACCTATGCTTAGTGGTCAATGGGAGGAAAAAAAAATTACATAGCGCCTGAGGTCAGTAGCAGGAGGAATAGTGCCCAATAATTGGTATTAGTGCAAGGAATAGTGCCTCATTGTTGGTATCTGTGGGAGGCATAGTGCCCTGTCATTGGTGTCAGTTGGAGGAGTAGTTCCTCATTGTTGGTATCCGGGGGATTCACAGTGCCCCTTTGTTGGTGTCAGTGGAAGGCAAAGTGTCCCATCATTGGTGTCAGTTGGACAAATAGTGCCTCGTTGTTGCTATCTGTGGGAGGCACGGTGCCCCATCGTTGGTGTCAGTGGGAGGCATCGTCCCCCATCGCTGGTATCAGTGGGAGGAATAGTATCCCAACATTGGAGTCAATGGAAGGAATAATGCTCCACTGTTGTTGTCAGCAGAAGGAATAATGCTCCACCGTTGATGTCCGAATAGTGCCTCGTATCTGTGGGAGCAATAGTGCCCCAAGGACCAGATAAAGACAAAAGGGCCACAACTGGCCCACGGGCCACGGTTCGAAAAAAAACTGATCCAGACCTCCCTGTCTGACTGTCCCTGGCTCGCCTCTTTAATTCACTGGGTTTGAGTCTTTTTTTAATCTTGAAGGCTCAGCGTTACTTAGAGCGGTCTGCATGCAAATTCAGCCTGCCTAGGAACGGTCATTCATCCAGACAGGCATCCACCCATTAAGGCATTTTATTATTTGAGTAACTCCTCCCTAGAGCTGGCTCACTGCCATGATCTGCTTGCATTGAATAGAGAAGCGCAAGGACTTACTGTAAGGTATGCAAAAAAAATGGAAATTTTTTTTATTTTATTAGCAGGTTGATGAGGAAAGAGGGAGGAGCCAGGGAAAGCAAACTATAGGCAGATTAAAACTTCAGCTTTAAGGATATATGTCTACTCAAATATATAAGGATATCCAGAAAGTTGGGTATATATGTAAATTTGCTACTGCATCAATTTTCCTTTTTTCATCTATGAGCATATACTTCAAAGTCACCTGAAGGTGGAATCCACCCTTTTACCATATCTTAGCTACTCAAGACATTGGGGCGGGAGTGCACAAACGTCTGTATCCACGCAGTATTAACTGTCCATTGCCATTAAACTTTTATGTGAGCTCTATTATTAATCTTTGGAGTTTTTTTTTATCTGCTGCTAAAAGACTTAAAGGCAGTAATTGTCAATGACAGAGAAAGGGAGAGATGATGAATCAGTATGCAAGAATCATAACGATCCAGAGCTAGATGTATGCAGGCTCCTGTTCCTTGCTGTTTCCATACTGTCATCGCTCCCCGGGGTATAGGTGTTACGTATGACGCTGTCATATCACAACCATCTGTAATGAAATACTGCATCGCAATGTAAAGCAATATATTCCCATCCGATCCAGCCACTGTCCGTGCATCCTACAATCTTTATTACTTCGATCAAGGAAGAGAGCAGGAGCGCACTGAATAACAGTCCCTTGTGCAGCCAATTAAAGGGACAATACAGTTTATTTTCACTGTGTGCGCATCTTGACTTGTCTGCAAACATTTCCCTGAGCAGAATTTTTGATGTGACTTTCACATTCCATATTTTCTGTGTTCATTAAAGTAAAGGTAAACGCTTAACTGAATGTTTTCTTTTCCTCTTTGCTATAGCACTGTCTATCATAAACCATAGACATTTATTAAGATTAAATACCGTATATACTTGAGTATAGGCCGACCCGAATATGAGCCAAGGCACCTAATCTTAATCTTTTCTCTGGGAAAACTTATTGACTCGAGTATAAGCCTAGGGTGGGAAATGCAGCAGCTACTGGGTAAACAATGCCCATCTGTAGCCTCACTGTGCCCATCTGGACCTCACTGTGCCCATTTGCAGCCTCACTGTGTCCACCTGTATCATCAGTGCCCATCTGCAGCCTCACTGTGCCTATTTGCAGCCTCACTGTGCCCATTTGCAGCATCATTGTGCCCACCTGCAGCCTCACTGTGCCTCATTTGCAGCCTCACTGTGCCCATTTACAGCCTCACTGTGCCCATTCTCAGCCTCATTATGCCCGATTGCAGCCTCACTGTGCCCATCTGCATCCTCACTGTGCCCATTTACAGCCTCACTGTGCCCATTCTCAGCCTCATTATGCCCGACTGCAGCCTCACTGTGCCCATCTGCAGCCTCACTGTGCCCATCTGCATCCTCACTGTGCCCATTTACAGCCTCACTGTGCCCATTCTCAGCCTCATTATGCCCGACTGCAGCCTCACTGTGCCCATCTGCAGCCTCACTGTGCCCATCTGCATCCTCACTGTGCCCATTTACAGCCTCACTGTGCCCATTCTCAGCCTCATTATGCCCGACTGCAGCCTCACTATGCCCATCTGCAGCTGTACCTGTGATAACTAAAACAGCGGGTGTCTCCCCCTGTGTCATGCCCATCTGCAGCTGTACCTTTGATAACTAAAACAGCGGGTGTCCCGCTGTGTCATGCAGTATGTTCGGCGGCCGTCCATTGTAACAAAGCCCCGCCTTCTCCACGTCCGTGATAGACAGAACACTGATACAGTTTCCCAGCATTATATCAGTGTTCCAGCTATCACGGACGAGGAGGCGGGGCTTTGTTACAATCAACGGTCGCCAAACAGACTGCAAGCACAGTGGGAGACACCCGCTGTTTTAGTTATCAAAGGTACAGCTGCAGATGGGCATGACACAGTGGGAGACACCCGCTGTTTTAGTAATCACAGGTACAGCTGCAGATGGGCACCCTCACTCGAGTATAAGCCGAGAGGAGGGGGGGGGGGGGGTTGTTGGCTTTTCAGCCTAAAAAATGTGCTGAAAAACTCGGCTTATACTCGAGTATATATGGTACTTGCTTTATCAATTTGTTTTTTATCCCTTGTTGCATATTAGCACTGCTGATATCCTGCAGCCACTTTGCAGTCTACATGCATTCCGGCAATGGCTGCATTGCATTTCTCAGCGCAGCATTCCTGCTATTGACAACAATGAAGTGTGCCTGTGCAATGTGCTACAACATGGCTGCTTGTAATCTACAGCGAGAAAGCATGCAACAAGGTGACAAAACAGGAGAACAATACTGAGACAAGAACAGAGTATTGCCATCCTATAATATGACAAGTCCAACAAGGACCCCGAAGGGCCTGGTATTGATTCGGGGGGGACCCCACACCGTTTCTTTCCCTGGTTTTTTTTTTTTTTGCTTTGCAATTTTTTTTTTACATTTATCTGTCAGTGGGGAATCGCTGACAGCTGATGACTCATCGATTGTGAAGGATGCGGCGGCCGGCTTCCCGGGCTGCTCCTTAGCAACCAACTATACACAGTTAAAGCGAAAAAAGAAAGACGCAAAAAGCAAAACACATTAAAAAACGCAACACTTGCATTTCTGGTGCGGCTCCATTGAAGTCTATTACATGCAAAATACAATCTACTATGGGAAAAAAGTCCCTGACTGTTTCCAAAAACGAACCGGCTGAAAAATGCATAGGTGTGAACATGTACCATGGGAAATCATATTAAATGGACTAATAATTCATACAAGAAGCTGCGCTAAAAAGTGTTGAGTCAATAGACGCAGCAGCAGGACATGGGAGCACACTCCGCACGAGTTCCCCAGAGGGAGAGCAACTCTCCAACGGGGCACTCGAGAAGAGGAGGAGCCAGGAGCGTTGCTGAGGGACCCCAGAAGAGGAGGTCACTCTGTGCAAAACCAACTGCACAGAGGAGGTAAGTATGACATGTTTGTTTTTTAAAACAAACCTTTACATATCCTTTAAAGTGGAGCTCCACCCAAAAGGGAAAGTTCCGCTTTAAGCACTCCCCCCTCCCCAAATATGCCACATTTGGCATGTCATTTTTGGGGGGGGGGGACAGGTACCTAGTTTTGACGGTGGCTCAAGTGGAAGTTCTCCTCTCCCCCTCCCTCCTTGCAATCTTCTGGGACACGCCACAGGTCCCACAAGATTGTCCGACCAATGGGGAGGCGCTGCACGACTCGCGCATGTGCAGTGCGCACCCAGTTGTGAAGCTGCAAGCTCTCCCAGCCTGGTGCCCACACTTGCAATGCTGGCGCTGGGGAGAGGCAAGGGTTCGGGTGGCCACATCGCTGAACCGTGGGACAGGTGAGTGTGTGTTTATTAAAAGTCAGCAGCTACATTTTTTTGAAACTGCTTACGTTTGATAAACACAAAAATGAGTGGAGCTCCACTTTAACGCTCACCCTATGTGTCACGGTCTAGCCTGAAGTTTTCTGTTGGTGCATTCTTACCTCCTTGCTGCAGTGCTTCTGATAGATCTGTGATTTCATTCACATGTGCTGCTGGTTTTTGTGTTCATTGATGGGTGTCGCCTGCTCTACTGTAGATTTTATATCCCTTTCTCTTCTATCAAATCCTGGCCCGCCTCCCAGGCGTCTTCCCTATACATAGAGATATTTACTGGCAGGCTGGGTTGCCTGAACAACACTAGTTTCTCTGCACTCCTGGTTTTCTCTGTATTACTTGTATTTTGTGCCTGACTACCCATGTACCAACCCCGGCTTCATCTACTGTTTCTGCTTGCCTGACGCCCGCTCTGACTTCGGTCCGTTTACCGGATCCACTTCTGTCTCCTGCCATCTGTACTCTGCAAACGCAAGAGTGTGTCAGCCGGATGTACCTGGGGACTGAGAACTGGTTCCATTTTGCTGCAAGTCCATCTCCACCATAAGACAGGCTAGGGCTTAGTCTCTGCGTCCTGGGAAACCCCCCCGAGTTGGCTTTCTAAAGGGGCTCACGACCACAGCAACCAGACACTATGCATTTACAAGAACTGTTTTGGAGGCTCCAGTTAGATTAGAGAGCTGCTTTTGAAATCAAACATCAATAACGTACATATAACCAGGATTCCAATTGTTCTTACAGGTCCAGGGCTTCTGCACCCCAAGACAATATTAGTCACTCAGTCAGTCAAGGCAGCACACAGATTTCCGTACTGATAGGTTCTCTTTTATATAAAACTTTATTTCTCCTTCTGGTGGCTATCTTTAGGAGTGAAATCAGCTTATTGATCGAAGATCTAGTGTTGTGTCTAGTGAAGCATTATTGGGGGGATTAACAGAGTGGTGTGACTACAATGTTTGCACTACTCTTCTAAACATAAAAGTGGAGCAGATGCAACTCCTTCATAACAAAGGGGCGCCAGCCCTATTATTAATTAGGAGCAACCAGTTCTCACTCTACTGGCAGAGAGAGGGATGTGAGCTGTATGCTGACAGCTTACATCCCATGCGACAAGGTTGCACCTGGCAGGGGTCTGTGGCAGTTTTCTATATAGAAAACTGCTGTATTTGCTCTGTTAAAAAGATACTTCAGCCATATCTTGAAAAATTAAAAGTCAGCAGCTACAAAAACTGTCTGACTTTTAATTAACAGACACTCACCAGTCCGGGGATTCAGTGCCTTCCTCGCCTGGGCCAGTTTCTTCACCGCTCTTCAGTCCCCAGCACCGGCATGTTAACTGTTGGCAGCCGGCTGTCACTCCTTGCGGATTCAGACAACGGCTGCCCACTACACGTGTGCAATCTGCTCTGTGCTTTGTGAATGGACCCGCAGCCTTCTGGGACCTGTGACATGTCCCAGAAAGTTGCGGGCAGGGGGAGGGAAGAGAACTTCCGCTTGGATCACTTAGGCGATACGATCGTAAGTGGGAGTGGGTACCTGTCAAAACTGAGTACCAGCTCCCCACCCCTAAAAAAACATGTTCCATATATGATTGGGGGGGTGGGTGGGAGGTTGAAGTGTGGAACTTTCCCTTTTGGATGAAGTTCTGCTTTAATTAGGTGTGGACTTGCTCTAGTTCCTAGCGCACATAGTGCCCCATCATTAGTATTAGTGCACAGAATAGTGCCCCAAGTCTATCTGCTCAGTTGATGTAGCGCATGCCATAACTGACTGCTTCCTGCACCATTATAATGGTGCTGGAAGTTAAGTTTATTTCCCAGTATGTGTCTAAACTAACCCTAGGTATACATTTGCATTGAAGTAAACAGAGCAGTAAAGCACTATCACTGTGCAGCACCACTAAGGAGGAAGCAGAGTCTGCAAATATAACTGCCACAAGGTCCATTATATAGCCAAAAGTTTGGACACCTAACCATTACACCTATATGAGATTGGTCATTCCATTCCAAATCCATGGGTATTTATATGAGTTGCTCTTAACCCCCTCAGCGATATCAACCTCCACTCTTCTAGGAAAGGCTTTCCACAAGATTTTGGAGTGTGACAGTGGGAATTTGATACCATCCAGCCACAAGAGCATTTGTGAGGTCAGGAACTGATGTGGGACAAAAAGATCTAGCTCACAATCGGCCTTTCAAGTTATCTCAAAGGTGTTCAGTAGGGTTGAGGTCAGGGCTCTGGGTCAGCTGTTCTGTGGTTAAAAGGTCGCTCCACTAAAAACGAATACACTTTATTGTGTGAATATTGGTTTACAGAAAGTTTTTTCCACTTGAGTTTAGCATTTCCATTACTCCAAAAGAGTTTGGTCTTTCTGCTGTATTCTTGGTAATGGGAAGTAAAAGAAAGTATAATACGTTCCCCTTGTAAAATCCTTGCAGGATAAACATTGTGTTGCCAGGGTCCCCGGGCGATATTAAAAGTCAAGGAGTAATTCGGATGCCAGATGTTCTTTTTCTGTACAATATCTGATTGGTTGCTGTTGGTAACATTGATATTTCCCTGTTCTCTAGTTTACATAACTAAGCCCTAATAGGCTTCATTTGGAGGAAGAATCTGGTTGTTAAGAGACAACACAAAATGTTCTTTTACATATTTCGATAAGCAAGGCCCAACACGTCTGCTATTCAACTACCGTACATTTTGATTCCCTTTTCTTATTAATCCCCAAACTGAAACCCTCTAATCTTTCCATGCTGAGAGTCTAGTCATTTGTAAAGATGTGTAAAGTTTTTTGATTAGACGTGTCCTTTGCTATGCTTTTCGAGCCTGACACTGACATGGTATTTCATTTGCAGTACGCAAAAAAAAAGTGTATCTAAGGTCAAATTTTTTTTCCTCATGTTACAGCTGTCACAGGAGGACATCTTCCAAAAAGGGATACCTGTCTAAGGGGGGATTTCCTTAATTTAGGAAAGATTTCCTCTCATTTGCTGTTATGTCTCCAGGACAGGAAGTAGGGAGGAATCTCCCTAATGAGACCCATTCTCTACTCTATGCAAAAAAAAAGTTTGGCTAAATATTTTGAAAATTTAAAGCATAACTATGCTTGGTATACAATGCCAAGCTGCTGCTAACAAAGCAAACAGAATATTGGCATGCATTAAAAAAGGGATTAACTCCAGAGATAAAGCGATAATTCTCCCGCTCTACAAGACTCTGGTCTGGCCTCAACCAGAGTATGCTGTCCAGTTCTGGGCACCAGTCCTCAGGGAGGATGTACTGGAAATGGAGCGAGTACAAAGAAGGGCAACAAAGCTAATAAAGGGTCTGGAGGATATTAGTTATGAGGAAAGGTTGCGAGCACTGAACTTATTCTCTCTGGAAAAGAGATGCTTGAGAGGGGATATGATTTAACATTTAGAAATACCGTACTGGTGACCCCACAATAGGGCTAAAACTTTTCCGCGGAAGGGAGTTTAATAAGACACGTGGCCACTCATTAAAATTAGAAGAAAAGAGGTTTAACCTTAAACTGCTTAGAGGGTTCTTTACTGTAAGAGTGGCAAGGATGTGGAATTCCCTTCCACAGGCGGTGGTCTCAGCAGGGAGCATCTATAGTTACAAAAAACTATTAGATAAGCACCTGTAGGACCACAACATACAGGGATATACAATTAAATACTGACATATAATCACACACATAGGTTGGACTTGATGGACTTGTGTCTTTTTTCAAATTCACCTACTATGTAACTACGGGTTAAAAAAGATAAATAATAAATGCAATGGCAGCTTTAATGAAAATAAGAAAATCAGCTTTCACTGCAATACTCACTTCTTCCCTAGCATCGTTCCCAAAGATGCTCTACTTCATCCTGCAACTCGGTCCCTCTTCTGGGCTGAATGATGCCCAGTGCCAACAACAACAACTTGGATCTCCTTGGATCTTCTCAAAACCTCCTACTCTCAAGCTCTCTCATCTCCTCCTCCCATGCTCGTCTCCAGGATTTCTCCAGAGCCTCTCCCATCCTCTGGAACTCGCTACCTCCACCTGTCCGGCTATCCCCTACTCTTGCTACCTTCAGGCGATCCCTGAAAGCGCATCTCTTCAGGAAAGTCTATCACGTCTCCAACTAATCTTTTACCGCTTCCATCAGCTCATTCCCCACAGTTACAACCTTTTGTACCACCTTCCCCACCCTATTAGATTGTAAGCTCTTCTGACCAGGGCCCTCTTAATCCTCTTGTGTTTTATTGAATTATAACTGTGTTGTCTCCCTTTTATATTGTAAAGCGCTGCGTAAACTGTTGGCACTATATAAATCCAGTATAATAACAATAATAATCACTAGTCTTTACACGAACAAAGTTACATTTTTGGACTTGTGTAAAATAAAGTCTGATTGGTTACTAAAGGAAAAAATACTAAGCATGTCAAATCAGCTTTGTTTTTTTGCACTGCTCTGGTGACTAGCTAAACCCTAGGTTTCACAGTGTTTTAGGGGCACACTAACAATTAGGGGATGCTATGTCTCCCGTCTAAATTCTTTTTTTCATACTGCAATTTTACATTACATTAGGATTCTTCATTCGCCATGGTTGCACAGCAAGTATATGTGGGCTCGAAGCTAAGAATTTCAAATATCTGCAGCCAGGTGCTGACACCTTTGGCAAATCGCAGGGTGTCATAACTCACATTCTGTCTGGCCTCCAATTATAATAAGCTGGCCAAGTGGCACAGAGAGGACATGACATCCCAGCAGCCCCCAGGCTGTGGAAGGGGATATGCTAATTTTGGCACCTATCTGGAGATGGTCCTAGATTCCTAGATTTCACTGCTTCTGAGGCTACCAGTGAAAACACCTGAGCCGGGGCAATGATTAGGACCTTAATGTGATTCCCTTCAAAGTAAAAAATTTGGAATGGGCGATAGGGAAGGATAGAGGGTTCCTTTAGCTGCGTAATACTAAAGAAGAGAAAAAGGGGAGGAGTAGGATCATATGGTTTACAAAGCACGGAGAAAGACTGCTGCTGGCAAGACCTGTCAGTGCTTAATTGAAAATAAAATTAAAAAATTTAAGTCAGAGACAAAGTCCAAATTGAAAATTGCGTTTTTTTTTTTTTGGTTTTTTTTTTCACAGACAAAGAGACTGAAGAAAAAGGAGAACATTTAGAAAATAATTACAATTACTGTTAGAAAATTCACTCATCATCGGTGTATCTTTAGTGGAGTTGGTCTCAAAAGTTGAACTGTTATTTCAAAGCCATTGTTTCTAATTTTTAGAGAGTTTTTAATGACTTGGTCAATACCAACAAATTGGTACACATCCAATGTAGTGCCTATATTAAAAAAGGTATCAAGGTCTTTATCAAGTAACTACAGACCTAAAGGTGTAATTTCTATAGTCAAGAAGATACTTTAGAGCAGGCACGTGCAATTAGCGGACCTCACAGCTGTTGCAAAACTACAAGTCCCATCATTCCTCTGCCTCTGGGTGTCATGCTTGTGTCTGTCAGAGTCTTTCTATGCCTCATGGGACTTGTAGTTCTGCAACAGCTGGGAGGTCCGCTAATTGCATATCCCTGCTTTAGAGTTTAATAAAGAACCAAATAGAAGAATTTTTGATAGAAAACAATATTCTATATTCTGTCCTGCTCCCACTTCCAGCTCAGTTCGCCGTGGTGGACTGAGCCAGAAGCTCAGCCTCCCTTCTTTCCCCTGATGGAACCCATCACAGGTCCCAGAAGACTGTGGCCCATTCACAAAGAGCAGCACAGTAGGAGACAGGCTGTGAATAATTGGCTTGGTTAAGGATACCACTGGATCCCTGGACAGGTAAGTGCCCTAATATTAAAAGTCAGCAGCTACAGTACAGTATGTGTACTGTACTGTACTGGAGCTCCTCTTTAAGGTCTATAGGCTTAGAAAATTCAGTCCCTAAATAATAGATAGAAAACTGGCTAAAAGACCGTATTCAGAGAGTAGTGATTAATGATTGATAGATACTCTGAATGGTCTAATGTTATTAGTGGTGTACCCAAAGTTCAGTTTTGGGACTCTTACTTTTTAACCTATTTCTAAAATGATATTGTGTTGAGATTAAAAGTACCATTTCTGTGTTTGCAGATGATGCCAAGCTATGTAATGGAAAAACATCCTTACATAACTTACAGGCAGACCTTAATGTACTGTATGATTGGGTAACTATGTGACAATCAAGTTTAACGTTGACAAAAGTTATGCACTTGGAGGCAGTGGCGGCTGATGTTTTTTTGTTTGGGAGGGCGGCAAACAACCACGCCCCCGCGCGGCACCTCAAACCCCCCCCCCCACTGTCTGCCGGTCCACCGGCACTTACCCCATTGGCCGTAGGGATCGGCGAGCACATCGGGGATCGGCGGGCACACAGCAGCGGGAATCAGTGGGCACATCAGGCAGGGGATCAGTCTGCGGCAGGGCATCTGGCGGCGTCTCCTGTGTCTTCTCTTCTGAGATCACGGCGGCTTCTGCCGTGCGTCTCCTCCCCACCTCCAAGGCGTCCAATAGGATTTCCTGACCTTTCAGCCAATTGGGAAACGGGTAACAGACCCGCGCTAGAAGAGCGAATATTCATTTGCTTTTCTAACACACCTGGGTGGGCTCCGAGCTCAATGCTCTGCGCTCCGAGTCCACCCTATTTTGAAGCCTATTAGGGCCTATGGCTTTAATCAGGTGCTTCAAAAAAACACCCCCGCCGCTGTAATTCAGGCACCGAGCGTCCTGAAAGGGGCCGGATGCCTGAATAGGGGGGGCCGAAGCGGCCAGTGGATAGATTCATGCTATGTATAAATCTATCCATTAACCATATAAGGGGGTGGTGTGGATAGAGGGGGCGGCGCCCATGTGCCCTTAATGGACGGGACACCCCTGCTTGGAGGAAAAAAAACATGCATGCATCATACATTCTAGGAGGATTACAACTGGTCAATAATCAAGAAGGATTTGTGAGTTCCGGGAGATGATTGAATTAATAATAGCATGCAATGCCAAGTTTCTAATGCAAACACAATAATTTCTTGTTTTATAAAAAGGGAAAGATTCCAGAGAGAGATATAATCCTGCCCCTGCACAAAGCATTAGTAGGGCCTCATCTGGAATAGCAATTCACTTTGAGAACCAACTCACAAAAAGGATGTTGGAGAACTGGAGAGAGAGCAGAGAAGGGGAACTAAACTGATAAGAAGCATAGAGGACCTCAGCCATGAAGAAGGATTAGCTGATCTGAATTTATTCCCCCTTGAGAAGAGGAGTTTAAGGGGGACATGCTCAACATATAATAATACATCAATGATCCATATAGTGAACTTGGTGCAGTGTTATTCACTTTAAGATCATTGCAAAAGAAAACGGCCACTCTTTGCATCTGGAGGCAAAGAGGTTTAACATCTGCATACATTTCTAGCCAGCTTAGCTGATTGTTTAGAAAAACCTTGATGCATTCCTAAATGCGCATCATATAACTAGCTTTTAAAAGGACAAGTCCACTTTTGTTGGAAAAAAAATAGCAAATAAAAAAATATAATATAATATAGTGTATATAGTTGCAACCCAAGTCATATTGCAATTGAATGTTTTTAAAAATGACCTTTCATTTTCAAACTGCAGTACTGTAATTCTCTGTAAAATGCAATGCAATATAGCAACCTGGAGGTGTTCTGTACACAGATGGCATACAGAAGGCCCCCTAGATATGTCATTTTCTGCTTGTGTCATTGGCTTACTGATTTTGCCCTAAGATACAAATTCAGTTTTGTGCATCCCCTGCAACACAAATGGCATTTTTGGTGAGATATTCCCAAAGGAAATCATGTCTAAAGGGATGCAAACCTTGCATTTTTTCTCATTAGAGCCCTGCAGGTGCAGCAGCTGATTGATAATTAGAAAACCACTCCCCTACAGACACACATGCACATTAGACAATCAAACAGATATTTCTCCAGAATAAAAAAAAGTAAGGATCTGCAACAAAGTTTGTTACAATCCCTGCAATGTACATAGATCACCCAGAGGGGAATATTTTTTCTCAACAAAAGTGGAGTTACTCTTTAACAATTAAAGCAATAACACCAGAAATTATTGATTCAAGGATTTTCTGATTGCCTTAGGGCAGCCTTTTTCAACCAGGGTGCCTAGGTACCCTGGCTGCTGTCAGGGAAATCGTATGCACAGTCATGCACAAAGATGTGCATTAAGATGTGCACTTGCTAATAGAAATTCTCAAGTGACAACTAGAGTTTCCCTAACTCGCACGCATGTGCATAATAATTTGTGGGTGACAACTAGATGTACACTGACTCGCTCGCGTATACACACACATTAGCATGCAGAAATACTTGCCACTCTCTTGCCTATTTAAAGTGGCTCCATAGACCAGAAGATTCCTGAGTGGTCGTCAGCTTCTACCATCTGTGACCTGATCCTGTGTTTGTTCCTGTGTATACTCTGTGTGCTCGTTCCTGATACCTTATTGCTGACCTGGCTTGTGACCTGACTCTGCCTTCTGCCTATCATTCCGTCCACAAGTCTGCCTGCTGCTTGGCACCTGCTACGAGTACCTTCCGTCCAGGATCTCCAACTAGGCACCTGTGCCACTCCCTGCCCTGTTATATCAAGTCACCACCTTCAGGAGAAACAGGACGGGAGGTGTAAGGCAAAGCCCTCCTGTCAGCTTGACCTCAACCAGGTATGTGATAGGTGCCTTCTAGGCTCTTCATGGGTGCCTTGGCAAAGTGCGTAAAAATTGCCCCAAATTGCCCAAAAATTGTGTACAAGCCAGCGGGTGGATCAAGTCTACTTTTCTTTGTTACTCAGAGCCACAGTTTTTATTGTGCAGCATTACAACCTTGGGCGCTGTGCAGGCCAGCCATATAGATCTTGCACTACCTAAAACTATTCGTTTCGTTGTTTTTCGATTTTAGAATGCGGTGCCTCGAAATTTGCAAAATTTTAAAGGGTGCCTTGACTGGAAAAAGGTTGAGAAACACTGCCTTAGGGCATCTGAAAAACATTTTTGTTGCCCCTAGTGGAGC
Organism: Lithobates septentrionalis; assembly: GCA_037952835.1. Lineage (NCBI taxonomy): Eukaryota > Metazoa > Chordata > Amphibia > Anura > Ranidae > Lithobates > Lithobates septentrionalis. The sequence continues at coordinate 415,366 of JBBDGP010003377.1, forward strand.
AAACCGAACCAAGCTCTATAAGGGTTTTGCCTTCCTCTGAATTAATTGTGGGTATAGGGTTCTGTATATGGAGATTTTTAATGAATGTATTCATTATTCTATTGGTTGACCTCAATGGACTTGTGTCTTTTTTTTTTCAATTTGACTAGCTAGTAAGTATGTAAAATGTGCCATGTTGCTTTGTGGCTCACATTGGACCTTGAAAGAGAAAAGGATTTTAATTACCAAGTGTCCTTCATTATCAAAGACGGTACAAGGCTCATACTGTCCATACTAATGCACTGTCACTGTTTCGGCGCATATGTGAGACAAAAGAATACAAAATATAATGATCCGTGTCTGGCTGTCTGATAAATATCAAGCCGGGGTCCTTTTATGTCCTACTAAATGAAGTCAGTGTGACTTAAGGAGTCAGATCATACGGTACATAGAAAATTTTTCAATTACAGGAAATCAGTGTCAAAGGTGTGCAGCATCTTAGGGTAGCCACTGAGACTGATCATTCTAAGCTTGTGGAAGCTTATCTGTAATTTGCATCATTGAAACCAATCTGTTTTCCTAAATTACCCGAGGAGGAAGAGTGGACACATACTGAAAGGAAAGAAAGCATACTGCCAGCATCTAGTATACATTATGCCGCGTACACACGAGCGGACTTTACGGCAGACTTTGCCCGGCGGACTTTTCGACGGACTTTCTGAATGAATGGACTTGCCTACACACAATCCACCAAAGTCCGTTGAATTCGTACGTGATGACGTACGACCGGACTAAAACAAGGAAGTTCATAGCCAGTAGCCAATAGCTGCCCTAGCGTGGCTTTTTGTCCGTCGAACTAGCATACAGACGAGCGGACTTTTCGACCGGACTCGATTTCGACGGATTGATTTAAAACATGTTTCAAATCTAAGTCCGTCCAACTTTTGAGAAAACAAAGTCCGCTGGAGCCCACACACGATCGAATTGTCTGACGAAATCCAGTCCGCCAGGCAAAGTCTGCCGTAAAGTCCGCTCGTGTGTACGCGGCATTAGGCTAGAGATCGAAATCATCACTGTTGTTGCATGTCTGAAGTAGAGGTAGAGAATAGTGTTCACATGAATGAGCGTTATGGGACTCTTGAATGATGCATCAGCATGTACAGGATAAAACAAATCCATCTACATTTGTAAGTTATATGGTGTAACCCAGACAGGGATAGGAGTGTGCAGTAGTATGCAGAGCACTTTTCTATTCAGCCACGGGGGAACTGTCCAACAGGCATGGTGCTGAAGGCTTTGTAATGCAAAAAGTGATCTTAAAGAGGAACTGCAGTCTGCTCACATAATTTGTAATAAAAACATCTTTGCCATTCTGAAGCTTCCCTCCAACCACTTTGCATATTATTTTATATATACTGTGATTCTGTACTTGCCAAATACGCTGCAGAAATCTCCCTCCACTGAGTCTGGCTGCATCCATTTTAACTGTGGGCAGCTGGAGCTGCTGCCTGTTCACTTGCTGGATTTAAACAGACACACAGAGGCACACCTCCAGCTCTGCAGCTCTCATTGGCCCTCTTATGACTCATCCCCCCTCCCTTCCTGGAAAACTCTCATGAGAGTGAGAGAGAGAGAGAGAGCTGTGTAATGCCGCGTACACACGGTCGGACTTTTCGTCTACAAAAGTCCAACGGACGCTGACGGACTAAAGCTGGCTGGTAATCCGATCGTGTGTGGGCTTCTCCGGACTTTCAACGTACTTTTTTAGCCTCAAATCCGACGTACTTTAGATTTGAAACATGCTTCAAATCTTTACTTCGTAACTACGACGGACCCCGAAATCCGCTCGTCTGTGTGCTAGTCCGACGGACAAAAAGCCACGCTAGGGCACCTATTGGCTACTGGCTATGAACTTCCTTATTTTAGTCCGGTGTACGTCATCACGTACGAATCCGTCGGACTTTTGTGTGGTCGTGTGTAGGCAAGTCCGTTCGTTAGAAAGTATGCCGCAAGTCCGCCGCAAGTCCGCCGAAAGTCTGCCGGAAGTCTGTCGGACAGGCTGTCTGACTTTTGTAGACGAAAAGTCCGACCGTGTGTACGCGGCATAAGATGTCACACGCCTAGGCTTTTTACCAGACAAGAAACAGGAAGTGGGCTGCATAAAGTATTTACTGGCGGGAAAAAGATGTTTTATTATCCAAAGTTAAAACAACAAGGGCAAGAGATTTAATAGATGGAAAATTAAAAAAATGACTGAAGTTCCACTTTAATGTGGACCATAAAGGGTTACTAAACCCACAACAGTAAAATCTGTCTGTATATGCAGTATAGCAAGCCTGTTATGCCGCGTACACACGGTCGGACTTTTCGTCTACAAAAGTCAGACAGCCTGTCCGACAGACTTCCGGCAGACTTTCGGCGGACTTGCGGCATACTTTCTAACGAACGGACTTGCCTACACACGACCACACAAAAGTCCGACGGATTCGTACGTGATGACGTACACCGGACTAAAATAAGGAAGTTCATAGCCAGTAGCCAATAGGTGCCCTAGCGTGGCTTTTTGTCCGTCGGACTAGCACACAGACGAGCGGATTTCGGGGTCCGTCGTAGTTACGACGTAAAGATTTGAAGCATGTTTCAAATCTAAAGTACGTCGGATTTGAGGCTAAAAAAGTACGCTGAAAGTCCGGAGAAGCCCACACACGATCGGATTACCAGCCAGCTTTAGTCCGTCAGCGTCCGTTGGACTTTTGTAGACGAAAAGTCCGACCGTGTGTACGCGGCATTATACTCACTGTGGAACTTAAGGGGTTAAACCTCTGCATTGTGTAAAAAGGCTGTTTGATCCTGTATGCACAGATCCTCCCCCACCTGCACTGTCTATCTGGGGAAGGCCAGCTAACACAGGCAACAGCCAACCTGCACATGCTCAGTTGTGTCTTTTATGCTGGAGAAAACATTTACTTGTTCTCAGGGCTAGCCAGGTCACATGATTTTGACATCACACATGTGGGCGTGTATACAGGCTGCAGTGGAAATCGCCTCCTACCTGAACTCTCAGCACTGGAGAAACTGTGCAGTTTATCACTGACCGCGGTATATGGATTAGCCAAAAAGGTATATAGTGGCAATATTTTAATATAAAAAGAAGATTTATAAGCTGTGGGCGCTGTGGGCACTGTATGGGGGGGGGGATGAACTATTTTCATATTACTGGGTTTAGTAACACTTTAATGTGAAAATCAAAATCAAAAAGTGAAGATTTATATTATAGATAACTTCTAGCAATGCTAATTGTGCCTAAACAGTAATCTTGAAAAAACGTTTGCCTAGGGTTCTTCCTAATGACAACCGAGGACTTCCTGTGCCTACAGCCTTATAGCATTGTAACCTGGACTGTAGATGATAACAGCTGTATAACTTTTTCCTTTGTTGCTGTTATATTATACTTCTGCAGTGTGGACAGGGTTAAACTGAATATTCATTAATGCAGAAGTGCAGCAGTCATCTTTAGGGAGACCACTTTGCAATGCTCATCTATGCAGCATCTCCAGGGCAGGGGGCAGCTATCTTGGCTGGGTCTGATTCAGTCCTGGAGGTGGTGTGGCCTGCCATGAGGAAAACGGGAAACGGCCGAACCTGAAGGGATTTCCCTTTTTCAGCTATCACAGCCTTAGAGCATTACCGCTATTCATATCCCAGCTGATGACAAAGCACTTTTACTACTTGCTTTCAACCCGCAGAGCTTTACATCTACACACCAGAACAAGGTACTTTATGCTCTAGATGGTTATCTCTGCTAACTGTGCTCCTGTTGGGAACTTGGTATTTGCTTCATGAGTGACCACCCATGTTGTCAGCATTACTTTGTGTTTCCCGCATCTCCTCTGATCAGCCTGTATGGTTTGCAAATATACCATCCACCATCAAGCCTCCTGCACAGTGTCCCATTCTATGTGTCCCTTTCAGCCACATATTGCAGCCCTCAGAATTTTTTGATTTTAGAATTTTGCATTTGCCCCTCTCTATATCCACATCAGGACTGTGTGGCACTGGCGGTGTCTCTTCATTTTTTGCCTATTGCTTCTTGCAGTGCATTTACATGGTCTACAATGTAGATGCATGTGCAGTGTCCAGGCGTTTTGTTTGTCTGTTTGTCCACAGACAATGTTGTCTATGGATGGTGTATGGTGGAGGATTGATGGCTTTATGAATTTGTACTTCTCTCTTTACATATTTATCTTTTGTAATAAATTGTCAATTTTTGATATTTGAATTGTATTTTTTTGGACACTATGGGGGTCATTTACTATAGCGCCACGGCGCTAATTCGCGCAAATTGCCGCGAACTAGCGCTAATTCGCGGCAATTTAGTGCGAATTAGCGCTAATAGCGCTAATTCGCGCTAAAACGGTATTCACTATAGCGCTGGTGAGAAAATTCTCCCAAAATCGAATTTACTATAGCTCCCTGAATCTAAATAGTGCCCAAACCCTTACTCTGCTAAAACCTAGAGAATTGCACATGGAAATAATGTTTAGAGCATGATATAATTGCCTAAATGGTACTGAAATATGCGGTATATTATTTAAAGATTATCTGCTTTTAAACTGTGTGAAAAAGTGATTTCTACACTGAAATATCTTTAAAAGTCTGCAAAGTGAAAAATTCCCAGTTTTGGACAACTAGGTGCCAACACAACTGAGCATGCTCAGACCTGAAAATAACTCTCATTTTATCTCCAGTGTCTTTTTTACCTGGAGCTATAGTAAATACCAAAATGAGAGCTAATTAGAGAACATTTTTTGGAAGTTAAAATCTGCTCTAGTTTAGTCCAAATGAAGTTTCAGTCACTGATTCTAATGGAACAATTCTAACTTTCACAAAAAAAAACCTTTTAATGTTGAGATGAAATGTATCTTTCTGTGAAATAAATATTCCTTTGCAACATTGTTGCTTCTACTTAAAATATTTTGTTTCTAATACTAGAATGTGGAATGTTTTGATGTTTTGATAAAATATATTTTTCTCTGTCACTTTCACTTGTTACTCTTCATCTCACAACAATCTTTAACCACTTCCCGCCCGGCCTATAGCGGATTGACGGCCGGGCGGTGGTTGTGCTATCCTGACTGGGCGTCATATGACGTCCTTCAGGATAACATGCCGCCGCGCGCCCGCAGGGGCGCGCATCGCGGCGATCGGTGGATCGGTGTGTCAGTCTGACACACCGCTACACCGATCTTGGTAAAGAGCCTCCGGCGGAGGCTCTTTACCACGTGATCAGCCGTGTCCAATCACGGCTGATCACGCTGTCAATAGGAAGAGCCGTTGATCGGCTCTTCCTCACTCGCGTCTGACAGACGCGAGTAGAGGAGAGCCGATCGGCGGCTCTCCTGGCAGGGGGGGTCTGCGCTGATTGTTTATCAGCGCAGCCCCCCCGCAGATCACCACACTGGACCACCAGGGATCGCCACTAGGACCACCAGGGAAGGGAAACATGTGGATGGCCAGGTATGTACCCCATGGCCATCCACATGTGCCCAGTCAGTGCCAAATCTGTGCCAATCAGTGCCCACAAATGGGCACTGATTGGCACAATTATGTTGCAGTGATGCCCAGCAATGCCACACTTAGGGGCATCACTGCCATCAATCAGAATCATCAGTGCCACCCATCAGTGTCCATCGGTGCCACCTGTCAGTGCCCATCTGTGCCCATCTGTGCCCACCTATCAGTGCCCATCCGTGCCCATCTGTGCCAACTATCAGTGCCACCCATAACTACCCATCAACGCCACCTACGAGTGCCCATTAATGCCACCTACAAGTGCCCATCAGTGCCGCCTATCAGTGCCCATCGGTGCCACCTATCAGCGCCACCTACCAGTGCCACCTATCAGTGCCCATTAGTGCCACCTATCAGTGCGCATCAGTGCCACCTATCAGTGCCCATCATCAGTGCCCGTCAGTGCCACCTCATCAGTGCCACCTCATTGGTGCCACCTCATCGGTGCCCATCAGTGCCGCCGTATCAGTGCCCGTCAGTGCAGCCATATCAGTGCCCGTCATTGAAGAAGAAAACGTACTCCTTTACAAAAAATTTTAACAGAAACAAAGAAAAACGTGCTTTTTTTCAAAATTTTCTGTCTTTTTTTATTTGTTGCGCAAAAAATAAAAACCGCAGAGGGGATCAAATACCACCAAAAGAAAGCTCTATTTGTGGGAACAAAATGATAAAAAATTTGTTTGGGTACAGTGTGGCATGACCGTGCAATTGTCATTCAAATTGTGACAGCGCTGAAAGCTGAAAATTGGGCTGGGCGGGAAGGTGTCTAAGTGCCTGGTATTGAAGTGGTTAACCTAAACTCACACAGGTGTCTTTACAATCCACAAACAATACCATTGCTGATGCAAATTTAAAATGAATCACATTTTTTTGTGCTTTTTATTATTTCCAAATATTCATAATTTGAGCCCAAAAAATGTGATATGTGTACCAACATCAGAAATTAAAATGTAATTCCCAAAAATTTGAGGGTAATATTCTACTCTCACCCACAAAAAAACACCAAATATCACAGAATAAATCAAGAAGAATAACTCTTGAGTAATGTAATTCCATCACTTGTATGTCCATAGAAATGCAGTATTTATGTGTTTTTATGTGTTTTTATGTGTATTTATGTGTAGTTATGTGTAGGAGGCTCTCACATGTGGCAGCTCTGTGGCTTAGAGGTTAGAACTTCTGCTTAGTATCTCTGAGGGTCTGGATTCAAATCCCAACCATGTTACTTCATGTGGAGAAGTTGTCTCATCTCCCAGGTCCTATAATTATGTCTAAATGTAGTAGTTATGTGTAGGAGGGTTCCACCACCATTGTAAGTCTTTTCCAGATACACTATTTAGCCAAAAGTATTGGGACACCTGCCTTTACACACACATGAACTTTAATGGCAGCCCAGTCTTAGTCCGTAGGGTTAAAATTTGATTTGGCCCACCCTTTGCAGCTAGAACAGCTTCTGGGAAGGCTGTCCACAAGGTTTAGTGTGCCTATGGGAATGTTTGATCATTCTTCCAGAAGTGCATTTGTGAGGCCAGGCACTGATGTTGGATGAGAAGGCCTGGCTCGCAGTCTCTACTCTAATTCAGCCAAAGGGTGTTCTATCGGGTTGAGGCCAGAACTCTGTGCAGGCCAGTCAAGTTTCTCCACCCCAAACTTGCTCATCCATGTCTTTATGGACCTTGCTTTGTGCACTGGTGTGCAAACATGTTGGAACAGGAAGGGGCCATCTCCAAACTATTCACACAAAGTTGGGAGCATGAAATTGTCCAAAATGTCTTGGTATGCTGATGCCTTAAGAGTTCCCTTAACTGGAACTAAGAGGCCAAGCCCAACCCCTGAAAAACAACCCCAAATCATAATTACCCCTCCACCAAATCATTTGGACCAGTGCACAAAGCAAGGTCCATAAAGACATGGATGAGTGATTTTGGGGTGGAGGAACTTGACTGGCCTGCACAGAGTCCTGACCTCAACACAACAGAACACCTTGGGGATGAATTAGAGAGGAGACTGTAGGTCAGGCCTTCTCGTCGAACATCAGTGCCTGACCTCACAAATGCACTTGGAAGAATGGTCACACATTCCCATAGACACACTCCTAAACCTTGTGGACAAGAAGAGTTGAAGCTGTTATAGCTGCAAAGGGTGGGCCAAATGAGTTTTGAACCCAATACTAATACTGGGATGCCATTACAGTTTATGTGCGTTTAAAGGCAGGCATCCCAATACTTAGGCCAATATACTGTATATTGCTTGTGACACTGAGCATGGCTATGGACTTAGGGCTGGTTCACACCACAGAGATGCAGAGAACATGTGTGGGGATGCCTGGTGGCTAAGTGGGTAGCAGTTCTGTCTAGCAGCACCTGGGATGTTGGTTCAATTCCCCAACATGCTAATCCTTGTGTTGAAGTTTATATGTTCTCCCTGTGTGGGTTTCTCACCACAATCTAAAGACATGCTGGCATTTTATTTGTCTCCTGTCGAAATAGGTTCTAATGTAAGAACATTAATTTTGGACTTTATATTGGAAGCTCATTGCAGCCAGGGACTGATGTTAATGTTTATTAGCACTAATCATGCCCAGGGACTTGGACATTTCAAATTTTAGGGTTTACACTGCACAGGTACATATGCTTAGAAAACTGTTGCTTTGTTTATGTGGATGCAAATGGACTTTGATCTTTGGCCTGTAGTTGGAGATTTGATGCACATAGCCAAGGGCTAACAGAGTTTCGAACACTATTATGTGTTCCTGCCCATCAGGTGCAATCACTTTAGACATACATGAAGAGACAGATTGAAAGATACTGGTGGGCGTGTACTTCTATTGGGTGTGTCAGTGTGCTAACAATACAACCTCTCTTATATAAAGGCCTGCAGTAGGGGGGTTCGTTTGGCCTGAGAAGGTCAGGTTTTTTGCTGTGAATTGTGGGGGAGAAGGAATGCTATTGGGAGATTTGATGAAATTCTTGTGCATTTTTTCAATCAAAAGTGGGTTTATGTGGCCATGCTGTCAATGTTGTGTGTGTATTGTTCCTGTCTGATCATGCAAACATCGTTTGGAAGCATCTGCTGACCTACTCTTCTTTTTTTTTTTTTTTTTTTTTTTTATCTCGTTTAATCGTGTACACCGAAATGCAGCTTCCAGCAGAACATGGTCACCAATGTATGTATGTGTGGATTGTGGGCTGGTGGTAGGTGTTTTGAATAAGTCTTTTGTAATATTATGTGGGAATGCTTTGTAAGAATGACTGTTAAGTATGTTTCTATAATCTTGCAGATAACAATGTGATGTGTTGCCCATTATACACAGAAATTAAAGCTGTGTCCACTCTAAGGTTTTGTCTAATTTTAGATTGTAAGCTCCTATGAGCAGGGCCCTTAAAATCTCATTGCTAAATGTAGCACCATATATCCTGTCCAAAATTTTTTGAAGCTAGTAAATGAATGTAATTTTTTTGTTCTGCTGGTAAAATAAAAATACATTATTGAGCTTTGTTGTGGTGTTTTCTTCTACTTCTACTTTTTTCCCTTTTTAGATTGTGGGTGGTGGTTTTGGGAAAGTGCAATATCTCTTATATTTTATTTCAATATGTATTTGTGCACCAAAAAACTAATCTCTTTGCCCTGGTTCACATTGATGCTACTTTGAAATCGCGCTACTTCACTTGAAGTAGCACGATTTCAAAGTAGCAAGGTCAGCGTGATTTTAGGTGCTACTTGATAGACATCCGTGTGGCTTCATACACAAATGTCTATTGAAGTCGCACCAGAAATCGGCAAAAGTAGTGCAGGAACTACTTTAGCAAACAAAAAAAATGTTGCCCCCCAAAGCACCTTGTCCCCATGTTGATGAGGACAAAGGCCTCATCCCCACAACCCTGGCCCGGTGGTTGTGGGGGTCTGCGGGCAGGGGGCTTATCAGAATCTGGAAGCCCCCTTTAACAAGGGGACCCCCAGATCCCGGCCCTCCCCCCTGTGTGAAATGGAAAGGGGATACAAAAGTACCCCTACCATTTCACCAAAAAAATGTCAAAAATGTTAAAAATGACAAGAGACAGTTTTTGACAATTCCTTTATTTAAATGCTTCTTCTTTCTTCTATTTTCTTTCTTCTATCTTCCTTCGGTTTCTTCCTCCATCTTCTTGTTCTTCTGGTTCTTCTGGTTCTTCATCCAGTCTTCTCGTCCGGCATCTTCCTCAGCGGTGCTGTCTTCCCTTCATCTTCTTTCCTCGGGCCGCTCCGCATCCACGAGTGGATGGGAGGCTCCCGCTGTGTGGCGCTTCTCCTCTTCTGACAGTTCTTAAATAACAGAGGGCGGGTGACCCCGCCCCCTCTGATGCAGGGCGGGTGACCCCGCCCCCCTCTGACGCACGGGGACTTCCCTGTGGCATTCCCTGTGCCGTCAGAGGGGGCGGGGTCACCCGCCCTGCGTCAGAGGGGGGCGGGGTCACCCGCCCTCCGTTATTTAAGAACTGTCAGAAGAGAAGAAGCGTCACACAGCGGGAGCCTCCCATCGACTCGTGGATGCGGAGCGGCCCGAGGAAAGAAGATGAAGTGAAGACGGCGCCGCTGAGGAAGATGCCGGACGAGAAGACCGGATGAAGAACCAGAAGAACAAGAAGAACCAGAAGAACAAGAAGAACCAGAAGAACAAGAACCAGAAGAAGAAGAAGATGGAGGAAGAAACCGAAAGAAGATAGAAAATAGAAGAAAGAAGAAGCATTTAAATAAAGGAATTGTCAAAAACTGTCTCTTGTCATTTTTAACATTTTTGACATTTTTTTGGTGAAATGGTAGGGGTACTTTTGTATCCCCTTACCATTTCACACAGGGGGGAGGGCCGGGATCTGGGGGTCCCCTTGTTAAAGGGGGCTTCCAGATTCCGATAAGCCCCCCGCCCGCAGACCCCCACAACCACCGGGCCAGGGTTGTGGGGATGAGGCCCTTGTCCTCATCAACATGGGGACAAGGTGCTTTGGGGGGCTACCCCCAAAACACCCTCCCAATGTTGAGGGCATGTGGCCTGGTATGGTTCAGGAGGGAGGGGGGCCGCTCTCTCGTCCCCCCCTCTTTTCCTTCGGCCTGCCAGGTTGCATGCTAGGATAAGGGTCTGGTATGGATTTTTGGGGGTACCCCACGCCATTTTTTAAAAAAATTTTGGCGCGGGGTTCCCCTTAAAATCCATACCAGACCTGAAGGGTCTGGTATAGATTTTGAGGGGGACCCCACGCCAATTTTTTTTTAAATTTTGGCCGGGGTTCCCCTTAATATCCATACCAGACCTGAAGGGCCTGGTATGGAATTTAGGGGGACCCCCACATCATTTTTTTAAAATTTTGGTTGGTTGTTCCCCTGTGGGGAATTCCCATGCAGTTTTTATCAATGAACTTTTATGTGTATTGTCGAGCCGGCAATTCAGTATAGCCGCGAGTAGTTTTAAATAACTTTTTTTCCTTTCAAATGTCATTTTGCTGTCAGACTGTACTAAACACAGGAAACATGCACCCCTTTACAGGCATACTATAGACACCTCCCAGGTATGAAATTTAAAGGAATATTACACTTTTATTGTTTCACTCAAAGCATTATTAAAATCACTGCTCCCGAAAAAACAGCCGTTTTTAAAAAAAAATGTGGCATTGATCCATGTCCCCTGGGGCAGAACCCGGGTCTCCAAACACTTTTTATGGCAAAGAACTTGCATATAAGCCTTCAGTGAGAACTTTGGATTTTGCAGGTTCGAGCCCCACTGACTTCCACTATTCCAGCATATGTGATCTGACAGGCATTATTGCCGCAATAGCGCTGCTTTCCATTTGCATTAGCGCTGACTTTCTGAGAGTTGAAGTCTTCCTGGCCTTTTTTGAGAGTTATTTTTTGGTACTGCAGGAGAATTTTGTGGCGCTATAGTAAATGACCCCCTATATCTCAGAGTAAATGAAAAATAAAAAACAATCACGCCTAGGATAAACAGTGCACTAACAAAATTTCTGTGCGGCAGCTGTTTCAATCTAGTGATAAAAGTGAAAACAATGTCTTAGTTAAAGGGTTAATCTTACAAACAAAACAGCACTAGCAAGGTGCCTAATAATATATAAAGGTAAATGGTGAAACAGAGGGAATTAACATTTAACATTTAACGATCCAATCAAAATGATATATACAATGGCTGTAAGATAATTATCCAGTAAAAAAAGTCCAACAAAATATGTAGCACAAAAAGGTGAACGTCCTTGCTCAGATATCTTTACTTTACCTTTTTTTGCTACATATATCATCCTTTTGTTGGACTTTTTTCACTGGATACATAACTATATCTTAGAGGCTCTATGTTGTGGCATTATTCTATACCTATCTTCTTTTGGCATAGCTTTTTTTTCTCTGCTTTCTCCAAGAGCCCCTGTTTGGGCAACCAAAGTTTTTTTTTCTTTCATTGTTTACCGGTTAGTGTTATGCCCTGTACACACGGGCGGACTTTTCGGCAACAAAGGTCCGACAGTCTTTCCGACTGACTTTTGACAGACTTCCGACGGACTTTGGAACGAACGGACTTGCCTACACACGATCACACCAAAGTCCGACGGACTTTTCGGCAACAAAGGTCCGACAGTCTTTCCGACGGACTTTTGACGGACTTCCGACTGACTTTGGAATGAACGGACTTGCCTACACACTATCACACCAAAGTCCGACGGATTCGTACGTGATGACGTACGACCGGACTAAAATAAGGAAGTTGATAGCCAGTAGCCAATAGTTGCCCTAGCGTTGGTTTTCGTCCGTCGGACTAGCATACAGACAAGCGGATTTTTCGATAGGAACTGGGTCCGGCGGAGTTCCAACGTAAAGATTTGAAACATGTTCCAAATCTAAAGTCCGTCAGATTTTTGACAGAAACAGTCCGCTGAAGGTCCGATGAAGCCCACACACGATCGGATTGTCCACCGGATTCGGTCCGTCGGACCAGTCCGGTCCAAAAGTCCGCTCATGTGTACAGGGCATTAGACGTGCACTGCGTTTCAGTTCGAATGTAAACTAATTTTTAGTTATTTAGAGATTCAAATGTATTTTTAGTTGGAATTAGTTTAATTTTATTTAATTTATTCGCTTGCTAATGAATTACAAATTTTCGGAACAATTCAAATTTGGATTGGTCAAAAAATGATCAACTGATTCAAATTCAGTGTTAGTAATAGCTGGTTGTTAAGGAGTGAGCTCGGAACCCGGCTGCCGCGTCCTTAACAATTGATGACTCATCAGCTGTCAGCGGGCTTCCGTGCTGACAGCTGGGATGTAAACAAAAGAATTGCGGCGATAGAAAAAAAAAAAAAACAGCGTGGGCCCCCCCAACAATCTATACCAGGCCATATGCCCTCAACATGGGGGAGTGCTTTGGGCCCACCCCCCACCCCAAAGCACCTTGTCCCTATGTTGATGGGGACAGGGTTTGGCTGTGGTTGTGGGGGGTCTGTGGGCAGGGGGCTTATTGGAATCTGGAAGGCTCCTTTAACAAGGTAACCCCCAGATCCTGCTACCTCCCTATGTAAGTGAGTATGGAACATATTCACCAAAAAAGTGTAAAAAGTGAATAAAGACACTACACAAGTATTTGACAATTCCTGTATTAAAAAATAAAAAACAATGCCACCTGGTGTAGCTCCATCCGCAGTCACGCCGCCCGCAGCACCGCTGGATCTGAAAAAAGAAAAAGATAAAAAATCTGGCCTTGTCGAAGGCTCCCCTCTGACTGCCTGCTCCTCCATCTGACATTTCTTAAATAGCTAAGGGTGGAGTCGCCCAATGATTTCAACGATTCCGAAAGCCCCCTGCCGGCAGACCCCCACAACCACAACCCAGGGTTGTGGGGAAGAGGTCCTTGTCCCCATCAACATACAGACAAGGTGTTTTTGGGTTGGGGCGGCATGTGGCCTGGTATGGGTCATAAAAGGGGGGGTTGGCTCATCCCCTCCCTTTCCTGGCCTGCTGGGCTGCATGCGCAGATAACAGTCTGGTATGGATTTTGGGGGGGGACCCCACGCCATTTTTTCTTTATTTTGGCGTAAGGTTCCTCTTAAAATCCATAAAAGACCTAGAAGGGCCCATGCAGTTTTTTTCAGAATTTGTTGGCATTCTTTTGTTTACATTTCAGCTCTCAGCGAATCATTCAGAAAATTTGGAATTCATTAGAAGGTGAATAAACAAAACAAAATAAAGGAAATGAAAATAAACTAAATGAGTTCCAAAACGAATCAACAAAACAAAATTAGTAACATAATGAATCTATCCAAAACAAAAAAAATTTCCATCCTGCACAGTGCGATAAAACTGAGAGTGTTATAACAAGTTAGGACTGTCTTTATATACTGTTGCTAGGTAAAAGCAATTTAGTTCTCTTAATTACTGATAAATCAGAATACTGCTGGTGCTTAACCATATCTATCAGAGTAAAGAAAGGGCAAAGGTCTGGTGTCCCCAGTAACACACTTCCATCCCTGTAACATAATAAAATGAAGGATTCGCCCCGGGACTTTGAATGAAGTGGGTACCGTTTCCACCAGTAAACATAACAGTAGTAAATACAGTATAAGGTTTATTCAAGTAAAATTGTTTACATGCATAGATAACACCAACAGTTGCCAATTTAAAAAAGATACATAAACAAGAGATATTGGTACATAGATGTTTTTGATACTTATTACATTTAGGCACACTTACATATATCATACACAGTTTATCTTTTCAGCACTTATTTTTATTTTTGTTTATTTTTGTTTTTTGTCATCACAAATCCCACCACAGAATTCACAATCCACCTCTCTCTCCTCTCCCTTTTTATCTTGTTACTTGCTAGTATCCTTCTGCTATCCTATGCTTTCCACCATCTCCATGTCCCTACCATCCTTGACTCAGGTCTTTTACTTATGTATACATATCTTTATGCCAATACTCATTTGATTTTACTTTACTACTTTAGATGCCTGACAAACATACTCATGTCTATAGCCCATACTCTTTATGGACTAACGAGGTTTCTAGGGATACATCATTACACCACTATTGCACAATCACAGTTCACCTCTCTCTCTCCTCTCTTTTCTTTCCTATCTTGTCACCTGTTAGTATCCCTCTGCTATCCTATGTTTCTTATCATCTCCATGTCCCTACCATCCTTGGGCCCAGGCCTTTCATTCATGCATATATATCTTTATGCCAATATTTATTGATTCTACTTTACTACTTTAGAAGCCTGACAAACATACTTATGTTCACAGCTTATACTCTTAATGGACTAACGAGGTCTCTTGGGATACATCACTGGTGAGTATGGGGACCCACACCCCTCCTACCCTGTGCCTTTATAATCAATACTGTGCCATATTGCCAAATATATACTTTTTTCATCCTAGGTACATTGTTACACACATCCACCCCTGAAGAGCGAGCTGGATCTCGCGAAACTAGTCGGGTAGTATGATGCCCGTGTACTATGACTGCCATTACATCTATGTACCAATATCTCTTGTTTATGCATCTTTTTTTAATTGGCAACTGTTGGTGTTATCTATGCATGTAAACAATTTTACTTGAATAAACCTTATACTGTATTTACTACTGTTATGTTTACTGGCGGAAATGGTACCCACTTCATTCAAAGTCCCGGGGCGAATCCTTCATTTTTTAACCATATCTATCAGAGTATCGTTATTATCTTATTGATTATTTGTAAAAGTAAACTTGCTAATCCTCTCTTAATTCAGTTTTTTTGGCCTAATAAATTCTGTGAAATATAACAAGGTAAGTACTGGGTGGGTAAGGTGTGTCATCTTCAGGTGTGCAGAGAAATCAGAGGACAATTCAGCGGCTCCACAGGGGGTAGCTCTACAGCTGTATAACTGCATTGTGAGAGGCACTGTTGCCTTGACTTCTAGTATCACCAAATTTGGTGAGATTTGGTGACATCACCATTTTTCTGCACACCGTTCTCCTTGTGAAGAAGAAAGTGTACCTGAAGGCCTGCAGTGCACGAATCTCCCTGCTTCTGCTTCAATCATTCTGCATATATGTGTTTTCTGCACCTTTTTCTTTCTGCTGCTTAATCAATCAATCATCAAATTGGCAATCAGCAGTGGGGCAGCCTTGTCATGAGGAAGCAAAGGGCTGCTCCACTACCAAGAGTACCACCATACAGAGACAATGAATGGTATGTCAATCCTGATCTTTTGATCACCTGCAGGGAAACCACAATAAATCGTGATGAGTAGTGCATTGCCCTTTTTGGACACAGCTTCCAGTGTTCAGGTTTTCTTTAATCAATTACACCTTAGGATTGTTGCTCTGGGTAAATGCACCTCGGAGAGAGGGTTTAGGGCCCCGTTTTACAAAAAATGGAGTTAAGGACTAAATCTATTAAATCACTGTCACAATTCTAGGCTTATTGTGAGCACCAAAATTCTGTAAACCCCACAAGTAGTCAGAATCAATCTCATACTAATTTGGTGTCAGCACAGTGAATTGTGTTTGTTCTAGGCTATAGAACTTTGCAGTAGTGCTTTGCCAGATGTCTAGAGACTTTCAGTTTGTGCTAGCATACCTGACTATTTTCTATGTCTATGGCCAGCCTAATGCCCCGTACACACGGTCGGATTTTCTGATGGAAAATGTCCGATCAGAGCGTGTTGTCGGAAATTCCAACCGTGTGTGGGCTCCATCGGACATTTTCCATCGGATTTTCCGACACACAAAGTTGGAGAGCAGGAGATAAAATTTTCCGACAACAAAATCCGTTCGTGTGTAAATTCCGATCGTGTGTACACAAATCCGACGGACAAAGTGCCACACATGCTCAGAATAAATTAAGAGATGAAAGCTATTGGCCACTGCCCCGTTTATAGTCTCGACGTACGTGTTTTACGTCACCGCGTTTAGAACGATCAGATTTTCCGACAACTTTGTGCGACCGTGTGTAGACAAAACAAGTTTGAGCCAACATCCGTCTGAAAAAATCCTAGGATTTTGTTGTCGGAATGTCCGAACAAAGTCCGACCGTGTGTACGCCCATTACTCATCGAAGAGAGACACTGACTTGTCCCTGTGCAATGTTTATGAATCCGGAGGAACCAATACCCACCAAACAGCGTGGTTGACAATTATATATATTATTTGCAGGAACAGTAGTGGGGATCAGAGCAGAAATATGGAAGGTAAGTAAAGTCACTGGGGAATAGGGGAGCAGTTTTTTTCTTCTAAATCCAGACGTGCATCGAGAGGTAAAAAAAAGAACCGTGGAATACAGCCAATAACTTTACTACCGCATTGATTTAAAAAGTTCCCTTTACACCGAAGGCAAATGAGCAATCAATTTATCTAGTCTGGAGGGAGACAGTATGGATCTCTGGGAAGCAGTGTCTGAGATAAGAGCAGTTCATTTAGCAAGTAAATAAATTCTTCCTTTGTTTCTTGCATTTAGACTTAAACTGGGTATTGACGCCAAGACAGTCTCTGCTAATGACCCTCTGGCATAAATAGGTTTCTAGAAAGCTAAAGCTACACAAAGAAAGTATTTAAAAAATACAAAAAGAAATACAAAAGAAATGTATACATACATCTAAATATATATATACACTGTATTTACAGTGGGGAAAATAATTATTTGATCCCCTGCAGATTTTGTAAGTTTGCCTATAATTGTTATCATAGGTGTATTTTAAATGATAGAGACAGAATACCAACCAGAAATCCACAAAAAACACCTGACACAAATGTTATAAATTGAGTTGCAGTTCAGTGAGTAAAATAAGTATTTCATCCCCAAGCAAAACATGACTTAGTACTTGGTGGAGAAACCCTTGTTGGCAAGCACAGAGGTCAGACGTTTCTTGTAGTTGGTGACCAAGTTTGCACACATCTCAGGAGGGATTTTGGTCCACTCTTCTTTACAGATCATCTCTAAGACCCCTTTCACACTGGGGCGATTTGCAGGCGCTATTGCGCTAAAAATAGCAAACCGACCCGAAACAGCCGCTGCTGTGTCTCCAGTGTGAAAACTCCGAGGGCTTTCACACTGGAGCGGTGCGCTAGCAGGTCGGGAAAAAAAGTCCTGCTAGCAGCATCTTTGGAGCGGTGAAGGAGTGGTGTATACACCGCTCCTGCCCATTGAAATCAATGGGGCAGCGCAGCTATACCACCTGATCTTCGGGCGCTTTTAACCCCTTCTTTGGGGTTAAAAGTGCCCCGCTAGCAGCTGAAAAGCTTAAACAGCGCCGCTAAAATGAGTAGCGCTTTGGCGCTAATGGCCGGCGCTAACAGTGTGAAAGGGGTCTAAAGCTCTACCAACTGAAGTAACTTCTCACAATACATACAAGTATATAGAATTATCAGTAGTAATAACCCAAAGAATGCATGAAAAATCTGCTAATGACATATTCCACTACCTGACAGAGGTCACTTCTTCAGATTCTGCAGAAATCTTCTCCAAGCGACTCCTCACCACAGCAACCTATTTTACTATTCAAACAATGCTTCATTATTAATACCAAATACAATGGAAGACTGGGAGAGCTTCCCATAAGAGTCTCTGTAAAGGTAATAATTCTGCTGGAACTTTTTTTTTTTTTGTGGTTTAACTTTGGACAGTATAGAATGATCTGATACTGAAGAAAATGAAAGGATTACTCAGCGGTATATACCCCTTTCTTGGTGAGAAACAATGAAATATACATCAGTACTGACAGCCTCCTTTCCCCCAGCTTATAGGAATCTCATTCTAGATGATTGGGGGTTCAGTAGGGTACGTGGCTAAGTTCTGCTCTGTTACAAAACAGAATTTTTATGATTTAAAATGTCAGCTTAAAGAAACACTATCACCTGTCAATTTGGGGTACAGTGACAGTACTTACTTATATCCCCCTTTTCTCCCAGCAAGTTATGTTTACCAATCCAAGCTCCCTCACCGGGTTCCCACTGCAGGGGTCCACCCTACGTCAGTGTCACACGGTGTCAGCGCTTACTTATGTGGATGACATTGTTCCCCCTCAATGTGAAAATCTTCAGGCCTGGACATTGGTCAAGCAAGGTCACATGCTTCCCTACAACCTAAAACTCTGCTATGCTACAGCAATAGACTGAGGGTTCTAATAGAGCATGGAAGGGTGCCCCCCCCCCACCAGCAGTGGGGTCTGCTCCAAGAATTACATTTTAAAGTGATACTACAGGTTCAAATTTTATTTATTTAAAATTACAAACATGTCATACTTACCTGCTCTGTGCAATAGTTTTGCCTGATTCTCTACTTCTGGGATCTCCTGCTGGCGCTCCTCCCCCCTACCGAGTGCCCCCGTTTGCAACTCGTCCTGGCTTGCTCCTGAGTAGCTCTGCCCAGTCTCCTGTTCTCTGCTCACTGGTTGTGATTGACAACAGAAGAAGCCAATGGCTCCCGCTGCTGTCTCTGAGCCTATGAGGAGCGAGAGAGTGGAGAGAGATGCTGCTCATGGGCACAGCCATGGATTGAGATCGGGCTTAAGTATGTATAATGGGGCCTCAGGGGCGGGGGAGGGAGTGTGCACACAGAAGATTTTTTACCTTAACGTAGAGAGTAAATTAAAGTGGTTCAAAAGGCAGAAGTTTTTTTTTTTTAATCTTAATGCATTCTTTGCATTAAAGAGGAGGTCCAGCCTCCAGAAAAAAATCTAAAGTCAGTAGCTACAAATACTGTAGCTGCTGACGTTTAATATTAGGACACTTATTTGTCCAGGGATCCCATGATGTCAGCACACCCGCCGATTTTTCCATCGGCTCTCGGGTGCTGCAGCCACTATTGCTTTTAAGGGAAACTGGTAGTGAAGCCTTGCGGCTTTACAACCAGTTTGCTACTGCGCATGTGCGAAGCACGCTGCGATTTGTTAATGGTCCGGTGGCGGGGGAATGAGGAGGGGGCCGAACTTCCAGGTGATCTTGCCACGGAGAGATCACTCGGAAGTGGGAGCAGGTACCTGTCAAAATAGGTATCTACTTCCCCCAAAAGGTGTCAAATGTGGCACCAGAGGGGGCGAGGAGGCAGATAAGCGGAGCTTCCACTTTTGGGTGGAGCTTCGCTTTAAGATAAAAAACCTTCTGTGTGCAGCAGCCCCCCTCATACTTACCTGAGCCCCATCTCAATCCAGCGATGTTGCACAAGAGCCACAAAGTCTGGGGACTCTCCCTCCTCATTGGCTGAGACAGCAGCGGACACCATTGACTCCCACTGCTGTCATTTAAAGTCAGTGAGCCAATGGAGAGAGAGAGAGGGCAGGTCCGAGCCACAGCTCTGTATCTGAATGGACACACAGAGCAGTGGCTCGGCTCGGGTACCCCCATAGCAAGCTGTTTGCAGTGGGGGCACTCGGCAGGAGGAAGGGGCCGGGAGAGCTGGTGTGGGACCCAAGAAGAGGAGGATCCGGGCTGCTCTGTGCAAAACCACTTCACAGAGCAGGTAAGTATGACGTGTTTGTTATTTTTAAACAATAAGAAAAGAAGACTTTAATACCACTACCACTTCAGCCCCGGAAGGATTTACCCCCCTAAATGACCAGGTATTTTTTTTTAACTGAGTTACTTTAACTGACAATTGCGCGATCATGCGACGTTGTACACAAACAAAATGTATGTCCTTTTTTTCCCCCACAAATAGAGCTTTCTTTTGGTGGTATTTGATCACCTCTGCGTTTTTTTTTTTTTTGCGCTATAAACAAAAAAAAGGCCGACAATTTTGAAAAAAACAATATTTTTTACTTTCTGCTATAATACATATCCCAAAAAATAAATAAAAAAAAAACAAAAACAAATTTCTTCATCAGTTTAGGCCAATATGTATTCTACATATTTTTGGTATAAAAAAATCCCAATAAGTGTATATTGATTGGTTTGCACAAAAGTTATAGCGTCTACAAACTTTGGGATAGATTTATGGACTTTTCATTTTTTTTTTACTAGTAATGGCGGTGATCAGCGATTTTTAGCGGGACTGCGACATTGCGGCAGACAAATCTGACCCTAATGCCGCGTACACACGGTCGGACTTTTCGTCTACAAAAGTCCAACGGACGCTGACGGACTAAAGCTGGCTGGTAATCCGATCGTGTGTGGGCTTCTCCGGACTTTCAACATACTTTTTTAGCCTCAAATCCGACGTACTTTAGATTTGAAACATGCTTCAAATCTTTACTTCGTAACTACGACGGACCCCGAAAACCGCTCGTCTGTGTGCTAGTCCGACGGACAAAAAGCCACGCTAGGGCACCTATTGGCTACTGGCTATGAACTTCCTTATTTTAGTCCGGTGTACGTCATCACGTAAGAATTCGACGGACTTTTGTGTGATCGTGTGTAGGCAAGTCTGTTCGTTAGAAAGTCCGCCGCAAGTCCGTCGAAAGTCCGCCGAAAGTCTGCCGGAAGTCTGTCGGACAGGCTGTCTGACTTTTGTAGACGAAAAGTCCGACCGTGTGTACGCGGCATAAGTGACACTTTTTGGGGACCATTGACACTAATACAGCGATCAGTGCTATAAAAAAGCACTGATCACTGTATAAATGACACTGGCAGGGAAGGGGGTTAACATCAGGGGCGATCAAAGGGTTCAGTGTGTTCCCTGCAAGTGTTTTATAACTGTGTGGGGGATGGACTGGCAGGAAGAACACAGAAATCACTAGGAACAGAAGATCTCTTTGTACTTCCCTGTCAGAACGGGGATCTGTCTTAATTACATTGGCAGATCCCCGTTCTGCCTCTCTGTGGAGCGATCGCGGGTGGGTGGCGAAAATCGGGTCCACCAGACCCGCGGATTGGCTTCCCCTACCGTGCAGCAGGCACGCAAGCCCACAGTCTCTAGTGCACAAAACAACATACAGGTACGATGTTTCGCATAATAGAGCCGCCCTACTACAGTATATATGTGGTGGGCGGTCTTGAAGTGGTTAAGGTAAAAAAACAAAAACAAAAAAAAAACTTCTGTCTTTAGAACCACTTAAAACCCAACTTCAGGCAGCTACAAAATGACCCCTTGCAGTACAGCTGTGCCTGCAATGCAAGG
This sequence comes from Lithobates septentrionalis, assembly GCA_037952835.1. NCBI lineage: Eukaryota > Metazoa > Chordata > Amphibia > Anura > Ranidae > Lithobates > Lithobates septentrionalis. Next base: position 436,982 of record JBBDGP010003377.1, read on the forward strand.
CTTAAGCCCCGTAGACACACGATCAGAAAATTGTACGGAAAATACCGATTTCGAAGCGATCGTACGATAATCGGATCGTTAGTACAGAGCTTTCGAGAGACGATCATGACAGTACGTCCGATATTATTCTATCAGACATGCACAAAAAATTTTTTCGTACGATGCCAGATCGTACGATTTTCGTTTAATCAGTACAGCTATCGTTCGAAAATGCAATACAAATGCATTACAACACGTGACATCACTTACGAATTTTTTTTCTGTCGTGCGGGAATTTTTTGTGGCTTTAGTAAACTCATCAGATTCGTTCTGAGATTAGCATGCAAAAAAAAAAAAAACAGACGATCATTCGTCCGATAATCTCATTGTGTGTACCTGGCATTAATTGCTTGTTTATGTTTAGGGGAAAAAAAAAAAAACGAATATACTTAACCTGATCCTCCACTCCTCCCTGGATCTAGACCAGTCTCTGCAACCTCTACTCCCCCCACGCTCTAGAGTCCTGATATTATCAAAACCACAGCAGGATCCACAGTCCTGCATTGGACGTGAAAACACTAAAAGACAGGTTACCGCTGAAGCGTCATCTTTCAGAGGAGCAGACTATCACATAAGTAAAACTGTTTCTCCTCTCCCCTAGGCAAAACAAGCAACTAACCCTTGCAGTGCGGGCACAGCCCTACTGCAAGGGATATTTGTTTAAATTTCCTAGAGTTGAGCTTTAGCCCTGTTTCACATTGCAGCGATTTGGCATGCGATTGGACACGTCAAATCGGCGGCTATCGCCGGCAATGGCACCATCCGATTCCCGAAAGTAGTTCCTGTATTACTTTTGGCGACTTCGGGGTGCGATTTCAATAGACATCCGTGCAGAAACCCGCACAGATGTCTCTGAAATCGCCCCCAAAGTCGGGGCTGACATGCGGAAATTAAATTGTGCGAGTTCAGCTGAACTCGCACTATTTCATTCCTGTTGTCAGTGTGAACCTAGGCTTAACGTGTAACTCCTGCCATTTTTTAGCTTCCTATGGAATAGGAAAGAGTTAAAACCCCTGTTAAGTTTTTATTACTATTTGGACAGGAAATGAACACTCAGGAATACACACAGCAATATAAATTTGACAGTGGTTTCCTGCTGTAATAAAATTATTTGCAGTGTTGTCTGTGTCACTATTACAGAGATTTACCCATCACTTCTTGACTTGGGGATTATTGTTAATAAAACATGAATTAGAAGAATACTCCTAAGAGGGGTAAAACCTAACAGGCGTCTTAACTTTCTCCAATTCTATCCAAAACAAAAATGTGTTGGCTAGAATCAACTCTGTTGCTTCTGAAAAAAATAATGTATAACTAAAGACAAAACTTTATTTTTAGTTTTGGGTTGAAGTGTTGAGGGATTAGAATACATCTCAGTTTTTATTGCTGTCCGTGCCCCCCGTTCGGGAATTTCACCCTCTCTATTTGCCCTGTTTACCATTATCATTGAAAGTGCTTTCCCCAGAAAAGTAATACATGGGGACACTAGTTCTGGTGATCTGGCGGGCTCTTTTAATTTGCAGGGATTTCCTCTCACTTCCTTTTGGCTATGGGACATGAAGTGAAGGTAAATCTCCCCAATGGGACAAAGAGGGCAAAAATAAACCTTACTCCCTTACTCTATTCAAAATGTAAAAAAAAAAGTTTTGCCTATAGTTCTACTTTAAACAAAGAGGGATCTGTTGAAGGACCCAGTTAACACTTACCTATCCTGCAGCCTGCACCACAAAACTTTGCTATCTATCACTGCCCAAAAAAATTCACATCATTCAATGGGGGAACTGGTGTCTGATATACCAGAAAGGCCTTGTTTAGACTTGCTTGTTTAGCATAATCGACATTAGGCTTGCTCTTTAAAAAGCAAAAGACAGGTGTTCCTCCCGCTGCTTCAGACAGAATGCAAGGTATAGCAGTCCTCCCCCACAGATATCACAGCATGTCCTGCTCAGTGTGGGGCCGGAAGGAACCTGAACCCAGCCTTTCCCCATATTTATATATAAATAAGTGTTACATATTTAAATTAACTCTGTATAATAATGCCCCGGAAGACGTCCTTTGATGACGAAACGCGTACGGAGGTAACGCTGTTTGTCATCTCTTGCGTTTTCTTTTCAATGCGCATTGTTTATATATATATATATATATATATATATATATATATATATATATATATGCGATTCTTTGATAAATAAACATACCAGATGATATTTTATGCTATGAGGAGTGTCTGTATGTTTGCCTCCACATGAGTTTGTGTTGCTGAAGATCGAACCTGGCTGTTTGGAGAGCAGTGTTTGTTGGCGATTCTGGAACATATATAGAGATATTTCATTGAAGCTTTAATATTTCTGCGTAAGCTTTTTTGTAACTGCTCTGAATAAGGGCGTCATCAGGGCATGCATTTTGTCATTACCTCTGGTGACGGTAGATACTGTTGACATCCTTGGAGGAAGAAAGAGGTTTTTTGTTGTGCACATACCTTTGGGCATCTATCTTCTTCATTAGTTTATGACTCTGTCGAACACCTGGTTAGTGAGATGGACATACAGAGGAAGGCCTCTCGTACAGCTCCAGCTGGGGGGCCACTGATAGTTGAACAGTAACTGCACGGCGAGGTATGAGTGCCTATGATTAGTCCAGCAGTCTGTGTTAGTAGTAGCTGGTACTTCACTGAAAGAACAGCTGACAACAGGCAGATGTGACAGTGGGGCAGGCTGGAAGCAGACAGGCTGACACAGGGCTCGGCTGACGACTGTGGATGCGCAGCAGGAGCCAGAAGATGGTGTGCTGGACTGAAGGAGCTGTAGCGGGCTGGAAGAGCAGGATGCAGGTTTGGACAAGGTTGGATACGGACAGGCAGATCAGAAACAGACGGCAGACAGAAGAATGGTTGTGTCACAGGCCAATGTCAGCCACGGTGAAAGGATCAGACAAGAGCAAAAGGCAGAGGCAAAATCTGGGGACAGGCCAAGGTCAGGTAGCTGACAAGGATGGTCAGGAGCAAGTCAGGTCAAGATTGGAGGTCAGGCACAGGAATCAGGAATACACTCACAGAACGCTATAGAACAAACGATGATTATCCAGTGCAGTGGCCCAGTTTAAATAGGCCGTTTGGCGCCAGTATTGGTGACAGGTGCGCACCTGGGAATGCGCATGTGCATATGCATAGTTGGTAAGGTTGAATAACGACACCAGTGCATCCAGTTCAACCTGAGTGAGTGTGGGTGCGTGTCTACAATTGTCCCTATCCCTGTACATTGTGTCTCATTAAGATGCTCATCTATTATTATTATTTACTTAAGGTACCCATATAGCGCCGTCAATTTACACAGCGCTCCACACATATATCACACACTCACATCGATCCCTACCCTCAAGGAGCCCACAATCCAAGGTCCCCAACTCACACCCATATACCAAGGCCAATTTTGGACAGAAGCCAATTAACCTACCAGCATGTCTTTGGAGTGTGGGAGAACATGCAAGCTCCAGGCAGGTAGTGTCGTGGTTGGGATTCGAACCAGCGATCCTTTTTACTGCTAGGCGAAAGTGCTAACCACTACACCACTGCGCCGCCCAAATGCAATCTGCTCACGCCTATGCACCTTTCCTCAGGCCAGTTCCCAGCTGGCACATGCCCATACGTATGCGCCTTGGAGCTCCATTAGTACTATGGTGAAGCCTTCCCAGAAACTCTTTGGGATAATTTTTGTACTTTTAATTTCCATATATCACTTAGACACTGTCATTTATGCATTTTTATATGGAGTTATTTTAAATATTTAACATGTATTTATGTATGTTTTTTCAGCACAACACAGTATATTCCTGTTCTTGACACTGGGAAGGATATCTTCTTTTGTGTTTTAGCACATACAGGTATGAACAGTTTCCAATATTTCTTTCCCCCCATATTTATGACACTGGTGTGTAAGCTGCATCCAAAAAGCCCGGGAACAGCAGCACACACATTAACTCTTTCCCTCCCAGTCTGGGCCAGCCACTAACTTTACCAACACCTCTGTAAGCAAATTGCCTACACGTCACCCTCTGCATCAATACTGTGTCTCGTATTGATTGAGGCTGGCTTATAAGCACTGTGCTTTTACAACCAAATTCCTTGTTTTTTTTTATTGTTGCTGTTAGCAATCAAATGGTTATCTGAATGTGGTCTAGGACTCCTAAAAAAGTGTCATTTTTTTGTATTTGATCTCCTGGCAGGATAAACAGGTAAGGAAGGAACTGACTTAGAAACTACAGTGCAGACACTGTAGCAGCACAAACACCGTATTGCTGTTTTCCATGTTATCTTTCCAGCAACTCAGACATTATTTGAATATCTTTTGCATGGAGCTCCCAGCTGGTGGAAGGGCCTGAATGGCATTCAGCAGACCTGGACATGTTGCCCAGCAGAGTATAACCAAACCCTTCCAAGCTCTTCAAGCTGTTCATCCTCATAATGCAGCCATTATTTGACTATGATCTGGGACACATCAATGCAACAAACACAAGCTGACAATAACATTAGCAGATTGGTGAAGGTTCGGAGAGAAGACATATGGCTTTGTTTAACAGGAGATGCTATCTGCTTCGATAATTAATGCTCCGCATTAAGAGATCCTGACATGCTGCCCAAAAACGTGAGATGATTGTCTACATTTCTGGATAGAAGCTACTTTGGGAAAACAATAAGTTGTCCATGGGGATTCTGTGATCTCTGCAGACTACCTGTGGATGACCAGTGTTGGGGAAAATACAACTTGTTGTCTGTAATTAAGTCCTTTATTGTTCTCCTGAGATATAACCTGTACCATGGTGGCTATTTTAGGGCCTGTTCACACTGGCCTGCACGCTAAAACACTTGGCGAATGGTGTCCGTGCCAAATGGTCCTGGCCAAAATTCTTTGTACAGAATGCAGCAGAGCAGCCGCTCGGCATGGGACCCGGAAGCTAATAGAGATCACTGGAGAAGCGGTGTCTACCACAGTGATTTCCAGCTTCCAGGGGCAACGACCAGGTATGGTATATACATAGTTACATTGGTCCAAGTTGATTATGTAAAATATCGATAACCGGAATTCATTTTATTGAAATGCCACAACCGCTTTAACCATGCTATTCTATGCTGTGGATTGTAATGGTGGGCTACATTGTCCCCCCCCCCCCCCCCCTTGGGTTCACACCTTTTTTTCCCGTATATCTTAGTGCAGACTTCTGGTAAAATTGGTGAGCCAATCACACAAGCAGGAAATTTGTTTCTGGGGTGTGTCCAGTACACATTCTGTGTACAGAACAACTCCAGGTAGCCATATTGTATTGCATTTTCAGAAAATGACAGCAGCTGCAGATTGAAAAGGACAGGAAATTTTTAATAACATTCAGTTACAATATGATTTGTGTCTCAATTGCATACGCTATATTATTTTTTCTTTGTTTGCTATTTCTTTCCCCACGAAAGTGGAGTTTTTTTTTAACTACTTGCCGACCACCCACCGCAGATGTACTGCGGCAAGGTGGCTTGGCTGCGCAAATCGCCGTACCGGTACGGTGATTCATGCACTAGCTTTTGTGGGAACACGTGCACTCCAATTGGCCAGCAGGGGAGCCTGCAATCGGCCACCCGTGATCGTTGCCCGCAGAGACAGAACGGGGATCTGCCAAAGCAAACAAGGCAGATCTCCGTTCTGTCAGGGGATGACACTGAGATCTGTCTTCCTGCTAAGCAGGAAGATGGATCTGTGTGTTTCTCGGTCACACAGTCCCCCATACAGTTAGAAAACACAAACAGGGAACACATTTAACCCCTAGATCGCCCCTGATGTTAACCCCTTCCCTGCCAGTGTCATTAGTACAATGTCAATGCATATTTTTAGCACTGATCACTGTAATAATGTCACTGGTTACCAAAAAAGTGTCAAAAATGTCAGTTAGGTGTCCGATCTGGCCACCGCAATGTCGCAGTCCTGCTAAACATCACTGATCGCCGTCATTACTAGTAAAAAAAATAAACAAAAATGCCAAAAATCTATCCCCTATTTTGTAGACGCTAAAACTTTTGCACAAACCAATCAATATACGCTTATTGGTATTTTCTTTACCAAAAATATGTAGAAGAATACATATTGGCTTAAAATGATGAATAAATTCGTTTTTTTATATATTTTTTGGGGATATGTATTATAGCAATAGTAATAGTAAAAAATTTTTTTTTTTTTAACAAAATTGGCGGTCTTTTTTTGTTTATAGCGCGAAAAAAAAACAGCAGAGGTGATCAAATACCACCAAAAGAAAGCTCTATTTGTGGGAAAAAAATGACGTCAATTTTGTTTGGGTACAACGTCGCACGACCACGCAATTGTCAGTTAAAGTAACGCAGTGCTGTATCGCAAAAAAACAACCTGGTCGTTAAGGGGGTAAATCTTTCCGGGGCTGAAGTGGTTAAGGATGCTTTTGCCCGTGCTCAGGTGTTGACTGGTCTTTAGCTGTTTCCTGTGTCCTACTTTCATCCAGTGTATTTCATTTGTTGCTGACCCGGTTTGCTCCTGACCTGATCTCGGATTCTGCTCTTGACATGTTGCCAGGCTTTTGTTCCTGACTTCAGCTCTGCTTGTGATTCGGTACCTCGCTTTTTTTGCCTGCTGATGACCCTGGCTAATTCTGTGACCATGCTTCTGCCTCTGATCTGTGCTTCCCGACATGTTTAGGTGTCTAAATGTTCCAGCCTCAAGTCTACTGAGAGCTCTAACAAGCCACACCTTCTGGGCCTGCAGCACAAGTGGAGTGCCCCTTTAACCTCGGCTGGACTGCTGAGCACGGTTACTGTCCCTGCCCTGATGGTTCACCAGTCTCTTTGAGATCGCATCTCCTGCTGCAATTTCTTTTATCAACATCCGCAGGCACTCATGTTCCTCCTGTCCCTTGGAACCCTCTGTTCTATTCTCAGTGGGGCTTGGGCTGGAGATACAAGGGAATCCTACCTCGTGATTTCAGTCTCCTCTTAGGTACGTGACACCTTTCTTTCTGCTGCCCTGTCAAGATCAAAGCCTCTTACTCTTTAATATATTACAGGGGGGTTTTTTTATATTTATTTTTTCTGTTTTGTATTGCTAGGGCATTTTTTTATGTTTGGGATTCTCAAAATGCAGCACTTGTTGCTGAACTGTTTTGGGGCTGCTCTTTGTATGCATCATGCTGCTGCTTTGTAGTGCAAAAACAGAGTGCACCAGAAGCATTTCACATTGCTTACATTCGCCTTACACCCCCTTATTGTCATAGTAAAAATAAGTGAGGCATGCATCTCCCAAAAAAAGACAAAGACAAGCAGGCCTAAAGGCAGAGGCAGAAGTTTTGCATATGGGTGTTGCCATTTGTATGCAGCATGCTGGCACGTTATGTACCACACATTCACCTCCCTATAACCATTAATTGCATAAAAGCTAGGCAATCGCCCACAAAAAAAAAATATAAACATAATGGCCAAGGCCAAAAATGGGAGGCAGAGGTGTCTGTGCACTGAGGTTGAAGGGCCTAGCAGGTCCAGCAAGACAAAGTGATGGTAAGGTTGCACACAATGTGGCCAATCAGTCTAGCCACATCAAGTACAGGAGTGCTGATAAAAAAAAAGGCAGCTGTCACTGAGGCAATCTGTGAAAACCACATGGTTCCATGACACCGTGTACAGCGGTACACGATTACCTAAGCCTGCAATTTAAAGGATTTGTTCGCATTTCATTTGGCCCTCAAAGCCACATAACATCCCCCCACTCATATTTAATTTTTACATATCTCTTTAGCACCGCAGAGCTTAACTCCCCGTGTTATTTGTTAGGCAATAGCCTGCCAAACAACCCCATTAGACGCCACAGTTGCTTATCAAGATTCACCTCCCATTGATTTCAACTGGGCTTCATAGTGGAATTCATGGTTCAATCATTTTTTTTATGGATTTGCAAAACCTTTGATGAATTGAATCTCAGTAGTTTTCCTCATGCTCATTGTTAATCCATCTGAAGGTAAATTCCAATATACTACATTAGCCAGCTAATTCCCTCCACGGCAGGCGTCGTCCAGATTCCCAGGTAATATATTCCTACTCAGTCCTCTCCACTACTCCCTCAGCTTCTCTCTCTCTCTCTATCTGTCAGAGCCTGGGGTCTGACCAAGTGTCTGTTTCTCTTGTATACAGAGGGAGCAAATCCATCAAATCCGCTACTGTCTTCTGGACTTTGTTTAAAGTGGACTTGAACTCAATAAGGGTTATCTAGAACAATGTTTCCCAACTCCAGTCCTCAAGTACCCCCAACAGGTCGTGTTTTCAGGATTTCCCTCAGATGAAACGGCTGTGGTAATTACTAAGGCAGTGAAACTGATCAAATCACCTGTGCATAATAATAGAGAGCCTGAAAACATGACCTGTTGGGGGTACTTGAGGACTGGCGTTGAGAAACATTGATCTATTCTCGAACATCTAGAAATGTCAATTGTGCCTGAACAGAACATTTTGTCCTAAATTCTTATATTACTTCTAAAAAAAGCTTTCCAACATATCACTGTTGTAGCCTAATAACTGTATATTTAAAGTATGAGATCATCTAAGGCACATGTGTCAAACACAAGGTCTGCGGGCAGAATCTGACCCACCAGGCCATTTCTTGAGCATAGCTCCCAACCATCCCAGATCCTGCGGGACTGTACCGGAAACTGAACAATGTCCCGGCATCCCACAGTTCTGAGCTGTGTCCCGCAGACAGAACACGGCAGCTGTCATCTCCCTGCTCTCTCTTTCAGCTGTGCTCTGTTTACTTTTGGCTGGCCTGACTGGGAAAGTCCAATTTGCACACAGTGATTGCAGTGCCAAACTGTGTGCTGTAGTCACTCCCCTGCTTTTCCTGTGCTCGTCTCCTGAGCAGGATCGTTGTGTGTGTGGAGGATTGGTCTGTGCTGCACTGCCTACATGCAGAGCTTGGACTGGACACACTGCTGCTCCTCATCCTCGTCTCCAAACCATCAGTGAGAAATGCTGCCACTGCTGGGAAGCCATGGAAAGAGGCGATTGCTGCATCTTTGCCCTTCTCACCTAAACAGGCTGCTATTTTCATACAATCTCTCCTCTGCTGAAAGATTCATTTGTAAAAACTTCATTCAGTTACAAACAGTAAGTTTCCTCCCTGACCCTGCCTTAAAGGAGAACCAGTACCCCTAAAAGCAGTCCCACTTACCTCCTTCAGCCTACAGCCCCCCTCAGTGTCCCCTCTCCCTCTGCAGAGCACAAGTGCCCCCCTTCTCCCTCCACATGGGTATCAGTGCCCCCCTTTCCCTCCACAGAATGCCAGTGCCCACCTCTCCATTATGCAGAGCATCAGTGTAACCCCCTCTCCCTCCACAGAGCTCTAGTTCCCCCCACCACCTCTACTTGTGGTACAGTAGTTAAAGGCTAGGTTCACCTTTCTTTTCCAATATTTTTATTCAAGAATTTTCAAAAGATATAAGATTAAATTTTTACATGTTTTGTTTAAGGTGTAAGAACCGATAACAAGACGTTTATACAAAATAATCAAAGAAAAAATAAAAGAAACAAAATGAAAGAGATAGGGAGGTTACACAACAGATAATTCCATATAGTCATTAATTCCTTATTGTGTTTCATGCATAGCTTGAGGAGTCTCAGGAGGAGAATTCTCACTCCCCAGCTCCTTAACTTGGTGTAACCTGTAAATGATCCTCCAATAACGGCCCTAGGGCTTCGATCAACCCTATACTCTTTGGGGCTTATTATATATAGTAAGGTAAAAAGAAAGAAAAAGATAGGAAAGTGAAAAGTAGAGGGTAGAAAAAGGAAGGGGAGGTGCACTCCTGTCTTAGAGCGAGGGATTCCTAGGTATCCCATCGCATTATGTATTCGAGATATATTTTATCCAAGGGTCCCATATTCTTTCAAACAAATCCATTTTGTCATTTAAGATAGCAGAAAGACGTTCATTAACCATAATCCATGACAGTTTAGATTTTATAAGATAAAAGGGGATCGTTGGAGACTTCCATGATTTAGCTATCGCTATTCTCGCTGCTACAAATATAAAAGTTATGAGTTTTCGCATGTGTTTCGATGCTCCGTCCACTGGATGTCCCAACAGTGCCTGCAAGGGTGACTTGATTAGGTTCACTTGGGTTAATGAATATATAAAGTTGTATGTGCGGATCCAAAATCTACGCACTTTTGGGCAGGACCACCATGTGTGTATCATGGTGCCTTCGCTGTTGTATCCTCTAAAGCACTGTGGGGAGGCACCCGGAACAAAAGCTGCCACTTTCACTGGGACCATATACCATCTCACCAGAACTTTGTAGTTTGCCTCTATCAAAGAGGTATTAATATATGATTTGGATGCCTGGAGAGACAGTTTGTGCCAGTATTCAGCTGTTAGGCTGATACCTGTATCTTGCTCCCATTTTTGCATATAAAACAATTTCTGAGAGGATGATGATAAAATACCATATATCAATGAAATGTGGCCCGAGTGTTTGTCTATGGTTCTGCAAAAATTTTCCATTTGGGTGGATTTAGTTAAATCTGAACTACGGTTCAGTGTAGTTAAAGGGGGGTTCCAGCGACCATTCAACTTTTTTTTTTTTGTAGTCATTCATACACTTTCAAAATAATAAAGTAATACTCACTGTTTCGGTTTTTTAAATCTGCTGCTGTCCGTTTTCGTTTCTAATAAGTATTTATAAAAAGTGATCTTGGCCATTCCCATCTTGCTTGTGGGCATGTGAAGCCTACAAGCATTGATTTCCGGGATCCGGTGAATGCTGAGCTCCCAGCATTCACCGCTCTTTCCCGCGCATGCTCAGTGTTTACGGCAAGCAGCGTCGTAAACTTCAGGGTTGCCATCACAACGCGCGTCATCATCGAAAGTTCCCGCCCCGTTGTGATGGCAACCTCTTTCGAAATCCCGCGAGAACTCGCGGCAGGTCTCCGCAATGACTCCTGGGAACAATGACACCAGCTCCCAGGAGACAGTGCGGCACACAGGAAATGACGGATTAGCCGCAAAATACCCGCCCATATCCGCAGTGGACACATACAGGAAGCAGAGAAAGACATGACAAAAACACAGGTACACAAGGAAAAAAAAAAAAAAAAGTTTCCGTTTATAACTGAATACATTGCTGTAATGTGATTGAGCAAAAGATGTAAAATAGGGTGGAACTCCGCTTTAAGAAGTGCGCTATCTGGGAATAGCGGTATATTTCTGTATTTGGTAATTGGTACTTTTCCTGCAGAACCTGTTTCGACATAACCCCTCTGTGGTCACATAGATCGGCTATCCGTAACAATCCCTTGTTGGTCCACCATTTAAATTCGTGGGGACGGAGACCCGGGGCGAACATAGGATTATTTAGTAATGGGGCCAATGGAGTATGAGGAGATTTAAACTTATAGGTAGTTGCCAGTCTATCCCACAAATCTAATGAAAAGGACAGAGTCGGACACATTATTGTCGGTCTATCCTTCGGTTTCATCCACATTAGGTGGCTGATCTCCTTATTGGGAAATAACGCTGTTTCCATTATCATCCAAAGTGGGTTTGATTGTCGGGTATGGAATCGTGTTAACTGAGATAATTGCGCTGCATGATAATATTTTATCAGGTCTGGTACTCCCAGTCCACCTTGTAATTTGGGGGTGTATAATGTTCGTCTATTCACCCTGGGTCTCTTGTTCCCCCAGATAAATTCCAGAAGTTTATTCTGGAACCTCGCTAGGTCTGCTCTATCTATTGCTATGGGAAGAGTCCTGAACAAGTATAATACCTTCGGTAGAATAGTCATTTTAACTGAGTACAGTCGACCGAACCAAGATGGAGGGTTGTTTGACCATCGTTTGAGATCCTCTAATAATTTTTTGAACAAGGGGGGGTAATTATATTTGTATAATGTGGCTAGTGATGGGGTAAGGAAAATACCTAAATATGGAAGAGCTGTGTCTTGCCACTTAAATGTATATGAATTTCGTAAAGCACGGGTTATGTGCGTTGGTAATAGTACATTAAGGGCTTGGGATTTCGAGTGATTCACTTTTAGGCCTGAGATTAACGTAAATTGTGTTAGTAGCATGTGCAGGGTGGGTAGTGTGGTGATCGGGGAGGAGAGGAGCAGCAGCAGATCATCCGCAAACAACGCGCACTTATGTTCCCTGTCGCCACTCTTCACTCCCTGTATGTCTGGGTGGGCTCGTATCTTTATAGCTAATGGTTCTAATGCTAGAATGAACAACAAGGGGGATAGTGGACATCCCTGTCTGGTTCCTCTGTGTATGTCTATTGGCTGAGACCGGAAATCCTTGACAACTAGGTGTGCTGTGGGAGTATGATAGATGTTTTCTAGTGTCCTCAGGAAATTCGGGCCAAACCCATAGCGTTTCATTATGAAAAATAGATAGTCCCATGACAGGGAGTCAAAGGCCTTGTGTAAGTCCAGGGAAATCAAAAGCGCTCCCCTCTGGCCCCCCCCCATCCCACCCTGAGTTCAGGGCAGATATTATGTTGATAATTCTTCTAGTTTGGTCTGAGGCCTGTCGATTGGGGACGAATCCCACCTGGTCTGGGTGAATATATTTAGATATAAACGAATTCATTCGAGTGGCCAAAATTTTTGTCATTATCTTTAAGTCTAAATTAATTAGTGATATTGGGCGGTAATTTGCGCAATCTCCATGATCTTTATTTGGTTTGGGTATTATATGAATATAGGCATTATTTTCATGTGTTGGAAGTGGGTTTCCTTTTCTTAACCACTTGCCGACCGCCTACCGCATATATACTGCGGCAGAATGGCACGGGCAGGCAAAATCACGTACCCATACGTGATCTGCCTCCCGCGGGCGGGGGGTCCGATCGGACCCCCCCCCGGTGCCATCGGCGGTCGGCATCTGACTGGGAGCGTCGGGAGGCGAGGGGGAGACCATCCGATCGTGGCCCCCCCCTCGCGATCGCTCCCAGCCAATAGGAATCCTCCTCTGCCTGTGTGTCGTTTCACACAGGCAGAGGATGTGATGTCATCTCTCCCCGGTCTGGCAGTTTCCGTTCCAGCGCCGAGGAGAGATGACAAGTGAGTGCACAACACACACACACACACAGTAGAACATGCCAGGCATATTTACACCCCCGATCCCCCCCCCGATCGCCCCCCGATCCCCCCCCAATCACCCCCCCCCCCTGTCACAAACTGACATTAGCAGTATTTTTTTTTTTTTTTTTCTTTTTTTTTTCTGATTACTGCATAGTGTCAGTTTGTGACAGTTAGTGTTAGGGCAGTTAGTGTTAGGCCCCCTTTAGGTCTAGGATACCCCCCTAACCCCCCCTAATAAAGTTTTAACCCCTTGATCACCCCCTGTCACCAGTGTCGCTAAGCGATCATTTTTCTGATCGCTGTATTAGTGTCGCTGGTGACGCTAGTTAGGAACGTAAATATTTAGGTTCGCCGTCAGTGTTTTATAGCGACAGGGGACCCCCATATACTATCTAATAAATGTTTTAACCCCTTGATTGCCCCCTAGTTAACCCTTTCACCACTGATCACTGTATAACTGTTACGGGTGACGCTGGTTAGTTTGTTTATTTTTTATAGTGTCAGGGCACCCGCCGTTTATTACCGAATAAAGGTTTAGCCCCCTGATCGCCCGGCGGTGATATGCGTCGCCCCAGGCAGCGTCAGATTAGCGCCAGTACCGCGAACACCCACGCACGCAGCATGCGCTTCCCTTAGTGGTATAGTATCTCAACGGATCAATATCTGATCCGATCAGATCTATACTAGCGTCCCCAGCAGTTTAGGGTTCCCGAAAACGCAGTGTTAGCGGGATCAGCCCAGATACCCGCTAGCACCTGCGTTTTGCCCCTCCGCCCAGCCCAGCCCAGCCCACCCAAGTGCAGTATCGATCGATCACTGTCACTTACAAAACACTAAACGCATAACTGCAGCGTTCGCAGAGTCAGGCCTGATCCCTGCGATCGCTAACAGTTTTTTTGGTAGCGTTTTGGTGAACTGGCAAGCACCAGCCCCAGGCAGCGTCAGATTAGCGCCAGTAGCGCTAACACCCACGCACGCACCGTACACCTCCCTTAGTGGTATAGTATCTGAACGGATCAATATCTGATCCGATCAGATCTATACTAGCGTCCCCAGCAGTTTAGGGTTCCCAAAAACGCAGTGTTAGCGGGATCAGCCCAGATACCTGCTAGCACCTGCGTTTTGCCCCTCCGCCCGGCCCAGCCCACCCAAGTGCAGTATCGATCGATCACTGTCACTTACAAAACACTAAACGCATAACTGCAGCGTTCGCAGAGTCAGGCCTGATCCCTGCGATCGCTAACAGTTTTTTTGGTAGTATTTTGGTGAACTGGCAAGCACCAGCCCCAGGCAGCGTCAGATTAGCGCCAGTACCGCTAACACCCACGCACGCACCGTACACCTCCCTTAGTGGTATAGTATCTGATCGCATCAATATCTGATCCGATCTGATCTATACTAGCGTCCCCAGCAGTTTAGGGTTCCCAAAAACGCAGTGTTAGCGGGATCAGCCCAGATACCTGCTAGCACCTGCGTTTTGCCCCTCCGCCCGGCCCGGCCCAGCCCACCCAAGTGCAGTATCGATCGATCACTGTCACTTACAAAACACTAAACGCATAACTGCAGCGTTCGCAGAGTCAGGCCTGATCCCTGCGATCGCTAACAGTTTTTTTTGTAGCGTTTTGGTGAACTGGCAAGCGCCAGCGGCCTAGTACACCCCGGTCGTAGTCAAACCAGCACTACAGTAACACTTGGTGACGTGGCGAGTCCCATAAGTGCAGTTCAAGCTGGTGAGGTGGCAAGCACAAGTAGTGTCCCGCTGCCACCAAAAAGACAAACACAGGCCCGTCGTGCCCATAATGCCCTTCCTGCTGCATTCGCCAATCCTAATTGGGAACCCACCGCTTCTGCAGCGCCCGTACTTCCCCCATTCACATCCCCAACCAAATGCAGTCGGCTGCATGAGAGGCATTTTTATGTCCTCCCGAGTACCCCTACCCAACGAACCCCCCAAAAAAGATGTTGTGTCTGCAGAAAGCGCGGATATAGGCGTGACACCCGCTATTATTGTCCCTCCTGTCCTGACAATCCTGGTCTTTGCATTGGTGAATGTTTTGAACGCTACCATGCACTAGTTGACTATTAGCGTAGGGTACAGCATTGCACAGACTAGGCACACTTTCACAGGGTCTCCCGAGATGCCATCGCATTTTGAGAGACCCGAACCTGGAACCGGTTACAGTTATAAAAGTTAGTTACAAAAAAAAGTGTAAAAAAAAAAAAAAAACACAAACAAAAATATAAAATAAAAATAGTTGTCGTTTTATTGTTCTCTCTCTCTCTATTCTCTCTCTATTGTTCTGCTCTTTTTTACTGTATTCTATTCTGCAATGTTTTATTGTTGTTATGTTTTATCACGTTTGCTTTTCAGGTATGTAATTATTTATACTTTACTGTTTACTGTGTATTATTGTTAACCATTTTTTTGTCTTCAGGTATGCCATTCACGACTTTGAGTGGTTATACCAGAATGATGCCTGCAGGTTTAGGTATCATCTTGGTATCATTCTTTTCAGCCAGCGGTCGGCTTTCATGTAAAAGCAATCCTAGTGGCTAATTAGCCTCTAGACTGCTTTTACAAGCAGTGGGAGGGAATGCCCCCCCCCCCCCCAACATCTTCCGTGTTTTTCTCTGGCTCTCCTGTCTCAACAGGGAACCTGAGAATGCAGCCGGTGATTCAGCCAGCTGACCATAGAGCTGATCAGAGACCAGAGTGGCTCCAAACATCTCTATGACCTAAGAAACCGGAAGCTACGAGCATTTTATGACGTAGATTTCGCCGGATGTAAACAGCGCCATTGGGAAATTGGGAAAGCATTTTATCACACCGATCTTGGTGTGATCAGATGCTTTGAGGGCAGAGGAGAAATCTAGGGTCTAATAGACCCCAATTTTTGCAAAAAAGAGTACCTGTCACTACCTATTGCTATCATAGGGGATATTTACATTCCCTGAGATAACAATAAAAATGATTTAAAAAAAAAAAAAAATGAAAGGAACAGTTTAAAAATAAGATAAAAAAATAATAATAATAAAGAAAAAAAAAAAAAAAAAAAAAAAAGCACCCCTGTCCCCCCTGCTCTCGCGCTAAGGTGAACGCAAGCGTTGGTCTGGCGTCAAATGTAAACAGCAATTGCACCATGCATGTGAGGTATCGCCGCGAAGGTCAGATCGAGGGCAGTAAGTTTAGCAGTAGACCTCCTCTGTAAATCTAAAGTGGTAACCTGTAAAGGCTTTTAAAGGCTTTTAAAAATGTATTTAGTTTGTCGCCACTGCACGTTTGTGCGCAATTTTAAAGCATGTCATGTTTGGTATCCATGTACTCGGCCTAAGATCATCTTTTTTATTTCATCAAACATTTGGGCAATATAGTGTGTTTTAGTGCATTAAAATGTAAAAAAGTGTGTTTTTTCCCCAAAAAATGCGTTTGAAAAATCGCTGCGCAAATACTGTGTGAAAAAAAAAAATGAAACACCCACCATTTTAATCTGTAGGGCATTTGCTTTAAAAAAAATATATAATGTTTGGGGGTTCAAAGTAATTTTCTTGCAAAAAAAAATTATTTTTTTATGTAAACAATAAGTGTCAGAAAGGGCTTTGTCTTCAAGTGGTTAGAAGAGTGGGTGATGTGTGACATAAGCTTCTAGATGTTGTGCATAAAATGCCAGGACAGTTCAAAACCCCCCCAAATGACCCCATTTTGGAAAGTAGACACCCCAAGCTATTTGCTGAGAGTCATGTTGAGTCCATGGAATAATTTATATTGTGACACAAGTTGCGGGAAAGAGACAATTTTTTATTTTTTTTATTTTTTTTTGCGCAAAGTTGTCACTAAATGATATATTGCTCAAACATGCCATGGGAATATGTGAAATTACACCCCAAAATACATTCTGTTGCTTCTCCTGAGTACGGGGATACCACATGTGTGGGACTTTTTGGGAGCCTAGCCGCGTACGGGACCCCGAAAACCAAGCACCGCCTTCAGGCTTTCTAAGGCCGTAAATTTTTGATTTCACTCTTCACTGCCTATCACAGTTTCGGAGGCCATGGAATGCCCAGGTGGCACAAACCCCCCCCCAAATGACCCCATTTTGGAAAGTAGACACCCCAAGCTATTTGATGAGAGGTATAGTGAGTATTTTGCAGACCTCACTTTTTGTCACAAAGTTTTGAAAATTGAAAAAAGAAAAAAAAAAATTTTTTTTCTCGTCTTTCTTTATTTTCAAAAACAAATGAGAGCTGCAAAATACTCACCATGCCTCTCAGCAAATAGCTTGGGGTGTCTGCTTTCCAAAATGGGGTCATTTGGGGGGGGTTTGTGCCACCTGGGCATTCCATGGCCTCCGAAACTGTGATAGGCAGTGAGGAGTAAAATCAAAAATGTACGCCCTTAGAAATCCTGAAGGCGGTGCTTGGTTTTCGGGGTCCCGTACGCGGCTAGGCTCCTAAAAAGTCCCACACATGTGGTATCCCCGTACTCAGGAGAAGCAGCTAAATGTATTTTGGGGTGCAATTCCACATATGCCCATGGCCTGTGTGAGCAATATATCATTTAGTGACAACTTTGTGCAAAAAAAAAAAAAAAAAAAAAAATTTGTCACTTTCCCGCAACTTGTGTCAAAATATAAAACATTCCATGGACTCAACATGCCTCAAAGCAAATAGCTTGGGGTGTCTACTTTCCAAAATGGGGTCATTTGGGGGGGTTTTATGTCATCTGGGCATTTTATGGCCTTCAAAACTGTGATAGGTAGTGAGGAGTAAAATCAAAAATGTACGCCCTTAGAAATCCTGAAGGCGGTGATTGGTTTTCGGGGCCCCGTACGCGGCTAGGCTCCCAAAAAGTCCCACACATGTGGTATCCCCGTACTCAGGAGAAGCAGCTAAATGTATTTTGGGGTGCAATTCCACATATGCCCATGGCCTGTGTGAGCAATATATCATTTAGTGACAACTTTTTGTAATTTTTTTTTTTTTTTTTTTTTTTTGTCATTATTCAATCACTTGGGACAAAAAAAATGAATATTCAATGGGCTCAACATGCCTCTCAGCAAATTCCTTGGGGTGTCTACTTTCCAAAATGGGGTCATTTGTGGGGGTTTTGTACTGCCCTGCCATTTTAGCACCTCAAGAATCGACATAGGCAGTCATAAATTAAAGGCTGTGTAAATTCCAGAAAATGTACCCTAGTTTGTAGACGCTATAACTTTTGCGCAAACCAATAAATATACACTTATTGACATTTTTTTTACCAAAGACATGTGGCCGAATACATTTTGGCCTAAATGTATGACTAAAATTGAGTTTATTGGATTTTTTTTAGAACAAAAAGTAGAAAATATCATTTTTTTTCAAAATTTTCGGTCTTTTTCCGTGTATAGCGCAAAAAATAAAAACGGCAGAGGTGATCAAATACCATCAAAAGAAAGCTCTATTTGTGGGAAGAAAAGGACGCAAATTTCGTTTGGGTACAGCATTGCATGACCGCGCAATTAGCAGTTAAAGCGACGCAGTGCCGAATTGTAAAAAGTGCTCTGGTCAGGAAGGGGGTAAAACCTTCCGGGGCTAAAGTGGTTAATTCATTAAAAAAAGAGCATAAATGGGGAACTAGTATTTCAGTGTATTTTCTGTAGTAATGTCCAGAAAAACCATCAGGACCCGGTGCTTTGGAAGGGTTTATGTGTTTAATAGCTGCGGCCACTTCCCCTGCTGTGAACTCCGCCTCCATTAGCTCTGTGTGGTCCCGTTCCAATGTGGGCAATGTGATGTCACTGAGGAATTCCTCTGCTTTGGTTTTATGTAGAGGTGTAGGGGTATCATACAATTTAGAGTAAAAAGAAAAAAATTCTTGTAGTATTAGCTGTGGGTTCTGTGTAATCTGACCATTATGTAAACGTAATTTAGGTAGGGCTGGTGTGTATGGTCTAGGGGTTAGTTTCCGAGCTAGAAGTTTATTAGGTTTATCCCCCATGGTATAGTATCTATGTCTGGACCATCTTATGTTTTTTTCCGCTTTTGTGGTAAGGCTCAGATTAAGGGCTGTGCGAGCTGTATCGATCTGATCTCTGAGATCAATGGTTTGATTGGTCCTTTGTTCCTGCGTGAGACGTTGAAGTTCCTCCGTTTGTTGTTTTATCGTGTGTTCGCGCTCTCGTTTCGCTCTAGAGGCAAGCTGAATCCGCTTACCGCGGATGGTGGCCTTGTGTGCCGCCCATGTTATAATAGGGGAAGGGGATGAGGAAAGATTGTCTCTGAAATACTCCTTAAGAGCTAGCTCTGTTTCCTTCGCAATAATAGGATCATTCAATAAGGATTCATTTAATCGCCACGACGACGGTTGTGATTTTGACCATAGATCGGTAAGAGTAATTTGTATTGAAGAATGGTCTGACCAGGCCATGGGAATGATTTTGGTCGATGAAATAAATGGAAGTAGCGGGGAGAGTGTAAATAAATGGTCTATTCGGGAGTATGTTTTGTGAACATGGGAATAAAACGTAAAGTCTCTAGACGTGGGGTGGGCATTTCTCCATATGTCAATCAGATCATAACTATGGAGCAGGCGGGCAATCTCCCCACTTTGTTTCGGGGTGTGTTTTAGGAAAGTTTTGCCCGGGTTGGATTTATCTAAAATTTGATCTAATGAAGTATTGCTATCTCCACCTAGGATCACGTGTCCCTCCACATGTGGCATTATTGTTGTTAACATTGTGCGTAGGAACTGTTTTTGTCCTGTGTTAGGGGCGTAGTAAGAGAGCAATGTAACTACCTTATCATGTATTTTCCCCTTAGCCATAATATAACGTCCTTCTTTGTCCCGAATGATGTTAGTGGGTGAAAATGGTATATGTTTTGCTATGCAGATTGCTACTCCCCGTTTTTTGTCCAGTCCATTTGACACAAAAAACGTGGGGTATCGTGCATGCAAGTATTTAGGGGCAGATGTTTTCGAGAAATGTGTCTCTTGAAGTAGTAAGATATCAATTCTCATTTTATAGTATTGTTGGAAGGCTCTGGTTCGTTTAACAGGGGAGTTCAAACCCTGTACATTATGTGTTAATATAGTGAATTTTGTAGAGGATCTATCGGTCATAAGTGTTCGGTAAACCGTACTCACGTTTTAGAGGTCTTCTCCGATGTGTATAAGGAACCCGTTTCTGTATCAGGAGTGCACCAAGAGAGAGAGAGGTTAGGAGGAAAAAAAGGGAAGAAATAGAGTTAGAGACATATTGCGCTTCATTCTTTAAACTATAACAATAACGATTCAACAGTGCTATTAGGTAAAAAATAACCATCGCACTGTTTGGCAGTACGATCTCGGGGATATTCAACCCCATTATATTGTAAAGTTGCCTCCACTCGTGAAGTAGAGGCAAGTTCACTAGGAGTGGCATGCGTTACTGCCCCGACCTTCCTTGTGCTGTAACTGAGAGGGACTGAGAAAAAAAAAAAAAAAAGGGGGGGGCAAAAATTTGGGGGAGGGAAGGGAAGTTCCAAAATGAAGAGCAGTGTCAAAAAATTAGATAAGGGAGGGGGGGGGGCAAGGAATCAAACGTAGCTTGTCAAAAAGGAAAAAGGAAGGGGCCGGTTTTCTAACATAGTGTTCGCCTGATTAGGCATTAAGGCAGTCTGTAGTCAACAGGTAGGTATTCTTCAGTAGATTTTGACCAAAGTCTGGCAGGTTTTGCCTGAGCAGTGTGGGTGATGATCTATGAAAGATTTTGTTGGGCGTTCAGGTGAAAGGGTGCGATTTCCTTGTAGTAGATCTTCTCTGTTGAGACCACAGGGGCGAGACCGGACGACCATCATTAATTGGGGGGTCGGGGTGATGAATGGAAAAGACCAGCGATACTTGATCTGATGATTAATCAGGTGTGTCAGCAAGGGTTTCAGTTGTCTTCTCTTCTGGATCGTCGCCTGTGATATGTCAGCAAAGATCTGGACTTTACTTCCTTGTAGCGAAATATCACCTTTGTTTCTTGCTTCCAACATTATTTTTTCTTTAACCCGATAAAAGTGGGGTTTGACTATCACATCGCGGGGCAACCCATCTGGTCTGGGAGCCGTGAGGGCTCTATGAACTCTATCTAGTTCCAGCTGGTGTGGTGCAATGTCGGGTATTAGATCCTTCATCAGAGCATGAACAACACCTTCCATATCAGTTATTGATTCGGGAAGACCGCGCACACGAAAATTATATCTTCTCGACCTATTTTCCAGGTCCTCAATTTTCGCATTGGCTTGATCCAATTGGTCTTGTAGTGATGATAACATTCTGGAATTTTGGTTAACTCTTTTTACAGTACCATCCATTTTGGATTCTATGGTGTCTAGCCTCTCTCCTATGGTTTGGAAATCATCCTTTATCCCAGTAGTTATAATTGTGCAAGCTTTAGAAAGTTCCTGTTGAAGGAGGGCAGAAAATCTAGCAAGTAGGACGGCATCTCCTGAATAAGCGGTGAACTCTGATGTTTGAGGTTGTATTGAGCTATTTTGGCTCAGTGCTATCTCTGCTATTTCTGCCATGTGTCTGTCTGTAGATGAGGCAGGAGAGTTAATAAACTGCACCGCTCTGTCTGGGGAAACTGACAGGGGGGACATGTCCAAACAGGCTTGTCGGGGGGTCAGCGGTTCTTCCTGGGACTGGGATGAGAAGGGGTCTCGTCCCAAACCATCCATGGATGCTTCTGGATGTGAGTGGGTGGATTGCTGTGGCGCCATCTGTGTGATGGAAGGCCTTGGCTGTTGTGCTGGAGCGCCAATCTTCCCCTGGGCCCTCTGGTGTAATGGAGGCGCTAGCTGTGGGGAATGTTGCTGGGATCGGGGGATATCCCACTCCTCCTCCTCCGTCCCCTGCACCTTACCGGGCACTGGTGTCTGTCCCTCCGCGCGGTATTCGCCTCCGTGTGCTCCCTTCTGTTTCGCCGCCGCCATCTTAGGCTGAGGAGACTGCTGCTGGGGAGCGGGGCTGTTGTGGCTGTTTTTTCCCTTTTTTTGAGCTCCCCGCGGTCCCCCGCCTCATGATCCGTTCCCGGGATATGGGCTGGCTGTTCGGTGGTGAACCGGGCGTCCCGTTTGGCTGTTTGTAGCTTCTTTCAGGTCGGGGCTTGCGGAGCTCGGTCACAGCATGTCCTGCTCCGGTGCCGCGCGCATGCGCAGGTTCACCTTTATTTAAAAAAAAAAAAAAATGTACATATTTTTGCAGGAAAAAAATGTATGACAGGTGCAATGCCAGGCCCCTGCAGACTCTTCCTCTGCCTCTGTCTGTACCTCTGTACAGGCTTTCAGTTGGAGAGCTGGAGGAAGTGTCAGTGGACTAATGCCCTGTATACGCGGTCGGATTTTCCGACGGAAAATGTGCGATCGGAGCTTGTTGTCATAAATTCTGACCGTGTGTGGGCTCCTTCTGACTTTTTCCATCGGAATTTCCGACACACAAAGTTTGAAAGCTGGATCTAAAATTTTCAGACAACAAAATCCGTTCGCTTAAATTCCGACCGTGTGTGGACAATTCCGAAGCACAAAGTGCCACGCAGGCTCAGAATAAATTACAAGACGTAAGCGCTCGGTCTGATAAAACTAGCATTCGTAATGGATATAGCACTTTCGTCACGCTGCAATGTTTTAAATTGTTTAATGCAGCGCACTCTCTTCTTCTTTATAATGCTAGAAGAATGAAGTTGTTTTGCTGCTCATATTCACACAGACTTATCACAAACTTCTTTCTTTATTATTTCTCGTGATCTCATGAATATAATATTTATATTCGTCAGATCTACCGAATATTTTTTTTGTTTTATGTTTTTATATCTTTTATTATTTCCTGTTTTTTTTTTTGGTGATCTCCATAATTTTTTTGGTGGGTTTTGTGTGTTTTTTTTAATCTCAAGGAGTTTGTTTGTGTTGGTGTCCCTTGTTAATTTGACATTGTATTTTTGAAATGTACCTGCCTACTCACAAACAAACTGTCCTTTTTGAAAACACATAGGCAAGTATTAGTTTTAAAAAAACCTTTATTTGGGGTCATAACCAAATAAAGAGGTTTTGAAGCCTTTGGCCCCCAGGGCACACATCAACTATTTTAAGGCAAACTTGGTGGCCTGAGGAGTCCTTATATAAGGGAGTACAATCTGGGCCAGAAGTTCAAGAGATCAGGAACAGCAGCAGATGACATACATGTCCCCAGGCTCTGGTCATACAAGAGCCTGCATCTTTTGTCAGACCAGACTGAATCCAGGCCATCACTTTCTTTTCTTTCTTAGACGCTTCCTTCCAGGCTGTGACTGTGGTGTTGGAGGTGTGGCAGGAGGAGGAGGAGGAGGAGAAGGAGGATGGTCCAACTCACACAGGTGGGTATTGGGTGTCATTTGGCCCCTCAACCCCTTATTTAATGTGATATAAAATATTTCCTCACACATGAGGCGTTGGCTCTCCTGCATGCCTTGCATTTTGCTGGCAGTCATGGAGGCAAAGGCATCTTCATGAGTGGGGGTGATTATGAGGGCCACAGAAGCCTCTCCAATCAGCGTGAGCGCTGACTCCTCCACGTTACTCCCCTTCCTGGGTCTTTTGGTTGGAAGGCGGAGGGGAGGCACCTGTTATTCTGTAAGGCTCTTACTGGGCCCGGCCACCTCCTGGCTGCAACTAACCCCTGCCTCCTCCTGGCTGCCACATTCCACAGCCTCCTCCTGGCTGAGGTCTTCCTGTGTATTAAAAAGGGACATAGTTTTATTTTTTGGTTCATCAATCACAAACAATTTTCAGCTCATGACTGTTGCAAATTGAACGTTAATAAATAGAAAAGACTATCATTCTGACCCCAGCATTTTTCATTCTTGTCCCAATGATTTTTGGCTACTTTTGCCTATTGCTATGTAAACGCCTTTATTAAATCAACAATTAGTGATCAATAATAACATCTAGTAAACATCATTTTTTTATTGACAAGAAACCTGTAGAACAATGCTATACCTGACTCTAGCTGTGCTCCTCCACTTCTTCCTGGCTGGAAGTCCCAGGTTGGACATCGGAATCCTCAGCTGGGGTGGAAGGAAGAGTGGAAGGTAGGGTGGAAGGTAGGGTTGAGAGGGATTCCCTGACTTCAGTCTGATCTGACAGAAAATAAAGTCTCTCATAGTACCACAGCCTGGGGACATAAACGTCATCTGCTGCAGCTCTTGATCTCATGGAATCCTGGACCTTCTTGTGCTCCCTAAGATAAGTGCTCCTCAGGCCACCAATTTTGGCTTTTAAATAGGGGATGGTTGCCGTGGGGACCTGCAGCTTCACCAACTCCAGCAGTTTCCCCAGCGCTGCCTGCCTCTTTAATTTTTTATTGTAATGCGGGTGTTTGACGTGCCACAGACAGGGCAGCTCCCTGTATTTATCAATGAATATTGGGAGGAAACCATGGTCTTTGAAGCCATCCATTTTATCCGCAAGACACAACACAAGACAAACCCTAATATCAGGCTAAACTCTCCTAATCTTGTCCCAATATAGGCCTCAATCTATAAGCAGTATAGGCCCAAGTTAAAATTGTACATTGGTTATCACAATCGGCGCTTCCGCGACTCCTTCCTCCACTCACAGATCGTACGTACGACGCATGCGTGTTATGCTTTATATACACTGCGCATGCGTGAAACTCCGCCCGCCGCTGACGTTCCTTCTAGACTATTGCCCGCCCCTTCTCTTTCGGCACAGTGGGGGAGAGCACATGGCGGAGACAGAGCAGGTGCGTGATAATAGCAGCAACAAGGAGGAGGAAAGCCCAAAGCCAGAAACGTCCCGATCCCGCAGGAGATTTAAGGCATCAAATATGGCCTTTGTAGAGATGGGGTAAATCTTGAAGAGGGCCGACTATGATGGGAAGTATGGACCTTACCCAAACCCAAATGTGAGAAAGGCCAAGATCATGGCTAAAGTTGTGAAGAGTCTGCACTGGAATTTTAGGGTACGACGATCCAAGGATCAACTGAGGAAACGCTGGTCGGACCTGAAATTGAGGGAACAGGATCAGTATAGAAGAATCAAGAGAGTGCTTCAAAAAGTAAGTAGTTGTCCTGTGTTCCTATTCTTTATTATTATTATGTTCGTGCTGCTCCATGTGCTTTTCTTTACTGTTGTACAGTTTAAAATGGCAACTTTCATGTGCATGGGCACAATAATCGTTTGTAAGAAACATTGTTCGTTCGTCCACTAAAATACAATGTTTTGGGCAGATGCAGTTCAATACATTTTTTCTGCCCTACTTCTATTAAAAAAAGTTAGTTGTCTAGATGGGTTTGTAACTATAATGAAATGCAAACTTGATTAAGTGTAAGGAGAGGACACTCAGCAGCTGTTTACACATCTGGACGCAGGAGCACTAGTGTGGGACACCAGAACAAACTTTTTATTAGGGTGTCCCACACAGGTGCTCCAGTGGATACTATAGGGGTGTCTCCATCTGTGAAACTTGCACAAAACAGGTAAG
Source organism: Lithobates septentrionalis (assembly GCA_037952835.1). Taxonomy (NCBI): domain Eukaryota; kingdom Metazoa; phylum Chordata; class Amphibia; order Anura; family Ranidae; genus Lithobates; species Lithobates septentrionalis. The sequence continues at coordinate 462,633 of JBBDGP010003377.1, forward strand.
TATTCCAGCTTTATAAAGGGAAATAAATAATGTTTTCAGCTTGGAACTTTGCTAAAACAGACAATTGTACCCCACTTCCAACCAATGTTTCATATTACTATTTCTGCCATCAAATATCTGTGTGCTAAGTATACCTTTTTTTCACATAGGGGAGAAAACACTCGGGACATCAGAGACCAGGGACTCCACACCTCCGGAAGAAGGTGAAATCCCCCAAACCCAAGAAGAGGAGGGAGAGATTGTTGAAATTGGCGAAATTCTCACCACAACAGGTGAGTGTCTGCAACCACAGCTTCAGGTAATAGATGTTTGCCTGCATATTTATAATACATGGTGTGTTTTTTTATTTATTTTTAGGTGATGGGGATGTTGTGGAAGAAGAATGTAATTTCACCAGTGAAAGTGCCCAGATCCTCATCGGGGAGATAATGGGGTGCAATCGAGATTTAGAACAGCTAAAGGAAAACATCAATGATGTTCAAAAAAAAAATGAAGAACATCATTGATGTTTTAGGGAGAATATAAAACACCCAAAAATCCGTAACTTTTTTCTCGTTTATTTTTGATTTTAGTAATAAATTTTTACATATTTTAAAAGCCAAATTTTGAAGATGCACACAGTATGTCAACATGTGCTATCTGCCATCACGGGAGATCAATGTATGTGTTTTGTGGGTGCAACCCCTTCCTCGATAATAAAGTAGCTGAGAGGAAGGGGTTGCACTCCCAAAACACATCCATTGATCCCCCATGATGGGAGATAGCACATGTTGACATTAGGCATGGGATTAGGAGGGAAATCCCCATTTTGAATCCCAATTTGTGTGCATTTGGTTTTTACAGGGATGACATCACCCCATCTGATGAAGGCAATATCAACCCAGTTTGGACATAGTAATGTCTGATATTGCCTTCACTTTATAAAAGTTGAACTTTGTAAGTTCCAGAGTTGTGTATTGTTTGATGGTTTTAAACATGTCTGTTTTACCAATAAAAGGCCATTTATAATTAATGTGACCTAAAAAAATGTTATACACCAAAGATGTTGGTTTGTTCAAAAACCCTTTTATAAATGTGATTGTGCTTTGAGTAAAAAGTTTGATAATGAACAATGTGTAGCTTCTTCTTTCAATGCTCAAAAGCAGTTTTTGGAGTAAAATTGGTGTTTTCAGTGGCAATGGGTGTTATTTACTAAAGGCAACTCCACTTTGCACTACAAGTGCAGTTTCAGTGCAGTCTCAAGTGAACTTTTGCAGTGCACTTGTAGTGCAAAGTGGATTTGCCTTTAGTAAATAACACCCACAGTGCTTTATAATTTTACACAATCACGCCATTTTCATGACTCCACAAATTTCTGTCATGGTGCAGAAAAAGATGAATATTTTTGTCAGCAATGCATTACATACATTAACAACAAAATCAAGGTGTGTGTGTAGCAGACCCACAACATAATAATAATAGTTAGCTGAAGAAGATATTGTCTCAAAGAAATTTAGTTTGCACTGTTGATGAAAAAGGCCAAAAAAATAATACAATTAAATGATAACCGAGGAGACAGCTAAAAGAAAGCCAAGCAGTAAATCAAAGCAAATAATTGTTCATTTTTAAATATATTTTTATTTTACAAATGTCTCAGACATTGTCTGGCATATCGATGGCCCCCCTACACGCAAAGTATTCCAGGTATCTCATACGAACCTCGCGGGCACTTTGGGGGGGGCAAGCCAAGACGGACAGTTTCAAGCGCCGTCAGGGTTGGTTCATTATAAATTCCGGCCTCAGGCCCAACGGAGGCAGCATAGTTCAAAGAATTTCTCCTTAAAAAGTTGTGGAGAACACAGCAAGAAAGGATAATGTGATTCAGTTTATATTCCGCCATGTGTATAGGTGTAAGAAATAGGCGGAACCGGCTGGCCATTATTCCAAACGTATTCTCCACCACTCTTCTGGCTCTGGCCAGCCGGTAATTAAAAACCCTCTGGTTCGGGGTGAGGGTCCTCATAGGGAATGGTGGCATAAGATGGTCCCCCGGTGCAAAAGTCCTTCCACATTGTCTTCTGGAGGTGGCAAGCCCAAGCTGCCATTCTGGAGTCGCCTGTAGAACTCGGTCTGGGCGATGACTCCACCATCTGACATCCGGTCATTCTTCCCCACGTCCACATACAGGAACTCGTAAGTAGCTGACACCACCGCCAACATCACAATACTATTAAACCCCTTGTAATTATAATAGTATGACCCTGAGTTGGGGGGTGGGACTATGTGGACATGTTTCCCATCAATTGCCCTGCAGTTGGGAAAGTCCCAACGGGTGGCAAAGTGGGAGGCCACAGTCTGCCATTCCTGTAGCGTGGAAGGAAACTGTGGAGTCAAACAAGAACAAAAAAATTAGTAATTTTGCACATAAACATTGAAAGCAGGATAGACACAAACATTCTTGGCCAACATCAGTATAACATTTATTTTATGGAGTATTTAAAGACAAAAGTATAAGGTCCACCTATCAGATTCCTCACCCCCTCTTATGGCCCATTGAAAATATTTTAGGGGGGGGATGTTTTGGACAGGTAACCCTCTCCACTTCATTGAGAGCTGAATGCATACATAATGTGTGTTACTTTGGCCAGCCCCTCCTTACTTACACTATTGGCAGCCCACTGGACAGGTAAGAAGTGTCATAATACAAATATATAAATACACACTGTCCAAATTTAAGCACATTTTTACATTCTGCAATTACCTATCAAGATAATAATAGGAGAAAAAAACTTTAAACAGTACCATTTGAAAGTATTCAGGTAGGTCCTTGCACTACATGCTTTGGGGAATTCATCCATAAATCTGAGCACAAAAGAGGTAGGTATAGTGTGTATGGGTTTGGCAAAGTCAGCAGATAGAGGATTGGTATCAGCTGACTTAGCGGTTGGGGGGAGGGGGGTTCCAAATTCTTTTGGGACCCCCAAAAAAAAGCCTCTGGCACTCTGCCTGAATTTAAGGACACAAATAACAGTTGGACACATTTTAGGGGGTGTTTAGGGTGAAGTAGGACTATGGAGCTGACAAAATACATTGTTAAGTGACTAGGCGAGGTGGATATGGGCCCAGGATAGCATGCTGGGGAGGTTAGTGAAGGCAAATATGTATGAAGGACAAAAGAATTTTTAAAAAGTCTAGCATGCATGAGGACAAAGGGGACATTCACAGCATATTACAATCATGGTAATTAAGGAATGATGAAAGAAATACAATATATTAGCAAACATTAAATACAATAAAATGTGATGTTAAAGGAGAAATATTACCTTAATATAGTCCTTCTGCAGGACCTAAATGATGGCAGAACAGGTCTCTGAGATAATGATCCCCAGAGCCTGGGGGGGAGATGCCTGTCGAGAACTTGAGGTCCTGCAGGCTTCTCCCAGTTGCCAAGTACCGCAACGTGGCCACTAGCCTCTGCTCTGGAGTGATGGCTTGCCTCATGCAGATGAAAAGATGAAATTGAGTTTGACACAGCTGATCTAAGGCATTGCTGCCTCTGACATGTATTATTAGTTTATTATTATTATTATTAGTTTATTATTAGGCTTCTCCCAGTTGCCAAGTACCGCAACGTGGTGACTAGCCTCTGCTCTGGAGTGATGGCTTGCCTCATGCATATGAAAAGATGAAAATGAGTTTGACACAGCTGATCTAAGGCATTGCTGCCTCTGACATGTATTATTAGTTTTGGAGTGAGATTTGCTCACTGTTCTCCTTGGTGGAGAGAAAGCTGTACCTGAGGACCTGAAATGCAAGGACCTCGCTGATTCTGCTTTATTTATTCTGTGGATTTGTGCTTCTTCCACCTCTCTTACAACTTGTTAAGGAGGAGCTTCAGTCTTGTTAAAACATAAAAAATAAACCTCAGCAGCTACAAATACTGTAGCTGCTGACTTTTAATAAAAAGCCACCCAGGGATCCAGCTCTGTCTCAACCCAGGCTTGTTCTTCACCAGTCTTCAGGTCCCTGGCGCCGCTATGTTTACCTGGGAAGCCAACTGTCACTTCCTGTGGGCTCACAGCCATCTCCCCACTGCACATGTATACAAAATGTGCTGCAGATTCTGAATGATGCCGCAGCCTCCTGGGATCTGTGATGTATCCCAGGAGGTTGCAGGTGGGTACCTGCGGGAGTGGGAGCGGGTACCTGTGGAAACTAGCCACTGGCTCCCTGAAAACAAAAACAAAAAAACAAAAATGAGGACAAACAAGGGGGGAGGAGGAGGGTAAGCGGAACTTCCCCTTTCAGGTAAAGTTTCACTTTAAATAATATCTATTATCACATTGCCATCCATGGGGCAGGTCTGACATGAGTAAGCAAAAGCCTGCATTTAGCAAAATGGCCGCCTCAGCACAATTCAGAACAAGGCATGGTAATAGGGTAAATACCAGCTGTGCCCTCTGCTTACCAAGTTTGGGTACACCTTTCACAGTACAAGTCCTTTCCAGTGTAGACATCATGTTGTAAAGCGCTGCGCAAACTATCGGCGCAAATAGGAGTAAAAGATTTATTTAAAATTTATTTAAAACATTGTTTACATGTTTATGTAATTATTGAATGTTAATATTGTTAATATTAAAACTGATCAATGCAAAAAAATATGGAAATCCCATAGTATTTATATTTTATATTAAAAAGACATAACGTATAGTAAATAAAGTAAATCCAATTGATTTTAAACCATTATAGCTTCACTGCCACCTTCTGGTGAAAACTGGTATCACTACAATTATCAAAAATATAATGGAGCTCTATGAGAACAGTTTGACTGCAGCTTGCAAAGAACCAACAGCAAACATCTTCAAAGCTGCATACTGCAAACTTAGTATACCAGAATATAGTCATTACATAAAGAACCCAGAGCTGTTCAAGGTATCGTTGTTCTGTAATGTTTCTTATAATTCACTGTAAAGCAGAACTTTAATCTGTCAGTCAACTATTTTGAATCCTTATGCTGTATTTACTTGTTTTAAAAAAATATTTTAAACAGTCCTTTAGTTGCTTCCTGGTTTGTGGCCTAGGCCAAAATGATGTCATACATCCCAGGAGTCTTCATGGGCATTTTTTCTCTTTCATATGGAGGAGGGGAGGAGGGGCTTTCTTAGCTTGACATGCCTGTCTGCCTTCCTGAGCTAAGGGCAGATGGATTCCAGGAAGTAAATGCTACATGAATCATTTGCCCTTACTCAAGATGGACATGGCTAGAAATGCTAGGGTGTGTTTTTCAAAGTGATTTCTCGAACAAAATAAAGCATGGAGACATGGATAGATGAGAGGGCTTTGAATATTGAAAAGACTCATTACCACTGTTGCTGTTTACCTGCAATTTGGTAAGAAGCCAAATCTCATTGAAACAGCATGTAAAGCTCTCTGGCATGGCGTTCATTAATACAGACTCTTTGTGTTTCAATGGGGAAACCGTTTGTAAAAATGCAGCCTGTAGCTTTTTACCGCTTGGTTTCCACAATACCTTCAACCCCACCCAGCATGCAATCCATAAAAAAAGCCATGCAAACCTCAAGTCAAGTGGAAGCAAAAATGCATGTGTTTTTCAAACAACAACAGCGGAAATCTGTCTTAAAGTAATTCTAAAAGAAAAAAAAAGCAAAACAAACACAATATACTTACCTGCTATGGTTTTGCACAAAGCAGACCTGATGCTCTTCTTTTTGAGTCTGCCGGCAGTTCTGGCTCCTCCCCCCTGCCGAGTGCCCCCAGTAGCAAGCTTCTTGCTATGGGGGCACTCAAGCAGGTTCGCTCCTGAGACGTGCTCTGTGTGTCCATTCACACACAGAGTGCTACTTGGCCCCTCCCCCACTCTCTCCTTATTGGTTTACCGGCTGTGATTGACAGCAGCGGGAGCCAATGGCTCCCGCTGCTGTTTGAGCCAATGAGGAGAGGGACCCAGGAGAGCAGCTGATCTCGTACACACTGCTGGATCGAGATGGGGCTCAGGTAAGTATAAGGGTGGCTGACGGGAGAGCTGCACCCAGAAGATTTTTTACCATAATGCATAGAATGCATTAAGGTAAAAAATACCTTGAGCTTTTAGAACCACTTTAACTACTTGCTAACCACCCACCGCAGTTGTACTGCGGCAGGTTGCACGGCTGTGCGAATCGCTGCCATTGTATGTCGGCTCTTTAAAAGGCTTTAGCAGGCGCATGCACCGCCAGAAGCCCGCGCCGCGTCCCCGAAGCCAATGAGCATGGCCGCGATATACACTGAGTTCCTAGCATTGCTAGGGAACTGACCTTGCCACCTGCGATCACTCCTCAGAGAGCCAGAATGGGGATCTGTCAATGTAAACAGACAGATCCCCGTTCTGACAGGGAAGTAGAGAGAGATCTGCTTTTCCAAGTAATCAGGAACAGAGATCTCTCTCTGCTCCCAGGCAGCCCATCCCCCATACAGTTAGAAACACCTCCCTAGGGAACACTTAACCCCTTGATTAAGGTAATAGGTACTTGTGCGCACACCAAAGAATAAATAATCCAACAATAAAAGTATAAAAATATATATACTATATATAGTATAAAAATATAAAACTCATCTAATAAGAAAACGAATAGCGGCCACAAATAATAGTGTTCACACACCTAAAAACAATTAATAAAAGGGATAAATCGACGAATATTAATCTACATGAACTAGCTCCGTACCTGGACTTCCCTTCCAGGTGTGGTTATTAGCTTTTTTGTCACATAGCTTATTCCGTTCGAGTATTTACCAGTTATTCACGCACCATAGGAATCTTTGAGTTGTTACCTGCATCTTCCTTAATGGTTTTGTGGCCCTTCGGTGTCCACCTGTTTTTTCCTTTTGGCACCCCAGGAATATACCCATTCAGTTTTATGCCGCAGTTTTACCTCCCGTTATACGTTTATAGGTGTGTGAACAATATCAGCTGTGGTCGCTATCTTTTCCTCCTTGGATGAGCTTGCTTTATATTATTGTTGTTTACATATTTCTATTTGGCTTTGTTATATTAGCATATTCTTTCTATTATTATTTTTCCACGCACCTTAGAACCATTGTCATTTTCCTGAGCCTTTATTGACATCTTTCTACTAGTTTTTATCTCCTTGGCGTCCTAGGAATTCACATATATAGATTAGCGCCGCAGATTTATCCCTTTTATTAACCCCTTGATTGCCCCCTAGTGTTAACCCCTTCCCTACCAGTGACATTTATACAGCAATCAGTGGCTACTTTTAGCTCTGATCGCTGTATAAATATCTGGTCCCAAAAAAGTGTCAAAAGTGTCCCATCTGTCTGCCGCAACGTCGCAGTCCCGATAAAAATTAGTAAACACCGACATTACTAGTCAAAAAAAAAAAGAATAATAAAAATGCCATAAATATAGCCCCTATTTTGTAGATGCTATAACTCTTGCGCAAACCAATCAATATACGCTTATTGCGATTTTTTTTTACCAAAAATATGTAGAATAATACACATTGGCCTAAACTGATGAAGAAATTAGTTTTTTTAAAAAAAACATTTTTATGGATATTTATTATAGCAAAAAGTAAAAAATATTGCTTTTTTTTTTTTTCAAAATTCTCTGTCTTTTTTTGTTTATAGCGCAAAAAATAAAAGAGGTGATCAAATACCACCAAAAGAAAACTCTATTTGTGGGAAAAAAAGGACATACATTTTGTTTGGGTACAGTGTAGCACGACCGCGCAATTGTTAGTTAAAGTGACGCAGTGCCGTATCGCAAAAAATGGCCTGGTCATTAAGGGGGGAAATCCTTCTGGTCCTTAAATGGTTAAAGCTGAACTATAGGCAGCTATTGAAGACACAAATGAATTCAACAATGTATTCTTAACTGCATTATTACATGTACTTTTTATTGCAGGAAGTGTAGATACCTGAATTAGACTTGGTACCAGCCTCTTGCAATTCTTTGTACAGTAGTCTGGGGGTGAGGAAAAGCAGCACAAGGAGCCAATCATCTGCGCAACACGGAATATGCTGATAAAAGGAGAGAGCAGAGGGATAGAAAGATGAGCTTATCAGTCTCCTGCTTCTCCATTTACTTTCCAATCACTAGCTGGGGAAGGGACAAGACCTGTGTGCTACTTAAAGCATTTGTTACCCCAACACTTCATATTCCTGATATATATCTGCTGAACCATGTACATGTATGAGAAAGTATCATGTTCTCTTTGTATTGCTTCCTTTATGTGACATTCCTGCCAGTCCCTCGACTTTCCTATTAAGAAACTGACTACATTAAGCAGGAGAGCACACTGTAAGGAAACATCGCACACTCCGCTTGAGTGCTTTCGTCATATACCACTTCCCCCCAGTCTGAATCTATTTTTTTTTTTTTCTTTTTTTTTTTCTTTCTTTTTTTTTTTTTTTTTTTGCCACATCAGCTAAGTATTTTTCATGAGGATATATTATTTCAACTTTTCAGTCAAACTTATCCCATCATACTTTCACATCCTCGTGGCTGTTTTGCTATTGGCCGATGGGTCTTGTACTCCCAATATTCTCAATACAATATTTGCTTTGTGACTCCTTAATTTAAATCCGTATCCTATAACAAAAGACCCTCCCTCCTACCCCCATCCCCCCCGCATAATTCCCCCCCCCCATTGGAGGGAGAGAGCTCCAACGCAGCCTCAAGATGTTGATGATCCTTTCCTTAATGTTTCAAGAATTTCTATAACCTGTCGGACTAGGAGACCTTTAACTTATTTGGGGTGCTTCTTTTAAGGTGAATTTTCTACTTTATCCTCCCATACCTCTGCTGCCTGATTGGAGGCCTTGAATTTGGCCCAATCTCTCCAAGTATCCTCGTACTCCTCCATCTCCATTCCGTCGCTATATCTCAGATATTCCATATGGTAGATTTCATCTATTCTGTCGAGCCACTCCCGCATTGAAGGTCTCCTCCTATCCCGCCAATGCCTAGGGATGAGGCTCTTGGCCGCATTGAGGAGGTGTGGTATTAGGCTTATACGATAGTTTTTGGATGGTATATTGCTCCCATGGTGCAGGCAAACTCATGGGTCGTCCGGGATTTTCTTCTTGGTAATTAAGTGTGTGGTCTCTCGCACCTCTTCCCAAAATTTTTTAATTTCTGGGCACGACCACCAAATATGTCCTGCTGTCCCAACTTCCCTGCACCCCCTCCAGCAAGCTGTGAAGTCTCCTCCTGCATTTTATGCGCTAAGTCTGGGGTGATGTACATTCTAGTCATAACTCTATAGTTCATCTCCGCGATCCTATAGTTTACGGACATACCATTTGCCCTTCTCAAAATTCTCCTCGCCTCATTATCACTGATCTTCTTATCTAACTCCTCCTCCCATTTCCCGAGAAATCCTGGTCGGCCTATTTCTCCCATTTCTATCAAGCTTCTATATATTCTTGCCGTTCCTCCCCTCCTATTTTTCTTTATAAGTGCTCTCTCCAGGGGGTAAAGATCTTCTATTACTCTAATTGGCTGCGGGAGTGACTCCACAAAATGTTTGAGCTGCCTGTATTTCCAACTGTCCAACACCAACCGCGGTTCTCGTACTCGGAGGTCTTGAAAGGTACGTAATGTTCCCTGGCTGATAATGTCCTTCAATTGGACTTCTTCACTCAATATCCATCTTCCAGCTACGTCTTCCCTCCCCGGCGGGAAATAATCTGTACCCTTAAGCGGAACCCCAGTCTGAATCTAGATATCAGATATTCCAACCGCTATAAACAACAAACAAGACAAGACTTGTTTGATTGCTGAACATGGACTCTTTTATTAGAACCAAAATTACAAGTCTTTATATAGAGTTAAAGAGGAGGTCCCCCCTCCTGCTCATATTACTCTGACAATACAACTGTAACCAGAAACCTAATTAACATGAGCTAATTAACTAATCCCTTAAAGCAGCTGATGTGACTCCGTACCCTCCTGAGCATTGGTGTCTTGGTACCATAAGTATAAACACAGGACACCTTCACACAATAGCAGGAGCTCCAGCAGGAGTCAGCCCGTCTCCTACATTGTACAGAGGCCAATGTGATCAGCTCTCTCAACTAACATGTTGAGTTCAGAATCAACCAAACCAAGAATAGTCTTTACATATATCATGGGAGATATTGTGGATAAATATTACTGCCCCATTTTAAGTAATCCAAGATATATTTTCTCAGTCACTATTTCTAATATGACATATACAGGGTTCCCAGAGTCTGTGTGTCTTGGGGGACATGGACCTGAATCTAAAGTAACACCACCTCAAGGGTCCCCAGGCATACAGCTCACAAAGAGCACCGTTCCCCCAAATGCCAGGGCCCATAATCGGTAGGCAAGAGGCCAGCTTTCAGTCCCCTCCAAAAGCCTCTGTCCTGGGTGAGTCTGTCACATTTCAAGGTCAGTTCTCTAGCAATGCTGGGAACTCAGTGTACTCTCCTCCAATAATCAGACTTTGCCCTGACATGCCTCCCTGCTGCACAGCCATTCACTGGGAAGCTCAGTGTGCTGCTGCTTCTCCTCCCACCAGCTCTAATGCAGCTGAGATCAGAGGTAATGTGATCACTTATACAAAAGGTATTGATAATGTTTTTTTTTTATATCTATACAAAAATGTTTTGCTTATTATTTTCAACTGAATGGGTTGTTTTACAAGGTGATCGTTTACAACCACTTTAACTGCAACAGAGAAAAATGAAATCTCCTGCCCTGCCAGACAGAGTTATGCTGTGTGGCAGAGCTGTGTATATCTCCAAACTAGATGGACAGAAAAAAAAATACAAATCCTATGGCAGGTAAAACAGATCTCCTATATATATGTAGATGATCTGTGTATTTAACTGTTTGCCCGGGGATCAGCTAACTGTAAATATAGAGCTTCTATGGTTATTACAAAAGCCTTTTGAAAAATATTATGCCCTATGGGAAATGCTTGCATTTGCTGGTAGACCTGTTATGGCTGTCTATTGCTAAAATATATGCAATATGCTTCCCACCCTCTCTATAGGGCACAAGGATATCTTTTTCTCAGTTGCAAAGCATACTCGTTCATATAACAATCTTTCCGTAGAAAGATCTTTGACTGAGGCATTATCAGGATGCCAGTTGGTGATGACTGTAGGCAACTTTACAGAAAGTAAGATAGACCTAGAGGCAGCTAGAATCATTCTCATTAGCTTGCCTTTCACCCATGTTATTCGGAGAAAAGGGGCTCTCGGTCCTCACAACCTTTAGAACATATTGATGGGAAGCCGATTTTTCAGGGAAATTACTATAAGCCTTCCCCTTGAGAAATGTGACTGATGAGCTTAAATTATCAAGAAGGCAGGCGTCTTCTAAAATGATGAAGAGGTTATTTAAACCCTTTACCAGTGCAGGTCTATATGATAATTCTATACGTGGTAAATCCCTTTTCATTTAAAGTAGAACAATCCCAACCTGAGATTGACAAGCAGGAGATGGATCATTTGCAGCCTTGTCTAATGTAGATGTAGAGCGCGAACAGCCTAATAGGTGTTTACACATATATATATATATGGAGGTGATTATTTGTGGTCTTTGTTAAGGGAATATTAAAATCTCTCAGCAGAGAGGAGAGATGTGTCTGAAAAGAGACATGACCCAATGATAAAAGGTTGTATTAAAGCTGAGAAAATTATCTTGTCAACCAGACAGCTGTTCAGACTGTCATCTTCAAGAAATGTAAACAGTTCTCAATGAATGCCAATCTTCAAACACTTTCTACAAAAATGCGCGGCGCATAGTTGTCCATTGCTTGTTCGTAAGACCAAAAAAACGTTGCCTATGAAAAAGAGCCATTAATACCTTTTATAGCTAAATATTTTTAAAAACCACATGTCCAAAACATGAGACGCTTGACATTGTATGCTGCTTTATTTTAATGTATGTTCTAATATTCTCCCGAAATCGTAAAAAAAGAAAGGATCCAGTAGGGATGCCCACAGTCATCAAATATTAAAGGGCTTGTTTTTGGACCTGTGTTGGCAGGCTTTGGGCTTATTATATGTGCAAATGCAGCTTGCTTTCAGATGCATGCCCCTAGCACTTGAGATCAGTAAGGGGTGCTTCTGAGATCATTTGGAGTTCATTGACAGATACCTTAAACCTGAATTTGACCTTCTTCTAAACTGCATCAACCTGCTTTTATGTTCCTCTTGCCTTGCATGGGGAGAGAAGCAGCCCTGATCTAAACAAAAGCCTGTAGACCCAGTGGGGTTAATCTACTAAAACTGGAGAGTGCAAAACCTGGTGCAGCTGTGCACAGAAACCAATCAGCTTCCAGGTTTTTTTTTTCAACGCTTAATTGAACAAGCTGAAGTTAGAAGCTGATTGGCTACCATGCACAGCTGCACCAGATTTTGCACTCTCCAGTTTCAGTAAATCAACTCCTGTCTGTTAATATAGTTCCAACATGTTTAGGAGGGTCATAGATTCTCCTCTTCTTCAGGGCTTCCAAGGAAAAAAAGTATGCATCCTAAGGGCCAGTTCACACTGCTGTGATGCCAGACATCGCATGTGATTTACACCGCATTGCTGTACAGATCACATGCAATGTCTATGCGATGCAAACTGTATGGCTGAATTTGCATCGCATTCGGACCAAACTCTATGACCCTCCTTTTTTTTTATCCGCACCAGAATCGGATTACATGGGTGTTCACACCCATGCAATCCGATTCCTGAGAACCAATCTGGGGGTGTAATTAATTGTGTATTGACACTCCCAGCGGTTTGCATAGCACTGTTATCCAAGAAAATATACCTTGTGTACATGGATACAAAATGGCTATAATATATCAAATAACAAAGATGCGCTTTTGTTTTCCAAGCTAGCTTTTTAAATAGCTATCACCTGGGCAAACTGAATGAATCTGTTGCTCTCCAGAGGTGACTCATGGTAACTGAAGGGTTTGGAGCTTTATTAGCTCAGGCCGCAGGACACATGTCCTGAAGACACAGTGAAAGTTGTGTGTTGACAGAAGAGGGTGAGTGGGGGACCGAAGAGGATAAATGAGAACAGAAGAGGGTGAATGGGGACAGAAGTGCGTGAATGACAACAGAAGTGGGTGTGTGAGGACAGAAGAGGGTGAATAAGAACCAAAGAGAGAGTGAGGACAGAAGTGAGTGAGTGTGGACAGTTGAGGGTAAGTGTGGACAGTAGAGGGTGAATGGGGACAGTAGAGGGTGAGTGGTGACAGAAGAGGGTGGGCGGGGACAGAAGGGGGTGAGTGGGGACAGTAGTAGGTGGATGGGGACAGAGTGGGGGAGCGAGGAGAAAAGGATGAGTAAGGACAGAAGAGGGTGAGTAAGGACAGAAGAGGGTGAGTGTGGCCAGAAGAGAATGAGTGTGGACAGTAGAGGGTGAGTGTGGACAGTAGAGGGTGAGTGTGGACAGAAGAGGGTGAATGTGGACAGAAGAGGGTGAGTGTGGCCAGAAGAAAATGAGTGTGGCCAGAAGAGGGTGAGTGTGGACAGTAGAGGGTGAGTGTGGACAGTAGAGGGTGAGTGTGGACAGAAGAGGGTGAATGCGGACAGAAGAGGGTGAATGCGGACAGAAGAGGGTGAATGCGGACAGAAGAGGGTGAGTGCAGACAGTAGAGGGTGAGTGCAGATAGTAGAGGGTGAGTGGAGACAGAAGAGGGTGAATGCGGTATTAGAGGGTGAGTGCGGACAGTAGAAGGTGAGTGCGGATATTAGAGGGTGAGTGTGGACAGTAGAGGGTGAATGGGGACAGAAGAGCGTGAATGATCATAGAAGTGGGTGAGTGGGGACAGAAGAGGATGAACAGAACAGGGTGTGTGAAGACAGATGTGGACAGAAGAGAGTGAGTGAGTGTTGACAGTTGAGGGTGAGTATGGATAGTAGAGGGTGAGTGAGGACAGAAGAGGGTGAATGAGGACAGTAGAGGGTGAATGAGGACAGTAGAGGGTGAGTGTGGACAGTAGAGGGTGAGTGTGGACAGTAGAGGGTGAGTGAGGACAGTAGAGGGTGAGTGAGGACAGTAGAGGGTGAGTATGGATAGTAGAGGGTGAGTGAGGACAGAAGAGGGTGAGTGAAGACAGTAGAGGGTGAGTGAGGACAGTAGAGGGTGAGTGATGACAGTAGAGGGTGAGTGTGGACAGTAGAGGGTGAGTGTGGACAGAAGAGAGTGAGTGGGGAGAATAGAGGGTGAGTGGGGAGAAGAGAGGGTGATTGGAGACAAAAGAGGGTGAATGGAGGCAGTAGAGGGTGAGTGGAGACAGAAGAGGGTGAGTGGAGACAGAAGAGGGTGAATGCGGACAGAAGAGGGTGAGTGTAGACAGTAGAGGGTGAGTGTAGACAGTAGAGGGTGAGTGTGGACAGGCAGAGGGTGAGTGTGGACAGAAGAGGGTGAGAGAGGACAAGAGAGGGTGACTGGAGACAGAAGAGGGTGCATGCAGACATTAGAGGGTTAGTACGGACAGTAGAAGATGAGTGCGGACATTGGAGGGTGAGTGTGGACAGTAGATAGTGAGTGCGGACATTAGAGGGTGAGGGTGGACAGTAGTGGGTGAGTGTAGACAGGAGAGGGTGAGTGCGGACAGTAGAGGGTGAGTGGGGATAGAAGAGGGTGAGTGGGGACAGAAGAGGGTGAGTGGAGACAGAAGAGAGTGAATGGGGGCAGTAGAGGTTGAGTGGAGACAGAAAAGGGTGAATGGGGGCAGTAGAGGGTGAGTGGAGACCGAAGAGGGTGAACGGGAATGGGGGCAGTAGAGGGTGAATGGAGACAGAAGAGGATGAATGCGGACATTAGAGGCTGAGTGCGGATATTGGAGGCTGAGTGCGGACAGTAGAAGGTGAGTGCGGACATTAGAAGGTGAGTGCGGAGGGTGGAGGGTGAGTGTGGACAGTAGAGGGTGAGTGCGGACAGTGGAGGGTGAGTGCGGACAGTGGAGGGTGAGTGCGGACAGTGGAGGGTGAGTGCGGACAGTGGAGGTTGAGCGCGGACAGAAGAGGGAGAACGCGGACAGAAGAGGGAGAACGCGGACAGAAGAGGGTGAAAGCGGACAGAAGAGGGTGAGCCTGGACAATAGAAGGTGAGTGGGGACAAGAGAGGGTGAGTGGGGACAAGAGAGGGTGAGTGGGGACAAGAGAGGGTTATTGGAGACAGAAGAGGTATGAATGGGGGCAGTAGATGGAAGGACAGGAGCAGCGCCAAGCATCATGAGGGGACAAGCTTAATTCTAAACGTGGGCAGATGTTGAGGCTTCTTGTAAGTTATATCCAGGAGGGGCTCCACAGGGATGGTGCCTACAAGTATAAAGGTACTTGTAGGCACCATAATGGACATGGACTTTGGCACCACTGTTACTTTTGAAATGCCAAGCGGTATTCCTCTATTAGAACTCTAAGCACTTGACTGAATCCAAAACTGAATTTGGAATTCAACCTGTCACTCCTCTCCCTCTACAACTCAGGATCTGATCCCCTGTGCTTGTCTGTGCAGCGTCCTGACTATACAAAGCCAGTCAATAAATAAAACACAATGTTAACGCAAACAGCAGAATTCCCATCAACTTGTGAAAGTCTGTCCCAGTGCAGCCTCTCTATACTGCGTTATCAACCTGCAGTACTCAAGATGGAAGATAATTTCACACATAATGAAAGGGGAAAAAAAGCAAGCTGATATCTATCTGCCAAGAAATGGAAAGGACCCTTATGCACTAGCCAGTCTGTCTGCTCATTAAAACAAATCAAATATTATCTACGATATTAAAGGGTAATTGTTATGTTAATAAGCTTCGCTGAGAATGAAAGGGAGAAAGACATGATTTATACAGGCTCTCTATGCCTGGGCTATGTATTACGTGGCAACATATAAAAAAATAACAGAAATAGATAAAAGAATATACAGATGTCATATAAAAATAAACACTACAGCGCACTGATTTCACTCTAATGCCAGTCACGCGGTATTTCATGGTAATTTTAGGGTGTGCTTTTTGGTTCCTTGTGGTCCACCTTAACATAACACAAAAACTGAAATCTAAGTAAATACATTGTTTAAACCTTAGATGCACATAATCACTTGCACAGCAAAGAGAGAGAGCATATACAATATAATGTACAGCACAAGTTGCACAGTCAAACAGTCAGGCGTATATAATGTGCAGCACAAGTTACACAGTAAAACAGTCAGGAGTATGTAATGTACAGCACAAGGTACAGAGTACAATGGTCAAGAGTATGTAATGTACAGCACAAGTTACAGAGTACAACAGTCATGAGTATGTAATGGACAGTACAAGTTACAGCATTCAATAGTCAGGACGGAGTATATAACATACAGCTCAAGTTACATTACAACAGTCAGGTGTATGTAACGTACAGCACAAGCTGCAAGGTGCAGAAGGCAATAGTATGTAACATACAGCACAGCGTGCAGACTGCAGCAGTCAGAAACATGTCTGGGGGTTTGCATTGTATGTAGGCATGTAGTGTCCTCTTACCTTGGTGGTCAATGGAGAGGTGTCTTCCACATTAGTAATCAAAGGAGAAGTGCCCTCACATTGCTGGCTAGTGGTGAGGTGTACAAGGAGAAGTGCCTCCTTATATTGGTGGTCAGTGAAGTGCCCTTTTACATTGATGGTCAGTGGTAATGTGTCCTCTTGAATTGGTGGTAAATGTGATGTGACCTTTTATGTTTCTGGTTATTGGTGATGTATCCCCTTACATTGGTGGTCAGTGACGATGTGTCCCCTTGAATTGGTTGTAAATGGTGATGTGACCCTTTATGTTTCTGGTTATTGGTGATGTGTCCCCTTACATTTGTGGTCAGTGGTGTGTCCCCATGATTTGGTGGTAAATGGTGATGTGACCCTTTATTTTTCTGGTTATTGGCAATGTGTCCCCTTACTTTGGTGGTCAGTGGTAATTTGTCCCCTTGAATTGGAGGTAAATGGTGACGTGACCCTTTATGTTGCTGGTTATTGGTGATGTGTCCCTGAAGTGGCAGCGAGGGTCAGTTTATATGGCCATAGTTATGTGTGTAGTAAGACTGATTTAGAATTTCAGCTAAAAATCATATTTCTTGTATTTCATGTTGAAACTACTTGTAACAGGTTGTGGTTAAAGACATTGGACTTACTCACTCCCCCTCCCATACAGAAACCTGTTCCTCTTTCTGTGCAAGGAAAAACGAAAGTTTTGCATAAGGTTTAAAAATATCTTTGTTTTGCAGAACTTGTCTGGGTTAGGATGCGTAGGTTGATTTTTAAAAGGTTAGAATGTTTTGTATAACCAAAGTGTACCGCCTGTTCGCCTTTGACGCCTTATGCTGAAATTATATGTACACTGTATGAGCTGTATTTTGGACACTTGACATATCGACACGAGTCGGGTCAAGCGTGTCCACTTTTTTGGCCAAAAAGGTGGAATAAATCTGAGAACTAGAGTCCTGTGTCCAGCAACGTCATTTACCGATATTCTGCCTTAAATCTGCTACTTCATTTGGTGCATTTGGCCGTGAGGGGGGAATATCGGTGTGACCCATTGAGGCAGGTGGCACTGTTTTCCACCAGACCTACAAGGAGTGGTCCGAGAGGCCAGCCCTGTGGGCTATATTGTAGTCTCAAAAGGCGCCTTCTAGAACTGTTATCTAGGAGACTGCGCTGTGTCCCATTTGGTGGCCTGCTGTGGACGACCTTGGTAGCGTCAAAAGGACCTGGGAATCTGAGAAATAGATAGCTGGAGCTCCAACGGGAACAGGTGAGAGTCTTTTTACTTTTGTTTTTGGATAACAGTCAGACAGCCAGCCAGCCTCTTGACGGATCAAGAGAAGGGAAGCCTGAACACCTTCCGAGAGAGACATCCATTCAGATGATTGTGCATCTTTCGAACGAATCCGCAGTCAGTCAGTAATTTTTGGGTGGGAGTGTCTGGTATGATTGATGTGTGTATGAGACATCACTTTTTTGGTGAGGTTACAGTTGTCCTCTTCTAAGTGCGTTTCCTGGCCGGGAGACCGCGCCCAGGCCACTGACCAAGGGAAGCGTTGTCTACTGTTCCTACTTGTGTCGAGCATTCAGACCCCTTACTGAATTCTCATCATTTACCCTACCCTCTGTGTCTGTCTTGGTGGCTTTTAGGTTACAAGTAAGGGTGGTAAACATAGTGTTGAATCTCCCCTACAATCCATCATCTCCAACTCCAGCCTCCCCCGTATGTAGATGAACGGACCTCAGATAGAGACAGGTCAGAGCCATGTCCAAATGCCCCATCCAGTAGACAAGGGGACTCAAGTTGTTGTCCACCTACATCAGATTCAGCAAGTTTGTCAATGCCAAATCTCAGTAAATATACTCCGAACCGTAACACTCTGGGTATAGGCAGGACAGAAATAGGGAACTCAGTAGTAGTCAATGGGCTCCCCAATCAAGTGTCCACTTCCACTCCGAGAAATCCTGATGCAAACAGCCGCACCCTTGCCCCGTCTTTCAACATACCTCTGCAAATGCCCCTAAGAAAACAGGCAGTGGGGGAACATCGGACTCTAGTTTACACCCCTTTTTACTACAACAGATTTACTGAACTGGAAGATTCATAACCCTGCCTACTCTGAGAAGCCCCAAGCCATGACAGATTTGCTCCGGTCAATAACTCAGACCCATAATCCCACTTGGTCTGACTGCCAGCAACTTTTATTGACCCTTTTTAATACTGAGGAGAGACACAGAATTAACCAAGCAGTGCAGAAGTATAAAGTCAAAAGACCCTTCCTATTAGAAAGACTTTGTAGTTTTGGGGGGGGCATCAAGTCCAACATCAGTTCCTGTATATGCCGAATTGCCCTATTCCCTTGCTGGGCAGAGACTTACTTGCTAAACTCAGAGCACACATATATTTCCAATCTGACGGACAGGCTATCCCAAAATTGCCCCATCCCTTTGAAGCCCGCATACTGCAAGACATCCCGGGATTATGGGCAGAAGACAACCCACCAGGATTAGCCAGACACATTCCCCCAATCCTTATTGAATTAAAATCAGGAGCCACTCCAGTCAGCCTGAAACAGTACCCAGTCCCTCGAAAAGCCCTAGTAGGAATACAAAAGTACTTAAACAAATTCCTACACTATGGGATTCTAAAACCCTGTCAGTCTCCCTGGAATACACCTCTACTCCCAGTACAGAAACCCGGAACAGCTCACTGTCATCCTGTTCAAGACCTCAGAGCGGTCAACCAGGCTGTAATGACCATCCACCCAGCGGTCCCGAACCCATACAACCTATTGGGATTAATACCAGGGGAGGCCACCTATTTCACAGTTCTGGGTTTGAAATATGCCTTCTTCTGTCTCAGAGTGGCAGCACATTTTTGCTTTCCAGTGGGAGGACCCAGAGACTGGGGGTAAGGGACAACTGACATAGACACGTTTACCCCAGGGATTCAAAAACTCCCCTACACTATTTGGAACAGCCCTGACCCAAGACCTGAAATCCTTCAAGTCTGATCCTGAGAATAGAGTCCTCCTTCAGTATGTGGATATCCTATTGATCGCCGCCAAAAATAAAGAAGAGTGCCTTCAAGCTACTAATGAACTGTTACAATTACTGTGGGAGGCAGGTTATAAGGTGTCCCAGAGAAAGGCGCAATTGTGCCAAGAGACTGTAAAGTACCTGGGATTCAGAGTATCACAAGGACAGAGACAATTGGGAGAAGGCAGGAAAGAAGCTGTTTGTCAGATTCCCACCCCGACTACCAGACGGCAAGTACGTGAATTCCTGGGGGCAGCAGGATTCTCACGAATCTGGATACCTGACTTTGCCACAAAAGCCAGAACCCTCTATGAATCCACAAAGGGGGGAGAAAAGGAACCCTTTCAATGGGGAGAACAACAAAACAGAGCATTCAAAGACATTAAGGTCTCCCTAATGCAGGCTCCTGCGCTAGGCCTGCCGGATAGCCAAAAAGTCTTCTATTTGTATGTCAGTGAAAAACAAGGAACAGCAGTAGGAGTCCTGACACAATACTTGGGGTCGTGGCAGCGCCCTGTAGCATACCTTTCGAAACAACTGGACACTGTAGCTCAGGGATGGCCATCCTGCCTGCGGGCTATTGCAGCAACAGCCCTCCTTGTGGCCGAAGCTGACAAGTTGTCATTAGGTCAGGAGACTTATGTCTGAGTCCCACACCAAGTACAGGTATTAATGGATTACAAGGGAAATCACTGGTTCACTAACAGTCGAATGGTTAAATATCAAGCTATGCTGTGTGAAAATCCTTGTATCCACTTAGAGACTGTAAACACTTTAAACCCAGCCACTCTGCTCCCCACCTCACAAGAACCCCTAACTCATGACTGTCTCCAGGTAATGGATATGCAAGCCGACCAGACTTGAAAAGACAGCCCCTTGAAAAATCCAAACGTTGAGTACTTTATTGACGGAAGCAGTTTTGTAAAAGATGTTTATCCCCAGATATGGAATCCCCTCCGCCATAGGCTCAGACAATGGCCCTGCCTTTGTCCACAAGTGCTTCCAGGAATTAGCAACAGCACTTAAGATTACTTGAAAACTACACACCGCATATAAGCCCCAAAGCTCTGGAAAAGTTGAGCGAATGAACCGCACGCTCAAGTCACAACTGGCCAAGCTCTGTCAGGAAATCCAAATGAGATGGAACTTGATGTTGCCCATTGCTTTACTGAGAATTCGGAGTACCCCAACAAAGAGGACAAATCTGTCCCCTTTAAGGTACTGTATGGAAGGCCCCCACCCATCATTAGAGGGATAAGAAGAGACTTGCATCAGATAGGAGGGGTAGTTAACCGTGAACTGATAAAGAGACTTGGGGAGAGTAAGCAAGACATAGGGAAATGGGTTCAAGAGAAACTTCCCATAAGCTTATCGAACCCAGTACACCCCTTTAAACCAGGAGATACAGTGTGGGTAAAGGAGTGGAACCCAACCCCACTAGGGCCAAAATGGAGAGGTCCTTACACTGTTCTGCTATCTACACCAACAGCCATTAAGGTAGCTGAGGTGACACCCTGGATACACCACTCCAGGGTAAAATGAGCTGCTGACCTCACAGACTCCTGGCACAGTACAGTAGATCCCCAAGATCCTTTGAGACTGAGATTGACCAGAGAAATCAGAAGGAAGAACTCCAGCCCTGCGGCCATCACACCCCTGGAAGCTGCTGGCTCAACGCACGGTGGAAGATAAAGATAAAGAACATCTACTAATCTCTGCTCCAATCACAGCCCGGACGCTGGTTGGTCTACGCATAAGCTGAAGCTTGAGGATATTCATCGATGTTTACTAAAATCTTTATAATGAGACTGTTGATAGCCATAGCAGTGATACTGACCAAGCTAAAAAGGGGGAGGGTAATTCATGTGACCCTTGTATAAAGACCACCAGAGTAGGATCCATAACTAACAAGATGTTACTGTGGCACTCTCATTATCAATGCAAGGGCACAGTAGCTGGTACCTGCATACATAATGGGACTACCTATTCAATGTGCTCCGTTGAAAATCAGATAGCCTGTTATAACCCCACTTATGCACCCTATAAAACTTGGCTAACTGCTCGGAGCTTTAGCTCCACTGGTAAGCTGGTAAACCATACCCTGATCACCAACTCAAGTATTGCAGAGACAAGTTTTATTTATTTTCTGATTCTCCCTATAGTGTATGGAGTGCTAATATTTTTACTCTTTTTGTATTCTTATTGTTACCATGGGCCAAGGGTCACTATCCCAGTGTTTTATAAGTTAATGAGAGACCCAACTGGAGCTGACAATGGGGAATGGTCTCGGTAGAAGAATGTTTTGTGCCTGCTAGTGAGGCCACCATAAAGGAGAAAGAAAAAACTGTATGTTATCTAGTGATGCTTAATCTCGCTCATATTAATCGCTATGATTATGATCAAAGGGGGGAATGAAGTGGCAGCGAGGGTCAGTTTATATGGCCATAGTTATGTGTGTAGTAAGACTGATTTAGAATTTCAGCTAAGAATCATATTTCTTGTATTTCATGTTGAAACTACTTATGACAGGTTGTGGATAAAGACACTGGACTTACTCACTCCCCCTCACATACAGAAACCTGTTCCTCTTTCTGTGCAAGGAAAAACAAAAGTTTTGCATAAGGTTTAAAAATATATATGTTTTGCAGAACTTGTCTGGGTTAGGATGCGTAGGTTGATTTTCAAAAGGTTAGAATGTTTCGTATAACCGAAGTGTACCGCCTGTTCGCTTGTGACGCAATATGCTGACATTGTATGTACACTGTATGAGCTGTATTTTGGACACTTGACATGTATCGGGTCAAGCGTGTCCACTTTTTTGGCCAAAAAAGTGGAATAAATCAGAGAACTGAATCTGAGTCCTGTGTCCAGCAACGTCATTTACCGATATTCTGCCTAAAATCTGCTACTTCATCCCCTTACATTGGTGGTCAGTGGTGATGTGTCCCCTTGAATTGTTGGTAAATGGTGATGTGACCCTTTATGTTTCAGGTTTTTGGTATTGTTCCTTTACATTGGTGGTCAGTGGTGATGTGTCCCCTTGAATTGGTGGCAAATGGTAACGTGACTCTTTATGTTGCTGGTCATTGGGGATGTGTTCCCTTACATTGATGGTTTGTGGTGACGTGTCACCTTACAGTTCTTAGAAATGGAGAGGCCACGTATCATGTGAGTCATGTGACAGGGGCTTTTAAGCCTTCATGATCTTGCTGCAACAAATTTATTAAAACAGAAAGTAAAGGTAAACTAAATGGACAGTTTACTTTAGTACAGTTTCAATGTTTCCTAGAAATCATCTCCTTGAATTATTTCTTTATGCCAGTTACATATTATAGGGCATTACAAAATAAAATACCTACACTTAGACAATTTTGAACTACATTGCAAGCGATGGAAAAAAAGAAAGAAATAATCAAGGGCGTATAAATAAAATAAACATACTGGCAACGGCTAGGGTAATAATGAAAACTACAATTTCACTTAAACCTTTTTACCTACACATGACCAGACACCTCTCCAGTGAATGCAGAGCCCCCAATAGCCCCTGTAAGCAGTGCCAGACCTGCTTCATCATTCAGCAAAGACTGAGTTAAACAAATTCCTTTTCAAAGCTGATTTCCAGCTGATTGTGTCTGATATTTATAACCAAGCTCCTCTCTCTCACTCTCGGAGAGGTTGTGGAGTGTGTGAATTGTGTGAGGTTCTTCGGCTGGAGGTGGGAGGGAGAGCAAGGGAAGGAGGGAGGTTCAGTCCTACAAGAGAGATGGTTGGGAGGAGGTATCTCTTCATTACTGGAGTGGGGCAGAGATTCAGGTGGTAGGAGAAGCAGATGGGCTCAGACAGATAATGAGTAGCCTCTCAGACAGACACTACAAACAAGAGCTGGGCTTCTCTGCATAAACCTAAGTTGAATTGGAAAGGACCATGAGAAGACAAATGCCTTTGGATATTAAATTAAGTCCACCTCAAGACAGCCAGGTTCAGTTTCACTGTCCATCTACGACGGGGAGCTAAGGATGGCCAATTTGTTGACTTTTATCAATCGTTACTATGCTCTCTACCTAGAGGTTTATTAAGCTGTGGTGCTGAAATGGCCAGCACCCAGCAAACTTGGCATCTCAATGACTCCTGGAAGGGCAATGGTGGTGGAACCGGCTTTCCAGGCAACTTTGCCTTCTCCTGGACTGTATTCTTGGCTGTTCTCATGGGGATCTTGATAGTTGCCACGGTGTTGGGCAACGCTTTGGTTATGTTGGCTTTTGTGGTAGACTCCAGCCTTAGGACTCAAAACAACTACTTCTTGCTCAATCTGGCCATCTCTGACTTTCTAGTAGGTAAAGTATCACTCTATTTAATGTCTATCACATTTTCCTCATCTATATAAAGCCAGCAGACTTTAACCATACCCCCCACTTCAACAAAAGCATACAATCTCCTGCCACTGCAATAGTCAGACTACAGAGCTAATTTAGCCAAAGGCCAATTAGGTTGGCCATACATTATACATTTTTCTTGTTCAATTTCTTTTATCTTTACCTTCAACTATGTAGTGCCAGGGGCTGCCTGATTGCATACAAATTGAAAGTGTTTAGGTTTGACCTCATATGATATGGTTTTGGTAAATGTAAACAAACATTGTACAATGAAGTTGTATAATGTATGGCCAGCCTTAATCAAGCGGTATGTTTTCAGGCTGTGGAAAGACTTGGAGGAAACCCATATCCCAAAAAAATTCTCTTTAGGGGTTTGGATTTCTTTACAATTTGCATGAAAATTGAATCTAGATTTTACAAGATCAGATAGAGTACTCATGGCTTAGGCTAGATTCATGTTTGATTAATTTGTTAACTAGATATATATGTAGGCTGTATAAACACTCATTGACCCACAGTAACCAATTAGAATTTAATTGGTTACTATGTCGCTGTACAATGCACACGATCCCAATCCTTTGAATGGCCTGACTGAATAAGCCAGTCTCTAAATATGCATTTGAACCAACATATCACATTTAAGTGTAAAGAACTATTGAACTTGCTTTTAATATATAAAGTCAAGGATTTAAGTCATATGAATTCTTACCCACAGCACAAAAGATATATAGAGAGCTTTTTAAGGCATGAAACAGAAAGTACCATTAGGTATATCCCCCTGCTGCTGCCTTCAATGGGCTGAATTTCACAGAAGAAAACCAAGCACTGCAGCCTCACAGTTGCTTGTCAATGCTAACCAAGCAGCCGGTCGGTAGAGATAATGAGTGGGCAGTAACCTGCTGGTCAGTCGCGGGGGCAAAAATAAGAAACTCTTTAAATATCCACCTACCCCGCAACAGAAAACTTAATCTACTTTATAAAAATAACATTTTAGTAAGACCCATCAAGGTTCCATATCGAAGGTTACATAAACATCACTGTGAAAAAATTAAGATATTTATAGGCATGCTATAATAGGAGACAATTACCCAATCCATACAAGATTGCAAGCTCTTTAGCCTAAGCGCTACTTAAACCAGTTTAAAGGACCACATCCCAAAGTGTTTTTGTTTTTATTCTTTAATCTGAACATGGATTTCTAATTGCCCTTTGAGGGATGTCTCTATCATGATGCAGATCATGTAGTGAATATAACAAAATAGACAATTTCCTCTCCAATTTTATTATTATCCTGATCCTTTACAGATACACAGCCTTCCTCACAGTCCTATATATCTGTAGGAAGTGTAGGGGACTATGCAGATTCTATTCAGAGCCATTTCTTGCTTGTGAGCTATTTCGTACAAATCACTTCTGGCAGGGTTAATTATCAATGTCATTTTCAGTTCTGGCTCTACTTGTCAAGTCGTTTTCTGAGCCCAGAAGGATCGTAATAAAATGTGTGATACAAATTAAGTGGGTTTTGCTTTACACGGGTCTCAGCGTTAACATCAGCATTAAAGGTATACTAGGGCATTTTTTTGGGGTAGGTATACGTAGACGAATCTGTCATACAGAACAACATGTCTCGAGAAGTCTGCCCACCTTAGCCTGAGTAAAATCTCATCAGGACCTATTCTGATCTTTCCTAGCAAAGATACAATGTACAGATTGGGTAGTGAACGCTTTGTTCTATTTTGATGATTGTTTGCAGGTATTATATAGCATGTAGGAAAATATAAGAATGCAATAACAATAACTGCCTGCCAGTGCTCTTCATATATTCTGCTATTTGCCCCTAGATGGAACAAATTTTTTAGACATGATTGCCTTGCTTGCATTTATTGGATTGTGAATAGCCAACCCCCACACAGGAAAAATGTTTTAGACTACCGGATGAACTTGCCCTACAAAAGCGGGCTTGTACCATTAATTGCTAAAGCAGTCACACCTGACTCATGGCTTTGCTTTGGCACATGTACTTAGCTGAACAGTAGGCATACAAAGTAATATACCTGCCAAAGTATTTTCATTACAGCCCCTTCACAGCGCATAGACCTGACTGTCAGGGGATGAGAGTTACAGGTCTTCTGTACCCACCACCAACCCACTCATTGACTGGACAGTGAAAGAAGAAGCAGCAGATTGATGGGCCCACTTCTCTGTCATTCTGCTCTCTCCTCCCATCAACAGGTTTCTTCTTAGCACACGAGTAGTGCTTTTGGCACACTTTGTATCTTCTCCCTCTTATAGTCTTAGCGCTGCTGTACCAAGGTCACAAAAAGCTAATACTAACTTGAAGTGATTGTAAACCTTCACATACAGCCTCCCAAAGCACACATTTTACACATCTCTGAGCTTTAGGAAGCAGGGAATGAGGATCTGATGTCACACAATGCACATCATAGAGCCAGGAGCTAGGTGTAATCTGAGACCTTAGTAGAGTGAAAGGACACACCCCCCTCTACACAGTCTCTTAGGGAAACATGCACAGCCGAAGCTGTCAATTAGCCTCTGTGTTCTGGGGAGAGGGGATGTCCCCTGGGATTCTGTGGTGTTGGCTTAACCTGTCAAAAATGACTCACGCAGATAGCAGAGGAAAGAGAGAGCAGCTAGGGACCCCCCACTAGGTGCTTTGGATTGAGGCTAGTACACAATATAGAACTGAGTTTCTTAACCAGGGTTCCATGGAACTCCAGGGTTCTTCCAAAGGTTGCTAGAGGTTCCTTGATTAATGAGACATTTCTGCGTATCAGATAAGTTCCCACTGACATTATTGATCTTTCTAGCTATCTGTACAGGGGTATCTATTCCCAATGACCACAAGTGTAAGGAGCATTCTTCCCATTGACCATTACACTAATATATAGTGAGATGTAGATATAGGAATTTTTAGCAGGGGTTCCTTACATAGTAGGTGAGGTTGAAAAGAGACACAAGTCCATCAAGTCCAACCTATGTGTGTGATTATATGTCAGTATTACCTTGTATATCCCTGTATGTTACAGTTGTTCAGGTGCTTATCTAATAGTTTCTTGAAACCATCAATGCCCCCCCCCCGCTGAGACCACCGCCTGTGTAAGGGAATTCCACATCCTTACCGCTCTTACAGTAAAGAACCCTCTACATAGTTTAAGGTTAAACCTCTTTTCTTCTAATTTTTTTTTTTTTCAAAAAACATTTTTTATTAAACATATATTCAGGTAAATAGAAAAGACAATGACACTGTATTGTACAAAATTCACTGTGCCAGCGACAAAACTGACAAGCAACCAGCATCAATGAGCAATTATTCAAATATATAAGGATTATATCAGGTACCATATAAAGTTCAATAGTCAACAAGTAGGTTTCAACATGGACCTTAGCATTGTCTAGTGAGAAAAAAAAAGGGAAAGAGTATAGTAGAGAAAAGAAAGAGAGAGTAAGGAGGGAAGGGAGGGGGGAGGAGGTTGAGGCTCGGTCATTGGTTCAAGGCGGATCTCCTCATCTATGCCATTCTTCCCAGACCTTATCATGCGCCTCCAATCTATCTTGTAATCTAGCAGTCATTTTTTCCATCAGCTCTGTCTTTTATTCTGGTGTATAGGTCTGTTTGAGTAGGCGGGTCCCGTCGTTTCCAATAAAGGGCTATAAGGCATCTCGCGGCTGTCAGGACATGTCTAAGCAGTTTCTTGGAATGCTTAGGTATCTGTAAACCAGAGACTCCAAGAAGAAATGATTTCAGGGTTCTAGGAACCTGCACACCTAACAGGCGAGTTAGTAAAAGCTGTGTCTCCGTCCAAAAAGGCACTATCCTAGGACATGTCCTTTTCTTCTAATTTTAATAAGTGGCCACAAGTCTTGTTAAACTCCCTTCTGCGAAAAAGTTTTATCCCTATTGTGGGGTCACCAGTACGGTATTTGTATATTGAAATCATATCCCCTCTCAAGTGTCTCTTCTCCAGAGAGAATAAGTTCAGTGCTCGCAACCTTTCCTCATAACTAATATCCTCCAGACCCTTTATTAGCTTTGTTGCCCTTCTTTGTACTCGCTCCATTTCCAGTACATCCCTCCTGAGGACTGGTGCCCAGAACTGGACAGCATACTCTAGGTGCGGCCGGATCAGAGTCTTGTAGAGTGGGAGAATTATCGTTTTTTATCTCTGGAGTTGATCCCCTTTTTAATGCCAATATTCTGTTTGCTTTGTTAGCAGCAGCTTGGCATTGAATGCCATTGCTGAGCCTATCATCTACTAGGACCCCCAGGTCCTTTTCCATCCTAGATTCCCCAAAACGTTCACCCCCTAGTGAGTAAATTGCATTCATATTTTTGCCACCCAAATGTATTATTTTACATTTCTCTGCATTGAACCTCATTTACCATGTAGTTGCCCACCCCATTCATTTGTTCAGATCTTCTTGCAAAGTTTCCACATCCTGCGGAGAAATTATTGCCCTGCTTAGCTTAGTATCGTCCCCAAATACTGATGCTTATCCCACCCTCCAGATCGTTTATGAATAAATTAAATAGGATTGGTCCCAGAACAGAACCCTGGGGGACCTCACTTTCCACACTGACCCAATCCAAGTACGCCCCATTTATCACTACCCTCTGAACTCACCCCTGTAGCCAGTTTTCAGTCCATGTACTCACCCTTTGGTCCATGCTGACAGACTTTAGTTTGTACAGTAAACGCTTATGTGGAACCGTATCGAGTGCCTTTGCAAAATCCAGATACACCATGTCTATGGGCCTTCCTTTATCTAGATGACAACTCACCTTCTCATAGAAGGTTAATAGATTGGTTTGGCAAGAATGATTCTTCATGAATCCATTCTGATTACTGCTAATGATACTGTTGTCATTACTAAAATCTTGTATATAGTCCCTTATCATCCCCTCCAAGAGCTTGCAAACTATTGACGTTAGGCTAACTGGTCTGTAATTCCCTGGGATATATCTTGGTTCTTTTTTAAATATTGGTGCTACATTTGCTTTTCTCCAATCTTCTGGTACCATACCAGTCAATAGACTGTTCTTAAAAATAAGGAACAATGGTCTGGCAATTACTTCACTTAGTTCCTTACGGACCCTCGGGTGCAAGCCATCTGGTCCCGGTGACTTATTAATGTTAAGTTAATCCCCCACAGTTATTACCTTTTGTTTCACTTGACCCTCCCTTCTAGATTGTAAGCTCTAACGAGCAGGGCCCTCCGATTCCTCCTGTATTGAATAGTATTGTAACTATACTGTCTGCCCTCATGTTGTAAAGCGTTGCGCAAACTGTTGGCGCTATATAAATCCCGTATAATAGTAATATTAATAGCCTGTCATGACTCTGCAGTAATACTTTCATGCCCTGTCTGTCTCTTAACTTGTCTGCGTATCAGCCTTAGGGCCTGCACTCTCACACCTGCGTGGTTAAGTAATATTCCCTCAGTGTGGCTCCACCCTAGCCTCAGCAGGAACCACTATTTATCACCGTGTTCTCCAAGCCTGCCTTACAAAGCAATTTTGTGTGTTTGGTTTCCTGTTTCCTGTTTGCCGTATGCTCTACGTCTGTTTCCGTTACTAATCTTGACTTGTTCTTTGACTATCCCTGCCTGCTTGTTACTCTGACCTTTGGCATGTTCTCTGTCTATCCTTGTCTGCTAGTTGCCCCAAACTTTGGCTTATCTCCTGACTATCCCTTGTTGTCCTGGGCTGCTGCTTCCTCTCTATCCTCCTGTAGCCTGGGGCCGCGACCTAGAGTCAGTTGCAGCGCAGTCCATCCTCACCACTAGAGGCTCTGGTGAACACCTGCTGGCTCTTAGATTCCATGCCTCAGGAGATCCTATGCTCTAGCTCCCAGTGGGATACGTGTTGGTGCTTCAGTGGTCAAGGGGTTAATATGGCGCACAATGGAGGTAGCCGAGTACATATAACTAAAAATGGTGGGGGGAAGGGGGTGGGTTGGGGGTTCCTGAGAGGGGGAACTTGATGGTGGTAGTTAATGTTTCACAACAAGTTCGGGTATTAGTCCATGTGAGGATAAAATGATGCTGAATAAATGGAAGGCAGCCAGTCTATAAAAGCTAGAAGAAGCTCTGGAACAAATAAAAAAGAAAGAAGGACGGCGCCCTCTAAGTGCAGCATGTATGTTAAAAATATTTATTACAATAGATAAACACACTCACATTTGAGTTGCTAAAAACCAGCATGTAAAGTAGTTTCATCCGCGTGCTCTCGGGGGATGTGGGTGTCACGGGCCAGTGGAGGGGTTCCTGGGATGTGAGTCCTGTAACCTGGGTCCTGGTAGCTGTTCCGGTGGTGCCGAGGGTCCTCATAGCCTCCGGGCGGCCAGGATATCGGTCATGGATCCTCCGTGGAGCGCCGTGCTGACCTGCGTCTTCACTTCCGGGAGCGGGGTGAGGCGGGCAGTGCTTCGCGTTCGGAGCATGCGTGCTCCTTCATCAGGCTATGCTCAAGTGGACCTGCCTTCCTGAACCACCCAGAGTTCCATCCGCAGAAGTCAGCAGTAGGGTCCACTACCTTAGTGGTGCACTCCTGACTGCAACGGTGTGCATCTGTCACCTTGACTCAGGTGACCTGACATAGCCCCTCCAAGGGTCCCCCAGGCACACACCTCCCAAAAATACAGCCCCCTCAAAAGCCAGGGCCCATAGACAGTAGGCAAGAGGCTACCCTGCAGCCCCCTCCAAAAGCCCCTGTCCCGGTTTGGTCTGTCTCTCTCATCCTCTGGAACTCACTACCCCAATCTGTTTGGCTATCTCCTACTCTGTCTTCTTTTAGGGGATCCCTGAAAACTCATCCCTTCAGGGAAGCTTATCCTGCCTTCAGCTTCACCTTCACCAAATCTTTTATTTCTCCCATCAGTTCATCCCTCGCAGTTGTTACCTTTTGTTTCACCAGACCCTCCCTATTAGATTGTGAGCTCCCAGGTGCTGTATTTAGAAAAAATAGTGCAGCATTTAAAAAAAATTAAAGTGCACTTAAAAATAAGATAGCCCAATATAGCATAAAGTTGAAAGTGTTAACACCACAGTGATCTTCCAAAAATCTTCTTCAGTGTAGGAAACATCATAAAATAATCAATGAAATACCCAAATGTCTTGTGATCCACCACCATGATGTAGGGGCATGCACGCTTACCAGATTGCATGGACTCCTATACCAAAGGTACGGAGTCAGTCACACTCATATGGATGTGACACCCTGGTCACTGAAATGGAAAACCCTCCACTGGGAACAGTTAGATGAATGGCATATCAACAACAATCTCCAGATGGCTCACACATATAAAGTTTGTATTCGGTCACAACTCATCATCAACAACATTAGCCAAGAATTCTCAGATGAGGAACTGACTGACAAACTACTCAATGGATATCAAAAAACTCATACCCTTCCTGATAAATAAATCTGATCCCTCAACCCCAACCTGTTCTTGGTTTGGTACAATACGACCTGCACTACTTCATAAAATATGGAACGGTTTCAAGATCTGTTTTTTCGGACCAAATCACAATATATCAAGAATACAAATCAGTAAGGATCCTATGATTTGTCTCTTCGGATATTCAGACTTCTCACCTCCATGGTATTCACTATGTCTACGAAGAGCTATATTAAAATCCTGGATATCAAATAACCCTCCTACGATGTCCATGGTGAAAATGGAATCGAAATCACTGATGTGTATAGAAAAATCGGACACAATAACCCAGGCTTTCAATTGTACCAAACGTTTTTTCCACCGATGGCAAAAATTTATGGAATACATATTGTCAGACTCAGAAATAAGCCAACTGATGTCAATATTTCACTACAGTGAATGGTACACAAAGGGCAATCAGTCTAACTCCCTAGGTAGACTACGGATCCAACAAAGTAATGCTTAGTATTAACGAGCAATTCCCAGTCAAGTGTTTAGAGAAATTCCAAAAAGTTATCCAACAATATAATCCACAATATTGAGAAGGACACTAATTATATGCAAATATAATCTCTCTTTTTATTTTTCAAACGTTACTTTCCTTTATTTTTCCCCCTCGTTTTCTTTTTGGTTTGACTCACTGATACTAGATATATCTATGGAATGGTTAGATATACTATTTGATGAAAGCTATTTACCCATTCATGCTTCCACTTAGGCCCCTTTCACACTTGTGAGACTTGTCCTGCGACTTGGGACTGCAAAGTCGCATGACAAGTCATATCCCATGATTTCCAATGAGTACTGTTCATATCTTTGTGACTTCAAAGTAGTCCCTGCACTAATTTGGTCTGACTTTAATGCGACTTGAGGTCCACAGACATCAAGATTACAAAGGCATTGCTTCAAGTCGCGTCAAAATTGTGTCAAAGTCGCGCAACTTTCAGGTTGCACAAGTGTGAATGGGGCCTTAGATGAAGAATCTTTTGATAGTTTACCAATGACATTGTTAAAAAAACTTAAATGGCTGTAAAGGTATAGGTCATTATTGAAAAGACATTTTAAATATTATAAGTGGAAAAATGTTAACCCTGTAATTGTACTTTCCCTATGATACATTCATTTATTATTTATCTCTTTTTTCTTTTTCTCTTTCTACATTGTTATATACAGTGAAAATTGAAAAACTCTAAAAAAAAATATTTGAAAATATTTGAAAAAAAAACAACATTAGCCTTAAATCAAAGAATAATGCTACATAGTGTAAAAGTGCTAGACAATTTTTTTTTATTAAAATCAAGATTAACACTCGCATGTTTAAAGATGACAAAGCACTTGTAACAAACAATCGTCCGGAGAAAACCAAAGAATAACTTCCTGAATGAAAGACCGCGACTATGTCACACGTACAGGCTCAACCCCTACTCTGTCTAGTTTTAGCCCATCCTGCCTTTAGCCAATAACTAAATCTTTTATTTCTCCCATCAGTTCATCCCTCACAGTCAATACCCTTTGTTCCACCAGCCCCTCCCTATTAGATTGTGAGCTCCCAGGAGCTAAACAAAGGGGCAGTTTACTGTCCTTTAGACTTTAGGGGGGCCAAACTGTGGCCATTGGGAGTAGAAAATGTCCAGGTGTCCAGTGGGAGTAAACAATACAATATCATTGGTGTCAGTGGGAGGACTAGTGCCCCATAATTGGTGTCAATGGAAGGAACTGTGTCCTTTTGATGGGGTCAGTTGGAGGAATAGTGCTCCATTGTTGGTGTCAGCAACAAGAATGATGCCCCATTGCTGGTGTCAGTGGAAAGAATAGTGACCCCAAGGGTCAGATTAAGGTAAGCAAAGGGCTGCATCCGGCCCCAGGGCCGCAGTTTGGAGACCCCTGCCCTACAGTAATAGCTTTATGCCATTTTTTAGGTTTACTGACACAAAGTGCCATTCAACCTGGAAGACTGAGATATACTGTGAGTGCACAGCATCATGGACCGACTCCTTAAGTTGTGTCACCAAGGTGCCATTTGTTCACATAGCAATTATGCAGAGAGCAGAGCTGATGGCCTCAAGACAGCACTGCTTTCTGCGTTGAGGACCTTCCACAGCCAGCAGAATACCCAAAAAGAAAGAGGACACTGTGCACTATGTGACTGGCCTGAAGACTTTTGAAAAAGGTAGGAAGGTGCATATAAATGTAGCACCCTCTAGTGCTAGAATTGTAGATAGTTTTTTTTGGTGTTGAGTGTAGGAAAATTTGTGCAGGCTTGGCTAGCAGCCAAGCCTGTCTGTGTTTTTTCCTGGGTTGGGCAGAGATCCAGGGAGAGTTGGATGACTCACAGGCAGCATCACTGAGACCTCCCCCCTATTTCTAGAATATGCTGGAACCTTGTGGAAAGATGGGAGGGGAAGTAAGGTGGAGCTGCCTGGAGTTTTTCTGAGGGCCCTAACCAATCCCCAACTTGGATTGGCAGGGAGCAGGCCCCCTCAAATACTCTGGGTCAGCCCAGCTGGGGAGGAGAGTTCGGGTGGCAGCTGGAGATGGAATGTTAGGCTGTCATGGCCTTTGAGGAAGCTCCCCAGTCTGGGGGGGGGGGGGGGGGCTTTGGCCTGGGCTCGGGTGCAGATGGGACCTTCTCAGAACCCATGGAGGTTACCTGGCCAGGAGGCACTGGGTGCAAGGAGAGGACAGCGGGAGAACACTGTTGGGCAACTCTCCAGGACAACAGGAACAGCCAGGAGGGCTGGGGAGTGGCACACATTCAGAAGGACTGAGAGGCATGCCTGAGAGGACTGGGATGGAAAAGTCTGGGATGGGCGAAGAGCCAGTCAGGAGGACTGTGGTGGCACAGGCCGTGGAACAGGGCAGCTGCAGCCAGGAGTGCTGGCAGTGCCTGAAGAGGTGGTGCTGGGAGCAGTAACCACAGATAGGACAGCTAATACAAAAGACTTTCATTTGCTACAACATAGGGGCCAGATGTCCCTGCCTGCAAATAAGAATGGGCGAACGTTTCGGCCCAAGCATAAGTTTGGACCGAACTTTCATTGTTCGGACGTTCGGCGAACATCCGAACAAACGGGTCATTCGACCGTTTGTTCGCCCCCCCCAGAACCGACCACAATGCATTGTGGCGCTGAACAGTGCATTGCAAGCCCTGATTGGCTGAAGCAGTGAAAGCTTCAGCCAATCAGGACACAGAACACTGTCAGAGCACAGAGCACTGTCAGAGTCATGATTGGACACTGTCATTATGACTTTATCCAATCATGGCTCATTCCCACCCCACAGTATAAAAGTATTCTTTCAATGGCAGCCATTTTCAGTGTGATTTCAGCGTGGAGAGAGATAGAACAGGGCTCTGTTCAGTGCTATTAGTTAGTTAGTGCTATACTGTGCTATTTCGCTTCAATTGTCAGTGTAGAATATTAGTTTAGTGTTAGTCTAGGGATAGTGTGAGTGTAGTGAGGAGGACCATCATTCAGCTTTGCATAGTGTGCAGCTAGAGTAGGGACAGCTCAAATAGTTTCACTGTAGTGTAGTGAGACTGTGTCAGTAATCTTTACATTAGTGTATAGCTAGAGTAGGGAAAGTTCAGATAGCGTCAGTGTAGTGACGGTTGAACACCGTCTATTTGATTGCGTTACTGCCAGTTTAACGCCATTTACTTCTGTGTGCGTTACTGCCAGTTTAATGCCATTTACTTCTGTGTGCGTTACTGCCAGTTTAACGCCTTATAGTTTTGTGTGCGTTACTGCCAGTTTAACGCCGCCATATAGTTCTGTGTGCGTTACCGTCAGTTTGCTGCCATATAGTTTTGTGCGCGTTACTGCCAGTCTAATGCCATATAGTTCTGTGTGCGTTGCTGCCAGTTTAACGCCATATATCTTTGTGCGTTACTGCCAGTTTAACACCATTTACTTCTGTGTGCGTTACTGCCAGTTTAACGCCATATAGTCCTGTGTGCATTACTGCCAGTTTAACGCCATACAGTTCTGTGTGCATTACTGTCAGTTTAACGCCATATAGTTCTGTGCATCACTGTACGTTTGGCGCATTATATTGCAGTATATGATAGTGTATCCGTGGAGTGTGTCTGTATAGTGTGAGTACTCAAATTGCACCAAACACCACTTTACATTGATTAAAGTGCATCTACGTACAGATTTCCACTTCTTTTTTACATGTGCTTATAAGCACCGCCCCCTCCCTCCCAATAATGTCTGTGAGGACAACAAGGAGAGGCAGACGTTCCCTTGGCACTGTAAGGGGGCCAGCAGCAAATGTGTCCACAGGCAAAGGTGGACGTGGTGGTCAGTCCTCAGGCAGGGCATCATTTCCTCTGTTCAGTGAGTTTGCCCATGCTATCCAGCCACAGCATGCAGTGAAGGTGGTGGCCTGGCTTACTAAACCTTCCTCATCCTCTGTCACACAAGCAGAGACAAGTGTGCAGTCCCCTGCAGTTGCCAGAATGGATAAACCTGCCTCCTTGTCCACATCTATTCCTGCCATAGCCCCAACATCAGCCATTGAGGAGTCAGCTGAGTTATTTGACCACAGCGTCAGCCACTTGCTCCTTGATGATGCCCATCCATTACTGGATTCAGATGTTGGTTGTGAGATTGAGGATGACAGGAACATGAGCCTAAAGAGATGGAGGAACACTGGTAGACAAATTGGCATTCATGTTCCCCAAGCCGCAGCATATTGCCAAGTTGTCTCCAGGGGTAATGATGAAGGTGGAGGAGATAGAGATGGAGATGATGATGATGTCACTGATGTGACTTGGGTGCCAGATAGAGCAGAGGAGGAAACTGGAGGTGAGGTCGCACAACCCCAAGGAGGTCAACATCAAGAAAGAGTAGAGAGCAGCCACCCTATTCCATCACATTCTGCAGCTGTTATCTCCCGGCCCACTCCCCAAAGCTGTCTGGGCCTTTTTTAGCACATCTGCAGCTGATCGCACTGTTGCTATCTGCAAACTGTGTCTCAGGCACATCAAACGTGGCAAAAACACCAGCCATTTGGATTCCACATGCTTAACAAGGCATTTAACGTCCAACCACTCAGCCCATTGGCAAGAGCACCTAAAAGCCACACAAAAGGGACACAAATATGTCCCTCCTCCTCCTCTTTACCCACTTCAGTCTGCCCCTGCTTTACCGAGTCATTGACTCTCAGCAGCCTCCACTGACAGGGATGATGGTATAGCACAGGGTGTCCCAGGTCCTAGCAGCACATCTGCCAGCAGCACAACACCAGCTGTAGACTGTAGCCGGCAAATTTCTCTGCCCCATCGGCTGCAGTGGGAAAAAAAAATACAGTCCCTGCCACCCACATGTCCAGCGTCTAAATGCAAGCTTGTCAAAGCTGTTGGCTCTCCAACTTCTGCCTTTCAGCTTGGTGGATTCTGCCCCCTTCCATGAATTCGCACAATGTGCTGTACCACAATGGCAGGTTCCCAGTCGCTACTATTTTTCATGTAAGGCTGTTCCATCTCTCTACCATCACGTGGAAGGGAATGTTCTGGCATTGTTGGGCAAGGCAGTCAGCCGTAAAATCCACCTTACTGCTGACACGTGGTCCAGCAAGCATTGGCAGGGGCAATATATTTTGTTAACGGCACAATGGGTAACGCTGCTTGCAACTCGAAAGGATGCAGGACAGGGCTCAGTGCTGCAGCTTGTTGTGCCCCCACTGCTCCATACAGCTGGTGGTGATGATGCCAGTCCTGAAAAGCTCTACCCCTCCTCCTCCTCCGCCACCTTCATGCCCTCCTCTGCAGAATTGTCCTATGAACATCTAGCAACCCTAGGTACGTATTTAGGAAACGCTGCACCCCCTAAGCGTTCAAAGGGCTATTCTATGAGTCAGTCTAAAAGGTGCCATGCAGTGCTTCAGTTGGTGTGTTTAGGGGACAGGAACCATACCGGAGCAGAGATTCTTGCAGCTCTGTAGGGACGGGCCCAGAAGTGGTTCACAACACGCCAGCTGCCAGGAATGGTGGCGTACGATAATGGCTCAAACCTCCTGTCCGGGAAAGTTGACACGTGCCATGTCTGGCACATGTCCTCAATTTGGTGGTGCAGTGTTTCCTAAATACGTACCCAGAGTTGCAAGATGTGCTAAAGCTGGCCAGAAGAGTCTGTAGTCATTTCAGGTGGTCATACACAGCCAGTGCTCGGTTGGCTGAAATTCAGCGGGAACTCGACTTTGGCAATGCTGCAGCGGCTATACATGCAGCAGAGGGGCGTCAACAAGTACCTCTGCGAGTATGGCATGACGACAGTGGCGGAATTACCAGGGTCGCAACAGTCGCAGTTGCGACTGGGCCCGGCATTCAGCCACTGTGGGGGGGCCCAGCGGGGTTGATCTTCACACACGACTCTGAGCGGAGATCGTGTGTCATAGATTAATAGCACAGAGAGACTCCAGCGGCATTAATGTTCTCTTTGTCGGTCCTCTCTGGCATGCATGAGAGAGGACACACAGCTGATCTCACTGCTCCCCCTTCTCCCCCCTCCCCTCTCCTGTGTGCTCCGCAGGAAATATGAGCTCTTTAGCTTCACACTTGAGTGCCCGTAGAGCACACAGGAGAGGACGGGGGGAGAAGGGGGAGCCGTGAGATCAGCTGTGTGTCCTCTCTCATGCATGCCAGAGAGGACCGACAAATAGAACATTAATGCCGCCGGAGTCTCTCTGTGCTATTAATCTATGACACACGATCTCCGCTTAGAGCTGTGCTGTCCTGAGAAGGCAGACAGCACTGATAGAAATTAATAGCAGGGACTGATGAGCACTAATAGAAGGCACTGATGAGCACTAATAGAAGGCACTGATGAGCACTAATAGAAGGCACTGATGGGCACTGATGAGCACTAATAGAAGGCACTGATGAGCACTAATAGAAGGCACTGATGAGCACTGATAGAAGGCACTGATTAGCACTAATAGAAGGCACTGATGAGCACTAATAGAAGGCACTGATGGGCACTGATGAGCACTAATAGAAGGCACTGATGAGCACTAATAGAAGGCACTGATGGGCACTGATGAGCACTGATAGAAGGCACTGATGAGCACTAATAGAAGGCACTGATGAGCACTGATAGAAGGCACTGATGAGCACTGATAGAAGGCACTGATGAGCACTGATAGACGGCACTGATGAGCACTGATAGAAGGCACTGATGAGCACTAATAGAAGGCACTGATGGGCACTGATAGAAGGCACTGATGAGCACTGATAGAAGGCACTGATGAGCACTAATAGAAGGCACTGATGAGCACTAATAGAAGGCACTGATGAGCACTAATAGAAGGCACTGATGAGCACTGATAGAGGGCACTGATGGGCACTGATGAGCACTGAAAGAAGGCACTGATGAGCACTGATAGGCACTGATAGAAGGCACTGATGAGCACTGATAGACGGCACTGATGAGCACTGATAGAAGGCACTGATGAGCACTAATAGAAGGCACTGATGGGCACTGATGAGCACTAATAGAAGGCACTGATGAGCACTGATAGACGGCACTGATGAGCACTGATAGAAGGCACTAATAGAAGGCACTGATGGGCACTGATGAGCACTAATAGAAGGCACTGATGGGCACTGATGAGCACTAATAGAAGGCACTGATGAGCACCAATAGAAGGCACTGATGGGCACTGATGAGCACTAATAGAAGGCACTGATGAGCACTGATAGAAGGCACTGATGGGCACTGATAGAAGGCACTGATGAGCACTGATGGGCACTGATGAGCACTGATAGAAGGCACTGATGGGCACTAATAGAAGGCACTGATGAGCACTGATAGACGGCACTGATGAGCACTGATAGAAGGCACTGATGAGCACTGATAGAAGGCACTGATGAGCACTGATGAGCACTAATAGAAGGCACTGATGGGCACTGATGAGCACTAATAGAAGGCACTGATAGGCACTGATGAGCACTAATAGAAGGCACTAATGAGCACTGATAGAAGGCACTGATGAGCACTGATAGAAGGCACTGATGAGCACTGATGGGCACTGATGAGCACTGATAGAAGGCACTGATGGGCACTGATGAGCACTAATAGAAGGCACTGATGAGCACTGATAGACGGCACTGATGAGCACTGATAGAAGGCACTGATGAGCACTGATAGAAGGCACTGATGAGCACTAATAGAAGGCACTGATGGGCACTGATGAGCACTAATAGAAGGCACTGATGAGCACTGATAGACGGCACTGATGAGCACTGATAGACGGCACTGATGAGCACTGATAGAAGGCACTGATGAGCACTGATAGACGGCACTGATGAGCACTCATAGACGGCACTGATGAGCACTGATAGAAGGCACTGATGGGCACTGATAGGCACTGATAGGAGGCACTGATGGGCACTGATAGGAGGCACTGATGGGCACTGATAGGAGGCACTGATGAGCATTTATAGGAGGCACTGATGAGCACTGATAGGAGGCACTGATGGGCACTGATAGGAGGCACTGATAGGAGGCACTGATGGGCACTGATAGGAGGCACTGATGAGCATTTATAGGAGGCACTGATGAGCATTGATAGGAGGCACTGATAGGCACTGATAGGAGGCACTGATGAGCACTTATAGGAGGCACTGATAGGCCACATTGATGAGCACTGA
Organism: Lithobates septentrionalis; assembly: GCA_037952835.1. Lineage (NCBI taxonomy): Eukaryota > Metazoa > Chordata > Amphibia > Anura > Ranidae > Lithobates > Lithobates septentrionalis. The sequence continues at coordinate 502,649 of JBBDGP010003377.1, forward strand.
TAGGCAGCACTGATAGGAGGCACTAATGTGCACTGAAAGGCTGCACTGATAGGTGGCATTGATGGGCACTGATAGGTGGTACTGATGGGCACTGAGGAACACTGATAGGCAGAACTCAGGCAGTATTGATGGGCTTTGATGGACAGAATTGAAGAGTACTGATAGGTGGCACTGATGGATGCAGTTAGGTGGCCTTAATGAGCACTGATAGGTGGTGCTGATAGGCAGAATTGATGAGCACTAATAGGCAGCATTAATGAGCACTGATAGGTAACACTTGCAGGTGGAAGTGATGGGCACTGATAGGCGGCACTGATGGGCACTGATGATTGGGGCACTGATTATCAGTGTAAACAATTTACTGACATTCTTGACAGTTAATGGCAGTCCTTTCCTAACACAAACACAGCGTGTGAGGAAAGGGCTGTGGATAACCAGTCTGTTTACATGTGATCAGCTGATCACATGGTAAAGGGCCGATGTGATTGCGCTGGATGCATGTCCAAGGGGTCATGTGGGAAGCACGGTTTTGGGAGGATGTCCATGGACACCCTCCCAAAATTGGAAGCCGGGGCTCGGGTGGAAGGGGGGCCCAGCATGGTTTCTTGCACCGGGGCCCTGAAGGTTCTAGTTACGCCTCTGCATGACGACAGGCTCAGGCCGCCTCGGCTTTTCTTCCCCACGCCAATGGCTGATTATTAAGGATGCATCCACTGTATTGTCACCATTTGAGGAGGCCACAAGGATGGTGATCCATGATAGTGCATGCATCAGTGACACCATCCCTGTTGTGTTCCTGCTGGAGCAGACTCTGCGTGGCATTATGGACAGGGCACTGGAAGCAGAGCAGCAGGAGGAAGAGGAGGACTTCCTTTCCTCTCAAGGCCCACTTTATCCAGACGCCATCATACCTATGTCACTAAACATACAGGAGGAGAGAGGGGAGGAGGATGAGGAGGAGGATTCTGGCACTTTCATAGGCTTCGAAGAAGAGGAAGACATGCGTCAATCTGTAAGCGATGGCTTTCCAACCCCAGGACCCTTGGGGGTTGTACGTGGCTGGGAGGAGGACGTTCCAGATGTTGTCATCCTGAGTGACCCCGAGGAGTCTGCTTCTCAAGCCTCTGCAAATTTGAGGCGCATGGGCAACCTCATGCTTTAAAGCCTGTGAAAGGACCCAAGAATATGTGGCATAAAGGAGAAGGTTGATTACTGGTTGGCAACCCTCCTTGACCACCGTTATAAGAGGAAGGTCTCAGAACTCATCCTGTCCCCACAGAGAGTGCAGAAGATAAAATCTCTTGAGGAGACGTTAAAGAGGATTTTATTGAACGTTTTTCCTGACTCCAGTAGGTTACAGTGTCGTGGAAAAGGTCGTTTTGAGTCGGCCCAAGTGAGGCATTTTGGAATTTTTTAGTCGTCGACGCCCAGGGCTGTCAGCTTCCACATTCCATCGGCAGCGTCTGCATCACATGGTGGACGATCAACTCGGGCCAAAACAAGGATGGAGAGCTTTCCAGCTGACGATCCACTGACTTACTGGGTCATGAGAATAGACCACTGGCCAGAATTTGGCCAGTATGCTGCTGAGTTGTTGGGCTGCCCTGCATCCAGTGTGCTTTCAGAACGGGCATTCAGTGCTGCAGGAGGTTTCGTTACTGATCATAGAACGCATCTGTTGACAGACTCCATGGACCGTTTGACTTTTATAAAAATGAATCAGTCCTGGATTAACAGCTATGAAGCCCGTGATGCCGATGTCACTGATTAAGCCTTTTTGGGATGTGGAATCTCTGCAGGACTTTGAGGCTGCCTAGCTTTGAGGATGTTCAATCAATTCATCTGGAAGAATGTTTTTGGTATAGGTTTCATGGGCACAATTAACACCCAAAGACCAATTTTTTTAGTACCTGTTTGACAGGTGCATAACATTGCAATTTTTTTTTGTCTTCATCAAGAGCACCTCTATGGGGTTACGGTGGGAAGGCGCCCCCGACACCCAAAGAGTAATTTTTCTGCACCTGTTTGACAGGTGCATATCATTGCAATTTTTTACAGCAAGGCCAATTCTTGCTTTCATCAAGAGTACCTCTATAGGGTTATGGTGGGAAGGCGCCACCGACACCCAAAGAACAATTTTTCTGCACCTGTTTGACAGGTGCATATCATTGCAATTTTTACAGCAAGGCCAGTTCTTGCTTTCATCAAAATTACCTCTATAGGGTTATGGTGGGAAGGCGCCACCGACACCCAAAGACTTATTTTTACACATCCGTTACTTTTATCCAAAGTCAAAGTGACACCAGAATGTATCCAAAAAATCTCTAATCTTGTTCCCAGTGCACTACATTGTGGCCTCATCATACACACTGGCTCCCGGGCTGTTGCTGAGCAAAATAAAGGCAGCTTGCAGGGAAGATGTCATTTTTTTGGCTTTATAAATGAACTTATTGCTGCAGCAGATTCTAGATATGGTACAGATCTGCCACTTTACAGGTAGACTAAGGGGACCCTCCAGGCACTATATTGGAAGGAATTTTTCATTTTTATGTTTTCACTTTAAAAATAAAAAAAATCACTGCTCATTTAAAAATGTTTTTCACAAACTTTTTTTTTATTGATACATGTCCCCCAGGGCAGGACCCGGACCCCTATAACCATTGTATGCCCAATTACATGCATATAAGCCTTCAAAATGGGCACTTTTGATTTTTGACATTCGGGTCCCATTGACTTTAATGGGGTTCGTTATTCGGGTCTGAACTTTTGCGATGTTCGAAAGTTCTGGTGCGAACTGAACAGAGGTCCATTCGGCCCATCCCTACCTGCAAAGGGCATTCCATCAGACCCAGCTGAGATTGTGCTGGGCCTGAAACCTGTGCTAGCTGTTCCTGGGAGTGATAGTCTGCAAGCAGGTGTATGTGCTGGAGGTTGAGGAGAAGAGATTGTATACACAGTAGTGTATATAGTTAAGTCCCTACCAAGTTTCATCAATCAAGTGGGCATCCCATATGTACCTTTTCCCCATCCAAGTTTAATTCCCCTAATAAAAAAAAAAAGTGCAAGGACTTCTTCTTGACTCGATGTGTTTGGAAATTCATGTGCCTGGCTGTGCAGGGTGGGAAACGAACCACATTCACCAGCAGCCCCTGCTGGGGTAGCGCTACAACCCCCCAAAAAAACATAAATTACTGCTGGGGACCACCTGGAGAAGAGGGGGAGGTAAAGAATTTAGGAGAGGGAATACTGGAGCTCAGAGTTGGTCTTTAATATATTGTACAAGCAAACTGCAATGTGTTTGGTAAGATTTTAATCTGTATTTCTTTTCTTCTTGCAGGGGCTTTGTGCATCCCTCTCTATGTCCCTTATGTCCTCACTGGCAGATGGAGCTTTGGCAGAAGCGTCTGCAAACTGTGGCTTGTACTGGACTACTTACTGTGCACCTCCTCAGTTTTTAACATCGTCCTGATCAGCTATGACAGGTTCATCTCAGTAACCAGAGCGGTGAGTATATGCCCTGAAGCAGTTAAACGTGGCTGCTAGATGCTGCCAGTTACTGATGATGAAAATATAAGCATTTTAATGCAAATGACACAGCTAGGACTGGAATATACAATGCGGCATGTATGGATAATGCAGCGTGCTAGATTAATGCAAGGATTCTGGTCTCAGATTTACTCCCTTATCCCCAGTGTATTGCTACAAGCTGGTTCATTAGCCGAGGGGAATTATAAAAATTGTGCAGTAATTCTCAGCTACAGATTGTCTAGCCAACCAATAAAATATAAAATGCTAATGTCCTGTATATATCTTGATCTTGTCATATAATTTGGGAAAAGAAAGTGCAATTCAAAGCTTGCGCAATTCATAAGCACGCGGCTTTAGTTTAAGGATAGAGCACAATTGGATTGACAACTACGCAGCAGAAATGACAATGCACTTCACCCTTGCCTGCTCTTTGGGTCACTTATGATCATCAGTCATCACACATTAGGGTCTCTCCTTCTGCTGAGACCACCTAAGTACCCCCTCCCAATCATCATAATATACTCCTATACTGCTACTTACATAAAGCTTCAAAGTGGAAGTTCAACCTAGAATTACTCTATGAACATTAAACAGCCATATAATATGTCTACTGCAATAAATGCGTAGTACCATGTTTGACTTCTGTCACTCCATTTACATACCTCCCAACTTTCTGAGATGGGAATGAGGGACACCTAAAGTGGAGTTCCACCCACTTTTACAACTCTTCAGCATCCCTCACTAAACTGTGCACCGTAAACGAATTGGATATTTTTTTTATTTTTTTTCTCAGCACCTACTGTATATCTGCTGTATTCATTTTTCACTTCCTCCTCCCTGGCCGTGGCCCATCGCATCATTTCCTGTTTGCAATGCCTTCTGGGAAGGGGCGGCAACTTCCTCTGACACTGCCGTTGCTATAAAAACCTGACCTGAAACCTATTACACTACTTGTGCTGCACTGAGCATGTGCGAGATCTGCAAGGATGAGATCCAGGAAGAAATACAGTCTGGCTTCAGATGCCCAGACTTAAGATGGCCACGGCCTGCTGTAAGTTTATAAAATAACAAACTACTGCTATAAACTAACAAAACAGACCTTAGTTTACAGACTAACTTTACTAGAGTACATTAAGCTTGTGTATTATAGGGGTATTTTTATTTAAAAAGTATAAATTTGGCCGGAACACCACTTAAAAAGTGCTATGTGTGTGGATGCGCTGCTTACATTTGTACTCTCTATCTTATCTAAGTGTATCCTATCTTTTAGACATAATCTTATTCACCATCCACCTATAAAAATTCATCACATTAAGCAACAACCATAAGCAAATTATATAAATCATATAAAAATCCGGTGACATATATCACTTGGTAATATGTCACCGGATTTTTATATGATTTATATAATTTGCTTATGGTTGTTGCTTAATGTGATGAATTTTTATAGGTGGATGGTGAATAAGATTATGTCTAAAAGATAGGATACACTTAGATAAGATAGAGAGTACAAATGTAAGCAGCGCATCCACACACATAGCACTTTTTATTTTTTCTTTCAAGAATTTTTTGGATGCAGCAGCCACAAATATCACTTTTATATTAATTGATAAGACAAGTTTTGCACCAGTGACACACACATTTTAGTTTGGAACACCACTTAAGTATCAAAAGAATGTAGGCATAGGACACCCCCCTTGCCACACCCCCTTAAAGGAGAATTATACAAAAAAAAATATTAGTTAAACCCACAAGTGCTTGTTTTTACCACTACTATTCCTTTATACTGTCTTTTGAAATTGACAAATACAGCAATTTAGAAATTGAATAAATGGTTTAGCAATAGGAAACACTTTTTGATAGATAAAAAGTGCATTTTATATACAACTATAGAAACCAGTACAAAATGAGGGACAAATGAGGAGGAATGAGGGACAGAGGGACTTTGTTCCAAATCAGGAACAGTCCCTCGAAATCAGGGACAAATGGGAGCTATGCATTTACCATACAACTCACAAGGGTGTATTTATAATAATTTGTTCTGTGCGAATGGGGAAAAACAAATGTTCTCAGTCTATATATTCACTGCAGATTGAATGTGTGACTGGGGAAAATACTGCATAATGGCCACTAAATGGCATTGGATACTTATAGAAATATATTCCTCAGCTCCATCCAGTGGCCACATTTAAAGTGTTACTAAACCCATTATTATGAAAATTGTTAATATGCACCCCCAAAATGCCCACAGCTTATAAGTCTTCTTTTTACATAAAAATACTGCCACTATATACCTTTTTGGCTGATCTGTATACCACAGTCAGTGATAAACTGCACAGTTTCTCCAGTGCTGAGAGTTCAGGTAGGAGGAAATTTCCACTGTAGCCTGTATACACGCCCACATGTGTGATGCCAATATCATGTGACCTGGCTAGCTCTGAGAAGAAGTAATTATTCTCTCCAGCATAAAAGACACAACTGAGCATGTGCAGGTCGGCTACTCTACCTGTGTTAACAGATAGTCAGCACAGGAAGGGGAGGATCTGTGCATACATGAGAAAACAGCCTTTTTACACAATGCAGAGGATTAACCCCTTAAGTTTCACAGTGAGTATAACAAGCATGCTATGCTGCATATACAGACATATTTTACTGTTGTGGGTTTAGTAACACTAATGCCGCATACACACAATCGTAATTTTCATCTAAGGTTTTTCCGACGGAATTCCGCTCAAGCTTGCCTTGCATACACACGGTCACACAAAAGTCCTCTGAACTTTCAACCATCAAGAACGCGGTGACGTACAACACGTACGACGGCACTAGAAAACGGACGTTCCATATGAAGCACACCACCCTTTGGGCTCCTTCTGCTAATCTCGTGTTTATCTCGTGTTAGTAAAGGTTTGGTGAGAGACGATTCACGCTTTTCAGCCTCGTGCTTTTCAGATCGTTACTGCTCTTCAGTTTGTGCTTGTGGGTTCGTATCTGTTCTTCAGTGCGAACTATAAAAAATTATTCTAAACATTATTATCGAGATCTGGGTTTAAAAACAAAAAAGATTATTCAGGAGATCACAAGAAATAATAAAGAAATAAGTTTGTCAGAACTCTGTGTGAATATCCGCAGCAAAACAATTTCATTCCTCTAGCATTATAAAGAACAAAAGAATGCGCTGCATTAAAAGATCCAAAAATTTACAGCGTGACGAATGTGCTATCTCCATTACGAACACTAGTTTTACCGGACCGAGCGCTTCTGTCTCGTACTTGATTCTGAGCATGCGTGGTTTCTTGCACGTCGGAATTGCATACAGACGAACGGAATTTCCGATAGGAACTTTTTCCGACGGAAAAATAGAGAACCTGCTCTCAATCTTTTGCTGGCGGAAATTCCGCCAGCAAAAGTCCGATGGAGCATACACACGGTAGGAATTTCCGACCAAAAACTTACATCGGACTTTTGCTGGCGGAATTTCCGATCGTGTGTACGCGGCATAAGTATTTTTTTCATTGACACATTTGATCTGCACAGAATACAGGTACATCTTATAAATTCAATTCAAAAAGTGAAACTCATATATTTTATAAAGACGTGTCACATACAGAGTGATATATTTCAAGCATTTCTTGCTTTTAATTTTGATGATTATGGTTTACAGCTAGTGAAAACCCAAAATTCAGTTTCTCAGAAAACTAGAATATTACATAGGACCAATAGAAAACATGTTTTTTAATACAGAAATGTTGGCCTACTGAAAAGTATGTCCATGTACAGTTTACTATGCACTCAATACTTGGTTGGGGCTCCTTTTGCATGAAGTACTGAATCAATGCGGCGTGGCATGGAGCCTGTGCCACTGCTGAGGTGTTATGGAAGCCCAGGTTGCTAGCGGCCTTCAGCTCATCTGCATTGTTGGGTCTGGTGTATCTCATCTTCCTCTTGACAAAATACCCCACAGATTCTCTATGGGGTTTAGAGTTTGCTGGCCAATCAAGCACAGTGATACCATGGTCATTAAACCAGGTATTGGTACTTTTGACAGTATGGGTAGGTGCCATGTCCTGCTGCAAAATGAAATCAGCATCTCCATAAAGCTGGTCAGCAGAGGGAAGCATGAAGTGCTCTAGAATTCCCTGGTAGAGGGCTGCACTGACTTTGGACTTGATAAAACACAGTGGACTAACACCAGCAGATGACATGGCTCCCCAAATCATCACTGACTGGGTGCTGTCGCCACCATCTTTGGTAAGGGAATCAGGAAGTAAAGCCCTGCGGCTTCACTTCCTGGTTCCCTACTGCGCATGCGCGACTCGCGCTGAGCGTTTCCACTGGTCCCTGCTGTCTTCTGAGACCTGTGTGTCTCCTAGAAGACAGCGGGGGGGGGGGGGGGGGCAGAGAAGGCGTCGGAAGTGGTGTAGATACCCAAGGGTAGCTCGGGTATCTATGCCCGGAAGTGGGAGCAAAATACCTGTATTAGACAGGTATCTGCACTCCCCTGAAAGGTGCCAAACGTGACATCAGAGGGGGGGAGGAATCCGAAAAGCAGAAGTTCCATTTTTGGGTGGAACTCCGCTTTAATTTTGCCCCATTTGTGTAGAAGGAATTGACATGCAGTTGCAATGGACCAACTGCTATGCAAATTTTATATAATTGCACCCCATGGTGTTGTTCAACCCCCTTCGTGCTATCTATGTCTTTGCCAGCATCAGAGCACAGAGGTGCATGTGTTATACAGCTGTTTAGTGTTCACAGAGTAATTCTAGGGTGAACTTCCACTTCAAGCTGGATTCACTTCACTTGTGCTAAATGCCCTTGAGTTGTCGTGTTATGATGTGTGCTAACAGGGGTCATTGTTGTGCATTTATATTTTTTTTTCAGCAGGAGACAAAATACTGGATTTTCAATGTTTTATATGAATGTAGCATGTTTTATTTTCTCCAAATGCACACCAACAAAGCATGTTGGTGTCAATTTGGCCTATTAAAAACAGTGGAATTTGGCTTCTCATTGCATTGGGTCTGCATTGAGCACCACCCACTGGGTGTGAATAGGTCCTTAGGCATGTATTACATGGGCTTCAGCTTGTATACAGTGCCTTGAAAAAGTACTCATACCCCTTGAAATTTTCCACATTTTGTTATGTTGCAACCAAAAATGTAAATGTATTTTATTGGGATTTTATGTGATAGACTAATAGGGCGTACACACGGTCGGACTTTGTTCGGACATTCCGACAACAAAATCCTAGGATTTTTTCCGACGGATGTTGGCTCAAACTTGTTTTGTCTACACACGGTCACACAAAGTTGTCGGAAAATCCGATCGTTCTAAACGCGGTGACGTAAAACACGTACGTCGGGACTATAAACGGGGCAGTGGCCAATAGCTTTCATCTCTTTATTTATTCTGAGCATGCGTGGCACTTTGTCCGTCGGATTTGTGTACACACGATAGGAATTTCCGACAACGGATTTTGTTGTCGGAAAATTTTATCTCCTGCTCTCCAACTTTGTGTGTCGGAAAATCCGATGGAAAATGTCCGATGGAGCCTACACACGGTCGGAATTTCCGACAACACGCTCCGATCGGACATTTTCCATCGGAAAATCCGACCGTGTGTACGGGGCATATCACAACGTGGCACATAAATGTGAAGTGGAAGGAAAATGATAAAGGTTTTTCAAAAATTTTTACAAATAAATATCTGAAAAGTCTGGCGTGCATTTGTATTCAGCCCCCTTTACTCTGATAACCCTAACTAAAATCTAGTGGAACCAACTGTAGAAGTCACCTAATTAGTAATCCGAAAATAGAAAAAGTAGTCGGGTGGACGGCCATGTCTTGGTAGGTTTGTAGTTGTGCCATACTCTATTTTTGGATGATGGATTGAACATTGCTCCGTGAGATGTTCAAAGCTTAGGATATTTTATTTATAACCTAACCCTGCTTTAAACTTTTCCACAACTTTATCCCTGACCTGTCTGGTGTGTTCCTTGGCCTTCATGATGCAACAAACCTCTTAGGGCTTCACAGAACAGCTGTATTTATACTGAGCTTAAATTACACACAGGTGGACTCTATTTACTATTTAGGTGGCTTCTGCAATTGGTTCCACTAGATTTTAGTTAGGGGTATCAGAGTAAAGGGGGCTGAATACAAATGCACGCCACACTTTTCAGATATTTATGGGTAAAAAAAAATTCAAAACCATTTATCATTTTCCTTCCACTTCACAATTATGTGCCACGTTGTGTTGGTCTATCACATAAAATCCTGATAAAAATACATTTACGTTTTTGGTTGTAACATGACAAAATGTGGAAAATTTCAAGGGGTGTGAATACTTTTTCAAGGCACTGTAAGAGCAGTGTGAACAGCAAGCTTTGAAAAAGCAGTTTGTTGAAGCTTTTAAAGTACAATTCAGCTCCAGTTTGTAAATGTTAAACACAGATCCTATTGGGAGCGTTGATTGCCACTTTAAACAAACTCCTAGCAGGCACCGTTCGATTTCCCTGCTATCTTCGGACACGTGTTTTGGTACTGTCCAGTGATCCAGGACTTTTGGACAGAAGTTTTACGTTGCATTTCTGAGGTTACCTCACTGCCTTTGCCCATGACTGTGTCGGTTTGTCTTTTGGGTCTGGTTGAGGGCCTGGCACCTACTAGGGCTCAACATACCCTGCTCAGTCTCTTATTATTCAACGCTCGAAAGGCACTGGTTCTGTACTGTAAAAAGCCAGTGACGCCCTCCTTAGCCTATTGGAAAGGGCTGCTGAACAAAATGATCCCATTTTATAAAACTACTTACAGGGGCAGAGGGTGTCCTAAAAAAATTTGATAAAGTCTGGCAGTCCTGGCTGGACAGTTCCTCCACCACTGCCTACAGGCAGAGTCCTATTGCTCTATTTAATACTGTCAATGCTTAGGCCACCACCATATGTATTTATGTACCAGTATAGCCATGGTGAGTGCTCTTACGACCTGGTTGAGATCCCCGGATTTGTCCCCAGACTAGCCAAAGGACTCGGGACGTTATTAGGTTAATCTGTATATGATTTTTGAGTTTCTGTCACGGGGGGACTACTGGGGAATACTGGGTCATATGTTCATCTCCTTAAAGCCATTGGGGATGTACATCCTGTAGGGTGAAGTTCCTCAAAGGTTGGGTTGCCTGGAATGGGGGGAGGAAGGTTAGTAAGTGTACTTTTTTGGCCCTGTGAGGCTAGATGTCTTTGTATTTTGTTGTTTTTCTATGCAAAATTAATAAACAGAAATTCAAAAAGAAAAAAAAAAAAAAAAAGCTGCTAGCAGGCTTTAAAACTTTTTGAAGCTTGCTTAAAGTGGCATTCAGCACTTCCATTAGGATCTGTGTTCAGCATTTTCAAACTGGAGATGAATGATACAAAAGCTGCTGCTTGCTGTTCACACTGCTCTTATACAAGGTGAATCTGTGTGAAACAGGCCTTATGCCGCATACACACGAGCGGACTTTGCGGCAGACTTTGCCCGGCGGACGGGATTTGGTCGGACAATTCGATCGTGTGTGGGCTCCAGCGGACTTTGTTTTCTCAAAAGTTGGACGGACTTAGATTTGAAACTAGATTAGATTTGTTTTAAATCAATCCGTTGAAATCGAGTCCGGTAGAAAAGTCCGCTCGTCTGTATGCTAGTTCGACGGACAAAAAGCCACGCTAGGGCAGCTATTGGCTACTGGCTATGAACTTCCTTGTTTTAGTCCGGTCGTACGTCATCACGTACGAATTCGACGGACTTTGGTGGATTGTGTGTAGGCAAGTCCGTTCATTCAGAAAGTCCGTCGTAAAGTCTGTTGAAAAGTCCGCCGAGCAAAGTCTGCCGTAAAGTCAGACCGTGTGTACGCAGCATTATGCCGCGTACACACGGTCGGACTTTTCAGCTACAAAAGTCCGACAGCCTGTCCGACAGACTTTCGACGGACTTTTGGCGGACTTTCGACGGACTTGCGGCGGACTTTCTAACGAACAGACTTGCCTACACACGATCACACAAAAGTCCGTCGAATTCTTACGTGATGACGTACACCGGACTAAAATAAGGAAGTTCATAGCCAGTAGCCAATAGCTGCCCTAGCGTGGGTTTTTGTCCGTCGGACTAGCATACAGACGAGCGGATTTTTCGACCGGACTCGAGTTTGACGGAAAGATTTGAAGCATGTTTCAAATCTAAAGTCCGTCGGATTTGAGGCTGAAAAAGTCAGTTGAAAGTCCGGAGAAGCCCACACACGATCGGATTTCCAGCCAGCTTTAGTCCGTCAGCGTCCGTTGGACTTTTGTAGACGAAAAGTCCGACCGTGTGTACGCGGCATTAGAGTTCAGATTAAAGAAAGTATACCGTAGGTTTTAAATGTTTTAAGTGTTTGTTTGCCTTTGGGTGTAAAGTTGGAGATGACTTGAGTCTTTAAAGAACGACCTTCTTCTCTGAGAACCAGTACAACCGGTACTAATACTTGAAACTGTTTTTATATTTGCTTCCTTTTAATCCCCTGCACCGAAGGCTTTTGCGATTCAGATTACTATTAAGTTTAAACTGGGGCTCATGGACAGGAGTAGAAAACAAAGTGATGGGTTGGTAGGTGTGGCGATACTCCCTCACTGTCCAATCAGCAGGCTGGGCATGGCAAACAGTGGAACTGCAATGGAGGAAACTCAGGTCCCCTACCTGACTACAAAGTCTGGATCATAAGCCAAGAACTGTGCTCCTCCACGGTGCTTTGCAATAAGTAAAAGCCAATTTGCTTTGATAGGTGGCATGTCTTGGCAATTGTAATGAAGCTGTAACTGATGATGACAACCATAGAACATGACTGTAACATGGTGGGGAAATCCTGCTTGCAGCATAGCCAGAACGCTTAGGAAGAGACATAGACAATTGTATTCTGGGCACAGAGGTCTGCTTCTCTGTGTGGAATTACATGAAGACACTTGTAACAGGTTATCCATTCTCAAGGGAGGAGGGTGGTCAGTCAAAGTCAGGAAGCGCAGCAATCATGCGGGTAATCCTCGCCGTCCTGGGAATCTTTATTGGATTTCTACACATCAAATGAGCATCCCAGCACGGCCAGCTGACTGTAATAATTACCCCAGCAGACATGTTACCAGCCCCTTCAACTGCTCGTCTTCTGCCAAATACAGATGAGCTTGGAGACAGCAACCAATTACACAGTGGGCAAACGTTATTAAACATTGACATTTGCTAATAATCTTTGGCGTATGGAGTAACATTGACTGATAATCAATCAATTACAATAATCAGGATGCCCAAACAGGTGTATCAAAGTATCCAAAAACAAGTCAAGACGTTTTACAAAGTACCGTATATACTCGAGTATAAGTCGTCCCGAGTATAAGTCGAGACCCCCAATTTACCACAAAAAACTGGGAAAAACTTATTGACCCGAGTATAAGTCGAGGGTGAGAAATGCAGAGGGTCAATAATGTCCAACTGCAGCTGCCTGCCTCCCTGTGTCCTGTGCAGCCTACCTGTACCCTGTACATGTGTGTCCTGTACATGTGTGTGTGTCCTGTACATGTGTGTCCTGTACATGTGTGTGTGTCCTGTACATGTGTGTCCTGTACATGTGTGTCCTGTACATGTGTGTCCTGTGTGTATGTGTGTCATGTGTGTCCTGTGTGTATGTGTGTCCTGTGTGTATGTGTGTCATGTGTGTCCTGTGTGTATGTGTGTCCTGTGTGTATGTGTGTCATGTGTGTCCTGTGTGTATGTGTGTCCTGTACATGTGTGTGTGTCCTGTACATGTGTGTGTGTCCTGTACATGTGTGTCCTGTACATGTGTGTCCTGTACATGTGTGTCCTGTGTGCATGTGTGTCCTGTGTGTATGTGTGTCATGTGTGTCCTGTGTGTATGTGTGTCATGTGTGTCCTGTGTGTATGTGTGTCCTGTGTGCATGGGTGCATGTGTGTCCTGTGTGCATGTGCAGCCTACCTGTGTCCTGTGTAGCCTTCCTGTGGCGATCTCCATCCTCAGACAGCGGCCGTGTGATGATACTGTTCGGCGGCCATTCCACAGTTCAAAAGCCGCGCCTCCTTCTCGTCTGTGATAGGCTGACCGCTGACTGCCTATCACGGACATTCTCTCATTCTCATACCACGGACGAGGATGAGAGAATGTCCGTGATAGGCTGTACACTGACAGCTGTTCAGCCTATCACAGAAGAGCAGGAGGCGCGGCTTTTGAAAGCTGGAATAGCCTCCGTGCATTATCAGCACACGCCAGCCGCCGTCTGCCTGCATGACACGCTGATCATGCAGACAGACAGCGCGGACTCGAGTATAAGTCGAAGGGAAACTTTCAGCCCAAAAAAAAGGGCTGAAAAATTCGACTTATACTCGAGTATATACGGTATATCTAATTGTACTGAATGTATTGCTTGATTGTTAATTAATGTGTTTGCTCTTTATTGCCTGTTTTTATTTTTGTTTACACATTGTCATTGTAAAGTTCTTTATTTTTTTTTAATCAATTTTCACCTTTTAGCCCCCTTGACTCCCAGAAGAGTTTACCCCCTTAACCACTTCGGCCCCAGAAGGTTTTACCCCCTTAATGATCAGAGCATTTTTTGCGATACAGCACTGCGTCGCCTTAACTGACAATTGCGCAGTCGTGCGACGCTGTACCCAAACAAAATGTCCTTTTTTTCGCCACAAATAGAGCTTTCTTTTGGTGGTATTTGATCACCTCTGCGGTTTTTATTTTTAGCGCTATAAACAAAAAAATGCGACAACTTTGAAAAAAAAAAAGAATTTTTTTTTTTACTTTCTGTTATAATACAGATCCAAAAGAATAAAATATAAAAAAACTAATTTATTCATCAGTTTAGGCCAATATATATTCTTCTACATCTTTTTGGTAAAAAAAAACGCAATAGGCATATATATTGATTGGTTTGCGCAAAAGTTATCGAATCTACAAACTACGGGATCGATTTAGGGACTTTTCATTTTTTTTATTGTTTTTACTGGTAATGGTGGCGATCTGCGATTTTTAGCGGGACTGCGCCATTGCGGTGGACAAATCTGACCCCAAATGACACTTTTTGGGGACCAGTGACATTATTTCATTGATCAGTGCTATAAAAATGCACTGATCAATGTAAAAATGACAGGGAAGGGGTTAACACTAGGGGGCGATCCAGAAGTGTGTTCCCTTAGCGTGTTCTAACTGTAGGGGGGATGAGCTTACTGAAACATGACAGAGATCACTGTTCCCGATCAATAGGAACAGAAGATCCTTGTCATGTCACTAGGCAGAACAGGGAAATATTTTGTTTACATAGGCAGTTCCCCATTCTGCCTCTCCTCGCCACGATCGCGGGCCGCCGGTGGACATCGAGTCCACTGGACCCGCTATCCTGCTTTTACGGACTGACGTACAGGTACGTCAGTTTGCGCAGGAGAGCCATTCTGCCGATGTACATCAGCGTGAGCCGGTCGGCAAGTGGTTAATGATCGGGCATTTTTTACTATTCAGCACTGCGCTACTTTAACTGGCAATTGTGAACTATGGAACGCTGTACACAATTGACATTTTTATCTTGTTTTTTCACACAAATAGAGCTTTCTTTTGGTGGCATATTATTATCAATGGGTTTTTTGTTTTTTTTATTATATAAATGAGAAAAGACCAAAATTTTGAAGGAAAAAAACAAGATATTTTCTACTTTCTATTATAAAATACATCCAATAAAAAAATGTAGTTTCGTCATCAATTTAGGCCAAAATGTATTCTGTTGCATGTCTTTGGTAAAAAAAACAATAAGTGTGTATCATTTGGTTTGTACAAAAGTTATAGCATGTAATGGCAGTGATCAGCAACTTATAGTGTGATTGTGATAGTGTGGTGGGCAATTCAGCACTAACAAACACTGGCTGGGAGGGTCACTAACTGACACTGACGTCGCTAGTAACACTAATACAGTGATCAGTGATAATACTGTATAATGACACTTAGGGGTGCAACGGCTCAAAAAACTCACGGTTCGGATCGTACCTCGGATCAGGAGTCACGGTTCAGATAATTTTCGGATCAACAACAAAAAAATCTCCCCCACTGTAATATCCACAATCTCCCCCACTGTAATAATATTCACAATCTCCCCCACTGTAATAATAACTCCCCCACTGTAATAATATTCACAATCTCCCCCACTGTTATAATATCCACAATCTCCCCCACTGTAATAATATCCACAGTCTCCCCCACTGTAATATCCACAATCTCCCCCACTGTATATACAGTATGAGTATAGGAATTAGGAAGGAAGACTAGTGTTGTTTAGTCTTACCTTACAGAATAGAAGCCGCCAAGCCAGCCAGATCAGATCTACGAGCTGAAGGGTGATGACGTCAGCGCGCACCGCCGCCGCCGGGTGTCTCAAGATGGCCGCTGCTCCAGAGCTAGGCCGAAGCTGCGGCCTTTCCTAAGGCCGAGGCAGTGACGCGCTCTGCGGAGCACATGTGTGCCGATCTGAACAGGTTGAACCGTTCGGATCATGGATCGGTGACGATCCGTTGCACCCTTAGTATTGGCAGGGTATGGCAGAGTATTGCAGGGTATTGGCAGGGTATGGCAGAGTATTGACAGGGTATTGCAGAGTATTGGCAGGGTATTGCAGAGTATTGGCAGGGTATGGCAGAGTATTGCAGAGTATTGGCAGAGTATTGGCAGGGTATTGGCAAGGTATGGCAGAGTATTGGCAGGGTATGGCAGAGTATTGGCAGAGTATGGCAGAGTATTCCAGAGTATTGGCAGGGTATTGCAGAGTATTGGCAGGGTATGGCAGAGTATTAGCAGGGTATTGCAGAGTATGGCAGAGTATGGAGGGATGGCTGAGCATGGATGGATGGATCCATGGATGTGACTGCAATTTCACAGAGCAGCGCTGTGGGCACTACAGATCCAGCCCACAGCGCTGCTGCCAACCGATCTCTCCCCTCCACTGTACAGATCAGTACACAGAGGGGAGAGAGGAACCGACGCTGGTTTGTTTACAAGTGATCGCTCCGTCATTTGATGGAGCGATCACGTGGTAAACAGCCGCCTGGTGTACCAAGATGGCCGCCACTCCGGAGCTAGGCCGAAGCCGTGGCCTTTCCTAAGGCCGAGGCAGCGGCGTGCTCCGCGGAGCGCATGTGTGCCGATCCGAACAGGTTGACCCATTCGGATCACGGATCGGTGACGATCCGTTGCACCCCTACTGACACTGGACTAATGACACTGGGAAGAGGTTAACATCTAGGGGCAATCAGGGGGGTTAACTGTGTGCCTAACACGTGTAATGTGTGCTGATTCTATTTTGTGATTTGGCTGTTTTTTCTCCCTGCTTTTCAGGTCATTGTTCCTATGT
The DNA here is from genome assembly GCA_037952835.1 of Lithobates septentrionalis. Taxonomy (NCBI): domain Eukaryota; kingdom Metazoa; phylum Chordata; class Amphibia; order Anura; family Ranidae; genus Lithobates; species Lithobates septentrionalis. The sequence goes on from JBBDGP010003377.1 coordinate 519,583, forward strand.
GTGATTGGACACAGCCGATCAGCTGACTTCAGCCAAAATCATTAGGTGAAATCTGCAGCCAAACTCATACTATATCCAATCACACCACAGCCGACGGGTCTCAAACCTGGAAGGGGGCTGGTCATGTACATATACAGTACATGACTATGCCTGTACCTGCTGCCTGCTCGCAGTATATTTACTGTGAGTGGTCAACAGGTTGCTAACCACTGCTGGACCAGCCGCCGCAGCTGTACTGTGGCAGGTTGGCTCCCCTGGGCGAACCGCCGTAACTCTATGTCGGCCCTTTAAGACGCTGTAGGAGGCGCGCGTGCCCGCAGCATGTGTCCTGGAGTCCCGTGACCGCTCGTGACAGAGCGAGAATCGGGATCTGTGTGTGTAAACACACAAAATCCTAGTACTCTCAGGGGAGAGGAGAGACAGATCGTGTGTTCATACTAAGTATGAACACCGATCTCTCTCCTCCCCAATCAGTCCCATCCCCCCTACAGTTAGAACACACCTAGGGTACACAGTTAACCCCTTGATCACCCCCCTAGTGTTAACCCCTTCACTGCCAGTGACATTTATAAAGTAAACAGTGCATTTTTATAGCAATGATCGCTGTATAATTGTCAATGGTCTCAAAAATGTTTCAAAAGTGTCCTATTTGTCCGCGGCAATATCGCAGTCCCAATAAAAATCACAGATCATCGCCATTACTAGTAAAAAAAAAAATAATAATAATAAAAATGCCACTCTATCCCCTATTTTGTAGATGCTATAACTTTTGCGCAAACCAATCAATATACGCTTATGTTTACCAAAAATATGTAGAAGAATACATATCGGCCTAAACTGAGGAAAAAATTTTTATTTTTTTTTTTAAATGGGGATATTTATTATAGCAAATAGTAAAAAATATTGTGTTTTTTTTCAAAATTGTCGCTCTTCTTTTGTTTATAGTGCAAAAAATAAAAACCACAGAGGTGATCAAATACCACCAAAAGAAAGCTCCATTTGTGGGGAAAAAAAGGACGTCAATTTTGTTTGGGTGCAGCGTCGCACGACCGCGCAATTGTCAGTTAAAGCGACGCAGTGCCGTATCGCAAAAAATGGCCTGGTCATTGAGCAGCCAAATTTTCCGGGACTGAAGTGGTTAAATAGGAAGTTTTATTTTATTTAGTGCTATTCAGGTATGCGTGCAAAAGATAGAGAAGTGCAGCGCATAAAAAAACAAACAATAAAAGTTCCATATAAATTAAACGAAAGTCTGTATATCCAGTGGGGTGAGCCACAAAGCCCAGACAGCAACAGCAAAGAGCATCCACGTGTTGAAACAGATCCAGAAACACAGGTAATGCGTGAAAATCCCTCCACCTCTAAGTGAATACCCTTTATAAGTGTTCAGCTGGCATACGATTTTAGGATTTTTTTTATATTTGTACTGATTGCATTTATTGCTACATTTGTGTAAAAGAGTCCAGCTTAAAGCTGAACTCTAGGCACACACACTAACGCAATTCTGTATTAGAGCTGCACGATTCTGGCTAAAATGAGAATCATGATTTTTTTTTGCTTAGGATAAAGATCACCATTCTCTCACAATTCTAGTGGCGTAACATAATTTTTAACATTATACAAAAAAAATTGGGCTAACTTTACTGTTTAGTTTTTTTTTTTTATTAATTAAAGTGTATTTTCTCCAAAAAAATTCCAAGACCGCCGCGCAAATACAGTGTGACATAAAATATTGCAACAATCACCATTTTATTCTCTAGGGTCTCTGCTAAAAAAAAATATATATATATAATGTTTGGGAGTTCTAAGTAATTTTCTAGAAAAAAATACAGATTTTAACTTGTAAGCAGCAAGTGTTAGAAAAAGGTTTAAACTTTACCGCTTGCCGACCAGCCACCTTCATTATGCTGCGGCAGGTCGGCTCATTCCCGCAAATCGCCATAGCTGTACGTCGGTCACTTTAACAGCTATAGCAGGTGCGCGCGCTGCACGGGGGGAGCTGATGCGCGTGGCCGCGATATCCGCCGGCCACCCGCGATCGCTCCACAGAGAGCCAGAACGGGGATCTGTCAATGTAAACCAGGGATATGCAATTAGCGGACCTCCAGCTGCTGTAGAACTACAAGTCCCATGAGGCATAGCAAGAATCTGACAGCCACAAGCATGACACCCAGAGGCAAAGGCATGATGGGACTTGTAGTTTAGCAACAGCTGGAGGTCCGCTAATTGCATAACCCTGATGTAAACAAACAGATCCCTGTTCTGACAGGGAAGTACAGAGTGATCCTCTGTTCCTAGTGATTAGGAACAGCGATCTGTCTCTACTCCCAGTCAGTCCCCTCCCCCCACAGTTAGAAACACCTCTCAGAGAACAAATTTAACCCTTGATTGGCCCCCTAGTGTTAACCCCTTCCCTGCCAGTGCCATTTATACAGTAAACAGTGCATTTTTATAGCACTGATCACTGTATAAATTTCAATTGTCCCAAAAAAGTGTCAAAAATGTCAGATCTGTCTGCCACAATGTCGAAGTCGCTTATCACCGCCATTACTAGTTAAAAAAAATAAAAAAATAAAAATGGCATAAATCTATCCCCTATTTTGTGGGAGCTATAACTTTTGTGCAAACCAATCAATATACGCTTATTGTGATTTTTTTTTATTTTTTTACCAAAAACATGTAGAAGAATACATATTAGCCTAAACTAATGAATAAATTACATTTTTGGGGGGATATTTATTTTAGCAAAAAGTTTAAAAAATTGTTTATTTTTCAAAATGGTCTGTCTTTTTTTGTTTATAGTGCAAAAAACAAAAAAGGCAGAGGTGATCAAATACCACCAAAAGAAAGCTCTATTTGTGGGGAAAAAAGGACGTCAATTTTGTTTGGCTACAGCATTGCATGACCGCGCAATTGTCAGTTAAAACGATGCAGTGCCATATCGCAAAAAATGGCCTGGTCATTAAGGGGGAAAATCTTCCGGGGCTAAAGTGGGTAAACTGACCTCATTTACATGACCTAAGTTCATTAATTTGATCTAAGAAGGAAATGTTAATTTGTTTATAGTTATCGGGGATGTTGAGATAAACTTGGCAGGCTGCTTGTATTTTTTTATTTATTTTTTTGTCAGCTGTCAGAAGTGAGCAGAGAACTCTGCACTTGTTACATAGAATTGGGAAATGCTGTTTTAAGATCGTGAGGGGAGTAGAATCGCGATTTTGATTCTTAACAATTAATCGTGCAGCTCTATTCTGTATTCATTATTTCAACATTAAATGTAGATTTTTACATGGAAGCAAAGTAAGTACCTGAATTGGACCTGGTATTGGCTTTTTTTTTTTTTTTGCAGTCCCTGTATTTTAGAGCTTAAACTGGGGGAGGGAGAAGCAGCACAAGAAAACCAAACAGTTCATGTGCTGACAGGAGGAGAAAGCAAAGTGACGGAGAGATAAGCTCATCATTTTCCTGTATGGTCCAGTAACAAGCTGGGGATGAACATGACAGCCTAGGCTCAAAGGAAGTGATTTGAATGATGTTGGCTGTCATTCAACCTGGAAGACCAAGGACTTCTTGGGGCAGTAAGAATGTAGTGCAGGGGTCAGCTCTTGACTGAAGGTGAATATTAATGCATAAGCATCTTATTGATTTTATTTTTTAATGGGCTACTTTTTCTTTATCTGTCTCAGTGTAAATATTTTGGTCAACGTGTGCTGTTTAAAAAACCTTGAATATACAGTGGGGACGGAAAGTATTCAGGCCCCCTTAAATTTTCCACTCTTTGTTATATTGCAGCCATTTGCTAAAATCATTTAAGTTCTTTTTTTTCCTCATTAATGTACACACAGCACCCCATATTGATAGAAAAACACAGAATTGTTGAAATTTTTGCAGATTTATTAAAAAAGAAAAACTGAAATATCACATGGTCCTAAGTATTCAGACCCTTTGCTGTGACACTCATATATTTAACTCAGGTGCTGTCCATTTCTTCTTATCATCCTTGAGATGGTTCTACACCTTCAATTGAGTCCAGCTGTGCTTGATTATACTGATTGGACTTGATATATAAGACCTTACAGCTCACAGTGCATGTCAGAGCAAATGAGAATCATGAGGTCAAAGGAACTGCCTGAAGAACTCAGAGACAGAATTGTGCCAAGGCACAGATCTGGCCAAGGTTACAAAAACATTTCTGCTGCACTTAAGGTTCCTAAGAGCACAGTGGCCTCCATAATCCTTAAATGGAAGACATTTGGGACGACCAGAACCCTTCCTAGAGCTGGCCGTCCGGCCAAACTGAGCTATCGGGGGAGAAGAGCCTTGGTGAGAGAGGTAAAGAAGAACCCAAAGATCACTGTGGCTGAGCTCCAGAGATGCAGTCGGGAGATGGGAGAAAGCTGTAGAAAGTCAACCATCACTGCAGCCCTCCACCAGTCAGGGCTTTATGGCAGAGTGGCCCGACGGAAGCCTCTACTCAGTGCAAGAAACATGAAAGCCCACATGGAGTTTGCTAAAAAAACACCTGAAGGACTCCAAGATGGTGAGAAATAAGATTATCTGGTCTGATGAGACCAAGATAGAACTTTTTGGTTTTAATTCTAAGCGGTATGTGTGGAGAAAACCAGGCACTGCTCATCACCTGTCCAATACAGTCCCAACAGTGAAGCATGGTGGTGGCAGCATCATGCTGTGGGGGTGTTTTTCAGCTGCAGGGACAGGATGACTGGTTGCAATCGAGGGAAAGATGAATGCGGCCAAGTACAGGGATATCCTGGATGATAACCTTCTCCAGAGTGCTCAGGACCTCAGACTGGGTCGAAGGTTTACCTTCCAACAAGACAATGACCCTAAGCACACAGCTAAAATAACGAAGGAGTGGCTTCACAACAACTCCGTGACTGTTCTTGAATGGCCCAGCCAGAGCCCTGACTTAAACCCAATTGAGCATCTGCGGAGAGACCTAAAAATGGCTGTCCACCAACCTTTACCATCCAATCTGACAGAACTGGAGAGGATCTGCAAGGAGGAATGGCAGAGGATCCCCAAATCCAGGTGTGAAAAACTTGTTGCATCTTTACCAAAAAGACTCATGGCTGTATTAGATCAAAAGGGTGCTTCTACTAAATACTGAGCAAAGGGTCTGAATACTTAGGACCATGTGATATTTCAGTTTTTCTTTTTTAATAAATCTGCAAAAATGTCAACAATTCTGTGTTTTTCTGTCAATATGGGGTTACATGCAGGCTTTTCTTCCTGCTTAGCTGTGCTTTTCTGATCCCGTTATCTCACTGTAAGTGTACCAGACTATGTTTGCCTGACTAAAAACAACAGATACTACAGCCTCTAATGACTTGAAACACTCACAGTACTCCTGTTAGCCACTGACCACGTGATCTAGGCTGCCAAGATATGGGTGGCATTTGCAGCTTGCAAATACTGCTTTTTATTTATGATAACAAATGATCAAGAATTTAGTGCTATTTTGGGATGCTGCCAAGTCCCCTATTATGTAAAGTGTGAATTTTAATGACAGGTCCACCTTTGTACATCCATTGTTATGTTCGTATTCTCCCTGTGTGTCTATTGTGAAAGAAAAGCTCTGAGCTAATTAAAAAGTGGTAAAATCAGCAATATTTCCAGGTCAAACTTTTACCTAATATTTCTTACAAAAGTAGAGCAGGTAATATGCAGTTCAGCATCGGACAACCCTCTCTTACTTTGTGTCTGAATCATACTGGCTGAGATACCAAAGGTGGTCACATCCCTGAGCTGATAGTTGGATGACAGATGGTGGTGCACATGCGCAATCCAGCTATTGAGACAGACCCTTTTTGAAGGATACATAAACATGTACGTTCTGCTCATCGTGTTTAAGCTATGGAGCAGGGAAAAGGAAGGAGGAGGCCACTCCAGCACTGACTTATCTTTGGGGAATCAATAGCAATCGGACAATTTTTTTTAAGACCTGTCCGATCGATGTTTCCTCAGGGATCGGTTGGTGAAAAGCATCAGTTGGCACAACGGATAAGAAACCTCTGCCAAATCCAAACACTTATGTTATGATCATATTTTAATGTTTCTACCAGATGAGCAGTGATGGAGGATTCTCTGCAGATTTTGTCCATAGCAAGGAGTTTATTCTCCAAGACCTAAAGATCTAAGACTATTTTGACCCTGCGTACCTTGAGCTCAATTAATGTTGTTGGTTGGAGTTGTGGACCTCTACATAAAGTTAGCAGAAATGGCTAAATAAAAGGTAATAGGCTAAAATTTTTTACCTTTGCTGGAAAAAAAATGCTACCTGGCAATAAGGCGTAGGCACGTGGTCATGTGATCTCAGCTGAACGAGAATAAAATTCAGATTGGCTAATTCCTTCCTTCAGCAGACATCACATGACCAAGTGTCTAGACAACAACGCATAGGATCTGTAATGAATGGAGCCTGGAGCAGCATTATTTTCAGGAAAGGTAGGCAATTTAACTTATTTTTTTTATCTATCTTCATTAACATTTAAGAATAGGGTTCAGAAGACCTGGGCACATCCTTAGATCAAGCAGCATGGAACAATATTTGGCTTGTCACCTCTACAATATCTTAGCCCAAGAAGATGAGTTTAAATTGCTTTTACGCTGGTATATGACTCCAGATCGCTTGTCTAGGTTTGTCCCTACCGTTTCTCCGATGTGCTTCCAGGGCTGTCAAGAACAAGGCACCTTGCTTCACATCTGGTGGACCTGCCCTAAGGTGATTCGCTTTTGAATGTAGGTTACACAATGACTAGATCCAATTTGAACATCTGCTTAGTACGCAACCTGTGGGAGACCCTACTACACAGACCCATTTCAACACTTTCCAGGAGTCAGGGGAAACTGGTGGGCTTTGTCTTTCTTGCCACTCAGATGTCAGCTAAAGCATGGCGCCAGCCATTTATCCCATTTAAGGAAGTAAAGCAATAGTCATGGTGACTATGGTTCATGAGAAGTTCATCTTGATCCTGAACAATACCCATACCAAGTTCTTGAGGTTCTGGGACCTATGGATATCCTATAACGATGGCCTGAGCCTAGACGGCACTTTGCCTTCGACCTGATTGGGCCCCTGACACCCTTTTATCCTGGGCCTCAGCTTGGACCCTGTGGGATCTCTTCTCCCCCCTCCAATTTTTTTTCCTTCCTCTACCTTCTCTATTTGCTTTTACACTCTCATACAGGTCACCCTCCCCCCTTCCCTGTATACTGTAAAACTTTTACAAAACTTCAACAAATCCTGTGTAAAAGGGTTCAGTTAAGAGTGACTCCTTTTTAAAGCAGTTTTTATACTTTTTTTTTACTGTGGATATATCTGTAGTCTTTATGGTTTACTATTAGCATGGCTTCCTGCAGTGACACCAATTGTTTACTTTCTATTTATCTGTATGCTCATTCTTACTTATACTTTCTTTATAGTGTTAGAGGATTCATAATAACATTTTGTTTCCTCTTAGGTGAGCTACAGGGCTCAGCAAACTAACAGTAGACATGCAGTGCTGAAGATGTCCATGGTTTGGATACTGGCCTTCCTTCTATATGGACCTGCCATTCTAACCTGGGAATACATTGCTGGTAAATCCATCATCCCGGACGGAGAGTGCTTTGCTGAATTCTTTTATAACTGGTACTTTCTAATCACAGCTTCCACCATAGAATTCTTCACTCCTTTCATAAGTGTGACCTTCTTTAATGTGTCTATCTATCTGAATATCCGGAAGAGGACAAAGGCCAGACTGGACCTCTTGCAAGAGCCGTACAGCCAGACAGCCACTGAAAATATAAAGCCAACACCAGAACCGCCCAGGTCTAGTTCTTTGAGATGTTGGAAAATGACCCATAAAGCAATTAAAAAAGGACGCTCTGATGCTGAGGCCTACAAGTCAGCAGAGGCCGAAATACTGGAAAGGGTTAAAGGAGTTAAAAGGTCTTCTTTAAACGGGAGTACACTATCTGTTTTAGGTAAAACAAGAAGTACTAGAAGAAGCTTTACAGAGTCGGGATCCACCCCGTCATTGGAGAAGCGCATGAGGATGGTCTCCCAAGGAATTGCCCAGCGTTTCAGATTGTCAAGAGACAAAAAAGTAGCAAAGTCTTTAGCCGTCATTGTCTGTGTATTCGGAATATGTTGGGCACCCTACACCTTGCTGATGATCATTCGGGCGGCCTGTAGAGGCCACTGCGTGCCAGAATATTGGTATGAGGCCTCCTTTTGGCTCTTGTGGGTTAATTCAGCTGTCAACCCTGTTTTGTATCCTCTCTGCCATTATAGCTTTAGAAGGGCATTCAAAAAGATTTTGTGCCCACAAAAGCTTAAAATTAAACCACATAGTAAATTTCATCTCTGTTGGAAATGAGTGACCCCCCCAAAAGAAAAAAACAGAAACGCGTTGCTTAAAGCAATAGTAAAGAAATGAAAGGTAGAACAAAAAACATTCAATGAATCCAGAATGTGTCACAAAAAGGTTAGATTGCAGGTTATTTGAGATTTTGGAAGACAACTGTTTGAGCAAAATGTTCAGAATCGTTATTTCTGAGGAGATCAAACATTTAAAGAGGAGTTCTCTTACAACTTTGTGGATCCTGGTCCATCTCCTAGTATTGTCTTGTTTTATGGTTACTCCTAGTGGTGTCACCATACTCTAGATCTTGGCATTAATGGTCTCAACCACACCTAGAGATATCATTTATGTTCCATCAATGGATGTAATTCTATATCTTGAATAAAACATGCTTCAAACATGTGTACTTTGCAATCCTCTTCACAGATCAGATCCCTTGACTACTGATTGGTTCCCCTTGTGCCTTCAGCTACAATGCCTAAACTTAATTCACTTGACATCCAAAGTAGATGAAAGTCTTGACGATTCTTGCAAAAGTCAAGCTTAGCCCTGCCTGTGAGTCTCCAATATAACAGATAGATAGCCTCTCCTAATGAGGAGGAAGAGCCAAGTTTAACATTTAAAGTTAAGATTTACATATACAATGAGCTGTGTCTCTAAATCTAATGGACACATAGACATATGGGATTTACTGACAGTAACCTCCACTTATTGTGGATGTAAACCCCAACTCAATGACATTAGCTTTCCAATGTACTGTGAATCATAAACTGCCATTTTTCTAATAAAATACTTGCTTTCAGCTACTGTCAACATGCATTCAAGCGATGGTTGTATGGCATTTCCCTAGGTGGGCTTTCTGATGGTGACAACAGTGAACGATGCCTATGTAATGTATTGTAAAATAACTACTTGTAGTGTCCATCAGATGCCTGTGTGACAATGGAGGAGAACATCTACTAGACAGGGACAGAGTGTATTTTCACTACAATGGGGGAAAAGCCTGAACATAAACCTTTATGGCAGGTTTGCCAAGTATTATTATAATGAAAGCTGCAGATTTAAAAATACTGAAAGTGACAGTTAAAATTACATTGACATGTAGTCACTGAGTTTACATCTATTTTAAGCATATTTTCACAGTTTGATCAGTTTCATTTGTCCACATTTGTGACAGGTCACACAAAAAGTAGTGTTACTAAACCCACAACAGTAAAAGCAGTCTGTATATGCAGTAAAGCATGCTTGTTATGCTCACCGTGGAACCTAAGGGTTTAATCCTCTGCATTGTGTAAAAAGGCTGTTTGATCCTGTCTTCTCTGATCCTCCACATGTGTATTGCTAGAGAGGTTTTTTTTTTTTTTTCTCTGGAGAGTGCATGTGATCAGCACGGGGCCAATCAGTACTGTCCAGAAAGAGGGTCAGGGGTCCTGCAGTCTCAGAGGACAATCAGAAAACTCCTCCTACAAGCTTTACCGATGCTGATACAACTGCTGATGAGAAAGGGTATTTAGCAGTTTATATTTAGTAGCGTAAGTAAAATAATTGCATTTCCATGTTCTGTGTACTGTGCAAGACCAGATATAGTGAATGCAGGGTCCTGGGTTTAGTAACACTTTAAAGGAATTGTCAATGTTTGAAATTTGAGTTTGAGTTTTGTTCTGTTTTATACAATTAAAGGGGTTGTAAACCCTAGTGTTTTTTCACCTAAAGGCATCCTATGCATTCAGGTGAAAAAACTTCTGACACTGACCGGCCCCCCAGCCCCTCCGTTTTACTCACCTGAGCCCTTCGTTCCCTCGGCGGAGCTGCGCTCTTCCTCTCTTCCCGGTGTTCACGGCTCTTGATTGGATAGATTGATAGCAGCGCAGCCATTGGCTCCCTCTGCTGTCAATCAAATCCAATGATGCTGGTGCCGGGGGGCTGGAGCCGAGCCCGGCATTCCGTGTCTATAGACGCAAATGCTGGACTCGGGAGCGTGCCCGCAAGGTGACCCCCTGGGAGAGTGCTTCTCCCAGGGGGTTTAGCGATGCGAGGAGGAGCCGTGAGCATGGGAGACCCCAGAAGACGAGGTTTGGGGCCACACTGTGCAAAACGAACTGCACAGTGGAGGTAAGTATGAAATGTTTGTCATTTAAAAAAAAACCTAAAAACAAAGGTTTACTGCCACTTTAAGCAACATTTACAAAATATAATGTATCAGTCTAATATCGTGCTGCTGTGCTGTTTAGGTACGTGGTTATATACTCAGGCATATGTTTATCTTTACTACTTTGAGATACGGCACAAAGTTGCTTTATCCTGTGCAAGAATTACAGCAAAGTGGGATTGTCAATGATTGGGAAAACAAAAACATAAAAGCTAGCTGAAAAGCAAAGGCAGTAAATTTAGTTAAAAAGGGCTAAGAAAAAAACAAAAACAAAAGTCATGTATAGGTGGCAACACTACAACTTTTTGCCAATTTACAGTTAAGTGTGACCCACATTTAGCTTTGATTTTTTGAGCTATAAAATTCTGTTTGCTTCCATCTTGGATAATTGTCCATGTTACACAGAGCACACCTGTGCCCAGACAATGGACACTAAACTATTTACATATTACTAACCTCTTTGCGCCGAGCGCATGCAGATATGTGGCCTCTTGGCGGCCAGGCCCTGGTGCTGAGCGACCGCATATTTGCATGCAATAGCACTGACAGAGCTGTGCTGAGAGTGCGCATCCCCGGCAGTTACCAGCGGCTAACCGGAAAGCTCCCGTTCGCTGGTTGCAATTGGGAGCTTTCTGATCAGGTGAACACTGTGACAGCCAATCACAGCGGTCACATGATCATAAGCCCCACCCCCGGCATTTTAAATATCTTAAAGGGGCCGGCAGGCGCCGGCTCTACGGGGTTAACAAGCCATAAAAAAAGCTTTAAAAACAAGTCACTCCTCACCATTCTAGCTGCATTTAATGTAAGGTTGTTTCCCAAATTCATGCACCCCTTTCCGCTGGCTTCCCACTAGGCCTTTATGAAACCTAAATGCTGGTGGCATTCCTTGAGGTTCCCAGTTATGTGATCACTGTGATTGGCTGTCACAGCGATCACATGATAGGGAGCCTATCCTACCGGTTCTTGGTTGACGGGCATTACTGTGTGATCGGGAGATGTAGATGACAGTGCAGTCATAGTACGATTGATCACGCTCCCAGCACAAGACAGCCAAGCATATGAGGCAGCACAAAATAAAGCCCATCTGCGTGCTGCTACATATAGGCTTCCAGCAAGCAGGAAGGGGCAAAAGATCACAAAAAACTTCAGAGTCAGGCTTCAGTTTCTAACAACTTAGAAACCTCTGCTGTGCATTTACATTCGAGCTGGCAGACTGCAAAGATTCTGGTGCAACAGAAAGTAAAAGGAAAAGAGCTAAGATAAGGGCTCCTTCACACCATGTCCTTTGAGCCGTGTTGATCAGCAAAGATTAATGCAGACTCAACACAAGGGCACATAAAATGCAATTGTCAGCGCTTCTTAACAGAGAAGTATGGGAATTTTTTTTTTTTTTTAGAATCATACTTACCTAGGTGGATGCAGCATCAGTCCGATGCTGCATCTGTCCCCCACCCCGCCCCCCCCAGCTCTAAGGCTGAGAACCAAGCGATCAAAGGAGCTCACTGGAGCACTCGGCTATGGAGGGTGCAGAAGGAGCCAGTTCAGGCTCTCAGCAGCCCCCATTTCATATTTACCTCCACCGTGCAGTTCGTTTTGCACAGTGTGGCCCCAAACCTTGTCTTCTGGGGTCCCCCCGGTGTTTGCGGCTCCTCCTCGCATCGCTAAACCCCCTGGGAGAAGCGCTCTCCCTGGGGGTTACCTTGCGGGCACGCTCCAGAGTCCAGCATTTCACCTTAATGCATCCTTTGCTATGCGACCATATGGTTCTAATCTTTCCAGGGCCTGGACCAGCTCTGTGATGTCAGCCGACAGTGGGCTTCAGCCCGCTGTCTGCTGAAAACGGGTCACAGGAGTGTAGAACGAACTGCATTCCTGTGATCAGGTTGTGGTTAAAGACACTGGACTTACTCACTCCCCCTCCCATACAGAAACCTGCTGAGTTCCTCTTTTTGTGCAAGGAAAAAGAAAGTTTTGCATAAGGTTTAAAAATGTTTTGCAGAACTGTCTGGTTTAGCATGCGTAGGTTGATTTTAGGTTGATTTTTTAAAAGTTTAGAATGTTTTGTATAACGGAAGTGTACCACCTGTTCGCTTGTGACGCAATATGCTGAAATTATATGTACACTGTATGAGCTGTATTTGACACACTTGACATATAGACACGAGTCGGTCAAGCGTGTCCACTTTTTTGGCCAAAAAGGTGGAATAAATCTGAGAACTAGAATCCTGTGTCCGGCAACGTCATTTACCGATATTCTGACTTAAATCTGCTACTTCATTTGGTGCATTTGGCCGTGAGGGGGCACTGTTTTCCACCAGGCCTACAAGGAGTAGTCCGAGAGGCCATCCCTGTGGGCTATATCGTAGTCTCAAAAGGCGCCTTCTAGAACTGTTATCTAGGAGACTGCGCTGGGCCCATTTGGTGGCCTGCTGTGGACGACCTTGGTAGCGTCAAAAGGACCTGGAATCTGAGAAATAGATAGCTGGAGCTCCAACAGGAACAGGTGAGAGTCTTTTTACTTATGTTTTTGGATAACAGTCAGACAGCCAGCCAGCCTCTCGACAGATCGAGAGAAGGATAGCCTGATCACCTTCCGAGAGAGAGACGTCCGTTCAGATGATTGTGCATCTTTCGGACAAATCTTCAGTCAGTCAGTAATTTTTGGGTGGGAGTGTCTAGTATGATTGATGTGTGTATGAGACATCACTTTGTGGTGAGGTGACAGTTGTCCTCTTCTAAATGCGTTTCCTGGCTGGGAGACCGCGCCCAGGCCACTGACCGAGGGAAGTGTGGTCTATTGTTCCTACTTGTGTCGAAGATTTCAGACCCCTTACTGAATTTTCATCATTTACCCTACCCTCTGTGTCTGTCTTGGTGTCTTTTAGGTTACAAGTATGGGTGGTAAACATAGTGTTGAATCTCCCCTACAATCCATGATCTCCAACTTTAGGAAGGGATTTTCTAAGAACTGCAATTAAAAACTTAGTCCTGAGAAAGGTCAGCAGGTATCCATGAGGTATGGTGTGGAACAGCACACAGTTGTGAGAAGGCTGTGGGCTGTTAATTGGCTGGGACGTTGCTGGCTCTCTGTGACCTTTTTGGACCCATGGAGCAGCCCCCCAAACTGAGTTTACCAGAGCGGAGCTACATAGAGGGAATGTTGGAGGAGAAAAATAACAAAGAAAGAAAAGGCTGCCAGAGACCACTCCCACTCCTTAAAGACATACTACTGAATGCCTGATTACTACCAATTGAAGGTGAGGGTTCTGTGAGACCACACTAGGAGACACCAGCAGCAGAAGGATACACATTTGTCACATCTTAATTTCCAAGAGTAAATAGAAGAATTACTCACAGACTTTTCATATATTAGTACTCACCTATTTCCTTTTAAAGCACTTCTCTATCTGAACACCTGCACTTTATTGTAGCACCAAAACTGACTTTTTTTCACTTATTTTAAATGACCACTATTTCTATGTGTATTTTTTAAGACTACACTTATGTTTCATTGCACATTTTGATTGTTGATTTTAGAAGGTTTCATTTGTTTCTTATCCACCAGGAATTATCATTTTTTTGCACGTATTCTTTTATGCTGATTACAGGGTGGCATGTATAATATTCTAGCATTTGATTATTGATTTTAGAAGATTTTATTGGTTTTTTTATTCACCAGGAATTGCCATTGTTTATTCTTTCATGCTGTTTACAGGGTGGCATTTTTATCATTCTAGCATTTTATTGCAACTATTTGAATACCATCACTATATTGGCAAATAGCAGCGATTATTATATTGCTAACTAGAGATCATTGATCCTAGCATTAATAGCAACAGCCACCAGTGTCCCACATTTGCATTATAATACGCACTTTATATATTCACCTACACATTTTATTTTTGTTTAATATTGCGCGAAATATATTTAAATATTTACGTTGTTAAGTGTTGGTGTGAACACCCCCATTTTGCTGCAATATTATCACTTGTTTTACATATCACTACCCACATACTTAACTATTTTGCGACTTCACTTTTTATTATCCACCAGCGCGAAGGACATTTTTTAATTTAGTCCTGAGAAATTGATAACAATTGTGTGAGAAAGATTGGCCCCGCTATGGAGCGCGGTGGCCCCCACAGGGAACCTTCGACTTAGAGACCATTGACCGATTATTTGAGAATATTATGGCAGACTCACAGAAACATGACCAAGACGCACCTTCCAGGAGGACTGTTCGTTCAGATGATTGTGCATCCCTCGAATAAATCCTCAGCCAGTCAGTTAGGAGGAATATCCGTCCGGATAATTGTGCATCTCTCGGATAAAACCTCAGCTAGTCAGTCAGGAGGAATGTTCGTCCAGATGATTGTGCATCTTTCAGACAAATCCTCAGTCAGTCAGTCAGCTAGGAGAAAACATCCGTCTGCATGATTGTGCATCCTTCGAAAAAATGGGAGATAAGGACCTGCAGTGGATAGAAGCCACAAAAAGAGGAACAGTGCAGAATTATGGTTATGACAAGAGTAGTGCCACTGACAAACACAATACAAAAGTACTTAAACAAATTCCTAAACTATGGAATTCTAAAACCCTGTCAGTCTCCCTGGAATACACCTATACTCCTAGTACAGAAACCGTCCTGTTCATCCTGTTCAAGACCTCGGAGCGGTCAATCAGGCTGTAATGACCATTCACCCAGCGGTCCCGAACCCATACAACCTATTGGGATTAATACCAGGGGAGGCCACCTATTTCACAGTTCTGGATTTAAAAGATGCCTTCTTCTGTCTCAGAGTGGCAGAACAATCCCAGCGCATTTTTGCTTTCCAGTGGGAGGACCCAGAGACTGGGGGTAAGGGACAACTGACATGGACATGTTTACCCCAGGGATTCAAAAAGTCCCCTACACTATTTGGAACAGCCCTGACCCAAGACCTGAAATCCTTAAAGTCTGATCCTGAGAATAGAGTCCTCCTTCAGTATGTGGATAACCTATTGATCGACGCCAAAAATAAAGAAGAGTGCCTTCAAGCTACTAATGAACTGTTACAATTACTGTGGGAGGCAGGTTATAAGGTGTCCCGGAGAAAGGCGCAATTGTGCCAAGAGACTGTAAAGTACCTGGGATTCAGAGTATCACAAGGACAGAGACAATTGGGAGAAGGCAGGAAAGAAGCTGTTTGTCAGATTCCCACCCCGACTACCAGACTGCAAGTACGTGAATTCCTGGTGGCGGCAGGATTCTGCCGAATCTGGATACCGGACTTTGCCACAAAAGCCAGACCCCTCTATGAATCCACAAAGGGGGGAGAAAAGGAACCCTTTCAATGGGGAGAAAAACAAAACAGAGCATTCCAAGACATTAAGGTCTCCCTAATGCAGGCTCCTGCGCTAGGCCTGCCGGATAGCCAAAAAAAAAAAGTCTTCTATTTGTATGTCAGTGAAAAACAAGGAATAGCAGTAGGAGTCCTGACACAATACTTGGGGTCGTGGCAGCGCCCTGTAGCATACCTTTCGAAACAACTGGACACTGTAGCTCAGGGATGGCCATCCTGCCTGCGGGCTATCGCAGCAACAGCCCTCCTTGTGGCCGAAGCTGACAAGTTGTCATTAGGTCAGGAGACTTATGTCTGAGTCCCACACCAAGTACAGGCATTAATGGATTACAAGGGAAATCACTGGTTCACTAACAGTCGAATGGTTAAATATCAAGCTATGCTGTGTGAAAATCCTCATATCCACTTAGAGACTGTAAACACTTTAAACCCAGCCACTCTGCTCCCCACCTCACAAGAACCCCTAACTCGTGACTGTCTCCAGGTAATGGATATGCAAGCCGACCAGACTTGAAAGACAGCCCCTTGGAAAATCCAAACGTTAAGTACTTTATTGACGGAAGCAGTTTTTGTAAAAGATGTTTTTCCCCAGATATGGAATCCCCTCCGCCATAGGCTCAGACAATGGCCCTGCCTTTGTCCACAAGTGCCTCCAGGAATTAGCAACAGCACTTAAGATTACTTGGAAACTACACACCGCATATAAGCCCCAAAGCTCTGGAAAAGTTGAACGAATGAACCGCACGCTCAAGTCACAACTGGCCAAGCTCTGTCAGGAAATCCAAATGAAATGGACCTTGATGTTGCCATTTGCTTTACTGAGAATTCAGGGTACCACAGCAAAGAGGACAAATCTGTCCCCTTTAAGGTACTGTATGGTAGGCCTCCACCTATCATTAGAGGGATAAGAAGAGACTTGCATCAGATAGGAGGGGTAGTTAACCGTGAACTAATACAGAGACTTGGGGAGAGTAAGCAAGACATAGGGAAATGGGTTCAAGAGAAACTTCCCATAAGCTTGTCGAACCCAGTACACCCCTTTAAACCAGGAGATACAGTGTGGGTAAAGGAGTGGAACTTAACCCCACTAGGGCCAAAATGGAGAGGTCCTTACACTGTTCTGCTATCTACCCCAACAGCCATTAAGGTAGCTGAGGTGACACCCTGGATACACCACTCCAGGGTAAAACGAGCTGCTGACCTCACAGACTCCTGGCACAGTACAGTAGATCCCCAAGATCCTTTGAGACTGAGATTGACCAGAGAAATCAGAAGGAAGAACTCCAGCCCTGTGGCCAGCACACCCCTGGAAGCTGCTGGCTCAACGCACGGTGGAAGATAAAGGACATCTACTAAGCTCTGCTCCAACCACAGCCCGGACACTGGTTGGTCTACGCATAAGCTGAAGCTTGAGGATATTCATCGATGTAATGTTTACTAAAATCTTTATAATGAGACTGTTGATAGCCATAGCAGTGATACTGGCCGAGCAAAAAAGGGGGGATGGTAATTCATGTGACCCTTGTATAAAGACCACTAGAGTAGGATCCATAGCTACCAAGATGTTATTGTGGCATTCTCATTATCAATGCAAGGGCACAGTAGCTGGTACCTGCATACAAAATGGGACTACCTATTCAATGTGCTCCGTTGAAAATCAGATAACCTGTTATAACCCCACTTATGCACCCTATAAAACTTGGCTAACTGCTTGGAGCTTTAGCTCCACCGGTAAGCTGGTAAACCATACCCTGATCACCAACTCAAGTATTGCAGAGACAAGTTTTAATTATTTTCTGATTCTCCCTATAGTGCATGGAGTGCTAATATTTTTACTCTTATTGTATTCTTATTGTTACCATGGGCCAAGGGTCACTATCCCAGTGTTTTATAAGTCAATGAGAGACCCGACTGGAGCTGACAATGGGGAATAATCTAGGTAGAAGAATGTTTTGTGCCTGCTAATGAGGCCACCATAAAGAAAAAAAAAAACAAAACTGTATGTTACCTAGTGATGCTTAATCTCGCTCATATTAATCGCTATGATTATGATCAAAGGGGGAAATGAAGTGGCAACGAGGGTCAGTTTATATGGCCATAGTTATGTGTGTAGTAAGACTGATTTAGAATTTCAGCTAAGAATCATATTTCTTGTATTTCATGTTGAAACTACTTATGACAGGTTGTGGTTAAAGACACTGGACTTACTCATTCCCCCTCCCATACAGAAACCTGCTGAGTTCCTCTTTTTTGTGCAAGGAAAACGTAAGTTTTGCATAAGGTTTAAAAATGTTTTGCAGAACTGTCTGGTTTTGCATGCGTAGGTTGATTTTAGGTTGATTTTTAAAAGGTTAGAATGTTTTGTATAATGGAAGTGTACCGCCTGTTCGCTTGTGACGCAATATGCTGATATTATATGTACACTGTATGAGCTGTATTTGACACACTTGACATATAGACACGAGTCGGTCAAGCGTGTCCACTTTTTTGGCCAAAAAGGTGGAATAAATCTGAGAACTAGAGTCCTGTGTCCGGCAACGCCGATATTCTGCCTTAAATCTGCTACTTCAAAACGAACTTTGGCTGTACTTTTCCTTAAAAAATGTAGCATGTTTACAGTTTTTAAGAGGCACATCTCACTGCACTGCAGCATGCTGCAGTGCATTGGGTTGAAGGAAGGGTCATTTTACGACACTTCCATAAAGTAAAATAAAAAAAATAGAAAACAGTGGGATGCATTGTAGCAATGCATCACCCCTCACCCCTACACAACTAGCCAATAGTGCACAATGGTGTGCGGGTTTGGTGTATAAGAGTCCACTAATGTGTTGTGAACTTTGAAAATAAAAGTACTGAAAGAACTAAATGCCTGTGATAGCCTAAACAAGTACCACATTCAGCAGCTAAGTTATGCACAATCCTCAAGTAAACAAAAAGAACTGCATTACCATTCCTGACGGAGCCAATTCCTACTTCATTTGTGTCTCACACACTCCCCCTCCCAAACACTGCAGATGACAGTGAGGGGGTTTCACCAACAGAGGCAGTGCTGTCAATACAGAAATCGGTAGGCAGGACTAGGTGTGGACAGGTACTGACTGGCAAGCTACAGTCTTGTGAATCAGCAGTGACAATGCTGAAAGCCATGCTCCCTGCAACTCTTCCCACTATAGTGCAAACAGGCACAGCCTACAGGTGAATGACAACTCTGCTCTGAATTCAGGAGCAGTGCAGCATTGTTGCCACACCATCATGGGAAGCTGTTTTAGGTGGAATTCACTGGCAGGATCAATGGATATTTGTGGGACTTTGCAGGGGCACTAAGAGAAAAGTAGAAGTGCAGATGGACTTATAATTAAGTTCCGCAGCACATACTTCCTTTAATAGAAGGCCCTAGAGCTACCTAAATTTCTTCACAATGCTTACAGATGCAGAGATTATTGAAGACTTGTTTTAGAGTGATTTTAATGCTCGTTCAGAATATGTGAATACTCCGCTGTGCATGGACACAGGCTCATTTTAAGTTGAAGGGCATATCTACTAAATATCTGAATATATGGTTAAAGCACAAACAGATGTGTTTTAACTTCTAGAATGTTTGCAAGGTAAATCTTATGCCCCGTACACACGGTCGGACTTTGTTCGGACATTCCGACAACAAAATCCTAGGATTTTTTCCGACGGATGTTGGCTCAAACTTGTTTTGCCTACACACGGTCGCACAAAGTTGTCGGAATTTCCGATCGACAACCACGCGGTCACGTACACCACGTACGACGAGACTAGAAAAGGCCGGTTCAGAACCAAGCGCGGCACCCTTTGGGCTCCTTTTGCTAATCTCGTGTTAGTAAAAGTTTGGTGAGAGACGATTCGCGCTTTTTCAGACTCGTGGCTTTCAGACCGTTTTCTGCCGTTCAGTTTGTGCTTGTGGGTTTGTATCTGCTCTTCAGTGCGTGCAGTCAGTTCGTATCAGAGTTTTCTGTGTGATCTTGCCTGCTCGTTGCTGTTTTTCAGGTCGCTCTTCACAGGCCTTGCTGTTCTTCAGTGCGTTCTGTTACTTCGTTCTGAGCAGCCGACTGTTTTCTAGCCATGTTTCGTATGCGTACTCCTCGTAGAGTTCGTGCTGTGCGGGGGCTTGGTGTTGGGGTCCTGACCTTGACACAAGTCCAGTCCATGAACAGGGTGGGGAGGAGTTCATGGACCAAGAATTGGTTGCTTCAGCGTGACCAGTTCTGTCATATGCCTTTGCTCCGTGAGATCCGTGAGAATAATCCTGATGATTTCAGGAACTTTCTCCGGATGACGGACCCCGTGTTTCACCGTTTGTTGGCTTCGCTGACCCCCTATATCAGCAGGCAGGATACCTGCATGAGGCAAGCCATCACTCCGGAGCAGAGGTTGGTCGCTACCTTGCGGTATTTGGCCACAGGGAGAAGTCTGCAGGACTTGAAGTTCTCGACAGGCATCTCCCCCCAGGCTCTGGGGATCATTATCCCAGAGACCTGTTCTGCCATCATCCAGGTCCTTCAGAAGGAATATATGAAGGTAAGATTTTTATTCTTTAATATCACATTTTATTGTATTGAATGTTTGCTAATATATTGTATTTCTTTCCTCATTCCCTAATTACCATGATTGTAATATGCTGTGAATGTCCCCTTTGTTCTCATGCATGCTGGATTTTTATGTAATTATTATTTTAGGTCCTTCATACATATTTACCCTTCAATAACCTCTCCAGCATGGTGTCTCCTGCCCTATATTCACCTCATGTAGTCACTTAACAATGTATTTTATCTGCTCCATAGTAGTGCTTTACCCCTAACACCCCCTAAAATGTTTGGTAATGTTATTTTTGCTTTAAATTCAGGCAGAGTGCCAGAGGCTTTTTTTTGTGGTGTCCCCAAATTTTTTGTAACCCTCCCTCCCCCAACTGCTAAGTCAGCTGATCCCAATTCTCTATCCTCAATCATCTATCTGCTGACTTTGCCAATCCCATACACACTATACCCACCTCTTTAGTGCTCAGATTTATGGATGAATTCCCCAAAGCATGTAGTGCAAGGGCCTGCCTGTATAATTTCCAATGGTACTGTTTAAAGTTTTTGTATCCTATTATTATCTTGATAGGTAATATCAGAATGACCAAATGTGTACAGTGTGTATTTATATCTTTGTATTCAGACACTTCTTACCTGTCCAGTGGTCTGCCAATAGTGTAACTAAGGAGGGGCTGTTCCAAGTAATACCCATTATTTAGGCATTCATCTCTCAATGAAGTGAAGAGGGTTACCTGTCCAAGAGTCCCCCCCCCCTATAATGTTAGAAATGGCCCATGAGAGGGGGGAGGGGGAATATGATAGGTGTACCTTATACTTTGGTGTTGTTAAATTCCCCTTAATAAATGCTATCTGGAGGTTGCCCCATAATGTTTGTGTCTAATCTGCTTGCCATGTTTCTGTGAAAAAATAGTAATGTTTATTGTTTTTTCCTCAACAGTTTCCTTCAACGCCACAGGAATGGCAGACTGTGGCCTCCCACTTTGCCCAGCGGTGGGACTTTCCTAACTGCGGAGGGGCAATTGATGGGAAACACGTCCACATCGTCCCACCACCCAACTCGGGGTCGTACTATTATAATTACAAGGGGTTTAATAGTATAGTGATGTTGGCGGTGGTGTCGGCTAATTACGAGTTCCTGCATGTGGACGTGGGGAAGAATGGCCGGATGTCCGATGGTGGAGTCATCGCCCAGACGGAGTTCTACAGGCGTCTCCAGAATGGCAGCTTGGACTTGCCACCTCCAGAGGACAATGTTGAAGGTCTCCCATTTGTGTTCGTTGCTGATGAAGCGTTTGCGCTGGGGGACCACCTGATGCGGCCATTCCCGATGAGGACCCTCACCCCGGAACAGAGGGTTTTTAATTACCGGCTGGCCAGAGCCCGAAGAGTGGTGGAGAACACATTTGGAATCCTGGCCAGCCGGTTCCGATTATTTCTAACACCCATCCATATGGCGGAGTATAAACTGAACCATATAATACTTGCCTGCTGTGTTCTCCATAATTTTTTAAGAAAACATTCAGCAAACTATGCTGGCTCAGTTGGGCCTGAGGCCGGAATCCAAAATCCATCAACACTGACGGCGCTTGAAAGCGGCCGTCCTGGCTTGCCCTCCCTGAATGCCCGTGATATCCGGTTACGATACCTGGAGTTCTTTGCGGGTAGGGGGGCTATCAATATGCCAGACAATCTGTGAAACCTTTTTCAAATAAAAAACAACCAAAAGAAATTCTTTGTGGACATTCACTGCTTGTGTTTGTTTTAGCTGACCCTGACAGAAATGTGTTGAGTGCAGAAAATGTCGTGATTGGGTAACCTTATAAAAAACACTGTTGGCTGGTACTTCCTAAATGCAAAAACACATTTCACTACAAGTGCACTTGCAACTGCACTGAAACTGCACTTGTAGTGCAAAGTGTATTTGCCCTTAGGAAATAACCCCCATGTTTGCATAAAACAGCAATTACATCACCCCAAAAGTGTTGTAGTGTTGAGACAATAATCCACACATTCTTGAGTAAACAACATTTTTATAGCTGCACAATCATTTACCAAAGGTTTTTAAAACAAACCAACATGTTTGTTGTATAACAATTTTTGCTGTAGCATTATCAAAAATCTAAATTTCCTTTTCTGATAAAACAGGCCTGTGTAAAACCAACAAGAAAGCCAAAAAACTTGAACTTACAAAGTTCACATTAGGTAAAACCTGAAGGCTATATCAGACATGAGTATTTAGGAACTGTGTTTGATATAGCGTTCAGATGGGGGGAAATCACCCCTGGAAAAGCCAAATTTGGAAGATGCACACCAAGTTCAGAATGTCAACATGTGCTATCTGCCATCAGGGGGGATCAAGGGACGTGTTTTGGGGAGCAAGCCCTTCCTCACCGCTACTTTATAATTGAGGAAGGTGTTGCACCCCCAAAACGCGTCCATTGATCTCCCGTGATGTCAGATAGCACATGTTGGCACACTGTGTGCATCCTCCAAATTTGGCTTTTCAAAACATTGCAAAAAAATTTTAAAGATTGGACCACAATCCAAAAAGGTGATTTTGTGGCCTTTTAAATTCGCCCCAAAACATCAATGATGTTATTATTTTTCTTAATAACATCACTGATTTGTTGCTGCATGTTGTGCAATTCAAGATTACACCCCATGATCTCCCCGATCAGGATCTGGGCACTTTCAGAAGTAAAGCGTTCTGGATCCCTCACTTCATGATCACCTAAAAAGAGATAAAGAAAACAAAAACACGTATCAAAAATCTGCCACCATGCATCTCTTTTACCTGAGTCTGTGGTCACAGACACTCACCTGTTGTGGTGCCAATCTCCACCATGTCTTCTTCTTCCTCCTGCTCTTCTTCTTGGGTTTGCGGTATTTCACCTTCTTCCAGAGGTGGGGGGTCTCTGTTCTCCTGGGATGAGGGGTGTCCGAGTCTTTTCTCCCCTATGTAAAACAAAAATGGTATACTTAGCACACAGATATTTGATGGCAGAACTAGAAATAGGAAACATTGCTTGGAAGTGGGGTACAATTGTCTATTTTAGCCGAGTTCCAAGATGTAATTTTCTTATTGACCTTTGTCAAGCTGCAATACTTTACCGGTGTAGTACAAAGTTCACAGATGTAGCCCCCCCTATAGTATACACTGGAGCACCTGTGTGGCCCCCCTAATAAAAATGGTGTTCTTGTGTCCCACACTAGTGCTCCAGTGTCCAGATGTGAAAACAGCTGCTCAGTGTCCTCTCCTTACACACAATCTAGTTGGCATTTCATTCTAGTAACAAACCCATCTACACAAACAAATATTTGGCATCCAAGTAGGCCCCAAAAAAATGTGGGAAAATGCATATGGCCTAAACAATGGTGTTTTAGAGGCCCAGAGAAAAATGTTTGATACGAACGAATAATGGGCCCATGAACATTAAAGTTGCCCTTTTAAACGTTACAATTACTAAAAGCTTATGGAGCAGAACGAACGGAATAAAGACAGAAAGAATAGGAACACAGCACAACTACTTACTTTTTTGCAGCACTCTCCGGATCTTTCGGTACTGCTCTGGCTCTCTCAACTTCAGGTCCGACCACCGCTTCCGGAGCTGATCTTTTGATCTTCGGACCCCGAAATTCCTCTCCAGACTCCTGACCACTTTCGCCATGATCTTGGCCTTTCGGATTTTCGGGTTGGGGTAAGGCCCATACTTCCCGTCATAGTCGGACTTCTTCATGATGTCCACCATCTCCAACATCTCCCCAAAGGACATATTTGTGGCCTTAAAACGTCTCCTTCTGGATCGGGATGTGTCCGGATCCGGGCTTTCCTCCTCCTCCTCCTCGTTCCTGCAATTAGCACGCACCTGCTCTAACTCCGCCATCATGCTCTTCACCCACTGCGCCGAACTAAAAGGGGCGGGGAATAGAATAGAAAGAACGTCAGGGGCGGCCGGAGTTACACGCATGCGCAGTGTATATAAAGCGTAACACGCATGCGTATTACGTACGATCTGTGAGCGGAGGAAGGAGCATTGGACGCGCCGATCGTAAGAACGAAGGTAAGAGACAAACTTGTGCCTATACTGCTTCTACATTGAGGCCTATATTGTAACAAGATTAGGAGAGTTTTGTCTGACATTAGGCTTTGTCTTGTGTTGTGTCTTGCAGTGAACATGGATATGGTACTCAAAGATAATGACTTCATGTCAGTATTCATAGATATGCTAAGGGAGCTGCCCTGTCTGTGGGAGATTAACCACCCCCATTTCAAGAACCAAGCAAAGAGGAAGGCAGCACTGGTGCAATTGTTGGTAATTGTGAAGCAGGTGATCCCCACGGCAGACATCACTTATTTAAAGAAATTAATTGGTGGCCTGAGGAGTACATATCTGAGGGAGCGCAAGAAAGTCCTGGATTCACAGAGATCCGGAGCAGCAGATGACATCTATGTCCCCAGGATGTTGTCCTACGACAGGCTGCACTTTCTGGCAGGCCAGACTGAACCCAGGCCACCCCTCTCCAGTCTTCCTTCCACGCTTCCTTCCCCCACGGCTGAGGCTTCTGACGCCCAACCTGGGCCTTCCAGGCCACATGTGGAGGAGCCCAGATTGAGCCAGGTACAGCATTCCTCTAAATATTTCTGCTTGTCCAATCAATGATGTTAACTAGATGTTAGTTGGGAGTACTAATTTAGGATTGTGATTGATGATGCAAAACATTACAAACATGTCCCTTTTTCATACACAGGGAAGTCGCAGCCAGGAGGTGGCCGGGCCGAGCCGGCTGGCTGATCTGCAGGTCCTTCCACCCCCCCTGGAAAGAGAAAGTGGCAGGAGGAGGAGTGCCCTAGAGGAGGCTACCGGAGGAGTCTTTTGGAGGGCTACAGAGGTCCTGGGAGCACGACAGACCGTGGAGGAGGACATTGCTGCCGTCATTGCATATAAAATGCAGAGGATGGAGGAGGGCCAACAAGTAATGCGTGAGGCCCTCATATCGGAGGCTCTGGAGAAAGGTATGAGGGGCCAAATTACACCTGAGACACACCTTTGTGATGGTCCTCCTCCTCCTCCTGCAGGCCCTCCTCCTCGTCCTCCCTCTCCTCCAGGTCCTCCCAGTCCTCCTCAAGGTCCTACTCCTCCTCCTGCCACATCTCCAACTGCACAGCCACAGCCCGGAAGGAAGCGTGAAAGGAAGACCAGAAAGTGAGGACCCTGGATCCAGTCTGGTCGGCCAAAAAATGCAGCCTCTTGTGGTACCACAGCCTGGGGACACACATGTCATCTGCTGCTATCCGGATCTCTGCGAATCCCGGACCAGACTGCCCTCCCTTATATATGGACTCCTCAGGCCACCAATTTTGATGTTGAAGAATTGTTGTCTGCCGTGGGGGTCCCAGGCTTCACTAATTTCTCATGTTGATCCAGTGTTGCCTTCCTCTTTGTTTGATTCTGATACCTTAATAAAGGATTTTTGTTTGGAATTATACTCTCCTATGTGTTTTACTTCAAAAATGACAGTTGGTTTGTGAGGATTCAGGTACATTTCAAATATACAATGTGAAATGAACAAGGGACACCAACAACAAACAATCTCCTTGAGATTAAATAATAAAAGATATCAATGGTGTTGGGGTAACTTGACACACAAAACACACACAAAAATATTCTGGAGTAAAAATAAAAATCACATTGAACAAAGATCAGTCTTGGAAAAAATCCAAACATTACAGAAAAAAAAAAGGCGTAAAATAAAAAACAAAAAAATATATAAAAAAAAAAATGTCAGATGTGACAACTAATAACAATATATTGAGGGAATCCCAATAAAAAAACACAAAGAAAACTTTGTGAGAAGTGTGTGTGAATATGAGCAGCAAAACTACTTAATTCTTGTCACATTATAAAGAAGAAGAGAGTGTGCTGTATTAAACCATTTTTAACATTGCGCGTGACGAAAGTGCTGTATCCATTGCGAACGCTAAGTTTACCAGAACGAGCTGTCCCGTGTCGGAATTTCTTCTGAGCATGCGTGGCACTTTGTGCGTCGGAACAGGCCACACACGGTCGGAATTGACGCGATCGGATTTTGTTGTCGGAAAATTTTATCTCCTGCTGTCCAACTTTGTGTGTCGGAAAATCCGATGGAAAATATCCGATGGAGCCCACACACGGTCGGAATTTCCGACAACACGCTCCGATCGGACATTTTCCATCGGAAAATCCGACCGTGTGTACGGGGCATTATACTATTGTGAGCTGTGCTATATTGTTAGAGAGTGACACGCTTCTTTTTTTAAGAGCCAACATTACTGCCCAAACTTCTGCCTTTTCTTTGAGCAGCAATGGAGTATCACCACATTGGTGTCTCCACCATGAGCCTTTTATCTCCTGTATGAACACACAAGTGACTCTGCATTTAAAGAATACAGCTGATAGCAGGTATAAAGTGTAGGCAACTAAAGGAGCCGGTACATTTCTCCAGCTGCTTTCAGTGCCCCTGAATGCCCAAATGGTAGCGTTCTATTTGGACAAAGCTATGACACTTCTTGGTAGAGACAGAGCTTGCCTCCTACATTTTTCTATAGGCCAGCGAAGCATCCCACTATAGCAATGAACTAGTTCATATAGAGCAGGGGTCTCCAAACTTTCTAAACAAAGGGCCAGTTTACTATCAGACTGCGGCCAGTGGGAATAGAAAATGTCCTGGTGTCAGTAACAACGCCCCATCCTTTGGGTCAGTGGGAGGTATAGTGCCTCATCCTTTGGATCTGTTAGAGGTATAGTGTCACATCAATGGCATCGGTTGGAGGTATAGTGCCCCATCACTGGCTTCAGTGGGAGGAACAGTGCCCCATAATTGGTGCCAGCGGGAGGAATAGTGTCCCATCACTGGCTTTAGTGGGAAGAATAGTGTCCCATCATTGGCGCCAGTGGGAGGAATAGTGCCCCAAGGGCCTAGATAAAGGCAAGCAGAGGCCGCATCTGGCCTTCGGGCCACAGTTTGGGGACCACTAATATAGAGGGTAACGTGAAAGTTCTTTTTTTTTTTTTAAAAACACTTTTATAATTTTTTTCAAAATATTTTCTTTACAAAAACAAATAAATTACATGTTAAAAAGAAAAGGAAGTCCAATATTTAATAATATCAATTATCTTGGTCTTTTCCTAATTCCTTCTCTCTATTACCCATCATCAAACCAACTCTGACCATTAAGTTCCTTTATGCTTCATTCAATATCAATTTCTCACTTCCAAAACTCTCTCTAAGTATATAAGCTTTTTTCCTCCAATAGATCGAAATATAAAAATAAAAATTGTAACAAATAGAATTGTAGGGAAAAAAAAGGGGGAAAATAAACTAATTAAAAAATAAAAATAATATGTGATCGCCCCTCATATTCTAGTTTTACAGCTTGTGTACCCCAATTAAATGATAATATAGCTTTCTCCTGTGCAGTTAAGGATTTCTTTATTAATAGAGCCTACCATTGATTAATTTTCTTCAAGTTTTGCTCCCTCCCATCACCTATTTTAATTGATAGTAAAACAAGTTCTTTATGTCTCACTGTACCCTTTCCAAAGTTGGGGGCAATGGGTTGAGCCATTCTCTAAGTATGCATTTTCTTTCTGCTATTAGACAAATGTGGACGCATTCTGCGTTACATTTTTCTGACTGTGCCCTTGGCGCTGCCTCCCAGTAGCTAAACAAAACTAGCAGTGTATCTTCCAGAATGATGTAACCACAGATCTTAGATGTATAGCTTAGTACTTGCTTCCAAAAATGATTAAGGGACAATACCAAAAATAGTGTGCTAATGTGGCCTTATTTTCTCCACATTTTGGACAACTAAGCTTGAGTCCTGTCTACGGGTCATAGCTTTGTACTGGTATATATGCTCGATGCATTATTTAAAAAAAATTTTTTCACAATAAAGTTTTATTGAAAACAGTGATTGCATTACATCAATACAATGCCAATCAAATCACAAACATAGGGATATAACATGTTGCAATTCTACCATCCACCACTTTAGTTTTCAGTATCCATATATTATGTATAAGATAATAACCCGGTTGGATCTCTCAATCATAGCCTAGTTCCCATAATCTGTAATTTTGTTCAAAAAGAAAACTGAAAAGAAAGAAAAAAAAAGTAATGAAAGAGTATGCTGCAATGAGACACTGTTATGCCTGTCATAAATAACCATGTAGGTTTAGTAGAGGAAATGTAGAAATAGAAATGGAATATATAGAGTAAAGGAGAAAATGAATAGCAAAGAGAGATGTGTTGTAAGTATACCATGAGATTGCTAGGCGTTTACCCATTGTTCAGGTATTTGTAAGTGTACTAAATTCTTCAGAATAATTATAGACCACCCATACTCTCCATAGAGTGTTGAATTTCTCTGTATTTTTGTGTGCTATGGCTCTCGTTTCCTCCACGCCGTATATGTCATGTATGTTAAGAAGCCATTCTCTGATAGTGGGTGTTTTTGTGGTTTTCCAATATCTGGGAATTAGGGCTTTTGCAGCCGTAAGGAGGAATCTTGTTAAAGATTGCTTATATCTTTTCATTGTTCCTTTAGAAATATTAATAGACAGCAAGCTGCTGTCAGTGCAATTGAAGTCTCAGTGATGCGTTTATTTATGTCACAAACCTTTTGCCAAAATGGGCATATCAAGTCGCTTTCCCACCAAATGTGGTACGCCGAACCTTCTGCCCCATTGCATCTCCGACATAGATCTGACACCATGGAGAACCATTTATGAAGCTTAGATGGAGTATTGTACCCGTTTGTCAAAAGTTTGTATGAAGTTTGGTGTTGTGTGCTAATCGAGCATTTATGTGCAAACACACAAGCATGAAGCCATTGATCATCGCTAAAGGTGGTGTTCAACGCCTCCTCCCAAAACCTTTTGTGTTTCTTTGTTTTGGTGGTTCATGGTGATTGTAACCAAGTATATGCCAGAGAAATCATTTTCTCCGTTTTTTTTTCAGCTCCTCCAGTGAAGATAAGGGCTTAATACAATGAGAGCGTTTATTGGGATTTGAGACATAGCTGTATATTTGTCGATATTTCCAGTAAGATAACGTTTCTTGTCCACTCACCTGGTGAAGCTCTTGTAACGTTTTCACTCTATGCTTCTCAAAGCAATGCATTGCTAATAAGGGTTTTGTCTCACTTCCTGTCTGTTCTGCTGGTACTGTTAGGCCTGGTGGAAATTCAGGATCATTATGTATTGGGGTCAATGGACCTGGTGAGGAGATCAAGTTGGTGTTTTTACTGATTTTCAGCGCTGCTTTTGGTGTGACTCCTATTGTTGGATGATTTTTAAGTTGCGTAGGGCATGTGGCCCATGCAATCCAAGGCATATATTTAATCGGAATAGGCCCTGCATCATTCTCCAGACTCACCCAGTCCTTATTGTCTACATGGCAATGGCAATCAATTATGCGGTTCACATGTGAGGCTAAATAATAGTTTTTAAAATTAGGAAGACCCAAACCTCCGACATGTTTTCCTTTGGTGAGTATTGTGAGATTTATACATGGATTTTTGGCAGCCCAAAGAAATCTCCTAGTTATGGAGTTCAATGTTTGGAAGAAGCTTGCTGGTAGCTGGACTGGTAGAGTCTGAAAGAAATACAAGATTCTAGGTAAAATTGTCATTTTTATTATGGCTACCCTGCCAAACCAGGAAAAATATTTCAAAGACCATTTTTCCAAATCCTTTTTAATATCTTGTAAAAGTGGCTTAAAATTTGTCGCGTATAATGAATCAGTTTTCAAGGTGAGCCATACGCCAAGATATTTAATGGCTTTGTCTTCCTATTTAAATGTGCAATTTTTCCTTGTCGTAACTAAGATTTCTTATAGTTTACCTTGAAATTTGAGAAATAGTTGTAATGTGTGAAAATTTTACAAAGGTTAGGTAATGAGATATGTGGTTGAGTGATAAAAAAAACAACAAATCATCTGCATATGCCACTGATTTATATGTTTTTGTTCCCACCTGACAGCCCTGAATTGATGAGTTGTTTACTGAACGGATTAACGGTTCGAGAGTAAGTATGAACAGTAAGGGGGACAAAGGGCACCCTTGTCGTGTTCCATTCTTAATTGACACAGTATCCGATAGTGAGCCATTTACCTTAATTCTGGATTACGGTATAAGGTTGAAATCCACAACAGCATATGAGATTTCAGACCAGTATGTTCACAGGTCGCATGCAGATAGTCCCAGGACACTGTCGAAAGCTTTTTCCGCGTCGGTGGAGAGAGGCATGCCTTCGAGACCATCGGAGTGTGCCCTGTGAATTAGATTTATGGCTTTTGTCACGTTATACCTAGCCTCCCTCCCAGGCATAAAGCCTACTTGCTCTGGACCAATCAATAAATGTAATAACGGTCGTAAGCGATTCTCTAGGACTTTTGTGAAAAGTTTTAAATCTATATTAAGAAGCGAAATTGGTCTATAATTGGAGCATTCTAGTGGGTCTTTATTAGGTTTAAGTAATATCGGGACATGGGCCCTTAAGAGGTCTTCAGGGATGTTTCTGGGATCTTTAAGGTAATTCAGGGCTTTCAGGAGGTGTGGAATCAAAAGCGATGGAAAGGCTTTGTAGTAGTGCGCAGTAAAACCATTATTTTAAATTTTGCCTCTCGCCATACTTTTCTTATGATTTTACAAACTCTTCGGTATCCCTGAAGTATTTTAGGTTTTATGTTGTCTACCTGAAAATTATGGGACCATTTATGGATATTAGATCTACCTAGATCAAAAGCTCTAAGCCTAGGCAAGTATGGATAAATGACAGATATAGATAAATCTGCTATTTCTACTAAAGTGTCCAAACAGGAGGCAGATATGTCCCGTATAGGATGCAACGTAATACTCTTCCACTAAGAGGACACTTGCAAAAAATAAAAATAAACTGATGGGGGAATATGAAATTCCTGGCTTAAAGCCTGAAAAGTGCATGAGTTTCCTGTATCTCTATGAAACAAATGATGCAAATGTGTTAAACCCTGGTTTGCCATCTGTGAAAAGCTATAAGTTGTTCACTGGCAGAAAATGCTGGATTACTTCTAATAGAGAGGTATATTGTGCAATATGGAGATTTATAAATATATTGTCCCACTTCTCTCCACGCAACCACCATATCTTTAATCAAGATGTTTTGGCAATTCATTAAAGGCAATTTTGCAGGTGGGCAATGCAAAAGGGCCATCAGATTCCTGGGTGCTGTCATATTTGATTCCAGCTCCATATCAGAAAACCTATATTTACCCACTATGCAATCTATGGCATGTCTCAAAAGACACAATAGATTATATAATCGTATATTGGATAAAGCCATTCCCCACTCTTTCTTAGCTAAATAGTTTTTTGAACGCGATCGGAGGTTTCTTACCCTGCCAGATGAATTTGCAGAATGCCAAATTCAACATATTAACGTCTTCATGCTTAAGAAGAAATGGGAGTGTCTGCACTGAATAGAGTAATTTAGCAAAACTTGACATCTTTATTAAATGGATTCAATCAGAGTTAAAGGTAATGATGCCCAATCTGTCAGTTCTCTACAAATTTTATGAATCTTTGATGGAAAATGTAACATATATAAAGATGCTGGAGTCTTCCCTATTTTAATTCCTAAATATGTATCTGTATTAGCCACTGCAAAACCGACCTTATGATGCCATTTTAGTCCCATTCTAGAGGTTAACAATAAGACTTCACATTTAGCGGCATTAATTCGTAGCCCTAAAAATGAGCCATATCGCATTATTAACTCATATAGTTTAACAATATCATCATTTGGATTTGTCATAAATAGTATAATGTCATCGGCAAAATGTGTGGAAGTTCTAAAGCTAACTGGAAAAGTTGTCGCTTTGCCTATTGGCAAAGTGGCTTGGTATTTGGGTGTAGAGTGGCCATGAAAGCTGCTACAGGCATTATGGCATACACAAGGGGTCTAGGGGTCTGCACTTTACATCTACAACTTCCTCTAGTACCCCTAACAAGCCATGATTTGGGAATGTTTCCTAGATATAACAGCTGTCATTGATACCTTGCCATTGATCACTTGTGCAAGATGAAGGAAATCCTGAAAACATGAGCTGTTGGGGGCACTTGAGGACTGAGGTTGGGAATCACTGAATTAAAGGATGCATTGATGTATTTGCCTGGTGTTGTTCCTTATTAACACTATGGGAAGTTATTATCCCATCTCAAAATAGGGCACGTGAAGTGCTGTGCCTGTGTGCTTTATGTTTCTTACCTGTGATGTTTTGGTCCTCTAGTGGTTGAAGAACTAAAAGTCTCAGAATGCCCACCAGCCAAACATGTTGGGATTCTTTTGGTTCTTCAACTGATGAAAGGCAACAGACTGCAAACCTGCAGTATAAGATAATACAGGATTTTTTTTTTAAGCTATCAAAGACTCCATTGTACAGTTCCGTGTTTTTGATTAGTTGAAAATATATCAGTGTTCTGAACACAGACATTGAGGTGTGATGTGACTGCAAAATCCTTTATAAATACTGAGCCTGTGGAGATGACCTTTAAGATTTGTAAATTCCAGATAAACGGAAGAATATGTTGATTTAATAAAATGTCAGTAATTTCATTAGGTTGTTTTAATACAGTTGAGGATATTAGCCAGAAGCCTCAGATGTTTTAATAAGTGGGAAATGATCCACGCTCTGTGCACTGGAACTTCGTTTGGTCCTTTCCAAATTGCTTTGTTACTGAAGGACAGATAACTCTAGCAGCTCCAGATCTGTCATGTAGGGGGTATGCCATCAGACTGTGGTCAGGTAATAAAGTTCCTAACATTTCCCTTAAACTAATACAAAAACCTTCTGTTTTATTATTTCAGAAGAGGAAGTCAACACTAATCTATTATGTGTAGTCTTCTTCTAAAATGTCCTTTTCCTCCTAAATCATGTGGTTCCAGGGCTGCTGTCCCCGGCTCCCTGTCTATGGATGTCTCCTTAGCTTGCCAAGTACTAAGGACACCTTGGCCTGCTCCTCCCCTGATCCAAACTGTTGGCATCCATAGACACACAACGTTGGCAAGCCATGCTCCTGAACCTTTCCCCCAGCAGTTTGACTGATAGCAGCAGGAGCCTTTCGTTCTGCTGCCCTCAGTGTCTGGTGGATACTCAGGAAGTTTGGGGTGCAACACTGATAGACCCTGGACCCGGCAACTGTGACAAGGACAGTAAATAAGTGTTTGGGATATTGAGGGTAGTAAAAGTAGATAGAAGGTGCTCTTTGTAAATGCACTCCCAGAGTAAGCATCTAGCTTAGGATTACAATATACCATATATACATGACAACTGTTCCAAAAAAAAGTAATAGTACATTCTATAAAATATGTATAAAAGCTCAAAACACAATGGATGATTGTTTTTTTTTGTGCCAATACAGATTCAAAAATGATATGTATCAATCAGTCTTTCTCAACCTTTTAAACACAGAGGAACCCTTGAATTAACTTTCCAGTCTCAGGGAACCCCTGCTAAAAATGACTAGATCTACAACTCATGATACATTAGTGTGAATGTCAGTGGGAGGAATGCTCCTTGCACTTGTGGCCATTGGGAAGAATGTAGTATTTGATCCCCAAGCAAAACATGACTTAGTACTTGGTGGAGAAACGCTTGCTGCCAAGCACAGAGGTAAGACGTTTATTGTAGTTGGATACCAGGTTTGCACGCATCTCAGGAGGGATTTTAGTCCACGCTTCTTTACAGATCTTCTCTAAATCCTTATGCCGCGTACACACGGTCGGACTTTTCGTCTACAAAAGTCCAACGGACGCTGACGGACTAAAGCTGGCTGGTAATCCGATCGTGTGTGGGCTTCTCCGGACTTTCAACGTACTTTTTTAGCCTCAAATCCGACGTACTTTAGATTTGAAACATGCTTCAAATCTTTACGTCGTAACTACGACGGACCCCGAAATCCGCTCGTCTGTGTGCTAGTCCGACGGACAAAAAGCCACGCTAGGGCACCTATTGGCTACTGGCTATGAACTTCCTTATTTTAGTCCAGTGTACGTCATCACGTACGAATCCGTCGGACTTTTGTGTGGTCGTGTGTAGGCAAGTCCGTTCGTTAGAAAGTATGCCGCAAGTCCGCCGCAAGTCCGCCGAAAGTCTGCCGGAAGTCTGTCGGACAGGCTGTCTGACTTTTGTAGACGAAAAGTACGACCGTGTGTACGCGGCATTAAGGTTTCTTGGCTGTCGCTTGGCTCCCTCCATAAATTTTCCATAGGATTAAGGTCTGGAGACTGGTTAGGCCACTCCATGACCTTAATGTGCTTCTTCTTGAGCCACTCCTTTGTTGCCTTGGCGATCTGTTTTGGGTCATTGTTATACTGGAAGACCCATCCACGATCCATCTTCAGTGTTCTGGCTAAAGGAAGAAGGTTCTCATCCAAGATTTTACAAATACATGGCCCGTCCATTGGCCCTTCACTGCGGCAAAGTTGGCCTGTACCTTTAGCAGAGAGACAGCCTCAAAGCATAATGTTTCCACCTCCATGCTTGACTGTAGAGATGGTGTTCTTAGAGTCATAGTCACCATTTTTCTTCCTCCAAACACGGTGAGTCGAATTAATGCCAAAGAGCTCAATTTTGGTCTCACCTTAGCACAGCACTTTCTCCCAATCCTTCTCTGAATCATTTAGATGTTCATTTGCAAACTTCAGACAGGCTTTTACATGTGCCTTCTTGACGAGGGGGACCTTGCGTGTGCTGCAGGAATTCAATCTATGGCGGTGTATTGTGTTACCAATGGTTTGTTTGGTGACTCTGGTCCCAGCTGCCTTAAGATCATGTCAGGGCTGGGCTCTTAGCAGCTTCCTTCTCTGTGCTCAGGCTGCTCAGCTGCCGGATAATTCTCAGCAATCATTGATCCCTCAGTGGCTCACCTGGTTATCATCATCTGCTTGTCAGTCCCGCCTACAGCCAGCCCCTTCTGGCTATTTAAACTGCCTTGTTCATTCCTTTTATACCTTCTCCTTGGTTAACATATCTGGAGAATCTCTACTGTGTTCCTGTGAAAGATTTTGCCCAGCTGAAGTCCCTTCTGGTTCCTGATCTTGTTCTTCTGCCTCCGACTATTCTGATCTCTGGTTTCCTGATTACTGGCCTGTCTGACTACCCGCTCTGGTTACCAGTCACTGGCTTATGACCACGATTACTGATCTGTACGATATTTACCATTATATTAAAAGGTGCGAATTTTTACTGCATTTCTGTCTCAGTCTGATTCATGGTTCTTGACAGATCATTCACTGTGTAGTTCTAAGCTGATCACCCATTTTTCTCATGATCATCCTTACTCCATGAGGCAAAATCTTGCATGGAGCTCCAGACAGAGAGCGATTGATGGTTATTTTGTATTTCTTCCATTAATGAATAATTGTCTCCTTCTCACCAAGCTTCTTGCTGATGGTCTTGTAGCCCATTCCAGCCTTGTGCAGGTCTACAAAATTCCTCTTCCGAGGTCCCCCTGCTGGTGATCTTAGCTCCTCCTTTTCAAGGTCTGCCCCAATAGCAAGCTGGTAGTTATGGGGGTAAACGTGTGTCCATAGTAGGGGTGCGCATCTTCACTGGTCTCACGATTCGATTACGATTATCTGGTCAACGATTCGATTCGATACCGCAATGCATCACAATGCATCACGATTACCGACGAGCTCCCACTTCCACTTGGGCCACCTAGGCGGCCCTTGCTCCCTGCAATCTTCTGGGACACATCACAGTTCCCAAAAGATTGCCTGGCTATGCAGGAAAGTGCAGTGAGACATGCGCACAGTTCTCTGTACTGTCTCTGTGCTGACCAGTGGTAGCTGGTGCTCAAAATTTTTGGGGGGGCGCAAACAAACTGAAAAATACTGAACCTCCCCCATCAAACGCAGCCACTTGTGCCCGTCAAACACAGCCACCTGTTCCCGTCAAACGCAGCCACCTGTGCCCATTAAACACAGCCACCTGTGCCCGTCAAACGCAGCCACTTGTGCCCGTCAAACACAGCCACCTGTTCCCGTCAAACGCAGCCACTTGTGCCCGTCAAACGCAGCCACTTGTGCCCGTCAAACGCAGCCACCTGTGCCCGTCAAATGCAGCCACCTGTGCCCGTCAAACACAGCCACCTGTTGCCGTCAAACGCAGCCACTTGTGCCTGTCAAACGCAGCCACTTGTGCCTGTCAAACGCAGCCACTTGTGCCCGTTAAACGCAGCCACTTGTGCCCGTCAAACGCAGCCACTTGTGCCCATTTAATGCAGCCATCACTAACCCCCCCCCCCACAATGCACGGGCCACCACTGGTGCTGACAGTTCCTTGGCATTCCTTTTTGCACCTTCCAGCACACTAGGAGTTAACAGTGGGATGTGCACAGGATAGCCAGGGACCTGTCAGCATGGAGCGTGAGGTGTAATGTTACTGTTGTTAAAATGACTTTCTTTTAATAAATTCTGTGTTACAATGGATGATGTGCCCCACTGTACTGTGTATGTGCTTTTTAAAAAACTGTCACTTCATACCGAATGTCACTGTAGTACGAAATATCCAGTTCATGTGACTCCCGGCCCGTCCCGCCCCTCTCCTCTCTCCGGCCGCTCACGTCTCATGTCTCCTGACGTCAGCGGGGAATTCTCAGCCCCGCCCGCTGACTATAGCTATCGTATCAGAAGAGAGGCAGGCGGGACTGAGAATTCCCCGCTAACGTCAGAACTCAGGAGAGCAGAGAGGAGATAGGAGAGGGCCGGGACGGGCCGGGAGTCATATGAGCGGGATATTTCGTACTACAGTGGCATTCGGTATGAAGTGACATCATTTTTTAAAAAGCACATACACAGTACAGCCAGCGGGGCACATCATCCATTGTAACACAGAATTTATTAAAAAATTTAATTTTAAAAATACGCTCCGAGTGCATTCCCGGGAGGGGCGGAGCTAGTCGCCATGACATCACCCACAATCGATTTTCCGGTCCTTATGCATCGATGCCGCATCGGGGACACCCGAATCGCGATGCATCGATGCAACGATTCATTTCAGCACCCCTAGTCCATAGACACACACAGCGTGGGTTGGCTACGCCCCCCCACCTCACAGGATTTGATTGCCAGCAGCAGGAACTAATGGCTCCCGCTGCTCTGCTGCCTCTGTGCCTGTAAGGAGAGACAAAGAGATCAGCAATACTGTTTTTGGGCACAGAGATAAGCCAGGTAAGTATTTAGGGGGTACTAGGGGGAGCTGATACTGGAAAGTTTTACACCTTAATGCTGAGAATGGATTAAAGAGGCTGTAAACCCAAAATAAATAAATGAATAAAACACGTAAGACAAAGGCATAATGAGCTAGTATGCATCACATACTAGCTCATTATGAAATACTTTAGAACAAAGCTGTTGCAGCAGCGCCTGCACACCGCTGGGACAGCTGACATTTTCCCCAAAGTTTCTTCTGTGTTCACGGGCTCCGGCACTGTCATTGGCCGGAGCCGCAATGAGGCCACTCCCGCTCATGCTGTGTGGGTGCCGCCAGTCACAGGGCCCTGAAGAAACGGCATGATCGGCCGTTCCTTTAGTGCGCATGCGCGGATGACGTCGGTGGCAGGGTATATAGTAAATATCTCCTCAACGGTGAAAGTTCAGGAGATATTTACAGTACCTACAGGTAAGCCATATTATAGGCTTACCTGTAGGTACAATTAAACAGGAAGACTTTACTTCCTCTTTAAGGTAAAAAACCTTAGGCCTTAATAAAGTGTTTGTTAACCCAACATTTCTTATTCCTGATATGTGCCTGCTGTACCATGTACTTGTGTGAAAAAGTATCCTGTTCTCTTTGTATTGCTTCCTTTGTGTGAAATTCCTGGTGTTCCTGCCAGCCCCTCTGCTTTCCTATTAAAAACTGACAACACTAAGCAGGAGAGCACACCGTAGTCAGTTTTCTTGCTATGCTGGGAACTCAGTGTACTCCTCCAATGATCAGACTTGTCCTGACAACCCAGCACAGAAATTCACTGGGAAGCTCAGTGTACTGTTGCTTCTCTTCCCCCTAGCTCTTATGCAGCTGAGAACAGAGGGAATGCGATCACTTATAAAAAAAGGGGAACAAAAGGTATTTTGAATGTTTTCTTTTTATATCTATACACAAATATTTTGCCTTTCATCTATTTTAGACTGAATGGATTGTTTTACAAGGTGACCGTTTCCAATCACTTTAAAGTAATATTAATTGCTCATTTTTTTAATGACTGCATTAACGAGACCCTAGTAAACATTGCCTTAAGCAGGAGTCCGATGCGTCTCCATTCACCGTTTCAGGTCCGATTTCAGCCCACAGTTTTGGCTGAATTCCGACCTGAATTGGACCAAAAGATGCACAGGACTCCTGTGTAATTCGCACGGGAGCCGCTGCGGAGATGTGTGAACCGACTCCATAGAGAGCCGGTCACAATCTCCTGCTATGCGAATTGGATGTGGGGAAACCCAAATAAGTGTGAACCCAGCCTTACAACTAGTTAGCTCGGTATGTGTGAACACACACTTACCAAGCTAACAGTAGGCCCTTGCTGGCTATACCGCTGTACAGGAGTACAGGAGCATGGGCCGTGAGTAGCTGACATGCAGTTCTCTAAAGAAACAGCACAGGTGCTGGGGAGGGGGCACAGGGGAGTGGCATGCAGTTTCTTTAGGTGTGAGCCGGGAGTGTGCATGCAAGAGTTTCTCTGAAGGACCCTCCAAGGGAAAGGAGCCACCCTAAAGGTGGATATTGTGGCCAATACTAAGGGGACCATCAGATAGAGATAAAAAGAAGTCATAAATCATATAGTTCAAGCGCTAAACCATATCCATAGAAATACTTGGTAAATCGTGTGTAGCCAAATCCCATATGTAAAGTCGCATATAAAGTATAAACCAAAATTGAAAATAAAAATTCAAACATAAAACAGCAAAGTGACCCCCTTTGGAGTGTGTAGGTGTGTCGTTGTCCTAGTTTAAAAAATACTTTGTAAATCGTGTGTAGCCAAATCCCACATGTAAAGTCGCATGTAAATTATAAACAAAATATAGACAAAATCGCATATAGCAAATTTAACGGCTAGGTTGGCCCCCTTTGAATTGGGGGAGGGGGAAGGGGAACAGGGGATGAAATCAAAAAATGACTTTAGCCAAAGCTATTCCATCCACATAAAAACCCCATATAGTGATTGACAAACATAACATTGCTGAATAATTACAGGTTAAATCGTGACTAGTGCTCAGTGCAACTTAAGTGAAAAACTTGACATCTTTGTAAAACAAGGCAAGTATTTGTATTAATCTTGGTGACCAGGTGCTCGTGTCTTGTGATCATGCGGACACTCACCAGCTTCTTTAACCCCTGCGGGGGTAATGCGCAGTCACAGTGTATGCCACTGTGCGGCAATCTACAGGCTGTTTCTGGGTCACGGTGACGTTTTAGGCATAAGAGAAGAAAGAGGAGATTCCATAGCGTAAAACCATAAAACACTCTTTATTGAACGCAGATGACAGAATTGTACTCACATTTAAGCAGTTTATAATAGGCAACCAAATGTCATCAAAACAGGAGAGCATCAGATTTAAGTTGGTGATCCTCTGGGAGATGATGCAAAAGCGTCAAAATAGGCCACGCCCTACGCGTTTCGTCATAGGGACGTCAACTGGAGGCAACCAAATGTCATCAAAACAGGAGAGCATCAGATTTAAGTTGGTGATCCTCTGGGAGATGATGCAAAAGCGTCAAAATAGGCCACTCCCTACGCGTTTCGTCATAGGGACGTCAACTGGAGCTCCAGTTGACGTCCCTATGATGAAATGCGTAGGGAGTGGCCTATTTTGACGCTTTTGCATCATCTTCCAGAGGATCACCAACTTAAATCTGATGCTCTCCTGTTTTGATGACATTTGGTTGCCTATTATAAACTGCTTAAATGTGAGTACCATTCTGTCATCTGCGTTCAATAAAGAGTGTTTTATGGTTTTACGCTATGGAATCTCCTCTTATGCCTAAAACGTCACCGTGACCCAGAAACAGCCTGTGGATTGCCACACAGTGGCATACACTGTGACTACGCATTACCCCTGCAGGGGTTAAAGAAGCTGGTGAGTGTCCGCATAATCACAAGACACGAGCACCTGGTCACCAAGATTAATACAAATACCTGCCTTGTTTTACAAAGATGTCAAGTTTTTCACTTAAGTTGCACTGAGCACTAGTCACGATTTAACCTATGTAATTATTCAGCAATGTTATGTTTGTCAATCACTATATGGGGTTTTTATGTGGATGGAATAGCTTTGGCTAAAGTCATTTTTTGATTTCATCCCCTGTTCCCCTTCTCCCTCCCCCAATTCAAAGGGGGCCAACCTAGCCGTTAAATTTGCTATATGCGATTTTGTCTATATTTTGTTTATAATTTACATGCGACTTTACATGTGGGATTTGGCTACACACGATTTACAAAGTATTTTTTAAACTAGGACAACGACACACCTACACACTCCAAAGGGGGTCACTTTGCTGTTTTATGTTTGAATTTTTATTTGCAATTTTGGTTTATATTTTATATGCGACTTTACATATGGGATTTGGCTACACACGATTTACCAAGTATTTCTATGAATTACGACTGCGCCACACCCACACACTAACCCTTCACTTACCTTCTGTTTTTTCCACCTTGGTGGAAATCACATCTGTGGAGGCAGCAGTCTTTTATGCGATTTCTTCCATTGTTTCCATTTTTTTCCACTTTTTTCTCCACTAGGACAACGTTACACCTACACACTCCAAAGGGGGTCGCTTTGCTGTTTTATGTTTGGTTTTATTTTCATTTGCAATTTTGGTTTATGCGACTTTACATATGGGATTTGGCTACACACAATTTACCAAGTATTTCTATAATTTAGGACAGCGCCACACCCACACACTAACCCTTCACTTACCTTCTGTTTTTTCCACCTAGGTGGAAATCACATCTGTGGAGGCAGCAGTCCTTTATGCGATTTCTTCCATTGTTTCCATTTTTTTCCATTTTCTCCACTTTTTTAATTTTCTGTTCCGTTGCACGGATACACCACTCATATTTCATTGCTAAACCATATCGGCACATTTCACATAGAAGAAGTCTATGATAAATGTATCAACCCAGCAGATGTGCAGGAAAAACACCAGAAGTTGTGTAAAACCTACAGCACTGCTTCCAGCTGGCCAGGTCCGTATGCCGTACTGACTTAATTTCTCCTTCAGTGACCATGAATTTATACATAGCATAATTCTTCAGCAGACTCTGCTGAACAAACTAATAGCTCTGATCAGTGGCTGATAGGCCACTGATCATAGCAATTTACCTAAAATGTGACCCCCCCTTCCTGCCGCCGCTGCTCTGCCGATATGTCTCCCGCCCCTACGCCCGCCTATGCTGACATCTAAAGTGCCCCCCACCCTCACTCTCCCTTACCCTTCCCTTCAGCTGTCAGATTCTCTCCTCTGCCCTCCCGCCGGCTTTTTGTGTTATAGGACGGTCACAGAGGGATCAACATGCGGAAAGAGGTACCCCCGCGCTGCTCTGACCCTCCCTCCAGTGCCCCCCACTTCCCTAATGCCCAGGTGCCGCCTGCCCTGCAGCTGCTAGCCAGCTCTCCCACCTCCTCCTCCCGTCAGCTTTCTGTGCTGCTTTTAAAAAATGCCCACTCCCCCGTGCTGCTCCGACACCCCTTTAGTGCTCCTCCACCTCCCTGATGTCCGGCGTCATCTCCATGCATCTGCTAGCCGTCTCTCCCTCCTTCCCTCCAGCCGGCTGCAGCCGCTGACAGATTGCTGTCAGCATGGAGAGCTGCAGGATCGGGTGTGGGCATTGGGGGCCGGTAAACTCCTTATCCAATCACATACAGTGCAGCTCCGGCTGCCGAGAACGGGACTGTCTTTAGTTCCTTTCTCTGTTTCAAAAAAGAGACATCAGAGGTCTGTTTAGACCCCTGATGTCTCTCCAAAATGCCCCCCCACCCCAAAAAAAAATAAAATTTTATCTGTACAAAAATTGTAAAAAAAAATAAAAATTGTAAGGGTATATTTTGACGTGTTTAAATCTCCCTTGCTTCTAAAGTCCGATCCACATTTGGATCGAGCAGCTTTAGAGGCTAGTGATGGGTGGTGAGGAAACAATGCGACGCCTCCTTACTGCCAGCTTTAACCCCATTTTACCAACATATGCACCGCAAACGCGTGCATTGCACAAGTTTGCGGGAAATTGCACCACTTCCCCTTGACATGAATGTGTAGTGTTCGGCGGACATTACTACAAGTTGGGTCAAGTTTCCTGCAGGCGCAAAGCATTGCGGCATCAGCACCCTGTCGACCACCTATTGCAGCTTAAAGCAGAGCGCCACCCAAAAGCTCCACTTGTTTGC
Source organism: Lithobates septentrionalis (assembly GCA_037952835.1). Lineage (NCBI taxonomy): Eukaryota > Metazoa > Chordata > Amphibia > Anura > Ranidae > Lithobates > Lithobates septentrionalis. The sequence goes on from JBBDGP010003377.1 coordinate 562,477, forward strand.
ACTCTCCCCCTCTCCACTGCCCCATTTGGCACTTTTGGGGGGAAGGGGAGGGGGAGCGGGTACCTAGTTTTGACTTCCGGGTAAGATCGCCGCGGCAATCTACGAAACTGTTTAGCCCCTCCTCCTTCCCCCTGCAACCTTCTGAGACACACACAGAAGAATGTGGAACCATTCACAAAGCGCAGCGCGACTCGCTTATGCACAGTAGGAAACCGGCTGTGAAGCCGGAAGGCTTCACTGCCAGTTTCCCTTAGTGAAGATGCCAACACCTGCACCCGAAGCCGATTGAAGAATTTTTGTGTACGTTTGATTTTCGCCATTTCGCAAAAGGGCACAATTTAAAATTGACAAATATTTGTTATTTATTAACTCAATACAAGTTAAGCATTTATATTTAGTAGAAATTTAGCAGGAATTTTCTAAAATTTGCTGTGTTGGTATCTGCTAATAATAATTTTATAGTGTATTTTTAGCAAAAATATTGTTTTGATAAACATTTGCGCAAATATCGCTGGGCCTTAAAAATCAGTAGCACCTTCTTTTTATTCTACAGGTCATGATGTGCTTTTAGAAAATATATGGTTTGGGGGGTCTTTTACAAATTCTTAAGCTGTAAGGGAAAAATTAAAGGTTCAGATTTTTAGAGAAATTTGGATATTTACACTTTTGAGTCTGTTCGATATTCACCATTTCGCAAAAAGGCGCAATTTAAAAGTTACAAATATTTGTTATTTATTAACTCTATACAGGTTAAGCTTTTAAATTTATTAGGACTTTTGTAAAATTTTTGTTTTTATCTGCTAATAATGATTTTAGTGTACTTTTAGCAACAATATTGTTTTGATAAACATTTGCGCAAATATAGTGGGGCCCAAAAAATCAGTAGCACCTTCTTTTTATTCTACTCTGCGTGTGCTTTCAGAAAATATATAGTTTGGGGGGTAATTTACAAACTCTGAAAGCTATAAGTGAAAAATAAAAAAGCAAAGGAAAAATTGCAAAAATGGTCTGGTCAGCTGAGTTAAAAGTGGAGCACATGGTCTGGCAGCGAAAAGGTTAAAGGGTTTGTAAACCCTCGTTTTTTTTTTTAAATAACAAACATGTCATACTTACCTCCACTGTCCAGTTCATTTTGCACAGTGTGGCCCCGATCATCGTCTTCTGGGGTAAACCCCTTTACAACCCCTTTAAAGAGGACCATCACTTCACCCACATTCATTTTCTTTTTTTCATTTTCTCCTTTCTTACCTACGCTGAATTGTCTTAAGAACATCCTCTCACAGGCAGCAAATTCAGCTGCTATGTGCCAATCTACTGCTGAACCCCACGTCCCACGCTGCTATCTTCCTTTCTGATGTTATCAGGAGCTGCCTGTCTCTTCTTGGTTTATGCAGCATGTCTCCTGATAACGTGCTACCAAGCCTGTCCACCTCCAGCCACAGCTTTGAAGCTGATGCCCACCTAGGATGTGTTTTTATTATTATGCAGGATTAATATAGCATCTACTGTTTTGCGCAATGCTTTACAACGTGAGGACAGACTACAATTACAATACAATTCGATACAGGAGGAATCAGAGGGCCCTGCTCATTAGAGCTTACAATCTAGATCATGTGTCAAACACAAGGCCCGCGGGCCAAATCCGGACCGCCAGGCCATTTCATGTGGCCCTCCCACCTCTCCTGCAGCTGCGGCACCCCTGTCTCCACCCCAAACCTTGTCTCAACAGTGGGCAGCAGAGAGGAGGACAAAACTCTTCCGCCAGATCCTGCGCTGCTCCGTGCAGCCACAAAGAGGATAGTCTCTGTCCCCCTTGTCTCAGCAGAAACTCCTCCTACAGATCCTGTGCCACTCTGTGCAACTGCAGCACCCCCTCGTCTCTGTCTCCCCTGGTCCAACCATTCAGCTCTGGCAACTGACTCTAGCCCTCCTCCAGACCCTGCTCCACCCCCATCTTCTTCACAGCAGCAGCACAAGCTAAGAGGGTGCACTGTGATGTGAGGGAGGGTGGGGGACTCTTAACTCCTCATGATGAGGGCTCTTGAATCTGCTGTAAAAGGGGATGGGGTGCTCTGGACCTCTAGTCTTACAGATATAAATGGCCCTTTGAGGGCAAAAATAATGTTGATGTGGCCCGTGATGAAATTTGAGTTTGACACCCCTGATCTAGAAGGTATGTGTTTGTGCATATCCCAGGAGGTTTTAGGAGGGGAGACTAGGCGAAAATGGAGGTGGGGTGAAGGGTAAAAAAAAAAAGTTAAAACAAAACAAATAAATAAAAATAGTTATCTTTTTTGATTGCTAGAAAAGAGGAATTTTGTTTATGAAAAGTGTTTGGTATGAGGGTAGGTCCACTTTAACTACATAACTAGATTAAAGCACTGCGTAAACTGTTGGCGCTATATAAATCCTGTATAATAATAATAATGTCCTTTTATGTTTTTCCTGGAATTCAGCTGTAATATATTGCAGTTTTTGTGAAATAGTGATGGAAAAGCCTTGCAGTTATGATTCTTTGAAGACAATGGACAGGTTTTTTTTTGGCCAGCTCCTGTACAGCTATTGGTGAAAGCAGCGTAACTATCATATGGAATGCCATCCCTCCTCACGCTTCATATAGATGTTATTGCAGGCTTTTAAGGTGACAGTACAAGTGACGAAGACGGTAAAGAGATGAAAAGCTGCTGATAAAAGCAGGTGCTGATCAATTTTTCATCAGCATTCGGGAATAATGAGGCACAAAACCCTCTAGTCTCCTAACAGCTAATCATGAAGGACACCGGGGGATACCTACATGGGGATGTGTAGGTCTGCTCCCAGGGGATTACGTCACGGCACAGATCGATGACATACACTGCCCTGAGGAACAACACATATTACTACTACAATGTTGGTGTGAATACAATGAAGTAAATCAAGGTTGGTGTGTTTTTTCCCGAATGTCAAACAAGTCATTTTTTTTTTCTCTGCAAAATCTAAGCCGTAGTGTCTCCCTCTTAAACCCAAATGACCTTGTGGTGCACACAAAAGTTACTAAAAAAAGAGGTATTTTATAAAGTATAATTCATGTTTAAAAAGTGTGTACTGTACAGTTCACTAAATATCCAAAAATGTCCAAATTTCACTTTAATTTTTGGAAATATTATTTGCGAGTAAGCCTACAGTGAACTCAACTACTGCAGCTTTATCCTGTACAAGATATAGATATAGGTTGATACAGATAGAGCTGGGCCCCCTAACAAGCCCAGGAGCTCCCTGGAGTTATATCCTAACCTGTGTGGTCATAACCCTCATCATCCATCTAGACAAGTGATCGCCAAACTGAGACCCGGGGGCTGGATGTGGCCCTTTGCTTGCCTTAATCCAGCCTGTGGGGTACTATTCCATCAACTGACGCCATCAATGGCACTATTCTTGTCATTGATACCAATAGTGGGGCATTGTTTAGGCCCACTGATGCCAGGGCATTTTTTACTGCCACTGGCAACAGTCCGACCCCCTTTAAAGCCTGAAGGACAGTAAACTGGCCCTTTGCTTAGAAAGTTTGGAGACGCCCAATAAAGACAAAAAAGAAAATGTAATCCACCTCTTCTCTCACTGTGGAACATGTATGAATTGCTCATGCCACTAACAGGATGAAGAAATTACAATTCCTACACCTGCAACATGCATACATGATGACAAGAAGATCCACTTTACACACTGTAAGCCATCTGTAAAAAAGGCATGAGGCTTTAAGATTGGCTAAGAAAATGTAGCTCGATCCATAGGAATACTTGCCTGTGTTGGTTGAAGAAAACCTACAGACATTAGATTTTTTTGCCTTAGGAGACCAGTGAATATTCTCTGAAATCTCTAGACATTTTAACAGCTGTGAGATGCTAAGCTCAAGTTGCAAAATCCAAAACTATTAATGTGTCTCTAAATCCAAACACCTAAACAAGTTATGCCGATACATATGGTCCTGTAACGTCAAATTCAATTAAATCATACTTGCAACGTTCAAAACACTTCCTTTCCTAGGCTGACAAAGCTTAAGCTAGCCATAGATGGCTTAAACTTCTCATTGTTGGATAGCCCTATCAGCACCACCTGGCTTGACAAAAGTTGGTTTAAAAAGTTGGGGTGAAAAATGATCAGCTGAACAGTGACTACAACATGGGTTGTCCTAAGAACATCCTCTCACAGGCAGCAAATCCAGCTGCTATCTGCCAATCTACTGCTGGACCCCACGTCCCAATCCATGGGTGAACTACAAACAGCCATGACAATGCGAATAGTGCTCAGTCATATTCCAATGTAGTCACTACTGCTGGAGCATGCACACATCCCTAGGAATTTCCGACTTTCCAAAGTGACTATAGGATGTGCATACAGCAGGGAGAGAAATCATGACTACGAAGGACACAAACTGTATCATTAAAAAAATGATATTGCAAACCTCTTTTACTTACAATGCTCTATAAAATATAAGGTTACATATTTTGTGAGTTTCAGTGGAGCCAATGACCAAAGTGAATCCCATTTTTTTTGTCACCTGAATATTTGTACTTAGACTCTGCAGGAACAACTTCAAACAACAACTGTGAGTGTTCTACAAGAAGCTTCATCTTAAAGAAGGTAAGGATAAATATGCAAGACATTTAAGTAAATAAACAGGATATTGGGGCAGGTGTTTTCTAACCCACCAAGGCTTCTAATTGAGACATTGATTAGAACATGCATTCAGCCAGTTAAGTATCTTAGACCAATGTTTCTCAACTGCTGTCCTCAAGGCGCCCCAACAGGTCATGCTTTCAGGATTTCCCTCAGATGAAACGGCTGTGGTAATTACTAAGGCAGGGAAACCAAATCACCTGTGCAAAATAATGGAGAGACTGAAAACGTGACCTGTTGGGGCGCCTTGAGAACTGGAGTTGAGAAACACTGTCTTAGACTACTGATATGCACATATTTGTTCTGTGTCAGGTTAGGTACCTCCGCACCAGAACTGCCCAATCACTCTGAATCTCAAGTGCCAAGAGTTTAGACCAGTCATTTTACTCTCCTAAAAATACTCAAGGTTTGCAGCCTTCGAAGACAGCAGTTTGCCACCTACAAAGCATTAGAGGACTGTTGCTTGATCATATTGACTTTAGCCTAAACAGACAGAAATTTTAAAGCCTACGGGAAGAGTAATCATCACCTGAGCTTGGAGGGCACAACCATTGAAACTCAAAGCAGCAAACCCCTGGCTGCCAAGTCCACCACGTTTGCACACATTCTCTTCTTTAATTGGCCCTGGCCTAGCTTAGAATGTTGGAACAAGTAAATTAACTCAGAACTATACTAAAAACATCTACCTCTTTGTCTCATACAGCCGTACTGTGCCAGATGGCACATGCAGCCTTGCTTATCAGTGATGGTGGACTACAGGTGAAAGGTCTTGGATAAGAGGAATTTAGGGTAACACAGACTGTTGTTCCTATCAGGATAAACGTGGGCAAACATGCAATGAAGACATGCTTTGACACAGTGTAATTACACTAGAACTATGTTTGGTGGGCATGTCTCCCTACCCAAAGCTTCTGAGACTTGATTCTTTGAGTATATGTCAACATTACAGATGTGACCATTCCAAATATGGCTCGGGTGGTCTTATTATCTATACTGCCAGAGTCAACTAAATGTATCAAGAAAGGCCTTCTATGTCATTGTCTGACAGCAGCCAGGGCAGTTATCCCATGCCATTGGCGGTCGACACAAGTTCCCTCTCTACTTGAATGGGTCGCAGAGATATACCACAATAAATGCATGGAGTCACTTCTGGCAACAGAGTTAGCCACATATGAGCAATGCCTATAAACATGGTTCTCTTGGAAAGTGTACAGAGAGTCCCATGGCCATTTATCAAGGTGATCACCGGCCTGGGCAACCCCTGTTAAACAGAGCCTTCTTCATCCTACCTTATCTAACTATTCCCATCTCCTCTTCTCCATTACCTCCCCCTCTTCCTCTGGCCTCTAACCTTTCCCTATTCCTCCCTCCTCTCCTTTCCTCCCCCCGCCCTACACCCATGGTGTCCCCCTACCTGTTGTGGGCTTCAGAGTCTATTTTGATACCCCTATATAATCCAGTCCTCCATTGCAAGGATGGGGGCAGACTGTCATACAGTTTGCACCTGTGATAGTAAATATAGGGGTTCATGTACTAAAACTGGAGAGTGCAAAATCTGGTGCAGCTCTGCACAGAAACCAATCAGCTTCCAGGTTTTATTGTCAAAGCCTAATTGAACAAGCTGAAGTTAGAAACTGATTGGCTACCATGCACGGGCACTCCAGATTTTGAACTCTCCAGTTTTAGTAAATCAACCTCGCTATCATCTTATGCTGAGGTGTGATAAATACTTTAATGCCCCGTACACACAGTCGGACTTTGTTCGGACATCCCGACAACAAAATCCTAGGATTTTTTCCGACGGATGTTGGCTCAAACTTGTCTTGCATACACACGGTCACACAAAGTTGTCGGAAAATCAGATCATTCTGAACGCGGTGATGTAAAACACGTACGTCGGGACTATAAATGGGGCAGTGGCCAAGAGCTTTCATCTCTTTATTTATTCTGAGCATGCGTGGCACTTTGTCCGTCGGATTTGTGTACACACGATCGGAATTTCCGACAACGGATTTTGTTGTCAGAAAATTTTATAAAAAAGAAAAACAGGAAAAGGCGCCTCTTAGTAAAGCTGTATATTTAATGATAACATTCCATTAAAGCCACTCACATGTAAAACTTAGTTAGTCCGGCGTGGGAAGCTTCAGTATAGCTATACAAGATTGCGTCCTCCTCTGTCACATAGTCACACTCCTTTCTCTTGCTGCCGGCCGGTCTGTGTAGCGCGGACTTCCGGGATTCAGTGAGACTCCAGAACGAGGCTTGGACATCCGCCGAGCAGTCGATAGGAGGACTGGGACGCTGGAACGCAAATCCAAATGTATTCGCTGTACTGCCGAAAATTTCCGACAACAAGGTCCTATCACACATTTTCCGTCAGAAAATCCGACCGTGTGTACGGGGCATAACAGTGTCTTCTCTATATGCAATTTCCCTTTCTTATAACGGGATATGTACTAAGAATTCTGACTAGTATTGTGTTTGTACTGTATTTATTTTTATTTGGTAGCCCCTTTTTGTATTGTTATAAAAACTTCTTTCGATAAACTCAGATTGAACTATAGCCTACCATTAACCACTTCAGCTCCAGAAGGTTTCACCTACTTCCTGACAGGCCATTTTTTGCGATACGGCACTGCGTTTCTTTAACTGACAATTGTGCGGTCGTGTGCTGTGCTCAAATAAAATTGATGTCCTTTTTTTCCCCACAAATAGAGCTTTCTTTTGGTGGTATTTGATCACCTCTGCGTTTTTTTTTTGTTGCGCTATAAACAAAAAAAAGACCAAACAATTTTGAATAAAGAACAATATTTTTTACTTTCTGCGATAAACCATTCCCAATAAAAAATGTGAAAAATCTCATTTCTTCATCAGTTTAGGCCAATATGTATTCTGCTACATATCTTTGGTAAAAAAAAAATTGCAATAAGCGTATATTGATTGGTTTGCGCAAAAGTTATAGCGTCCAAAAACGATGGGATATATTTAGGGACTTTTTATTATTTTTTTAAATTGTTTTTACTAGTAATGGCGGCGATCAGCAATTTTTAGCGGGACTGTGACATTGTGGCGGACAAATTGGACACTAAGCGACACTTTTTGGGGACCAGTGACACCAATACAATGATCAAAAAAAAAAAAAAAAAAGCACTGATCACTGTATAAATGACACTGGCAGGGGAGGGGTTAACACCAGGGGCAATCAAGGGGTTAAGTGTGTGCCTGGGAGGTGCTTTTTAACCGTGTGGGGGACTGTTACACAGGAGGAAAAGAGAACACCGCTGATCCGTCTCTCCACAGCCCGCTGATTGGCGCTCCGGTGGCGTGCACGAAGTCACGTACAGGTATGTGATTTTGCACACCCCGGCCGCCCTGCCGCAGTATATGTACGTGAGGCGGTCTGGAAGCAGTTAAAAATAATATGTGCTACAGCAATTATAAGTCCATCTACACTTTTCTTTTAGTCCGCCTGTAAAGTCCCAAAAGAACCCATTGACCCAGTGAAGTCCACCTAAGGCAGCTTCCTGTGATGGTACGACAACGATGCTGCACTGCTCCTGAATTCAGAGCAGAGTTTCCACTCTCATGTAGGTGGTACCTTGTTGTTGTAGGGAGTGTGGCTATCAGCATTTTCAGTGCTGAGCCACTAGCCTGTAGCTTGTCAATCAGGACTTGTCCACTGCTTTCTGGATTGACATCACTGTCTCTTTTGCCAAAACCCTCCCTATGTGAGCTACAGTGTCTGGGAGGGGGAGTGTGTGAGACACAAATAAGGCTGGATTCACACCTAGGCAGTTTTAGTACTTTTTGCATTTTGCAGATTTGCACTACAGGCCATTTAACATGTTTTCCTATGGAACACTTTCTGTAGTGCAAATCTGCAAAATACAAAAAGCACCAAAAATGCATAGGTGTGAATCCAGCCTAAGGGAGGATTTGGCTTAGGTAATATAAAGTCAGTTTTTTGTTTGCTATATGAGGTTTGTACATCACATTTGGAACGTCTAGACTAGCATCTAAATTTACTTTTAAAAAGAGCTGTTGCCTAAATTAAAAATGTTCTTTTGTTTCTGGAGATTGCTATAGGTTCTCGTTGCCCATAGAAATTAGCTTCTTTGATTCATTTTTAAAAATGGGCTGAAAGAGTGATGGGTAGAATACAGATCAGTTACCGTGGGCAACATGAAACTGTATCTTTGGAACCCTTTCATAAATTAATTCCAGAAGAGCAAAAATCTCGAGAGACCATTGTTATTACTTTGGCATCCAGAGTTAATAGCGCTGCATAGAATCATATTATCTAGTACGCTATACGATTCAAGGATTCCAACAATTGCCCAGGATTCCGTCTACAATAACATCCAGCATGAGGATCAGAAAAGTCAATCAGCTTCTCATACATTTCTCCTTCTCTCACCCTATGATCAAAATGCACCATCGTGAGCAAGTGAATTGCTCACAAGATAAACTTCCTTAAAAGGAGAAATATCATCAAAAAACAATTTATTTTTAGAGCTAGAGCACAAAGAAAATAAATATAATAGAGCAATTCAATTTACTCAAAATAGTGTGGGGTTTTATGTTTGATCGAGACTGCTTTAGGTAGAACAAGTCTATCAGGTTCCTATATGAGGAGCCCCAGATGACAAGGGTGGCCTCTTGCACAATTCCTGTCTGAGCACCCCAGAAAGCTAAGATGGGGCGATGGGAAGGAGAGTTGGGATCAGATGTGCCGGAGTACAGCTAGTAAAAAAAGTGAGGATACACAAAGTAGATACTGGCAGAGTCTGGTCACAAGCCGGAGTCAGTAACAGATTGGCAGCAGAGCATCAAATCGTAAGCAGAATTATGGTCGGGAACAGGCAGAGGTCAGCAACATGTGGGCAGGGACATACAAAGTCAGCAAGCAGATTCCTATTCTGGGCCGAAGTTAACAACTATTGGCAGACAAGGGAAGAAACTGAGTCAGAAAGCTGAAAGACTATTTATCACCAAGCCAAGCGGGACTCCAAAGGCTTGGCACCAATGTCCATGCGCATTTCCCCGCTTGACTGGGCTTCTATGCACAGAAAACTGCACGCTTATGCACACAAATCTAATGGCTGGTACAATGTTTCTAGGCCAAAATCAAACAGTGAAAATCTCTTGAATGGAAAGATATAGGAGCAGTGTCTTGTGCAGGTTAAGGGCGTGATGGCTGCACAGGTAAAGTATGTGGTCAAAATTACTGCAAGTGACAGCAGAACTAAAAAGCAAACACTTATGCCCCGTACACACGGTCGGACTTTGTTCGGACATTCTGACAACAAAATCCTAGGATTTTTTTCGACGGATGTTGGCTCAAACTTGTCTTGCATACTCACGGTCACACAAAGTTGTCGGAAAATCCGATCATTCTGAACGCGGTGACGTAAAACACGTACGTCGGGACTATAAACAGGGCAGTGGCCAATAGCTTTCATCTCTTTATTTATTCTGAGCATGCGTGGCACTTTGTCCGTCGGATTTGTGTACACACGATCGGAATTTCCGACAACGGATTTTGTTGTCGGAAAATTTTATATCCTGCTCTCCAACTTTGTGTGTCGGAAAATCCGATGGAAAATGTCCGATAGAGCCCACACACGGTCGGAATTTCCGACAACAAGCTCCGATCGGACATTTTCCATCGGAAAATCTGACCGTGTGTACGGGGCATAACAGTGCCTTGAAAAAAAGTATTCATACCCCTTGAACTTTTCCACATTTTGTCATGTTACAACCGAAAACGTAAACGTATTTTATTAGGATTTTTATGTGATAGACCAACACAAAGTGGCACATAATTGTGAAGTGGAAGAGAAATGGTTTTCAAAATTTTTTACAAATAAACATCTGAAAAGTGTGGCGTGCATTTGTATTCAGCCTCTCTTAGTCAACACTTTGTAGAACCGCTTTTTGCTGCAATTTCAGTAGCAATTTTTTTTTCTTTTTTTTGGGTATGCCTCTGACCAGCTTTACACATCTAGAGAGGGACATTTTTGCCCATTCTTCTTTGCAAAATATCTCAAGCTCTGTCAGATTGGATGAAAAGAGTCTGTGAACAGCAATTTTCAAATTTTTGCCACAGATCCTTAATTAGATTTAGGTCTGGACTTTGACTGGGCCATTCTAACAAATGGATATGCTGGGATCTAAACCATTCCATTGTAGCTTTGGCTGTATGTTTAGGGTCGTTGTCCTGCTGGAAGGTGAACCCTCGCCCCAGTCTCAAGTCTTTTGCAGACTCTAATGCCCTGTACACACGATAGGATTTTCCGACAAAAAATGTTCGATGGGAGCTTGTTGTCGGAAATTCCGACCGTGTGTAGGCTCCATCAGACATTTTCCTTCGGAATTTCCGACAAACAAAATTTGAGATCTGGATCTCAAATTTTCCGACAACAAAATCCGTTGTCGGAAATTCCGATCGTGTGTACACAATTCCAATGCACAAAAATTCCACGCATGCTCGGAATCAAGGAGAAGAGCGCGCACTGGCTATTGAACTTAATTTTTCTCGGCTCGTCGTACGTGTTGTATGTTCTTGACGTTCAGAATTTCCGACATTTGTGTGACCATGTGTATGCAAGACAAGTTTGAGCCAACATCCATGGGAAATAAATCCAGGTATTTGTTGTCAGAATATCCTATCATGTGTACAGGGCATTACAGGTTTTCTTCAAAGATTGCCCAGTATTTGGCTCCATCCATTTTCCCATCAACTCTGACCAGTTTCCCTGTCCTTGCTGAAGAAAACCATCCCTACAATGTGATGCTGCCACCACCATGTTTCACGGTGGGGATGGTGTGCTCAAAGTGATGTGCAGTGTTAGTTTTCCGCTACACATAGCGTTGTTTTTAGGCCAAAATTCTGGTCTCATCTGACCAGAGCACCTTCCTCTACATGTTTGCTGTGTATATGGCTTCTCGCAAACTGCAAACGGGACTTCTTATGGCCTTCTTTCAACAATGGCTTTCTTCTTGCTACTCTTCCATAAAGGTCAGATTTGTGGAGAGCACGACTAATAGTTGTCCTGTGGACAGATTCTCCTACCTGAGCTGTGGATCTCTGCAGCTCCTCCAGAGTTACCATGGGCCTCTTGGCTGCTTCTCTGATTAATGCTCTCCTTGCCCGGCCTGTCAGTTTAGGTGGACCGCCAGGTCTTGGTAGGTTTGCGGTTGTGCCATACTCTTTCCATTTTCGAATGATGGATTGTGATGGATTGTGCTCCGTGAGATGTTCAAAGCTTGGGATTTTTTATAACCTAACCCTGCTTTAAACTTCTCCACAACTTTATCCCTGACCTGTCTGGTGTGTTCCTTGGCCATCATGATGCTGTTTGCTTATTCAGGTTCTGTAACCTCTCTAAAGGCTTCACAGAATAGCTGTATTTATACTGAGATTAAATTACACACAGGTGGACTCTATTTACTAATTAGGTGACTTCTGAAGGCAAATGGTTACAGTAGATTTTAGTTAGGGGTATCAGAGTAAAGGGGGCTGAATACAAATGCACGCCACACTTTTCAGATATTTATTTGTAAAAAAATTGGAAAACCATTTATCATTTTCCTTTCACAATTATGTGCCACTTTGTGTTGGTCTATCACATTAAATCCCAATAAAATAAATCTTTTTAGTTTTTTGGTTGTAAAATTACAAATTGTGGAAAATTTCAAGCGGTATAAATACTTTTTCAAGGCACTGCATTTACTTGTGTAATATTATCCTTTATATTTTAAGAATTGAGTAAAACATTGCAACACCCATCATTTTATTCTTTAGGGCCTCTGTGTAAAAAAAAATAATATATATATAATGTTTGGGGGTTCTAAGTAATTTTCTATGTACATATATGCGAGAAGTGTCAGACTAGATGGTTAAGAATTAATGGCACCGCCATGCATCTGACAAAGGGCAGCGGGTTCGGGTTTCTGTGTGTCGGGAAAGCTTGTGATTTTGCCCAAGTTCCTAACAGGCACAAAGTCTGAACCTGAAGCCAACACTGACAATTCTGCTGCATCCATTTGCCGGCAACCTGCTGATATTCTATTCCTCTCGAAGACACTGGTGCAGATATACATTCTCGTGACATTCCCTAGTTCTGCACACCAGGCACACTATTACAAAGCCAGGTGTTCGTGTTACGCACCCCAGATGGATTGCTTGTAACAAAGAACAAATAATTGGGCAATCCAGCTGAGTGACACATTTATTATCACTTTTTCTTGGGTGGGTGGACACACAAATTACAAGGGAAATCTTGCTACTGGAGTCTTCCAAAGGATATAAATAAAAAAAATAGGAAGACGATTTTCATAGATCTTCCAGTGGTTTGGGGTTTTAAAAATGAAAGTATAAATGACTGGCGTCCTCTTGTTCTAGATGTGGAATATCAGGCTGAAGACGTGCGTTGTGTAATATCGCACACACTCCGAGACAGGGGGGCGTCTGCCATTTGCTAACAGGAGGCCAGGGGGTCAAGTCCCAGGCGAGGCCCCATCACGCTGCCTGCTCTCCTTCCACTTGGCCCTCTGGCTCTTAATTATGATGAATGTTTCTCAAAATGAGCTTAATCCAAGTGCTGACAAATAAAATGTGTGCCATATAACTGTTTGGTACAAATTTCGTGGGAGGCGAGAGGCGGCTCAGGATTAATTCATCAGTCTCAATTGAGACAACGGGCTGTCCGGCAAAGTTAATTAGCTCTGTATAAGGGAGCGGAGAAATGTTAACCCTGTACATACTACAGCGCCCATAGACCCTGCAATGAGGACCTCCAAACTAAATATCGACTGATTTCTCTCTGTCCATGTGCTTACATAATCAAATTTCTGTCCATCAATCTACCAACAAGAAATCGGTTACGTTGTAAATATGTGAACAAAAAAAAAACAATATGTACTGTGTACTGATGTTAGTGTTGCCACCTCATCCCTTTAAAACCGAACACATATTAATTACACAGGTTCTGTGGCTGATTAAGGTGGTAATTAAACTCACTTGGTGCCTTATCTGCATTAAATTAGCCACAGAACCTGTGTAATTAATATCAGTTTAACCACTTGACCACTGGGCACTTAAACCCCCTTCCTAACCAGACCAATTTTCAGCTTTTGGTGCTCTCACACTTTGAATGACAATTACTCAGTCATGCAACACTGTACCCATATGAAATTTTTGTCCTTTTTTTCCACACAAATAGAGCTTTCTTTTGGTGGTATTTAATCACCGCTGGGTTTTTTATTTTGTGCGCTATAAATCAAAAAAGACTAAAAATTCGATAAAAAAAATAAAATAAAATTCTTTGTTTCTGTTAAAATTTATTGCAGAGTATTGGCAGAGTATTGGCAGAGTATTGGCTAGTATTGGCAGAGTTTTGCAGAGTATTGCAGTGTTGCAGAGTATTGGACAGTGTTGCAGAGTATTGCACAATGTTGCAGAGTATTGCACAGTGTTGCAGAGTATTGCACAGTGTTGCAGAGTATTGCAGTGTTGCAGAGTATTGGACAGTGTTGCAGAGTATTGCACAATGTTGCAGAGTATTGCACAGTGTTGCAGAGTATTGGCAGAGTATTGGACAGTGTTGCAGAGTATTGCAGATTATTGACACTGACACTGAGCAGCGCTCTGGGCACTGAACATCCAGCCCACAGCGCTGCTGCAATCTCTCCCCTCGCACTGTACCCATTGGTACAGAGAGGGGAGGGAGGAAATGGCGTCATGACGTGACGCCGGTTTGTTTACAAGTGATCGCTCCGTCATTTGACGGAACGATCACCTGGTAAACGGCCGCGATCAACGGCTATTTACCGTGATCCGTGATGCGGCGGTCACTGATGTTCCCGGGTGCGCGCCCGGAGCAACATTCTGGAACGACGTCCCACGGACGTCCACCCAGAATAAGCCGACTGCGCTGTAGCCGTCTTTTGGCTATGGCCCGGTCGGCAAGTGGTTAAAGGGATGAGGTGGCCACCCTAACTGATGTTGGCTTTTCCATAGCAGTTCACATTATCAGGAGAGCTGCCGCAGCCCTTTACCACTGCGACAGGCCTCCATTGCTGGCTGCGCTAAGAGCAGAGTGGTGCGCAGTTCAGCACCGGCTTTATTTGAAGTGTACAAAACATACGCTTCATTCACGGCAATGTCCAGCAGTGCAATGCGCTGCCGGACATTGCAGTGCGATTCGGGCCGATGTGTTGCATTAAATTGCAGCATGTCTACATTTTTGAGCAGCGCTAGGGTGTGTTGCAGTGTGAATGGGACACATTGGAAACAATTGTTTCTTGTGTGTCCCCGATGTTTTACCATGCAGTTTGTCACCGCACATAGTGTGAATTGGCAACTAAACAACTAAATACAGAAATGTAATACACACTTGGGAGCGATTTTATCTGCCAAAATATTTATATGCCTGCCTATCCAGGGGCGGACTGACCATTCGGTCACTCGGTCGCCGACCGAGGGCCCGACGTCAGGAGGGGCCCCATGAGCGGCTCAGTCAGCAGCAGCGGAAAAAAGCCGCCCACCGCACCGCACGAAAACCCCGTCCTCCCGGATTATTTCAGCTCTCAGCACCGCGGCCAGCCCCCTGCCAAGCAGACCTCGGCTTAGTCTGAGAGAGGCTCTGTCAGCAGGGAGGGGCGGGGCAGGGAGCTCCACTGACGCTCTGACCCTGCCCTGCCCTGCCCCACCCCTCCTCATGTAGTCTGAGTCTGTTCCTAATTAGAGCGTCTCTCCTGCACAAAGATCACCGCCCCTACCGACGGAAGCCCCGCCCCCTACAGACGGAAGCCCCGCCCCCTACCGACGGAAGCTCCGCCCCCTACCGACGGAAGCTCCGCCCCTGGACCTCTGAGAGCGGGAGGTGAGCCCGACTGGTCAGGTAGGTCCTTCTGCCTACATTATATACACGGCCTGTAGACCCCTTTTTTCCCTAAACCATCCCTGGAAATGTTGTTTACCCCCCTGTATAGCTGTGCATTACTGAAAGTTTAAATTTTAAAACTGGCTACCTGGTCATCTCCTGTAGTCGCATCCCCAGTCTCTGGTTATCTCCTGTAGTCGCATTCGCAGTCTGGTCATTTCCCGTAGTCGCATTCGCAGTCTCTGGTTATCTCCTGTAGTCGCATTCGCAGTCTGATCATTTCCTGTAATCGCATTCGCAGTCTGGTCTTTTACTGTAGTCGCATTCGCAGTCTGGTCATTTCCTGTAGTCGCATTCGCAGTCTCTGGTTATCTCCTGTAGTCGCATCCCCAGTCTCTGGTCATTTCCTGTAGTCGCATTCGCAGTCTGGTCATTTCCTGTAGTCGCATTCGCAGTCTGGTCATTTCCTGTAGTCGCATTCGCAGTCTGGTCATTTCCTGTAGTCGCATCCCCAGTCTCTGGTTATTTCCTGTAGTGGCATTCGCAGTCTGGTCATTTCCCGTAGTCGCATTCGCAGTCTCTGGTTATCTCCTGTAGTTGCATTCGCAGTCTGGTTATTTCCTGTAGTCGCATTCGCAGTCTGGTCATTTCCCGTAGTCACATTCGCAGTCTGGTCATTTCCTGTAGTCGCATTCGCAGTCTCTGGTTATCTCCTGTAGTCACATCCCCAGTCTCTGGTCATTTCCTGTAGTCGCATTCGCAGTCTGGTCATTTCCTGTAGTCGCATTCGCAGTCTCTGGTTATCTCCTGTAGTCGCATTCGCAGTCTGGTCATTTCCTGTAGTCGCATTCACAGTCTCTGGTTATCTCCTGTAGTCGCATTCGCAGTCTCTGGTCATTTCCTGTAGTCGCATCCCCAGTCTGGTCATTTCCTGTAGTCGCATCCCCAGTCTCTGGTTATTTTCTGTAGTCACATTCGCAGTCTGGTTATTTCCTGTAGTCGCATTCGCAGTCACTGGTTATCTCCTGTAGTCGCATCCCCAGTCTCTGGTTATTTCCTGTAGTCACATTCGCAGTCTGGTTATTTCCTGTAGTCGCATTCGCAGTCTGGTTATTTCCTGTAGTCGCATTCGCAGTCTCTGGTTATCTCCTGTAGTCGCATCCCCAGTCTCTGGTTATTTTCTGTAGTCGCATTCGCAGTCTGGTTATTTCCTGTAGTCGCATTCGCAGTCTCTGGTTATTTCCTGTAGTCGCATCCCCAGTCTCTGGTTATCTCCTGTAGTCGCATTCGCAGTCTCTTGTTATCTCCTGTAGTCGCATTCACAGTCTCTTGTTATCTCCTGTAGTCGCATTCGCAGTCTCTGGTTATCTCCTGTAGTCACATCCCCAGTCTCTGGTTATTTCCTGTAGTCGCATTCGCAGTCTGGTCATTTCCTGTAGTCGCATCCCCAGTCTCTGGTTATTTTCTGTAGTCACATTCGCAGTCTGGTTATTTCCTGTAGTCGCATTCGCAGTCACTGGTTATCTCCTGTAGTCGCATCCCCAGTCTCTGGTTATTTCCTGTAGTCACATTCGCAGTCTGGTTATTTCCTGTAGTCACATTCGCAGTCTGGTTATTTCCTGTAGTCGCATTCGCAGTCTCTGGTTATCTCCTGTAGTCGCATCCCCAGTCTCTGGTTATTTTCTGTAGTCGCATTCGCAGTCTGGTTATTTCCTGTAGTCGCATTCGCAGTCTCTGGTTATTTCCTGTAGTCGCATCCCCAGTCTCTGGTTATCTCCTGTAGTCGCATTCGCAGTCTCTTGTTATCTCCTGTAGTCGCATTCACAGTCTCTTGTTATCTCCTGTAGTCGCATTCGCAGTCTCTGGTTATCTCCTGTAGTCACATCCCCAGTCTCTGGTTATTTCCTGTAGTCGCATTCGCAGTCTGGTTATTTCCTGTAGTCGCATTCGCAGTCTCTGGTTATTTCCTGTAGTCGCATCCCCAGTCTCTGGTTATTTCCTGTAGTCGCATTCACAGTCTGGTTATTTCCTGTAGTCGCATTCGCAGTCTCTGGTTGTCTCCTGTAGTCGCATCCCCAGTCTCTGGTTATTTCCTGTAGTCGCATTCGCAGTCTGGTTATTTCCTGTAGTCGCATTCGCAGTCTGGTTATTTCCTGTAGTCGCATTCGCAGTCTGGTTATTTCCTGTAGTCGCATTCGCAGTCTGGTTATCTCCCGTAGTCGCATTCGCAGTCTTTGGTCATCTCCTTTAGTTGCATCCGTAGTCTCTGGTTATCTCCTGTAGTCATTTATGATATCTATGGCTATGAATATTTCTTGAATCCATATTGAGCACTATATTTGATTGGCTGTTTGCTTCTGCTTAGGCCTGGCAAACACGCACAATCGCACATGATGATGACTTCATCATCATGTGCGTGATTGTGATTGTGCGTGTGTGCCAAGCAGAAGCAGCCAATCAAATATAGTGCTCAATATGGATTAAATAAATAGTGGGAAGAATGCCCCTTACATTGGTGGTCAGTGGGAAGAATGTCTCTTACTTTGGTGATCAGTGAGAAGAATGTTCCTTACATTGGTGATCAGTGGGAAGAATGTTCCTTACATTGGTGGTCAGTGAGAAGAATGTTCCTTACATTGGTGGTCAGTGAGAAGAATGTTCCTTACATTGGTGGTCAGTGAGAAGAATGTTCCTTACATTGGTGGTCAGTGAGAAGAATGTTCCTTACATTGGTGGTCAGTGAGAAGAATGTTCCTTACATTGGTGGTCTGTGAGAAGAATGTTCCTTACATTGGTGATCAGTGAGAAGAATGCTCCTTACATTGGTGATCAGTGAGAAGAATGTTCCTTCCATTGGTGGTCAGTGAGAAGAATGTTCCTGACATTGGTGGTCAGTGAGAAGAATGTTCCTTATATTGGTGGTCAGTGAGAAGAATGTTCCTTACATTGGTGGTCAGTGAGAAGAATGTTCCTTACATTGGTGGTCAGTGAGAACAATGTTCCTTACATTGGTGGTCAGTGGGAAGAATGTTCCTTACATTGGTGGTCAGTGAGAATGTTCCTTACATTGGTGATCAGTGAGAAGAATGTTCCTTACATTGGTGGTCAGTGGGAAGAATGTTCCTTCCATTGGTGATCAGTGAAAATTATATAAAGTTAAAAATAATTAAAAAAAAAAATGTAAAGCACCCCCATGATCCCAGCACATGCTCTATATGAAAAGCTTTATTTAGGATGAGCACATGTATGTAAACATGTGTCTATAGACGCAAATGCTGGACATGGGAGCCCACCTGCAAGGTAACCCCCCCCCCCCCCAGGAGAGCGCTTCTCCTAGGGAGTTATCTGATGTGGGGAGGAGCCGCGAGAGCCACCCCCAGATGTCGAGGTTCGGGGCCATTCTGTGCGAAACGAGCTGCACAGTGGAGGTAAGTATGATATGTTTGTTATTTAAAAACAAAAACAAAAAAACGAGCCTTTACAATTACTTTAATTTTGGAAAGGTACCGTTGTTGCACTTTCTTTAGTGTAATTCTGTGACGAACGCATGTAGTGTGGGCAGTGCAAAATGTAGGTGGGGATTTGTGTGGGTGTGGCTTGAGTGTGGGTGGGAACACATGAGCAGGGACAGGGGGCCCCAGGATCTCCTATTGCCCGGGGGCCCCATGAGTAGTCAGTCCGCCCCTGTGCCTATCCTGTTCTGATATTTACCCAGTTCTGCCACAAAGCACAGCCCTGTCTTGCAGGGCAGGAGACCTGATCTTTCTCAGTTAAGTAACACTAATGCCGCCTACACATGGTTGGACTTTCCGACGTAGAATGTGCGATGGGAGCTTGTTTTTGGAAATTCCGACCGTGTGTAGGCTCCATCGGACAGTTTCCATCGGAATTTCTATCGCACAAAATTTGAGATCTGGTTCTCAAAGTTTCCGACAACAAAATCCGTTTGCGCAAATTCCGATCGTGTGTACACAACTCCGATGCACAAAGTGCCACGCATGCTCGGAATCAAGCATAAGAGCCACACTGGCTATTGAACTTCATTTTTCGTCGTACGTGTTGTACGTCACCGCGTTCTTGACGTTCGGAAATTTCCGACCGACTTTGTGTGACCGTGTGTATGCAAGACAAGTTTGAGCCAACATCCGTCGGAAAAAATCCATGGATTTTGTAGTCGGAATGTCCGATCAATGTCCGATTGTGTGTACGCGGCATTACAGGTCTTGTCCTTCCCGCAGCCTGTGAATGGACAGTCAAAGGAGAAGCAGCAGACTAACAAGCTCATCTCTCTGTTACTCTCCTCTCTCCTCCTATCAGCATGTCAGCGCATGAGCAGTGAAGAAAACCTGATTGGCTTTTTGTGCTGCTCCTCAGTCTTCCACTCTGAGCTCTGTTGTACAAGGACTGCAAGAGGCTGCGACCAAATTAAATTCAGGTACTTGTGCTGTTTAAAGGGGTTGTAAAGGTTCAGATTATTTTAAATAAAAATAACAAACATGTTATACTTACCTGCTCTGTGCAAGGGTTTTGCACAGAGCAGCCCCAATCCTCCTCTTCTGTGGTGCCAGTCCAGCGCTCCTTCCCTTCATCGAGCACCCCCACAGAGAGCCACTTTCCATGGGGGTACCCATGCGGGCGCGCTACCGAGTCTCGCTGCTGCGTCCATTGACACAGACAGCTGGACTCAGCCCCACCCCACGCTTCCATGTCACTGGATTTGATTGACAGCAGCTGGAGCCAATGGCTCCCGCTGCTATCAATCTATCCAATGAGGACAGACACAGTTGCTGGAGCCACTGGGCTTGTGCACATCGCTGGAACAGATGGGCTAAAATAAGAAAAAGGGGGGGCTCTGGGGGCAGCTGCAGCAAAGAAGTATTTTCACCTTAATGCATAGAATGTATTAAGCTGAAAAACCTTGAGACTTTACAATCCCTTTAAATTTTAATAATGTATTAATGAATACAGAGCTCTAATAAAGTGGAGGTCCGCCCACTGTTGCAAAAATTAAAAGCCAGCAGCTACACATACTACTACTACTTTAATAATCGGACACTTACCTGTCCTGGAGTCCAGCGATGTCAGCACCGCAGCTGATGTTTCCATCAGCTGTCGGGCGCATGCTGCCTCCATTGCGAGTAAGGGAACCCGGCAGTGTAGCCTTACGGCTTCACACCGGAAACCCTACTGCGCATGCGCTCCTCTCTCCTACTGGCCCGGTGGTCGGGGAAGGAGGAGGGAGCCCGGGCGGGGGGGGAAGGAGTACAACGAGCGGATGTTCCACTTTTTGGTGGAACTCCGCTTAAATTTGTGACTTTTAGATCTCCCTGGAGTAAAGCTCCTGCCAAGTGGGAGGACCTGCCTTCATTATAACAACCTAATCTGTTTTTATTGTTGTAATAAGAAAACTAGTAACCTCAGCACGCCACTATTACATGTCATCATCCTACTAAAAGAAGGGAATGCCCATAATTTAACTTGAAGCATTGAGCAGACATTAAGCAGCGAGGCAAACACGTGAGCTGAAACACAATGCACCCCATACAGCCCTAAAAGCAAGGAAGCAACAATTGGATATCTCCTGGTCATTTAAAAATGTATAGCAGCCAACCCTCCACCCTTGAATCCTGGCAAAAGGCGGTCGACTCAGTACTACCGCTGTACAAACTCACTTACGAGAGTAGGCAATGCCCGGGAAAATTCAACAAGGTGTGGTCAACATGGATAGACGCTCGTGGATGAGGGGTCGTGGAAGGGTCGGACCGTGTGATGGAATTACCCCCCATGTTTTGGGGGACACCCCTCCCCCGCCTATCTAGCACACCACAAAAAATATCCCACATAGCGCTAGCACGAATTTGGCTGTTTGGTACCCTTCTAGGCTTGAGGGTAAACTACTGAGAGGGACCGATTATCCACCTTGAATAGGAACGGTATTACTTTATTCCTCTACAGAACTGACTGCACCATGTACTTGTAGGGTAATGCACTCCGACTACGGATTACCCCTATTGATAATGCATGCATGGAAACGTATGAATATCTGTTGCTGACTATGATATAATGCTGATTTAATAAAAACTTTTTTGTTAAAAAAACAATAAATAATGTATAGCAGCTGTAGACTGAAATGGGAAGCTATGTTAATACTGTTAAATAGCAAAACTGCTTGTATAGCCATTAGATCAGTTTTAGCAGGTTTTGGTAAAATGGAACCAAACTCAGCAATTCTTACCTCCATTCCAACGATCAACTGTCTGTAAGGTTCCTCGCCGATGCAGACATGTTCTCCCTGGCTTCTTCTGGGTGCTAGGTCTTCGGGGCATCTTGATTGGTCGAGGCAGGATGACGTTACTCCCACACATATCCAGGGGTTCACCCATCCCCTGGCACTGTGCACAGAAAGTGCCCTGAGCTGCACATGCCCAACCCAGTCCACACTGTAAAGGACACTGCAAACTGGCAGGTAAGTTTAGTTTATTGGAGAAGAGACATAGCACATCTATGTCTCTAATAAAGGATTTATTTTTAAACAAAGGTTTCTCTCTTAATTTTTTGAGTTTAACAAAACTGAAAACTAAAGTTCTGGCCTGGTGAAGTTTTTATTACATCGGAGTTCTGAAGTTTAGTCATATATAACCTATTAGAGTTGTCAAGCCAACAAAAGAAAGGAGGCACAAAGGACTACTCTGGACTCTAACCATGACACTTGTAAAATTTACTAAAACCTTGAAGACTGGAGGAGCCGGGTACAGCAATGACTTCCGCATTATGTTATTATTAGGCCTTTGTGAGGGCCGTGTTACCCCACATGGGGATGTGCAGGTGTTCCTTGGATCCTAGTGCAGGAAGTCTCATTCATTTTAACTGAGATGAAGTTGCTGCACGCAATTTAACATTCCTGTGGGTGCAGAGCCTTGAATGCAGAAGGTAGGCTTTCGGGGCCATGCGCATGCTCAGCTGTCAAATTTGGAACAGCAGCTGTGACCGTGCAGTCGCTATGTCCCAACTTACGTAAGTGGAACTGCCTGCACGGGGATGCATGAAACACCTCAAACACGACCCTTGCACGGGTGTATGCTGCAGTAACGCCCATCTGAATGAGGCCTGAAAGCGGTATTAATTCCAAAACCAAAAATGTAATATATTATAATCATTAGATGTGGTGGCTGCACTTGAGTTGTGGGGTATCTTGATATAGCGCGGTCTTACCCTGAAGGGTCCCGACGCTCTTGGCGAGGTCCCTGGAGAAACCCAAGGACTAGGAGGAGACAGCAACAGGAAAGCAGCATGAAAAATGGAACCGGAAAGGCTACGCAGGAAAGTCTTGTGTGAAGAGCCAAGTCTTTAATTTCCTGCGAAAGACCAGGATGGTAGGGGCCTCCTGGAGCTCAGCAGGGAGGCTATGCCACAGCATGGCACCCTGGTGGGAGAAATCTCGACCACCACGCCGGGTCTTCTTAGGCACAGAGATGTGGAGGAGGTCTCTTCTGCTCGATCTAAGCGATCTGCCCAGAACTCGTTTGTGGAAGCGTGAACAGAGTTAACTCGGAGCAAGGCTTCTCATGATTTTAGAGATGATACAACCTGCTTTAAACAGAGTACAATGGTAAACCAGCAGCCAGTGCAAAGCACAAAGAACAGGGGTGATGTGATCCCTCAAAGGGACGCCCATAAGTAGCCTTGCCGCAGCATTCTGTATGAGTTGAAGCCTCTTCTTTGGCAATCCCAATTGCAAAATTTGTTTTGTTTTGCTTTTTTCCCCCTCTGTTTTCACCTGGTGATCTGGCCAGTAACACACCTCCTGTATTAGTGAGATGCAACTCTTCAGGAATGAGCACAGAAGGCAAAGCAGCATTATCATTCAGGGGGGGTGTTAAATGTATTAGCAGATTTAGATACACTAAGACATTGAAGCCAAACTTCAGCTCACACTTTACAATCACTTGTTAAAGGAAACAGTATTTTTTTTTCCTTTTGGGATAACGGTTTTGCATGAATAAATAGAAGCTTATCATTTTAACCACCCTGCCAGTGTTAAATGTGTGTGTCTCAACCATGTCCAGTGGTCCCAAACTGGCGGCCCTCCAGCTGTTGCGGAACTACAAGTCACATCGTGCCTCTGCCTATGGGAGTCATGCTTGTAACTGTCAGCCTTGCAATGCCTCATGGGAATTGAAGTTTTGCAACAGCTGGAGGGCCACCAGTTTGAGACCCCTGATGTAAACTAATACATTCTGCTAGAGAGCTTGAGCTTGTGAAAAACAACAGATTTGCTGGCTGGATCACCAGATGAAAATAGAAGAAAAAAAGGAAACAATGCAGCCATCACATCTAAGATTTGGTAAGCTGCAATATAATAAATGATTGCTTTTGGGTTTATTACTGCTTTAAACTTCATTGTTCTTTTTTGACAGTAATTTTTAAATGGAAGAGATATCAAACAAAATGCCATGCAAATAATAAAAAAAAAAACACAGAACAATTATAATTATTAGCATTCTTTTTGTCATCAATAGATCTATTTCAGTGTTGTCTCTCTTTAAAAAAAAAAAAACAATGTCATGATACTGATGCATATTACAAAGCACACACTGCCAGCTACTGGAAATTTTAGGTATTGCAGAAGGTATTAGGCATTGCAGAAATTACTCTACAAGAGTAGACACTTAACCATTAGCTAGTAACAGGCAGTCGGTATGTATTTGTATGCAGACATTTTTATAAGAATTATATATTATTATAAGAATTATAATTATATATAAGATGAAAAATTGGCCATGAAACATTATATGAGTCATTCAAATGCTTTCCTTTCTGGCAGCTGTCACGGTTTGTCATTTGTACTACCAGCCAGAATACTTCTCGGTCTTCTTTGCTCCAGTTCTCTGTCCATCATACAATTCTCGGATACAAAGGATCAGTTCTTCGGCATTCTCTCCGGTCAGAGCAGACACTGCAATGATTTTGCCGCTCACCTCCCGTCGCAGGCTGGCTAGCGTCTTCCCGGCTTCGGGGAGGTCTATTTTATTGGCCACGATGATGTGAGGTCGCTGGGTGAGGTTCTCGTCAAACTGGCTCAGCTCGTACTGCAGGGAGCGCATCTGGGTCCAGGGCTCAGGGTGGGCCAGGTCCAACACATAGAGGAGAATACGGCACCTCTCAATGTGCCGAAGGAAAGACAGGCCCAAACCCCGGTTCTGGTGAGCTCCTTCTATGATGCCGGGGACGTCCGCCACTGAGAGGCCAACAAGAGAGAAGGGGTTACCGTTTATTTTATTTATTTATTTATTTCAGGTACTTATATAGCGCTGTCAATTTACGCAGCGCTTTACATATACATTGTACATTCACATTAGTCCCTACCCTCAAGGAGCTTACAATCTAAGGTCCCTAACTCACATTCATACATACTAGGGACAATTTAGACAGGATCCAATTAACCTGCCAGCATGTCTTTGGAGTGTGGGAGGAAACCTGAGTACCCGGAGGAAACCCACGCAGGCACAGGGAGAACATGCAAACTCCAGGCAGGTATTGTCGTGGCTGGGATTTGAACCAGCGACCCTTCTTACTGCTAGGCGAAAGCGCTATCCACTACACCACTGTGCTGTCCCTTTATTTTATTGTAATCAGTTCTAGTACGTTGGCACTTCCTCTGTATTGCTTTACAGTGAACATGGAAGCATTCACATCAGTTCCTGCCCCCCGAAGGAGCTCACAATCTACTCTCCGTACCATAGTCATACCCACACACAGTACAACTAATTTCATTGCAAACCAAGTAACCTGATTGCATGATTCTGATTTGTAGGACACCAATACATTCAAACACAAACAGAACGTGCAACTTCAAAATATACATTTTCCAAAATGAGAATCAAACCAAGGATACAGAATTGTGAAGGAAGAGCTCTAACCACTAAGCTGCCAGGTAAATATCTTCTTCTATTTAGTCTCTATATGGGGTGTAGGCAACTTCACGTGGTGAAACTACAACCCCCATTATGTCTCTGCCTCTGGAAATCATGATTAGGGTTGTCAGAGCCTTGCAAAGCCTTGTGGGATTTGTAGTTCCACAACAGTAGGAGTGCTGAAGTAGTCTACCCCTGCCATAGAGCATGGTGGCTTATGCTTCATGCACACTGTATCCTATTGATGCCTTTTTCTCCTGAAGGAGTTTATCAGCAGCAAAAAACAAAGTATAAAGCTGCATTTTTTGCCTGTGCGTTCACGTGTCTTGTGTTTATACATTCTATTGGCCAGAATATTGCCCATTAGAATACATTAACGCAGGAACACACCTAGAACTAATGCGCGTTTAGGCACTTTTGGGCATTTTTTAAAGCTCAAAAGCTCTTTTGTTGATGTTTTTTTTTTTTTTTTCTGCCTCTAAACCCTTATGTGTGCATGAACACATAGGTTAACATGGAGGGGCAATTTGAGGCAGAAAATAAAAAAGTTTAAATGCCTTTAAAAACGGCGTTTCTTGAGCTCAAGTGTGCATATATCCATATAAAATATATCCGAAATGTTCTTACTATGGTTATCTTATGAGTAAGCTAGAGCCGGTAGATTAACTTCTGCTCAACTGCGGTGGTCGTCACGCATAAATCGCAGAATACACTGAAAAGCGTTGCCAGCTGTAGCCTGTAGCGCTGATCGAGCGGAGAAAATCCAACAGGGCGTTTGTACAGAGGTCAATCGGTAGGTCGACTTCCGTACAACCTCCCTGCCCATACATGGATTGAAATTAGGCCAGCTCAGGAGGGACTAGGAGGGTTTTTTGAGATAAGACAGGAAGTCTGCCATGGACACAGGACGGCTCTGAATTTGTGACAAGATCAACAATTGCATTTAATATGACAAAATGCTTCCAATGTATGTTAAGCAGACCAAAAGGGAGGAAATAAGAGAAGCTCACTGTCAGGATCTACATACACTTTAACAAAAATAGTCCTTCAGCACCACCACATGGCTGCAACTAGTAAATGGCTTTTTTTTTGTAGTGTGAAAGTCGTATGAGCACTTGCAAATTATACTTTTTTTTTTTTTAACACAGAATTGCAAATTATACTTTAAATATATTTAACATTATATTATATTTAAAATGATTTTATTATTTAACATTATATTATATTTATACTTTAAATAAATGTAACAGTAACTATATATATATATATATATATATATATATATATATATATATATATATATATATAATTACTTTTATCCTTTATCCTTTTTGTATATTCACATTTAGAGGGTATGGGCTTAATTTTACATATGCTATAAAGTTAGCTGCATTAGAACATTAGAAAGTATTAGGTCTTAGCACTTCACTATACAGCGGGGAAAAAATATTATTAGATCCCCTGCAGATTTTGTAAGTTTGCCCACTTACAAAGAAATGAAGGGTCTATAATTTTTATCATAGGTGTATTTTAAATGATAGAGAAAGAATATCGACTAAAATTCCAGAAAAAAACACGATACAAATGTTATAAATTGAGTTGCAGTTCAGTGAGTAAAATAAGTATTTGGTCCCCAAGAAAAACATGACTTAGTACTTGGTGGAGAATCCCTTGTTGGCCAGCACAGAGGTAAGACGTTTCTTGTAGTTGGTGACCAGGTTTGCACGCATCTCAGGAGGGATTTTGGTCCACTCTTCTTTACAGATCTTCTCTAAATCCTTGTTTCCTAGGTTTCTTGGGGGTCACTTGGCAACTCGAAGTTTGAGCTCCCTCCATAAATTTTCTATAGGATTAAGGTCTGGCTAGGCCACTCCATGATCTTAATGTGCTTCTTCTTGAGCCACTCCTGTTACCTTGACAGTATATTTTGGGTCATTGTCATGCTGGAAGACCCATCCACGACCCATCTTCAGTGTTCTGGCTGAGGGAAGAAGGTTCTCGTCTAGGATTTTACAATACATGGCCCCATACATTGGCCCCTCAGAGTGGCAAAGTCTGTCTCTACCTTTAGCAGCGAAACAGAACCAAAGCATAATGTTTCCACCTCTGCGCTTGACTGTAGGGATGGTGTTCTTAGGGTCATAGTCGACATTTTTCTTCCTTCAAACACGTCAAGTCGAGTTAATGCAAATAGCTCAATTTTGGTCTCATCTGACCACAGCACTTTCTCCCAATCCTTCTCTGAATCATTTAGTGTTCATTGACATGACTGTACATGTGCCTTCTTGAGAAGGGGGACTCACCGTGTTTGGAGGAAGATAACGGCTGACTATGACCCTAAGAACACCATCTCTACAGTCAAGCACGGAGGTGGAAACATTATGCTTTGGGGCTGTTTCTCTGCTAAATGTACAAGCTGACTTTGCCGCATTGTGGGTCCAATGGACGAGGCCATGTATTGTAGAATCTTGGATGAGAACCTTCTTCCCTCAGCCAGAACACTGAAGATGGGTCATGGATGGGTCTTCCAGCATGACAATTACCCAAAACATACCGCCAAGGCAACAAACGAGTTGGTCAGAAAGAAGCATTTATAATGGAGTGGCCTAGCCAGTCTCCAGACCTTAATCTTATTGAAAATTTATGGAGGAAGGTTTTTTTTTTTTTGTTAACACTATGGGGTTGATTTCCTAAAACTGAAGAGTGCAAGATCTGGTGTAATTCTGCATAGAATCCAATCAGCTTTCAGGTTTTATTGTCAAAGCTTAATTGAACCAGGCAAAGTTAGAAGCTGATTGGCTACCATGCACAGCTACACCAGATTCTGCACTCTCCAGGTTTAGTAAATAATCCCCTATGGCATCCATTCATAGCCATTATGTACTATTGGGATAGCTGTGATTGGCCACAGTGAACACATGGTACAGTGTGCTGTGATTGGCCCTGTCTGTACCATGGGTTCACTGTTACCAATCACAGAGCTCACAATACTAGACAATGAATGGCTATGAATGAAAGCCATTCATGGTGTACAATGGTCATGTGAGCGTTGTGATTGGTCACAGCAATCACATGATACTGGGGCCAGCCCGGCACACCGATCTGTCATCTGCTGTGTCTGGTGGACTGGGATCGAGCCGCAGCAAGGCTGCCAAGTGACTGGGAGGAAGTCATATGATGCCCTCCCGAACCCAGGGAGCTCCTGCCCAGCTGTCACATTACTATAGGCTGTGCAGGAAGTGGTTAACACCTAAATTAACTAAGTTTAAATCCGCTAAATACATTCTAGGTGTATTAAAACAAAAAGGTGAGCAATGTCTTACAGCTCATTACATTTCGAAAGCAGCCACATCTACAGAAGAGGACCCTTGTTTATTGTGTGCAAGCAGAGGTTTCTCCTTAGAGGTCTGATACACATTATGCCGAATCATACCTTGAGCTCTGCAATCATCTAAGCTCATGCTCCTTGCTGATTGGAGAGATGAGGGCATGTTGGACCTCTGCAGCATTGTGACAGGGGACAGGCTTTACTAATTAGGCTGTAGCTGCTTTAAAAATAAACAAAACTATAAGAAAGTTCAATCGGGTTTTAAGGCTTCATTCACAGAGACATACCCAGCTGACCCAAGCTATATCCCTACCTTGACAGGGAAGGAGAAAAGTAACTTATATCTTATCAATAGACCAGGACCTCTACTGAACGCATGCCACCATAATTATTCCACATTCTCTAAATGCCGAAAGAAGCAAGCAGCATCGAGAGGCTGCAGCCAAGATCGTCAAAGCATAACAAAATATTTTTTCATGGAAGGTACACTTAAACTCCTACATGTCATTTTATTCCTGGATGTCAAACATTTCTTTCTGAGACAAGCCTGGACTTACCTGCAATCTGTTCATAGTCTTGGTAACGGATGACGCCAACATGGGGGTTGAGGGTGGTAAAAGGGTATGCTGCCACAGCTGGTCGGGCATTGGAAAGAAGACGTAACAGAGAAGACTTTCCAGCATTAGGAAAACCAACCTAGAAGAGAAAAGTGTGCTTATTTGAAGAGGCCTTTATTTGGGACTTTTAAATACAGGAATACATTTATAATAAAGGTGACAGGAGTGCTGCAGTCTGCCCATAAGTGCTGATTTTCAGGCAGGATGTAAAACGTATTCTCGGGCGGTATTTAGTTGTCAGGGTAGAATGCTGTGACAGGTAGTATTTTTATAATACAAGGTTTTCAGATTCATGAGATACAGAAAATGCAGAGAAGGGATTAAAAAAAAATAAAAATGAGCAGAAACAGACTTTAACCTAAGAGTACAACAGTACCATGCCAGCATGTGCCATGGTCTTCAGTTCCAGCTGAAGTGACTTCTCTTCTCCGAGTTCTCCGGGGATTGTAGTTACTGGGGCTCGGTTCTCATTGCTGAGGAAGAACCGGTTTCCTTTTCCACCAATCCCACCGTGAACAGCTACAAACTCCTCGCCTGGGGTGGAGAGATCCGCAAGGACCACACCATCTTCCTTCACCAGCGTACCGATGGGAACCTAAAAATGTACAGAAAAGTTTCATCTTGTCACTGCTAATTTCTATTTAAAGAGTACCTGCAGTCAAATTCATTAAAGTTTGGGGAAAATGGATTGAATCCAGGGAAACTGCTCAATCTGACATGTAAATAGGAGGGATTGGCACATGTTTAGAGTGGTAACAGCGGGATCTTGATGGGGAGTGGGCGGCAGCACACAGCACAAAAGTTCATGAGGGAGTTATGCCCTCAGTGTTTTGTTGAACTATATGATCAGTGTGTCTCTTACTCATAGGAGCACATGATTTGACAGATGTATTCTGTTTGGACCTTTTTTTTAAAAAAAAAATAGAAAAAAAGAGAAGCTAAATGTATAATTGAAATAAGCCATAGAGACGAATGATCTTCATTGTTTATGCAAATGCTATATAGTTTGATACACTCCAGACTGTATCCTGTTTTTTATTGCATTTTCTGACATGTATGTACATTTGGCAAATAAAAAACCTTTAAAAAAAAAAAAAAAAGAGTAACTGCAGTCTGTTCACATAATTTGTAATAAAAAAAATCTTTGCCATTCTGAAGCTTCCCTCCAACCACTTTGCATATTATTTTATATATACTGTGATTCTGTACTTGCCAAATATGCTGCAGAAATCTCCCTCCACTGAGTCTGGCTGCAATTATTTTAACTGTGGGCAGCTGAAGCTGCTGCCTGTTCACTTCCTGGATTTAAACAGAGGCACACCTCCAGCTCTGCAGCTCTCATTGGCTCCCCACCTTCCTGGCAAACTCTCACAAGATTTAGAAAGAGATCTGTGCATGATGTCATAATCCTAGGCTTTTTTACCAGACAAGAAACAGGAAGCGGGCTGTATAAGGTATTTACTGGTGGAAAAAAAATGTTTTGCTATCCAAAATTAAAACAACAAGGGCAGAGGATTTAATAGATGGAAAGTTGAAAAAATGACTGAAGGATCCGCTTTAAAGAAGAACTTCTGTCTAGACAGTCTTCAGTGGCAAGCAGCAAACCCCCTGTATCAGGAGCCTTGATGGGTGGAATATGCTGTCTTCCGACTCCCAGACTCATACTCCCTAGCCTAACAGCTAACTGTCAAAATGGGGTGTGGAAAGTCCAAAATAATTTTTTTTTCAGCAGACCTATATAATTAAAAACATCCAGCAAATTTTAGGGGATCATCAGGGCTTAGTGAGTGTCGCAGGATGTGTATTCTGTACAACAGAGCTGGAATAGTCTTTGGGGAATACATTTAGGTATATTCTCCAGTGGCTGGTTATGTAGCCTACATTGATAACATTGCTTTGCTGCTTTTGCCAGAAGTCTGCACAGGACTTATAGTGAAATTACAGATCTCTTGCACACCTAAAAGGGATTTCAGGGTTGCAGAGAATCCCTGAAATCAGGTAGTGATATTGAAAGCAGATGCTCCCACACACACTAGTTATTTTAATAAAAAAAAGAGCTGGCAAATCAAACATCAGTATCTTCTTAACAATAATGGTAAGATTTTACAATAAAGCTACTTTCACACTGCGACCGCGCTGATGGTAAAGCACTACTTGTTTAGCGGTGCTTTACCGCTTTTTTAGCGGTGCTTTTCGGCCGCTAGCGGGGCACTTTTAATTCCCACTAGCGGCCGAAGAAGGGGTTAAAAGTGCCTGTGTTGCGGCGCTTCACAAGCACTGCCCATTCATTCCAATGGGCAGGGGCGGTTTAGGAGCGCTGTATACATCGCTCCCAAACCGCCTCAAAGATGTTGCAGGACTTTTTTCAGGTTTTCACACTGGGGTGGCATGGGAGGCAGTTTTCAGGCACTTTACAGGTGCTATTTTTAGTGATAAAATGCCTGAAAACTGCCTCTGGTATGGAAGGGGTCTTAAGCTTGCTGAAAACATTCTAATCTATAGTATATCGTTTCCAGGAAATGTATTATTTTGTTATTGCCATAACAGATATTACAAGATGCACCATTATACTTTTCTTGCAGAAAATGCTGCTAAATTCTCCCTCGTCAGGCAGCCACATGACCAAATGCCAAGGCACTGGTCATGTTATCTCAGCTTATGGGAAGGGTCGAAGTAAAGATATAGCCACTGACTGGCCATCTCTGCCTGAATGTAATTTCCCTAAACCTTTTCTTTTGAGCTAGTAGGTCCAGTGATCTAGTAGTTGAGATAGTAGGTCCAGTGATCTAGTAGTTGAGATAATAGGTCCAGTGATCTAGTAGAGATAGTAGGTCCAGTGATCTAGTAGAGATAGTAGGTCCAGTGATCTAGTAGTTGAGATAATAGGTCCAGTGATCTAGTAGAGATAATAGGTCCAGTGATCTAGTAGTTGAGATAGTAGGTCCAGTGATCTAGTAGTTGAGATAATAGGTCCAGTGATTTAGTAGAGATAGTAGGTCCAGTGATCTAGTAGAGATAGTAGGTCCAGTGATCTAGTAGTAGAGATAGTAGGTCCAGTGATCTAGTAGTAGAGATAGTAGGTCCAGTGATCTAGTAGTTGAGATAGTAGGTCCAGTGATCTAGTAGTTGAGATAGTAGGTCCAGTGATCTAGTAGTTGAGATAGTAGGTCCAGTGATCTAGTAGTTGAGATAGTAGGTCCAGTGATCTAGTAGTTGAGATAGTAGGTCCAGTGATCTAGTAGTTGAGATAGTAGGTCCAGTGATCTAGTATTTGAGATAGTAGGTCTAGGGGACTAATAATGTCTATTTCTTCTTACACCAGCAATATTACCCTGATGAGCTGAAAAACTGCATCAGGCTACTGGGCACCTACCTTAATAAAGACATCTTCTCCACCTTTTCCGTAGCAGTTCTTGCTGCGCCCTGGCCGTCCATCAATACCCCGGTATTGAGGAACAATGGAGGCCAAAGACTTCACACAGGGATCCACTGGGAAGTAAACATAATCCAGAGACATTATAGAGACAATCCTGAAAACTATTTCACAGGTTAATAAATCACAATTTTTCCCATATATGCCAATATTTAAAACAAAGTATACTAAAAATGAAGAAAACACATCACTTGTCAAAGACTCCCCAGGGGATGAAGACCTAAAAGACTCAGGGGGGATTTAGTAAAGCTGGAGCATACAAAAGGTGAAGCGGCTGTGCATGACAACCATCAGCTTCATTTTTCAGCTTGTTCAAGTGAAACTAAACCCATAGATTTAACAGTTCATAAAAACAGTTACATTGCCAGCATGCCGGGAATGCTAACTGTCACTTTGGCTGTGCTCTCAACCGAACTGTCAAACCATGAAATGGCTGGTGTCAGAACTGATCACATGTGCAGCACCATGACAGCTGCAGATCAAACAGAGGCCAAGATGGCAGCTTCCTTGGCTGAAAAGGATAGAAGGGTTTAGTTCCACTTTAAGCTTTTTAAAATGAAAGACAGAAGCTGATTGGCTGCCATGCACAACCGCTTCACATTTTATGCTCTAGTTTTGATCAATTCCCCTCATAATGTACTATGCTGTGATTAAAGGGGGACTATATTGCTTTTGGGTCAATTGAATTATACTTTATTTTTTACCCCTATAAATTCTATTTAGGAAGCAGAAAGCTAAAAATCAATAAGCTATATTTCATATTTTTTAAAACATTTTTAAAATGAATTTTTTTTTATTCTGACCATAATCAATATAGAAAGAAAAGAAGAATATATCAAACTACTATATATTCACTTTCAAAATGTATTGCCATTTTGTAAACAAGAGCAGGTTAGAAGGCACCTAAAGCACTGTGCACCAATGCAACAGATTGTGGTTGTCCTCTATCTTAGACAGAGGGTTTAAAAGTATAACTAATGCCGTGTACACACGGGCGGACTTTTCGGCAACAAAGGTCCGACAGTCTTTCGACGGACTTCCGACGGACTTCCAAACAAACGGACTTGTGCACACACGATCACACCAAAGTCTGACGGATTTGTATGTGATGACGTACGACCGGACCAAAATAAGGAAATTGATAGCCAGTAGCTGTCCTACCGTCGGTTTTCGTCCGGCGGACTAGCAAACAGACGAGCGGATTTTTCGACTGGATTCGAGTCCATCGGAAAGATTTGAAACATGTTCCAAATCCAAAGTCCGTCTGATTTTCAACCGAAAAAGTCCGCTGCAGGTCCGATGAAGCCCACACACGGTCGGATTGTCCAACGGATTCGTCCCGTCGGACCAGTCCGGTCGAAAAGTCCGCCCGTGTATACACGGCATAAGGGCAAAACATTTGGACTGTTTGGAGACAGCGATGAGGTGTTAGAACCACTGCCAGGCTTTTTTTTTTTTTGGCGCCTGTGCCCCTGTTAGAAGGATTTACGCTCTCTAATTGTCCTTATCAATGCCACAAGGAATGAAAGTGAGGGTAAATCCAAAATTTTTAGTTGCCACCAGAACAGGAAAAGAAGAGAAATCTTACAATGGAGGCACCTGTTCCCATGACAGCATCCAAACACTAGAAAGCAAATGAAATATACAATGTCCAGCCCTCGAGGCGAATGTTCCAGCAGTGGAGGATCTTAGATCTTTGACATCTTGCACCTAGGCAAGACTTTGCAGCCCCCTGAGGACTAGGGAAGCCTAAAGAAAACACTGGAGATACAAAAAACAGAGGGCGCATAAGCCTTGCCCATTACCTCAAAAAAACTCTTTTATTGAAGAAATAAAACAATTATGTACTCACAAACAGCACACGATATAAAGCTCATCAATATCCACAGTGACCCGCCCACTCTGGTCCACTTCGCCAAACCCCAGCATAGGGAAGACACTTCCAATGGGTGATGCGTTTCGAGGGTAGGAACCCTCTTCTTGTTTGGCTCTGAACAGGGTTCCTAACCTCAAAACCCGCCAGCCACTGGAAGTGTCTTCCCTACGCTGGGATTGGCACAGTGGACCAGAATGTGAGGGTCACTGTGGATATTGATGAGCTTTATACCATGTGCTGTTTGTGATAGATAATTGTTTTATTTCTTTAATAAAAAGTTTTTTTTTTACAGTAATGCACAAGGCTGGTGCTCTCCCTTCTGTTTTTCCACCAGAAAGCAAGTCACCTTTAATTATCACGTGTCCTCCATTTCCTCCATCCCCTCCATCTGGTCCTCCAAATTCCTTCCGAGGCTCACTGTGAAAACAGCAGGCTCCGTCTCCACCAGCTCCTCCCACTACTTTAACTCTACGGTGATCAACAAAGTAACGAGTCTAAAAAAAATAAAAACAAAATGGACAGGAATTTAGGCAAATTGTGCATTTTCAGTAGTTGCAATTTATGGCCCATTTTCTACTCCAGGAAAGTTAGGAGTTTCACTGGGGGTACCCTGTCAATTTATAGGTGCAATGTGAAAATATACTGCGTCTTCTGCAAGATATGTGTAATTTGACATAGAGCCCTTACACTGAACTGGGCTGCATAAAAATGATAAACCGACAGTTGGAATCCCAGAATAATGGTATGCCACCCCTTGAGATCCCAGAATAATGGTATGCCACCCCTTGAGATCCCAGAATAATGGTATGCCACCCCTTGAGATCCCAGAATAATGGTATGCCACCCCTTGAGATCCCAGAATAATGGTATGCCACCCCTTGAGATCCCAGAATAATGGTATGCTGTCCTTCGAGATACCAAAATAATGGTATGCTGCCCCTTGCAATGACAGCATAATGGTGAGCTGCCCCTTGCAATGCCAGAATACTGGTTTGTGGTTTCTTGGGATTCCAGAATAATGGTATGCTCTTCCTTGAGATCCCAAATTAGTGGTATGCTGTTCCTTGGGTTGCCAAAATAATAGTATACTATCCTTGGGATTCCAAAATAATCGTATGATGTCCCTTGAAATCCCAAAATAATGGTTGGGATGCCAGAATAATGGTATGCTTCCCTCTTACAATGCCAGAATACGGGTATGTGGTCTCTTGGGATCCCAGAATAAAGGTATGCTGTCCTTTGGGATGCCAGAATATTGGAATGCTGTCCCTTGGGATGCCAGAATGATGATATGCTGTACCTTGGGATCCCAAAATAATGGTATGCTGTCTCATGAGATCCCAAAATAATGGTACGCTGTCCCTTGGGATCCCAAAATAATGGTACACTGTCCCTTGGGATCCCAAAATAAAGGTACACTGTCCCTTGGTATCCCAAAATAATGGTATGTTGTCCCTTGGGATCCCAGAAAAAATAATATGCTGTCCCTTGGAATCCCAAAATAATGGTATGCTGCCCCTTGCAAAAGAAATATACTGGTATGCAGTCTCTTGGGATTCCAGAACAATGGTATGCTGTCCCTTGGGATACAAGAATGATTATATAGTGTCCCCTGGGATCCTAGAATAGCTGTATGCTGTCCCTTGGGATGCCAGAAAAAATTGTATATTGTCTCTTGGGATCCTGAAATAATGGTATGCTGCCCCTTGAAATCCCAAAATACTGGTATGCTGTCTCTTGAAATCCCAAAATACGGATATGCAGATGCTAAGGATCCCATAATACTAGTATGTGGCCCCTTGGAATCCCAGAATAACGATATGCTGTCCATTGGTTTCCTAGAGCAACAACACACTGATACTTGGAGTTTAGAGAATAATGACACCTTTTAGGAAGGACTACCTCTATTTTTATGTCAGTGTTTAGAGAAATAAGAGAGAAGGTAATTCTCTGGAGTTCCTTACCAGCTTCTTCTCACTTATGTCTCTCTTCCTCTTAGTGTAGGTTTCTTTCTTGGAATATAGTGGAATGTCAGTGGACAGAGGGCGGTGATGCGACACAAGCTGGGCCGGCAGTGAGGATGGAAAATGAATACCTTGGCAAATGACAGCTTGACACCATCGAACCCGGTCGGACAAGGCACGAAGACGAGACAATAGCTGCACCGCCAACATCCCTACCTGTAAAAAGAAAAAAAAAATCACGCTGATAGCGGGGTTTCAATAGAATTCAAGTAGTGCTGAAGATTACTAGTTGCTGCTAGTTTGAAGCCATCCCCCTCAGTCTAGCACAGTTGTACAGCCTCCCCATCTGTACTGAAATGGCTCACTCTGATTTCACTGCACACTGTGAGCTTCCTCTAGCCAGGTAACGAGCCTGCCTCATTTCTTAGCTGGAGGACATCAAGCCCTTTCCTCCCCAGCCTGACTGTCCTTTTCATTCATTGGATTATAGTTCATTCAATAATGGAGGCTCAGCATTATATGTGGGGGGAAATTAGGGTGGTCTGTTGTTTTTAAGACGTTCCTCCCACCAGCCATTACCTGCTTTCTGTGACCCCTAAAAGACCCTTCATATCTCATCAAAGATAACCTGTCATAAAGAGGTTATGTCACATGGGGGACGTTTTGCCCCCTATGTGATATAAATTAAGTTTTAGTGAAAAAAAAAGTGTTAAAAATAAGGTTACACCCAAGCACTTTAAACCCCCCCGAAAAAAATAAAAATAAAAATTTGATTCTACGTACACAAACGTCAACTTCCCTTGAACGACACATGTAAGATATTGCTGCACACATCGGAGTAAAAGCAACAATTCTAGGGCCAAGGTTCATAGATCTGGAAGGTTTACCCACCCCCCTTCATGACCAGGCCATTTTTTGCGATACAGCACTGCATTACTTTAACTGACAATTGCGCGGTCATGCGACGCTGTACCCAAATAAAATCGATGTCCCTTTTTTCCCGCACAAATAGATCTTTCTTTTGGTGGTATTTGATCACCTCTGCAGTTTTTATTTCTTGCGCTATAAACAAAAAAAAGACCGACAATTTAAAAAAAAAACAAAAAAAAAAACAATATGTTTTACTTTCTGCTATAATACATACCCAATAAAAAATTTGAAAAAAATCGAATTTCTTTATCAATTTAGGCCAATATGTATTCTGCTACAGATTTTTGGTAACAAAATCCCAATAAGCGTATATTGATTGGTTTGCACAAAAGTTATAACGTCTACAAACTATGGGATATATTTTTGGAATTTTTATTTATTTATTTACTTTTACTAGTAATGGTGACCATCAGCGACTTATAGTGGGACTGCGATATTACGGCAGACAAATCGGACACCTAACTGACAGTTTTTGGGGACCAGCGACACCAATACGGTGATCAGTGCTAAAAAATATACACTGTCACTGTACTAATGACACTGGCTGGGAAGGGGTTAACATCAGGGGCGATCAAAGGGTTAGATGTGTTCCTAGGGGGTGCTTCCTAACTGTGTGGGGGGGTGCTTGTACTATGGGAAGACAGAG
This sequence comes from Lithobates septentrionalis, assembly GCA_037952835.1. NCBI lineage: Eukaryota > Metazoa > Chordata > Amphibia > Anura > Ranidae > Lithobates > Lithobates septentrionalis. The sequence continues at coordinate 600,730 of JBBDGP010003377.1, forward strand.
ATCTGTATATCTGCTTAGCAGAAACACAAGATCACTGCCATCCCTTGTCACAGAACGGCGATCTGCCTTGTTTACATGGTTCTGCCTCTGCCATGAACGATCGGCTGGGACATCGAGTCCACCGGACCTGCTGATTAGGTCCTGCTGTGCCCAATCACAGCGGGAGTGGTTGCCGGTGGCATGTGTGCGCGTCCCACACCTGTACGTGACTCTGCACAGAGCGGCCGCCCTGCTGCAGTACATGTGTGTGAGGTGGTCCATAACAGGTTAAAGCTGGGTTCACACCTGTGCGATGTCAGCCATCGCATTTAATTCGCGCCGCATTGCTGTGCAGATCACATGCGATGTCTGTGCGATACAAGCTCAGCCACCTTTTTTTGGTCCGCACTGGAATTGGATTGCATGAGTATTAACACCTATGCATTCCGTCTCCTGCACCATTTGACAGTTTCTACTGCGGGCGGATTCGCCACAGGATTGCTTTTATAGACAGCAGGAGAGGTGCTCCCCCCCCCCCCCCCCCCGCGCGCGCTTTCTGGTCGTTTCCCAGCTTATCGGACCTGTGGGTAAAGGGGGAAACAATCCGATCTAAGATGGCCCCCAATCGACTCTATGCCCTTGGAGGACCGTAGTGACGTCTGACGTCACGTCCGCCTGACGGCCTTAAAGGGACAATTTTTTTTCTTTTTTAGTACAGTGGAACCTTGGATTACGAACATAATCCATTCCAGGAGAATGCTTGTAATCCAAAGCACTCACATATCAAAGAGAGTTTCCCCATAGAAGTCAATGGAAACGAAGATAATTTGTTCCACATTGACTTCTGTTGCATGCAATACTGCATGTGGCCAGAGGTGGGGGGGGCGCCGGAAAGACTCAGAGACAGCTCGGATGCACTCGGAAACCCTCGGGAACGGAGTATTTCTGAGTGTTTCCAAACGGCTCCGAGTGTCATCGACGCCCCCGCACCTCCGGCCAAATGCAATACTGGACACCGCAGAGGCTTTAATCCTGCTCGTTTTGCAAGACAACACTCGCAAGCCAAGTCAGAATTTTTTAAAAATAATTGCGTATTGTGAAACGCTTGTTAACCGCGTTTCCACTGTAAATGTAAAATTACATTTTTTATTTTTTTTTGCTTGTAAAACAAAACTGATGTCCTTTTTTTCCCAAAAATAGAGCTTTCTTTTTATTTTTTTGCGCTATAAACAAACAAAGAGCGACAAATTTGAAAAAAAAAATTTTTTTTTTTTTTTTTTACTTTTTGCTATAATACATATCCAAAAAAAAAGATAAAAAAAAAACATATTTATTCATCAGTTTAGGCCGATATATATTCTACATATTTTTGGTAAAAAAAAATTGCAATAGGCGTATATTGATTGGTTTGCGCAAAAGTTATCGCGTCTACAAACTACGGATAGATTTAGGGACTTTTATTTATTTTTTATTGTTTTTACTAGTAATGGTGGTGATCTGTGATTTTTAGCGGGACTGCGACATTGCGGCAGACAAATCTGACCCCAAATGATACGTTTTGGGGACCAGCGACATTATTACAGTGATCAGTGCTATAAAAATGCACTGATCGATGTAAAAATGAAACTGGCAAGGAAGGGGTTAACACTAGGGAACGATCAAGGGGTTAACTGTGATCCCTAGTGTGTTCTAACTGTAGGGGGGGATGGGCTGCCAGGGACACGACAGAGATCACTGTTCCCGATGACTGGGAACTAAGGATGAGCTCAGGCGTGTCTTCGCAGCCACACGTGCAAAGCCCGCCAGGAAGTTGGCACTGCACAGCGCTAATCACAAGCAGTGAGACATTTTCCCAATCCGCGGCTGCAGAGATCGGGTAATGTCTCACTGCCTGTGATTAGCGCTGTGCAGTGACGACTTCCTGGTGGGCTCTGCACGTGTGGCTGCGAAGACACGCCTGAGCTCATCCTCACTGGGAACAGAAGATCCCTGTCATGTCTCCTGTCAGAACGGGGATCCGCTTGTTTACACTGGCAGATCCCCGTTCTGCCTCTGTACTAAGTAATCGCAGTTCGCCAGCGGACACCAAGTCCGCCCGACCCGCGCGCACACTCCCACAGCGTGCAGCGGCTCCCGCCCGCAACTGCGCAAGCTGCCATACAGAGAGCAGACCTGCCGCCGTATAATGACGGCTGCTGGTCGGCAAGTGGTTAAACCTATGATTGCCATGCAATGCACACGGTTGCGACATGGTAGTACAGCAATTAGGCCCCTATTGTTACCGGCGCTTTACCGTCGGTATTCGGTTTTACCCCCTGCTAGTGGCCGAGAAAGGGTTAAAAACCACCGCAAAGCGCCTCTGCAGGAGGCACTTTGCCGGCGGTATAGCCGCGCTGTCCCATTGATTTCAATGGGCAGGAGCGGTATACACACCGCTCTGAAGATGCTGCTAGCAGGACTTTTTTTCCCGTCCTGCTAGCGCACCGCTCCAGTATGAAAGCCCTCGGGGCTTTCACGCTGGAGACACAGCAGCGGGTCGGTTTGCATGCGCTATTCTTAGCGCAATAGCGCCTGCAAACCGCCCCAGTGTGAAAGGGGCCTAAGAGGTTTAAATCCGGTGTGAGAAGCGACACTGTGCCCGGTGATCTTTGACTTCTCCCATATTGTTCAGTCAGGTCTCCACCTCTTTAAGGTTGCCTACCCCTGTTGTAAGGGAAACCGGCAGTGAAGGTTTGCGGCTTCACAGCCGATTCCCTACTGTGCATGCGCTTTCTGAATGGCCCGGCGGCGGGGAAAGAGGGGCCGAACTTCTGATGGACCTCGCTGCGGCAAGGTTCGACGGAAGTGGGGATGGGTACCTGTCAAAGCAGGTACTCCCCCCCCCCCCAAAGGTGCTAAATGTGGCACCGGAGGAGGGGGGGGGGGTGATAAGTGGACCTTCCACTTTTGGGTGGAACTCCGCTATAAGTGGTTATTTTGGAATTTACAATTGCAGCAATTTAGAAATCAAATGAAAGGTTTAGCGTTGGGAAACACTTTTTGAAAGATAAATAGTGCATTTTATATACAACTATATAGATCAGACCAAAATGAGGAGGGCAGAGGGACTTTGTTCTGAATGAGGGGCAGTCCCTCGAAATCAGGGACAGTTGGGAACTGTGGGCTATGCTGTCTTGTCTATGGTATCTCAACATTGTTCAGCTGCTGTGGAACTAACAATCCCAGCCAGGTCACCATGCAAGGAAAGAACCTCAATCTCCAGTCTGTCACCGTGTAAACAAACTAACACACACCAGCCATTCCCCACAGCTCACCTTCCAGCAGTTCTCATGCTCTACATTTCCTCCTTCACACAGCAGGCATGAGTGTCCTCACTGCTGGAGCCATCTTGCCGGAGCCGAGCACGTGTAAGTCTATGGCGTCCGGTCTCCGAGAAAATGGCCGCCGACGTGCAGCCAAAGCGTTGCCTTTTTGGAGACATAAACTCCAAGCGTTGCACAGGCTTGTGACGTCCCACGTGGGAGCCATCTAGGCTGCCGTAGTGCAGATATCGGCTTGGAGGTGTGTTAGGAAGTGCCTCTAAAAACCAGCGCTATCCCTTGCTTTGAAAAACAAGCCCGTCCCTTGCTCTAAAAGAAAAAAAAAAAATATGAATATTCTGCCCAAGAAAAGCTGGCACGTGCGCAACAAGGACAACGTTGCGCGAGTGCGCAAGGATGAAGCGGAGGCCGCGGAGGAGGAGCGCAAGCGCACGAAGAGAGCGGAGCTCGCGGAACAAGAGGCCAGGACAGACTTCCTGCGTAAGAAGGCCAGGCAGTCGTTGGCGGGTCCCTCGTGTAGCGACGCGGTCGTGGCGAGCGGAGAGTCGGCTCACGTCAACTTCTTCCAGGATGTGGAGGAAGGCGGCAAAGGGACCAACCGAGGAAACAAGGAGTACGAAGAGGAGAAACAAAAAGAAAAGGAGCGGCAAGAGAAAGCCCTGGGCATCCTGACCTACCTGGGGCAAAGCGCGTCAGAGGCCCAAACCCGCCCCCCCTGGTACCAGGAGGCCCCGACCCGATCCAAAGATGGCGAGGACTCGACCAAGGACGAGAAGCTGAAAGGGAAGCTCGACCCGCTGTGTCAAATGGAGAAATACCTCCACAAAAAGACCGGGGAGAAAAGGAAACGCTCCGAGAAAAAACACAAAAGGACGAAAGAGGAGGAGAAGGCGGCAAAACCGTCCATGGAGCAGCTGCGGCAGGAACGCCTGAAGAGGGAGGCTGCGGAGAAGGCGCGCGCCGAGGCGTTGTTGTCCGGGAAGAAAATCCCTTCCGCTCCAGAGGAGGAAATGGACGACCGAAAGAGGCAGTACAACTCGCAGTTCAATCCACAGGCCGTCCGGAAACCCAAAGTACGAGAGGAGCCCTGGAGACCCTCGGGATTAAAGAGATAGCGGACCGATTGTGATACTCGTGTATATTTATCCCATCTATACATCGCAGACCAAAAGACTTTGCTTGCCTATGGAAAAATAAAGATGTTTTGGCTGGGAAAACTTGTCTTGCTCCGCTCTGTTGTGAACTAGAAAAACGGCACTGATTGGCTGCTTCCGTAAATGAAAGCGGAACTAAACCCTCCTGTTGTTTTCAGCCAAGGAGGCTGCCATCTTAGCCTCTGTTTGATCTGCTGGTCACCATGGTGCCGCACATGCGATTGTTTATGACACCAGACATTTGATGGTTAACAGTTTTTGGTTGAGAGCACAGCCAATGGGGTTGATTTACTACAACTGGTGCACTCAGAATCTGGTGCAGCTCTGCATGGTAGCCAATCGGCTTCTAACTTCAGCTTGTTCAATTAAGCTTTGCCAATAAAACCTGGAAGCTGATTGGTTTCTACGCAGAGCTGCACCAGATTTAGCGCTCTCCAATTTTAGTAAATAACCTCCAATGTGACAGCTACATTCTAGGAATGTTTTTTGAAACCATGGGTTTAGTTTAGGTGATTAAAATCAACTCGATTTAAATCATAGTTTTTAATGGGCAACTGCCATTTTTGTCCCGCAGTGGCTCCTCCTCTGACCTGCTGTTGACTGACCGACAGTCCCATTCACTTTGATGGAACGGCTGGTGATGCGGCAGTGACACCACAAGGTGAGGGACGTGGCAGCAGGTGAGTGGATGCCCGCTAACAGGCACTGCCATGATAGATCTGAAATGACAGGTGCTCTTTAAATGTAAGGACTCATTCTTGCTGGTAGTTAGAATCTTTAGTATTTGCAAACAAAAGGTTTCCTATTTAGAATAAGAAGCTGTCAGGTTAGTAAACCAGCGATATCAGAAGCGATTCAATCATACAGTTTGTAGTGTACATAGATTTGCAAAACAATGGGATAAAGCAGGGGTCTCAAACTGGCGACCCTCCAGCTGTTGCAGAACTAAAAGTTCCATCAAGCCTCTGCCTTTGGGATTTATGCTTGTAACTGTCAGCCTTGCAATGCCTCATGGGAATTTTAGTTCTGCAACAGCTGGAGGGCCACCAGTTTGAGACCCCTGGGATAAAGGAATATTCGTGAACTTTGTTTTTTGTCTCATGGTTATTGTGAAATTGTGTGAATGCATCAATGCAGTGTATGTTATCTCAGCTTACAGAGCTTGGATTCATTGAATGAGTTTACAAAAAATGTAAATATTGCAGAATATACAGCCTCATGGTACATAACTAAGCTCCATTTCATGCTGAATAATCTAATTTATTAATGGATCTTAAAAAGAAAACGATCTTTTAGATTTTTACTCCAAAAGCATTTTATTAAAATAAGTGTAATAAAAATCCAAAAAAAATCGATTTAAAGTGGAGTTCCACCTGCAATTTTTTGTTTAAAGTCAACAGCTACAAATACTGCAGCTGCTGACTTTTAAAATAAGGACACTTACCTGTCCAGGGTGCCCGCGATGTCCTCACCCGACCTGTCCCTCGGCTCTGGGAGGAGGCGCCGGCATCATCACAGCCTGTTTCCTTACTGCGCATGTGCGAGTTGTGTGCTGCGCGTTCTGACTGGTCCATGCTGTCTTCTGGGACCTGTGTGTCTCCCAGAAGACAGCGGGGGTGGGGACGGAGGAGGGGCCGGACATGGCGTAGATCGCCGTGGATTATGCAGTGATCTTTCGCCGGAAGTGGGAGAAAATACCTGTATTGGACAGGTATCTGCTGCCCCTGTGAAAGGTATCAATTGTGACACTGGAGGGGGGGGGGGAGGAACCGTATTAGCGGAAGTTGCATTTTTGGGTGGAACTCCTCTTTAAATAAAAAAAAAATCAGATTTAAAAAAAAAAAAAAATCATATATATATTTTTTTTTAATGTATTGATTTTTATCCACCCTGGTTTAGTTCCACCTGGGGCTGTTGCAAAATTTGTTGCTAGGTGACTGTGGCTGGAATTACTTGGATATCAATATATTCAAGGATTTATTGATATTCACGAAGCACAAGCACTTTATTATAATTTATTATTTTTTTATATGGACTATTGTCGTTTAGTTATATATTATCCTCATTGAGGACTGAGTGCAATATCACGGAGCACGAGCACTTTTGATGTATATATTCCTTTGTATGCATGGTGATATGTTATAGATATCTTTGCTATATCATTAAGAGCCCTTGCACACTGGGGCGGTTTGCAGGCGCTATTGCGCTAATAATAGCGCCTGCAAACCGACCCGAAAGTGCCGCTCCTTGCATTCCAGTGTGAAAGCCCCGAGGGCTTGCACACTGGAGCGATGTGCTGGCAGGACGGTAAAAAAAGT